>CM046876.1:555513225-556133225 GCA_025667525.1 Glebionis coronaria | reverse complement strand
CTTGGTATAGATTATATTCCCAGTGCTGCACTTGTGGCGTGTACACTGTACGTCAGCACCATCTGAATTAAAAGAATTACCGTACAACTGAGAGAGTCGTCGGAGAAGGCTTTTATTCTACCGAGCTCGTCATCATGAAGAGCTAGGGTGTTATCATTCATTATATTTATGGATTACCATGAACTGAATAAATTTACAATCGAAATCTTTATCCACTACCCAAGATGATTGATTTGTTCGATCATTTACAAGGTTCTAGCGTATATTCAAAAATTTGATCCACGACATGATTATCATCAACTTCGCGTCCGCAAAGAAGATTATCTATTTCAATCACTACATTCAGAACTTGAAATGAACATTATGAGTTTCATGTTATGTCGTTTAGATTGACCAATGCACATGTAGCATCCATAAATTTAGTGAATCACGTGTGTAGGCTGTAATTTGATAAATTCATGCTTGTAATCATTAAGGACCATCTGTTTGTTTATGAGAATAAGAAAGAATTAGTAATCATTTGTAGACTGCCTGAATTGGCCGAGTAATGAAAACTTGTACCTTGAGTATTTAACATGTGATTTAAGGCTTAATCATTTACATTATTTGACCAAATGATTAATAGATAATGGAATCTATACTGACTCTTCAAAGATTAGAGCCATTAAGGCTTTGGGTTATACCAAAATGAAAATGCAAAAATGTTTTGACAAATATTTATCAAAGGAAATTTTAAGGAATTATTCCCTTATACCCAGAACATTTAACTAAACTCCTTTAGGGGTAAATGTTTGTGTATACCTCAATATAACCTAAGAGGGATTGAGGAAACCATTTGAACCATGACTTGGAATTTGAAACAACAATTTTTTCTTTTCAACTAAGAAAATTTTGACTAACGTATAAACAAAGATTTTTCGAACATTTACGGATCTTATTAATTATTTTCGATAAATCAACAAAAATCGTGTTAACTAAATTCAAATTTATTTTGAACATTTTTCTATAATTGGATGAACTGAGAAAATTTAAAACTTTTTACGTTTACGTTTCATAAAAAATTTGAATATTTATTAATTAATTACTTGTAATATTTATTAACGCTTTAAACGTCGGATTGAGCAAAACTGATAAAAATAGTAGTTGAGATGAAACTAAAACTTAGAAAATATGAAGAAAGAATTTCTGAGTGAATTGTGGTCATGATAATTATTTCATCCGGAAAGGTGAATGTAGATACTGACACATTATGTAGAAAGGATAAAGAATCAATTAGGATGTGTTCCTTAATAATGACTGTGCAAAATAGATTGCCAAACATTTTAGAAATAACTGATGCTTGTAAGAAGGTTAATATAAATAATAAAAGGGGTTTGCGGCTAATGTGAACCATTAGAATTGAGAAGCCGATGGCGTTAAATGTTTTAAAGGCCACTTGTGATTGCCTAAATATGGAGATTTTGAGATTTAGTCATATTAGAATCTCATAAGTTTAAGTATTCTATTCATGCCATTTCTGATTAAATGTATCTTTATCTGAAGAAGTTGTACTGATGGCAAATTATGAAGGCAGACATCGCCACGTACATTAGTAAACGTCTAACTATTGCAAAGGTCATCATCTGAGTTTGATTCGATTTGGGTCATCATCGACAGACTGGCCAAATCTGCTAATATCATTCATGTTAATGATAGATTCTCGATGAAGAAATTGACTATTTGTATTTAAAGGAGTTGTGTAAACATAGTGTGCGTGTATCGATCATCTCTATCAAGATCCTCGCTTTGCATCGAAATTCTAGATATTTTCTCAGAAATCATTGGGAACGAACCTTGATGAGAGTACTGTTTACCACCCCAATCGAAGGGACGAGGTAAAGTAATGATAAAAAACACTAGAAGTATTGTTTGTTGCTTGAATAATTGACCTTTGGTAATAAACCGTATAATCGTTTTCCTTTGGAAAGATCATCATTGATAATTATCGTATTAGGATCCAGATCGAATCTTGTGAGGATCTATATGTGAGAGCATCTGTAAGCAGGAGTTGGGATGAAGACACCTGACATACACCCATTGTGAGTTGGACATGTCTTTTAGGTTTAAGGTTGCCTATGATGACAAACCTAACCTTACAAAATACCCGACCCGCGAGACTTGAAATGATTGTTGAAATTAGGATCTGATTATTGACTGCCGGTAGTGGGCAGGAGGTTATGTGAATATGAAATGTAGAACTTGAAGTGCAGGATGGGAAGCGAAGTTATGCTGAAAATTTTCACCATGGAAAAATGAATTGATGATCTGAAAGATCATGGGAAATAAGTCCCGGTTGTATGGGACCATTTAGATAATGTAAAAGTTGGTTTGAAAGGCATATAAGCAGGATCTACCCTAGGACTTCAAGGGCTGCGTAAATTATGTTTGTATATCGAACTTGATAAAATGTCTATCAAGTGAAAATCTGATTGCTTATTTATGAAGTTTAGATCGGAGAAAAGTTTCATTCATCAAAAACCCGTGAACATCATGGATAGAGAAAGTAAGTCAACATTAAGCCTGATCGTATTCCCGTAGTTATTTTTGATGAAACTCGCGTATTGTACTGAATTACACTTGTGAGAAAAGACCGAATGTGGAGGAAATATCCACATGGCTCTAGCTCTATAAGAAGCGAGTAGTAAGATAAATTGATCTTTGAGGACAAAGATCCTGTTTAGGGGTAAATGCTGTGACAATTCGTCAATTTATGGTTGATATTTTATTCTCAAGTATTATTTAAAAATATTATTTTTGTTATATTATGAACTCACTCATATTTGGGAAGAAATTTGGGTTTACGTCTTGAAGTAGCATCGACTACGTTTAAACCGGAGAATTCTACGTTACGTGCTTACATTTACATACACCGTTTTGGTGACAGTCCGACATTTCAGGAAATAAATTTATCCTTGAATATTATTTTGGAATTTTAAATTTGTGTTGGTTCATAAACTCACAAATTTACGAGAAGAGATTAGGACTTACGTGCATAATTTAACGTCCTTTACGACTAAACCGGAAACTCTAGGTTTATGTATTTACATTTTTGAACTCCGTTTTTTATGAGACAAATTTTATTAGAGTCGTTTTGTGCCGTTGATTCATAATTTATAAAAACATTTTTCGTAAAACAACCCGAGGGCACGTAAATCAAGGAAACTAGAATCGAGGAGTACCCGTAAATTAGTGGAGATGAGACAAGTATACATTTGCCTCACCCTCACTATGGGTGGCAAGACTTAGCCAACACACCATATGTGGTGTCAAGTTTATATACACACTAAGGACACGTGTCCTTAGTGCATACACAAACCAAACTAACAAAACTAGCTACACCATAAACCATTTCTCATTTCATACAAGCAAAACCACTCAAACACTCTCTTCTCTCTCTATGAACGTCCATAGCCACCCTCCTATCATCATTTTCATCAAATTTAAACCATAAACAAAGGCTATAATCAACATATGTTGAAGCCTACTTGAAAAAATGAAGATTGAAGGTGATTATAACATGTGAAAAGCAGTTTTCATGGAGGTCTTTGGGCTGATTTTCAAGAAGGATTTTAGGGCTGATTTCATGGAGGTGTTCATCCATTTGAAGGACTCAAGAATTTGCCTTGCTAAAGTTGAAGGTTTGGTAACAAGGAACCAAGCCTTGTTCATCAAAAACCTCATCTTTTCATCACTATTGGTGGTATAGAGATTGTTTCTTCCTATCCTCTTGTTATTTTAAATATGTAAT
This sequence comes from Glebionis coronaria, assembly GCA_025667525.1. Classification (NCBI taxonomy): domain Eukaryota; kingdom Viridiplantae; phylum Streptophyta; class Magnoliopsida; order Asterales; family Asteraceae; genus Glebionis; species Glebionis coronaria. The sequence goes on along the minus strand of CM046876.1, from coordinate 556,129,438 downwards.
CTTGTATTTTCTTCATTTATGTATGTGTATATGATGATGAATGATGATCAAAAATATTATGTGGGGATTTGGTGTTGATATATCTGATTAAAAAGATTAAAATCTACTTGAAAGGATGTTAAAATCATTCTTAAAATAGTTGGCTGTATAAAAACAGTAAAGAACCTTATGATAAATTATTAAAATGGCGTGGATAAATTATGTACAGTAATTTATAAGACTTCTACATATGTGAGAGTTTGCCACACAATGGAATCCTTAAAATGAGTGAAATATGATCAAAACAATATTGAAGTTCAAATCTGAGTAGTCTGCTTTGTATGGACTGTTAGGGACATTTAGAGATTGATTGAGCAGTAACTAAAACTGAGTTAATTGTAGCACATACCATGTAGTTTGTGGTGTAAAAAAATGTGCTTCTATCTCCTTGTAGAACTCAAGATATGGTAAAAATGGTGAAAGTGAAAATAATAATCAGATTTGTAAAATAAAAGTATATAGTATAATATTAGCACTCAAGTTAATATAATATAAAATGTATACCTAAAATCCACTAACTTATATATTACATATAAATAAGTATGTACTTTAATAAATAAAAGTGAGATTTTATAAAAATGGCAATTTGATAAGTTTTACAAGTTATAAAACTAAAAACATAAGTTTTACGTCTTTTCGACTAAAACCGATAAATTAACGTTTTCGCCAATTAAAACTTAGACGGTCGGACCCGTCTAATGTATACTTTTTATAACTCATATACTGAGTTATAAGTACATGTGACAAGTAAAAACCAATAAAACCCGAGGTTTATGACTTATGGACATTAACGGGCCAAAGTAGCCTTATTGGACTATTAACCCAACTAGTTTGGATAAACACTAATGGACTTACTCATTGGGCTTAAACCACTAGGGCCCAACATATGAGTACAGGCCTGGTATAAAAAGTATAAATGGGCTAATATAAAGTATTGGACTTTAATGGGCTTAATGGGCCTTGATATGGAATTGGATTGAATTAGTGTAACTAGTAAAAAATTTGACTAACACATAACACTATAATGTGTATGAAGATATAAACTCTCACATGATCATCATCATACTCATGATATCATCATATATACATAGCCATTGTTTTTATAAAATTCATTGGACAAGAGTCTAAGACGAGTATTATTTGTCTAGGTTTCCGTGATTTAAGCACGTACCGTACATCCAAATCGCCGATAACCCGCCTTTACCAATCAACGTGAGTTCATAGCCTCGCACTCTTTTAAATGTTTTATGAAATGTTTTATAAATCCGCGAGGGAGATAACATTTTAGTTTTAATAATAGGACACCAGTTGTCCTGACTGTTTGCTTATTGATTTTGACCCGAATGATTGTATGACCCGATGAACGATTATATGACCCGATGAATGAAATGAGATGGATTATTATTAGTTAGGTTATGTCACTAAAATTCCCATTAGCATGAATTGTGAACTACCGGGATTTGGTAGACGCTTATGCATATAATAGTACTATATGGGGAAGATCGCTCTAGTTCGCGCCTTGACGGTTGATCCCCGTCGTGCCACGTTGATTGGTAAGCGAATTTATGTATGAGAAGACTTATATAAGCGTGATTATTGTGACAACACGCTGTTTTAGATGGGCAATAAGGAAATTACGGGCTAGCTACCCGTTGTTTGTTATAGTAAGGTAGCAATGTCATGCGGCTTAAATCCAATAACGAAACTATTGTTATACGCATTGAATTACAATATATTGCCTGACTAGCAATAAGGGGTCTTATTATTGATATTATGTTCGTGTTTTGTTTTTTCATAACCATATTCATATAACGGTTTTTATTTAACTCTATACAACGTTATAAGACGTATTGTATGATGTTTTTGCGACATTGGTTCGTATAATGGTTTTGAAGGCAAAAGCCTATAGTATGATTTACAACAAAGATTTGTATAAAATGTTTTTGGCTTATTTTATGGCCTACGACAAAGAATTGTACAAAATGATTTTCGGTAATAATTTTATACCGATGATATATTAACGGATTTCATTAAACTCTATGAATTCACTCGGCGTTTTCGCTGACCTTTTCTGTTAACATGTTTTATCTCAGGTACTTGAAGGTAATTCTCTGGAAGACGACAAGAATTCATGGCCCGCACTTAAATAACAATTTCCATTCAAATGTTTTGTAAAATTGTATGAAATACTATGACTTGGGACCTATGTAAATTTGATATTCATGAATGGAAAATGCTTTATTATTAACGACGCGATTTTAAGCATTGTCTATGATTTAAGTAATGTGCTATCCCGTAACACCAACGACTCTTCCGCTGAACTAAAGTATGAATATTTGTGGGTGTTACAAATGTGGTGTGTGCTCTACATCCTTCACAAGAAGTTGATCCCTCTTATCCAGACCAGTATAATTAGAGGTCACCCCTCTAATGCATGATGAGGTCACCCCTCTATGTATTCAGGCCAGTTGATACCTTCATGACCTATATGGGCTCTTGGCAAATTAAAATACAGTTTTCAGATATAAACATAAGTTTTCAGACGTATAAACCAGTTTGTAAACATGATCCAGGTTTTCTAGGACTTACACTTATTCCGCTGCTTTTCAGTCTTTACTTTTGTTTCAATCATTCATATCATGTTATATGTCCGTTCACTGAGCGTATTTCTCAGCCGTTACTTTCCTTTCCATGTCCCAAACGGCAGGTACCCAGGGATGCACTTAGGATTTTGATAGTATGTGCATTGGATGGAAGCTATCCAGACTTCTTTACTTTATGCACTTCATACATGCATTCCTTACATTATTTAATCATTTGACATCGTTTAGTCCTTTCCTTCAGTACTTATTATTGCATGTGTGAGCTTATGTTTAGACTACCAATGTTCGATTCCGGTATTTCCTTTATGGTCATTTAATGTTTTAAGACATTTACCTTGTATGCTTTGATGACACGCCATAAAATACATTTAACGGTCCATTTGCCAAGATGGGGTGTTACACAAACTCGTACCATCATAATTCCCTATAGAGAGTGTGAGCTACGATTAACCGATCTACCAAAAATAGCTTCGTGTATCTTCTCACAGATATTTCTAGCATGGAGATTGATCGGCTAATCTTTTGTCATTTAGTTTAAGAATCAAGACTAGTGAATTGAGGTTCTAGTATGATGCGTGAAAAATATATCGAGATTATATGGCTCTTTATAGGGACACCGAAGCATTATCAAGATAAAGGGTTAGCACAAATTTGCAAAACTGAAGGGGCTTAATCAGTATCTTAGAAGTTAATCAAGCACGAGGAATCTAAAAGAATTTCTTTACACATTTCAAAATGTGTATACTCGAATCAAAAAAAATCTTATCAAATACACGTAGAGAAAGCAGATTCAGTACTAGTACAGGGGTTGTCTTATCAATGTATATTTAATTATGTTTTGAGATTATATTCAACTTTTTCCTTTTAGAATATATCGTACGTAAAGAGAACTTGACTTCTGAATTATCTGACACATGCTGCACTAGTGGCAAAACCCGTCCGATGGACGAGTCACGGGTATGACTTATAATTGTCGTTTAACTTTTTTATTTGATTTTTTTTGTACATCATAGATGATGTATATAGTATTTTGGCTTACAAATTATAATATAATTTAAATGTTTTTGTTTAGCTAAATACTACTCTAAAAAATTGTATATTAGACAAAAAAAATAAACATAGTAGCAATGTTTGTCAGATTGTGTTTATTAAGATTTTTACACGAAAAAACATCATAAGATATTTACCGAGCGCAGTAAGAATGACAAGAAGTAAGAATGACAAGAAGGAAGAATGACAAGAAGTAAGAATGAGAAGAAATAACTAACTGTGAGAAAATAAAATTTAATAAATTATCCTCAATAACAAAGGATGTACTTTTAGAAGCTTCTTTTTAGATAAGGGAAAAGTTTAACATAAACTCTTTGTTAATGCAAAGCAATGCCTAAAAACACTGTTAGTATTAATTAATCTTTCTTAGTTTTGATCACGACAAATTACAAAGACATTTATTGTCAAAAACAATCATAAAACGAATTATCTAACAAACACTATCATCAAGGTAATAATCATTACACTAACATATCTTAATCATGCTTAGTGATCATAAAAGTGATTAGCCTTAAAACTCACTTTTGTCAAACATAACAAAAGATTTTTAATAAACATTATTTCTAAGAAAATGTTTTATTAAAATTAAAATGCAAATTTGAATATGGCATATTCCGAATGCCATAAGAATATCCTTTAAAGGTTTAACAGCCTCAGATATTTCAAATTCACTAAAATACAAAAAGGAGCAGACTCTACGCTGACGGTACCTTAGCACCTACGGCGGATCCTTATCGATAAGGAACCGGGGGCTCCAATAAGGAACCGCATGATGATATAGCCGTTGGATGTTTTGTCCTATAAGTAGTGGATCAAATCTGAATTCTCATCAACCCTTTTTGGACATCTTCTTCAGCCTACTTTCTCTTATCTAATCCAAGTCATTTTTAAATGATCACGTAATGTGCTAAGTATGTTTACTCATGATTATCCTCTTGATCAGAAGATCACTCACACACTTGTGATGTGATTAAAGATGTAGCATTGATGAAGATCACCTTCTCCTAAAGATCTAGTCATGTTCATCATTTGTTTATTTGTGTCTTGTGTAGATCCAATGTATTTGTGAATACTTGGACTAGTTGTGTTCATCTAAGCTATTTGTGAATACTTGTATTAGAGTTGTGTACATCCATTGCACCTGTGTGTGCTTGGATTTATGTTGTGTAGATCCAAGCTACATGTGTGTACTTGGATATGATTAGTTGAGTTGTAATTAGTTGTGTTAGTTCTCACTAAACTATAAAGTGATGTGGTTGTGTCTTGTGAGTTCTCACTAAACTATAAAGTGATGTGGTTGTGTCTTGTGAGTTCTCACTAAACTATAAAGTGATATGTAGTTGTGTTGTGTGAAGTTCTCACTTAGCTTCAAAGTGAAGAGTCGTGAAGATTGGTTCTAGCTTTGGATTAGAACTCGACATCTAGCCTTGTGTTGGAAAATGGTGAAGTAGGCAACGTTGTGAAGATTGGTTCTACCTTTGGATTAGAACTCGACATCTAGCCTTGTGTCGTAAAAGAGTGAAGTGGGCGACGTTGTGTAGATTGGTCCTAGCTTAGATTAGGTCTCGACATTTAGCTTAGTGTCGAAAAATAATGTAAGCGACGTTGTAAGGTTTTCTCCACCAAGAAGGGAGCTTGTGGATATAGTGGAAATCTCGAGTAAGATGTACTCGAGGAGTGGAGTAGGAACGAGGATAGAGCCTCGTTGCCGAACCACTATAAATCTTGGTGTCTTCCTACTAGGTTGTTTCTTTCCTTATTCTTTACTTACATTCACTATCACTACACTTAATATACATTGTTAATGCATTAGAATTGAACCTAATTGATATGCAACTAGCTTTCAAGTAAAAGATAGTTTTATGCACTCACCTAATTAAAAGGAATTTTAATTAGGAGATAAACCGATGAGAAACTATTCAACCCCCCTTCTAGTTTCTACAATTGGTATCAGGGCGATGGTGACACAAGATCTTTGAAGTATATTGTACTTTAAAACATGGATCGATCCATTGTCTCCTCAAATTAGAAGGTTATGTTGTACTAAAGTTTTTCTTAGGTCAAAACTATTTATTGTTGAAAATAATCCTTTCAAAATGTTAATATTACATATTTCTTAAATTAGTAGTATTAATGAATTTTAGATTTACTCTTGAAATGTATCTACTAGTTTGCATCTTGTTATGTGTAGGTACTCATGAAGATAAATCATTCTGTTGATTGTGGATTGAGTTCTTACACTTGTAGAAGACTCATCTTCTTTGATTTCCAACATCATTGAATGTTGATATCAAGATGGGTAGAAGTGATACTAGTCTTTGATGACTTAGTAGTCACTGTTAGTCATAGTTGGGCTTTGCATCGGTTCCTTGAAAGCTCGGAATGCAATTGCTGGCCAAGGTACGCTTTCGTTCTTCCACACGTCCTATTGATCATTCTTTTGATCATTAATTGACTATATGCTTGCTCTTGGCATCCTTTCCTTGACATTTATTTATGGTTTGTGATTCTTTTCTTTTTCCCTCTCAAACCTTCATTGCTTGGATACTTGACTCACTATGGAGATGTAGGGTGAGTTAGTAGAAGCTTAAAGTATCAAGCATGATTTCCATGGTTTGCACCCTTACGGTTAGTAGGCCCTATATCATGTGTAACTTGTGCAATTGAGCTCATATCTAGGATGATTAGTGAATCCCTTGAGATACCAAACTACTTCATTAAGTTGTAGGTGGATTTTACACATTTGGAATTGAAATATTCCAAGGATATTGTTATTGTTAATTCTAGCAATAATTATCCGATCATGTGGGAGAGTAAGTGAATCTATACTTTGCCATGTTTTGAAATAGAATAAGACTACTCTTAAAAATGATCTTATTCTATACATCAAAATTGCTTGGTTTAATTCATTACCAAAGCCGTTTAGACTTTCGCCGAAAAGGCACGTCTTAAACCACTGTATATGACACAAGCTCTTCACCTCCTCAATTTGAACAATGTCATTTGTCTCTTGAGCAATGTTCTCGGTCTTGATTCACTTCTCTTGACTCCTCTCCCTTTTCCGTTTTGCTACGAGTAGTCGTTTGTTTGTTTCGGTCTTTTCCTATCTCGATTCAACTCGTAATCCTTCAACAAGGCATTATTACGAGTAGTCGTTTGTTCGTTGTGGTGGTTTTCAAAAATTCATTGTCTTTCTTTGATAAAAACCTGCCTCTATAGGCGGCTCCTTATCTTTGGCGGCTCAGAGGCGCGGTTCCTTATCGATAAGGAACCGCGGGCAGTAGCTTTTGTCAGAGGGGCCAGTTTTATTAAAATATCTTTTTCAAACAAGTCCTTCTCTCTCCTTCACACACAACTGACGGTTTTCTTTGTTTTTCCACCATTGTTGAAGCTTCAAAAACCTTCAGTCACCCAAATTAATTGATTCAAGTTCGTGGGTTTCACTCATCCATCATCCAAGATCAATTAAGTGTAAGTTATTTCTTTGAATTTCATCTAATTTGTTCAAGGGTTCATACATTCATAATTGGGGCTTTTTAAAATTGACATTGAATTAGAACCTTATTAGGAATAAGAGTTGACATAGTATTGTTACTATGATCCCTTAGGTTCATATTCATTGAGATTTCATTAAAACCCATTTGTAGAACAAATCCGAATTTAGACTAAATAGTTTGGTTGATTGATGGAATTGATATGAACCCATGAACAAGTTGGTAATGGCATTGTTAAATGCTTACCTAAAAACCTTGTTTTGAAAAACCAATGTTCTAGTTCATTGTTGATCTTACATAGTTCATATGTTTTGATCAATGGTGAAATGGGTACATTGTGAACAGGAGAATGACAAGGATTAATCCTTTGTTTGTCAAGCTATTGATGAAACACATTCTTATCTTTTGAAGTTTTGATTTTTATTTTTCATATGAGTGATTGGAGAAATATCTTTGTTTGTTGTATTTAGGTACCAATCATGCCTTCAAGATATCAAAAAGATCACCGAGACACTAGACAATATATGCCTAACCTTGCAGACTTTTGTCACTCACCTCAACTTGCCAACACATATCGTTCCCTTCAAACCCATTGTTTGCACGAGGGTAGAGTTGTCCAAGAGGACATTAGGAATTATGCTTACATAAAATCTATGTTTGAACAAATTGGGTTCGATTGTTTGTTATACATAGAAGAAGACATTTACCCCCAATTCCTCTTGGAGTTCTTTAGCACTTACTCTCTCATTATGGAAAATGATAGAATATTTGTTAGGTTCATCTTGAATGGTCAACTCATTCAATACTCTCTCGAGGTCTTTGGTCAAATTCTTGGTGTGCCATTTGAGGGCACTTGTCAGTTCACGGATAAATGGAATCTTGAAGCTCTCCTTGAATCTAACGATTGTCCTCCAAATGACCATTTGGAAGTTGACCTTGACTTCATCCTTGACATCATCTCCAACGTGCCTAATAGAACCGTTGTAAGAAACCTTCATTCTAAAAGACGTTCGATGAAACGTCATGAGTTTCTCTTAAGCGACCTTAATGATGATTTGGTCCAATGGGCCAACATTCTTAGGGAAAATGTTTTTTGTCTTGGTGTTAATAGGGATCATGTTCCGGCATGCTTGGTACATATGATCTTTTGCATCTTTACCGAAACCAGGTACAATTTAGCATATTTTATCGCTCGACGGATCAATTATTCTATCTCCAAGCCTAAAACAAACCTCCCTTATGCCATGCTCCTTACTCGCCTCTTAAAAAGGGTTGTTCGTGACTTTCCTAATCTCAATCTTTCTCGCTTTCAATCGGTTCAACGGGTAATGTTGCCTATTCAAGAGGTATATGAAAGAAAGCCTAGAAGTTATAGAGGTTCAAGAAAAGCCGACCAACAAGAGTCCGATGATGAGGACACTTCTATGCCAACAAGTGATGGTGATGGCATAGGTACAAGTACTCATTTCGGCTCTTCGAGTAACTCCCACCCCTCTACTAGCTCATTTATGGACGGGTTAGAAGACCTATCTCCTCCTCCTCACCATTCTTCTATTGAAATTCTGGAGAACCTTAGTCTTGAGGATGTATATCGGTCAAATCTTAAAACCCAAGGTGAGTTACATGATCATCGAGTTGAGTCAAGAGGTGGATTCAAGTACTTGGGAAAATTGATCAAAGGACTTGGCAAGAAAAAGAGATGATGACTTGGATGTGATTCATGATGAACATGTTGTTGGACATGTTTTGTTGTGTTAAAATATTTTACTTTATGTGTATTAACTGTTACTACTTGTTTGGATTGCTAACTATTTTAATCCTTAATTAACTGTGTAATAGTTCTTTCGATTTACATAGCTTTGTGCATATTATGTGTTTGTTAGCTTCCTAGATTTTGACTTATAGTTAACTTTGGCTTGTTATTTACCTGTGTGAAATCTGGGCTGACCAAAGTTTAAGGAAGTGCACTCTTCAGTCACCACTGGTCGCGGTTCCATATCGAACCCACGGTTCCTTAGCGATAAAGAACCGCGGACCTATGTAAGGAACCGCCTGTTTCTGTTTTGACAGAATCTTTGCTTTACACTGTTTTCCTTAATCTGTGTAAAACTTTGATAAAAAAATTTAAAAAACCTGTACTTTTCTAAACTAGGGTACCTAATTTCATTATTCACCTAAAATGATTTTAACCCATTACTAGTTTGGATCATTCCCTTCTCTTCTTAAACCCTCTCATGTTGATTGTGTTCTTCATCCCTTCAACTCTCCTCTAAAACTTAACACACAACCATGGTGTCCACTAGAACATCCACTTCTTCCAAAACTTCTTCCTCAAGAAGAAGCCTTAAAATTAAGATCAAGATACCTAACATTGGTTCTTCATCTTTTCACACTCCCAAAAATGAGATCTCTCCCATTCTCATTTCATCTTCACCTTAACCACCCCTTGCTCCATGCAAGACAAACTCAACCCATGGTACTAATCATTTTCATGGTTCTACCTCCTCTTCATTCCAATCAAGAATAAATGAGCTTTCTTCACCTTTCACCCCTAGTCCTCCTTTGGATAGGATTTCTCAACCTCAACCTCTACAATGTAACACCCCCAAATATTCATAATTTAATTCAGCGGAAGAGTCGTTGGTGTTACGGGATAGCACATCACTCAAATCATAGACAACGCTTAAAAATCGCGTCGTTTAATAATAAATCATTTTCTATTCATAAATATCAATTTACATAGGTCCTCAGGTCAAAGTATGTCATACAAATTTACAAAACATTTGAATGGAAATTTTTTGATTAAATGAGGGCCATAAATTCTTGTCGTATTCTCGAGAATTACCTTCAACATATCTGAGATAAAACATGTTAAATGTCAGTGAAACGCCGAGTGAATCCATAGAGTTTACTAAAAACCATTAATACATATCACCGGTATATAATCATTACCAAAAATCATTTTGTACAACTCTTTGTCGTAGGCCATAAAATAGGTCAAATACATTTTATACGAATCTTTGTCGTAAATCATAATATAGGCTTTTGCCTTCAAAACCATTATACGAACCATTGTTGTAAAAACAACATACAATACGTTTTATAGCATTGTATAGCGTTATATAAAAACCGTTAGATGAAAATGGTTATGTAAAACCAAAACACGAACATAATATCAGTAATAAGACCCCGTATTGCTAGTCAGACAATATATAATATTCAATTCGTACATCAGTATTTTCATTATTGGATTATTATAAGCCGCATGACATTGTTACCTTTCTATAACATATATCGGGTAGCTAACCCGTAATTCCTTTGCCCATCTAAAACAGCGTGTCGTCACAATAATCACGCTTATATAAATCTTCTCATACATAAATTCGCTTACCATTTTCAACGTGGCACGACGGGGTCAACCGTCAAGGCGCGAACTGGGGTGATCTTCCCCAAATAGTACTATTATATGCATAAGCATCTACCAAATCCCGGTAGTTCACAATTCATGCCAATGGGACTTATAGTGACATAACCTAACTTTTAATAATCCATTTCATTTCATTCATTGGGTCATATAATCATTCGGGTCCATATCAATAAGCATACAATCGGGACTACTTGTGATCTATTTTTATTAAAACTAGCATGTTATCTCCCTCGCGAGTTTATAAAACATTTCTTAAAACATTTAAAAGAGTGCGAGGCTATGAACTCACATTGGTGTGGGAAGCCAGGTTATCGGCAATTAGGATGTATAGTACGTGCCTCGATCAAGGGAAACCTAGACAAATAATACTCGGCCTTAGGCTATGCCCAATAACTTTATAAAAAGTTGTTATCTATATGTAATGATGTCATAACATGATGATCTAGTGGGATTTTATTCCCTTACACAACATTGCTAGTTGTCTAGTATTAGTTAACTTAGGCTTATCATACTAGTTACACTAGTTTTAGCCCATTTACACATTAAGGCCCAATAAGCCCATAAGGGTCCAATATCATTTTATTAGTCCATTTATCTTTTTAAGACCAGGCCCATACTCATATGTTGGGCCCAAGTGGGTTAAGCCCATGAGTAAGTCCAATAACATTAAACCAAACTAGTTGGGCTAATGGTCCAATCAGGGTACTTTGGCCCATTATGGTCCATAAGTTATAAAGATCGGGTTTATCGGTTTTTACTTGTCAAATGTGTTTACATATCAGTATATGAGTTATAAAAATGTTACATTAGACGGGTCCGACCGTCTAACTTTTATTTGGCGAAAACGTTAATCTTTCGGTTTTAGCCGAAAAGACGTAAAACTTATATATAGTTTGTAGTTTTATAAAACATTTGAGTTTTACTTTTATATAATGTCATGTTTATTTATTTTTTTATACCAACTCATTTTATAATATTTATCATTAGTTAGTGGCTTTTATATACTTATTTTATAATAATATTTACTTGAGTGCTCTTTCTATACTATATAGTTTATTAACAAATATAATTACTAAAGTCAATTCCACCATTTTTGCCATATCTTGAGTTCTACAAGGAGATAGAACCTCAAATTTGGGCAGCATAAACTAATGATGTGTGCTATAAATAACTCTTTATAGTCACTTCTCAATCATCCTCTAAGTATCTTTAATAATTCGTCCAAAACAGACTATACAGATTTGTACCTCAATAGTATTTTGATCATGACTTGCGCATTTTAATAATTCCATTGAGTGGCCAACTCACCACATATGTAAAAATCATTTATCTATCTGTATATTTAATAATCCGAGCCATTTAACCAAGTGATCATATTGATACTTACTGTTTTATACAACCAATGTAATTAACCAAGATTTTAACATTTTTACTTGTTGATTTTAGCCTTTTCAACCTAATCTATTAACACAAAATCCCCACACAATATTTTGATCATCATTAATCATCATATACATATACATTTATGAATAAAATACATGAGTACATTTACAAAATAACAAGATGATAGGAAGAAATTGATCTCTATACCAATCAATATGATAAAAGATTGAGATTTTTGGATGAACAAGACTTGGTTTTGACACCAAACCTTATGAACTTAGTAAGACCATTTTTGGAAATCTCCAAGCAACTAAACTCCTTCTAAAATCAGCCCTTGATCATCATGAAAACTCCTTTTTACATGTTATGATCACCTCCAATCTTCATCTTTTCAAGTAGGCTTCAACATATGTTGATTATAGCCTTTGTTTATGGCTAGATTTTTTATGATGATGATGATTGTGGGAGGGTTATGGATGGCCAAAAGAGGAAAAGAGAGAGAGTTGGATAAATTTTGCATGTTGTGAAGTGTATGTGAGAAGTGTGGGAGGAGTAGTTAGTTTTGGTTAGTGGTTTTGCAAAGCTAGATGGACATGTGTCCATTTGGTTTGTATTTATTTTGCCACCCAAGGGTGGTTTTAGCCCTTGTTTTGCCGCCCATAGTGGGGGTGAGACAAGTGTATACTTGTCTTGTAAAACCCGCATGCTTTTACCATGAACAGTACCCATTAGATCGTACGTCCTAGATTAAAACTTTCCTTTTATAGTATGATCACATTCACGTGCTAGCATTTTAAGTATTACATACGTGTATGAACACGATAAGTATCGATTACGTACGAACACATGATAAGGATTTAACAATAATTAATCACGAACGTAATTAAAACACGAACTAATATTAATTACGTATATATATATTTATTATGAACACGAATAAATATATTTAGTCACGATCAAAAACTAATTAAATTACGTAAACCACTTAACACGTAATCACGGACATTTAAACGATTATTATTATGTATATTTAACTTAACACGACAAGTAATTATATACGTAATAATTACGTTTAACACGGGTAATTATAACTATGAAACTTACGACACTTTTAAATACGATTACGCGTACCATTTAAACAAGTCGCGTATTAATTAAATATTGCAAGTGTTTAAGGGGGCTGTTTTAGACAAACTAGAAAACTAATGGGACTTGGGCTCAAGGCCCAAGTGTGTTTTGAGCCGTGTATAGCAAAAGAGACGGGGGGAGTAGTTAACATTTTTTTTAACAACTCAAAACATTCCAAAACCCTAATCTAAATAAACAGCCGCCACATTTTTTTCTCTCTTTTTCTTCTGTGCCGTGACCAACACCAAGGAAAACAAGGACAATGGTGGCTTTCTTATTAAAGGATCTAGATGTGTATGCTTCGTTTACAAAAACCCTAAACAAGGTATAAACCCTAATTCGTTACCTATTTTCTTTAATTGATTTTCAATCCGAAGTAAGGGTGTTAAAACATGTTCAAATAATAATTAATAAAAGGGTTTCGTTGGTTTATTGCTGGGTTCAAAAAGGGCACGCAAACCGAGACTCATATGAGTCTCGGTGGTATTTTGTTCACCAGCCGCAACCCTAATAAGGGTGTGGGCTTGGTTTCATGCTGGCAGTGGCGTACATCGAACAAGCAGGGGAAACCACTGGCTGCGGCCAGTGGTATGCTTAGTCTAGCAGGGGGAACCGAGAGCTTAAGCTATCGGTGGGATATTTGCACAGGCAGGGGGAAACGCAGGTCTGTCGGGGGGAAACAACTTAACTACCAGGGGTAATGGCAGTTATGGGTGTGTTTGGCAGTGGGTTCTTAAATAGGCTAAAGGGGTGCGTTTGGCAAACTGTTTTAAGAACTTTTAAGGGGCTGTTTGGTTCGGCATTATATAAAAACACACACATTTTCACGGGATTTCGCGGGTTCGTTTTACGGCAACATTTTTAATAAAATAATACTTTAGTACGGGTTATGATTTTATAAGTTATTAACCATGACATGTATATTAATTTTCAAGGTAAATAAAATTAACAAGACACGACTTATTGTTACAAGATTATTTATTCAAGTTAATTAAATTAATTTATCATGCTATATAATTAATTTAATTAAAACATGGACTTAGGTTATTATTAATAATTAATAATACATGATTTAACCTAAGTATTTTGATCTATTTAATTTAGACTATAGTGAATAATTAATTATTAAACATGACTTATAATTAATTAATTATCATGACTTAGGTTAATTATTTTACTATTAATACATAGCTAAACCTAAGCATTTTTAATCATGAAAAATTAGACTAACTAATTAATTAATTATTGAAACCATGACCTATAATTAATTAATTCTCATGACTTAGGTTATACAAATATAATTAATAATGTATGTTTTAACCTAAGTAATTATATCTATTTTAATTAAATCATGTTATATTTAATTAATTACTTTTAACCTATAGTTTATATAATTCACATGAATAATTAATAAACTATACCTTATAATCTCATGACTTAGAATATTAAACAGGAAACACTTAGCTTATATTATTAGCTTAATTAATCAGCTTATATCTATTTATGGAAATTTTCTATTTTTAGAAACTTATCTATTTTAAGAAGTAACTCTACTTTTGGAAACTTTCTATTTTAGGAAACCTGCTATTTTTGGAAAGTTACTTATTATTACACAGTAAGTATAATAATACATGAATTACCAGTAATACTTTATCAGATTAATCAGAGTACAAGGTAAACACAGATAGGGCTTTAAACAGTAAACCATGACCTAAAACATACAAAGTAAGCTAAGATGAGACATAAAACCCAGTACGTAATCAGTGATTCGATACTTATACACGTGTGTATTCATGTAGTGTTAGTGATCCAGAAGTAGGATTCTCTCTTCCGTTCATTCACCAGACTTGAGGTACGGATTCCCGTCCTTTCAGTATGGACATTCTTTCCTTATTAGGATTTCCCCGTATGCAGCCAACTGTTTTCCCCAGTATTTGTTTTATTGTTTGAACTGCTTATGTTTAATTAGCATAATCTATAGCCATATACAAGCATGACCAGTTTCACCTAGTTATGGAGGTACCATAACCATAACATTGGAGGCACCAATGTTATGACTTCCCCACGGCGGAGTGATTGCTCGTGGCGTCCCTTTCAGTTTTGGCCATATTATTATATCATGTGGGGCGTATGGGTGCATCCTAGTTACATGTTTTATTCAGTATTTCATGGTGAATGTGGTGTGTGCCTTGCATCCTTCACAAGGAGTTGATCCCTCCTACCCAAACCAGTATATTAATTAGAGGCATCCCCTCTAATCAGCATTATGAGGTCACCCCTCCAAGTATTCATGCACGTGACCTTTTCATGACCTATATGGGCTATGGTATATTTATGTTAAAACAGTTTTCATAAGATAAACATAAGGCTTTTCAAACTATAAAACCAGTTTTCTCAATACTTAACCAGTCTACTCAGAACTTAGTCTTCCGCTGTTATATGTTACATGCTTATGCTATTTCATGCTATATTGTATATTCGTGCACTGAGCGTTTTGCTCAGTCGTTACTTTCCTTTCCATGTCCCAAAACGGCAGGTACCCAAGACTCGAGAATTTGGAGGACATGCATAGGATGGAAGCTGCCATAGACTTCTTCTCCTGTTTCCTTCATATATTTATGCTTGTTTAGTCTTTCATTCAGTTCATTTACTTTGTTATGTTTTGGGCTTATGTTTGGGAACCGACGTTTGATTCCGGTTTTCCCTATGGTCATGTATGTTTTACTACATATTACCTTGCATGCTTTGATGACACGCCATAATTACGCGTGACATTCCATTTATCAAAATGGGGTGTTACAATTATGGTATCAGAGACAAGGCTTCGACCTGTAGGCTCTAAAACTCGACCTGTGACTAGTGGGTAGTCACCAGGAGCTTCCTAAGCCAACGATTTTTATTCCACGTATTGATGTTTCAGCGCGTTGTTGTTTTAACCATTATGTTTTCAGCACCTTTTTGTTTTAGCCATGACGTTTTCAGCACCTTGTTGTTTTCACCATGATGTTTTCACCAGTATCGTCTTACTAATATGGAATGAACAACCATCATCCATACTTAGTTATGTGTCATTGTCTATGCATGATGTTCCTCGTGAACTGTGACGATGTGGACTGACCCCAGTAGTTCATAATTTTCACATAAAATTTTTTTCTGTTAAGTTTTGACAATGACTTTTAATTATTATGTTTCATGCATTCATGCATTTATATCATATGTCATCTGTTGCAGGAATTTTGACTAAGTAATGGTTGGTACAGGACTGGCCCTATTTAGTCGCATGTGCTTTTATCAAAACTTTTAACTTTGGGACCGACCCATAGGCGTCCCCTCGCCATGTCTTTTGTTTTGGAACCGACCCATAGGCGTTCCCTCGCACATATAAAGGTTTTATAAACTACATTACGCATTCATGCACTGTTTTCTTGCATAAAATTTTTCTCATGATTTAAATTGGCATAAATTTTTTTCATGTCCCATCAAAAGTTATTATGTTTTTATGTCAAGTATGCCTTCATACTGTCATGGTTAACTTCAGTTTCATGCTGATTATGTTATACACTTCTTCGTAATAGATGGTTTCATGTTTTCTCATGATAATTCCGTCTTCATGTTGATTATGTTTCACGCCTCTTTTGTTATTTACGTTGTCCTGCAAGACATTGTTAGATTTCTTGAATCATGCTTTCATGATAGTCATGGTTGGTTTCCATTGATCATGCTGTCAGGCAAATCATCGTTGAATTTTGTGTAACCACACTTTAGCGTTTCTCTATGCAACCAGAATGATGTCTATGCTAATACTGCCAGGTTATCATGATGGTTTTCCTAACCGTTTAACCGGTTTACTTTCCTTAAATCATGACAAATGATCGAGCCCATACCGATCATTTCATGTGCATTCCATGTGTACTCCACGTACCGTATTTCATGTGTATTACATGTACCTTAATCCATGTGTATTCCACTTGCAATACTTCACGAGTATTCGCTAGTCGATTCTAAATCATCTCAGGCGTATGTTCACTTGCGGATATTTTACAAGATTGTCGATGCCGCTCATAGCTTGGAGATGTTACTGAAGGTTGATGCTGCTGATGTTGGGAGACGCTACGAGATGCTGATGCTGATGCTGTTCACAACCTGGAGATCCTGAAAGACGAAGACAAAGGCATCGGAGCAAAGAAATTGGACGAGAAGATGCTTCACCATCAGACAATTCCCATCAATCATTGTCCCAAATTCATAGTTACATGTCACACGTCGTTCGGCTGTCATTTCAGCCATATGAGTGCAAACCAGTACCAGCCGGCCACTCAGCTAAATAGTTACATGAGTCACGGTCATTAGAATAACCGTCATGGAACCGACAGACAAGATGATAGTAACCACTACTATGATAGCAACTATCCTAGAAATCGCAACCGAGGCTCCGGCCACGGACGTGATCAGACATACAAATGATCAGTAGTCCAACCGATCCGCCAATTCTGGCATATTAACCTAATATTTGTAGTTCTAATTGTTTCACATCTCGAGACACATGTCAAGACATCAGTCAAGACACATGTCTCACGTATACTTTCTGAGGACACATGTCAAGATACCAGTCAAGGCATATGTCACGCTCACATTTCTCAAGACACGAGTCAAGACACATGACTCACGTCTAATTATGGAACATTTCTACGAAATTCAGGGTACCCTCCAAGGGTATATCTATGTTGTTGTGCCAGGTATTAATCAGGCCACAAGAATTTCAAAACCATTATCGGCACATCAGTGAGAACTGTCACGTTGCCGATGTCACTTTCATTTCTTTCACCATAGTTCATATATTCATAACCATGAAGGACGCCTTTCGTATTCCCACGCATACGAAGGTTTTCCTTCAGCTTAACGATAAGATCCAAGCTGCTAACGCATTTCCTCGGACAGACACGAGATGAATTTTATCCTAATAATGGACCATGAACAGCACACCATGCTACAATTCATAATTTTGTACAGTAATGTGCGGGCTCCTGAATACATTCAGCTTGATTTTCCATCAGGAAAATCCGTATAAATTATCTACGCTTACAAGCAGGTTCGTTGTTAGCCATGGTCGCTAAAATTTTCTAGCTGTCAGTAAGACACGACTACTTAAGTCCTTTTACGCATAGTCAGTTGATTATTCCAAAATCTTCCTATACATTCCAGAAGAACCTACAAGGAGAAGAACGGTACCATGAGATTATGTGTCGACTACCGTTGACTTAACAAATCACCATTCATGACCGTTATTCTCCTCCACGTATTGACGACATGTCCAATCAACCGTATAGTGTTAATCACTTTCCCAAGATCGAACTCATGATCATGCTGCCAACAGTGACGAGTGAAAAAGCAGGACATGTCTGTGACTGCTATTCGTGCACGACTCGGTCATGCTAGATTTATGATTTTGATTCAGTCTCATCAATGCTCCAACAGCATTATGGAGTTAATAAATTGAGTTTCCATGAACTCCTAAACAAATTCATCAGCGTTTTCATTGAAGATAACCTAATTCCCTCTAAGCCTAGAGAAGAACAGGAAGACACTATCTGCACTATGTTGCAAATTCTATGACAAGAGAAATTCTACCCTGGAATGTTTTCCAATATCAATTCTGTTTGATTACAGTGATACACTGAATCACATGGGTTTCTATGGTTAATCTTACCATGACTCAGCTTATGCGTAAAGGAGAGAACCCTACACTACATTAGCTGTTCTAGGAAATCCTACGCTAGGAGAAGTCTAGATTTAGAGAATCTGAGTTTCGCAAACTCCTATGTATCAAGTTCGATGAAGCAAGATACAGTTACGTTCATATCTAGGTACCTGACATACCAACAGGTTAAGATAGGACACCAACAAACTGGGATGTTTTCATCATATGAAATTGTGAATCGAAAAGGGGACAAGATCTCCATGGATTTTAGTTACCAGATTTCAGCAAACTCAGAAGAAGCATGATGCTATCTGGGTTATTGTCAACAGTTTGATCAAGTCTGCAGAATCCTTACATCCGTACGGATTTCAGAACCAACAGATTGAACGAACATGTTCCAGCCAAGGCTCATCCGATCACTTGGCAATCCCTCAGCTATCGGGTCAGACAAAGATTCGTAATTATACTCCTAACTTACTTCACGTCTTCATTCTAATTCCACGACTTGCTTTCGCGCTCACGTTCATGACACTATTCACGTTCACGATCGTATTTTGGCTTACGATTTTACGTTCATTTCTTTCCTCATTCTGGGAAGTTTGCAAGAACTTGCGAGACCAGACCCAAGTTTAGTATAACTCTCCATCATCAGATAGACGTTTCACGTCATATTCCACGTCTCACCTTGTAGCGTTTGGCGTTACCACCATTATATTCTATGATCACGATATGTCTCACATGTCATGTTCATTCCACGTTCCTCATATCATGATCAAGATATGTTACACGTATCATGGATCACGATATGTTTACTCATACTACACTCGCCATATCTCCACGTAGCACGTACAAAAATTTTTTCACGTATCACGTTCAAAATTTTTCACGTACTACGTTTCTTTATGTCTCACGCATCGTTTCTAATTATCAGTTAAGTCAGATTGTCTTGCATCGTAACGTTTCAGTTACCCTTGCACGTTAACTCTTATTTTCCTCGATCGAATTTAGGGGATCTACCTTCCGTTGATAATCAAGAATTTCTTCGTATTCCAAGTCAAGGTCAGGAGGACCAAGAGTTATCTTTAGTGTCAGGATATTCTGAAGGAACCGTTCCAAGAGGGAGGCCACTTGGAAACGGACAAGTTCATCCGAACTTCTTATCCATTTTTCTCTTATCGATTAGATATGTCCTTTCAGTCACGTCACGTTCCATGTCTTTTCAAGACATGTCACGTCCCACGTTCCCTTCTACCATGTCACCTCCATTTCCGTTATTTTGCATACCTTTCTAGTTTGATTCGGGTATGTTTCGCTTCCAGTTACGTTATCTATAATTCGGGGACGAATTATTCTTTTTAGGGGGAAGAATTGTAAAACCCGCATGCTTTTACCATGAACAGTACCCATTAGATCGTACGTCCTAGATTAAAACTTTCCTTTTATAGTATGATCACATTCACGTGCTAGCATTTTAAGTATTACATACGTGTATGAACACGATAAGTATCGATTACGTACGAACACATGATAAGGATTTAACAATAATTAATCACGAACGTAATTAAAACACGAACTAATATTAATTACGTATATATATATTTATTATGAACACGAATAAATATATTTAGTCACGATCAAAAACTAATTAAATTACGTAAACCACGTAACACGTAATCACGGACATTTAAACGATTATTATTATGTATATTTAACTTAACACGACAAGTAATTATATACGTAATAATTACGTTTAACACATGTAATTATAACTATGAAACTTACGACACTTTTAAATACGATTACGCGTACCATTTAAACAAGTCGCGTATTAATTAAATATTGCAAGTGTTTAAGGGGGCTGTTTTAGACAAACTAGAAAACTAATGGGACTTGGGCTCAAGGCCCAAGTGTGTTTTGAGCCGTGTATAGCAAAAGAGACGGGGGGAGTAGTTAACTTTTTTTGACAACTCAAAACATTCCAAAACCCTAATCTAAATAAACAGCCACCACATTTTTTTCTCTCTTTTTCTTCTGTGCCGTGACCAACACCAAGGAAAACAAGGACAATGGTGGCTTTCTTATTAAAGGATCTAGATGTGTATGCTTCGTTTACAAAAACCCTAAACAAGGTATAAACCCTAATTCGTTTCCTATTTTCTTTAATTGATTTTCAATCCGAAGTAAGGGTGTTAAAACATGTTCAAATAATAATTAATAAAAGGGTTTCGTTGGTTTATTGATGGGTTCAAAAAGGGCACGCAAACCGAGACTCATATGAGTCTCAGTGGTATTTTGTTCACCAGTCGCAACCCTAATAAGGGTGTGGGCTTGGTTTCGTGCTGGCAGTGGCGTACAGCGAACAAGCAGGGGAAACCACTGGCTGCGGCCAGTGGTATGCTTAGTCTAGCAGGGGGAACCGAGAGCTTAAGCTCTCGGTGGGATATTTGCACAGGCAGGGGGAAACGCAGGTCTGTCGGGGGGAAACAACTTAACTACCAGGGGTAATGGCAGTTATGGGTGTGTTTGGCAGTGGGTTTTTAAACAGGCTAAAGGGGTGCGTTTGGCAAACTGTTTTAAGAACTTTTAAGGGGCTGTTTGGTTCGGCATTATATAAAAACACACACATTTTCACGGGATTTCGCGGGTTCGTTTTACGGCAACATTTTTAATAAAATAATACTTTAGTACGGGTTATGATTTTATAAGTTATTAACCATGACATGTATATTAATTTTCAAGGTAAATAAAATTAACAAGACACGACTTATTGTTACAAGATTATTTATTCAAGTTAATTAAATTAATTTATCATGCTATATAATTAATTTAATTAAAATATGGACTTAGGTTATTATTAATAATTAATAATACATGATTTAACCTAAGTATTTTGATCTATTTAATTTAGACTATAGTGAATAATTAATTATTAAACATGACTTATAATTAATTAATTATCATGACTTAGGTTAATTATTTTACTATTAATACATAGCTAAACCTAAGCATTTTTAATCATGAAAAATTAGACTAACTAATTAATTAATTATTGAAACCATGACCTATAATTAATTAATTCTCATGACTTAGGTTATACAAATATAATTAATAATGTATGTTTTAACCTAAGTAATTATATCTATTTTAATTAAATCATGTTATATTTAATTAAATACTTTTAACCTATAGTTTATATAATTCACATGAATAATTAATAAACTATACCTTATAATCTCATGACTTAGAATATTAAACAGGAAACACTTAGCTTATATTATTAGCTTAATTAATCAGCTTATATCTATTTATGGAAACTTTCTATTTTTAGAAACTTATCTATTTTAAGAAGTAACTCTACTTTTGGAAACTTTCTATTTTAGGAAACCTGCTATTTTTGGAAAGTTACTTATTATTACACAGTAAGTATAATAATACATGAATTACCAGTAATACTTTATCAGATTAATCAGAGTACAAGGTAAACACAGATAGGGCTTTAAACAGTAAACCATGACCTAAAACATACAAAGTAAGCTAAGATGAGACATAAAACCCAGTACGTAATCAGTGATTCGATACTTATACACGTGTGTATTCATGTAGTGTTAGTGATCCAGAAGTAGGATTCTCTCTTCCGTTCATTCACCAGACTTGAGGTACGGATTCCCGTCCTTTCAGTATGGACATTCTTTCCTTATTAGGATTTCCCCATATGCAGCCAACTGTTTTCCCCAGTATTTGTTTTATTGTTTTGAACTGCTTATGTTTAATTAGCATAATCTATAGCCATATACAAGCATGACCAGTTTCACCTAGTTATGGAGGTACCATAACCATAACATTGGAGGCACCAATGTTATGACTTCCCCACGGCGGAGTGATTGCTCATGGCGTCCCTTTCAGTTTTGGCCATATTATTATATCATGTGGGGCGTATGGGTGCATCCTAGTTACATGTTTTATTCAGTATTTTATGGTGAATGTGGTGTGTGCCTTGCATCCTTCACAAGTAGTTGATCCCTCCTACCCAAACCAGTATATTAATTAGAGGCATCCCCTCTAATCAGCATGATGAGGTCACCCCTCCAAGTATTCATGCACGTGACCTTTTCATGACCTATATGGGCTATGGTATATTTATGTTAAAACAGTTTTCATAAGATAAACATAAGGCTTTTCAAACTATAAAACCAGTTTTCTCAATACTTAACCAGTCTACTCAGAACTTAGTCTTCCGCTGTTATATGTTACATGCTTATGCTATTTCATGCTATATTGTATATTCGTGCACTGAGCGTTTTGCTCAGCCGTTACTTTCCTTTCCATGTCCCAAAACGGCAGGTACCCAAGACTCGAGCATTTGGAGGACATGCATAGGATGGAAGCTGCCATAGACTTCTTCTCCTGTTTCCTTCATATATTTATGCTTGTTTAGTCTTTCATTCAGTTCATTTACTTTGTTATGTTTTGGGCTTATGTTTGAGAACCGATGTTTGATTCCGGTTTTCCCTATGGTCATGTATGTTTTACTACATATTACCTTGCATGCTTTGATGACACGCCATAATTACGCGTGACATTCCATTTATCAAAATGGGGTGTTACATGTTTCATCCCCACTAATTTACGGGTACTCCTCGATTCTAGTTTCCTCGATTTACGTGCCATCGGGTCGTTTTACGAAAAATGTGTTTATAAATTATGAATCTACGGCACAAAACGATTCTAATAAAAATTGTCTCATCAAAAACGGAGCACAAAAGCGTAAATACGTAAACCCAGGGTTTCCGGTTTAATCGTAAAAGACGCTAAATTATGCACGTAAGTCCTAATTTCTTCTCGTAAATTTGTGATTTTATGAACCAACACAAAATAAAATTCCAAAATAATATTCGAGAATTGTTGATACAAAAGTTGGGTGATCCTTGCTAGCCCCGAATTAGGCTTAATTCGGGTTGGCTGGACTCCGGCTCCTGCACCAAGTGAACTGTATGGTTGGGATCCTGCACACTAAACAACACGCGTTAGGCTTACCGTGGGAATGTTTCCCACGATTAGACTTTGGCGTGAGAGTAAGTAATCAGTTTGGGTTATATGAATCGGATGGGAGTTTTAGAGTGTAGAATGTAATACCTTTGTGGAACCCTTGGGGGTTCCTTATATAGGCAGTGAAACCCTAGTGGGCTGTCACTGATCCTTCGACCCCAAGGAAAGGATAAGTACCATAATTAGATTGATTGTTATCTTCTAATTATGGTGAGTGAATATCCTCTTCTTTGGGGTAAATCCTATTCACAGACAGAATATGATTCTGTCTAACCCTGTCCCAGTCGTGTCGGGCCGTGGGCCGCACATGTGTGTGCGGTTACTGTTCATCTAAGCCCGTAAGCTCAAATAACATTATTCCCACCCATTCGTGATGGGCCGGATACGGGTAGTACCCGTGGGCCGGGTTCATGACCCGGCTGGGGACTATACGTCATCATGTCCCCCCAGTCTAGTTGTTACAGCCGTAGGCGTAACCTCTAGACTATCAAGATGCTCCCCGGACATACCAAGAAAGATCCTTAGGGAATGATAAACATTTAAAATTTTGTTTTGGCCGCCCGTGGCTGCGTGTCTTAGGAATAAAGTACCTCAGCCGCACGTAACAACCGAGACAAATTAAATGTAGCATTGAATATGGTCTTACGTAAGACCGCATACCCCGACACAAGAATGAATGCATTAATGGTAGTCAACTGGTCAGTCGCACTACTGCAAAAGTGCACCATTAATGCCCACCCTTGAGCCACATAAAACTACTAAGAAGTGACCCGTGGGTCCCCTCTAACGTTTTAGAAGTGTCAGAAATCCCATCCGTTGGATAGGCGTAGTGGCCCACACGTGTCAAACATCCATGTTACCTCGGAAATCGAGGCAACCCTATATAAGAGTTGGTGTGTGCGATTGATACACACACAGTTCACACTCTTTCCGCCATTGTTATTCCAAGCTTCTTCCTTCAAACCTTTGCCATTTATTCCACGGATTTCCTCCGCCGCAGGTTAGATCATCACGCCTTACAAACCCTTTTTATAAAACATGGTAAAGGACAACCCCCTTATCATGGATGTCCTGAACGTGATGCCTGCAGAAAAATACATAGACTTTTTGTCTAAGTATTATATTCCCGAAAGCGTACACCCAACCTATCCAGGTGAAGGTGAGGCAATTACAGATGCGCCGAGGGGAAAGATAGGCGTGTACACGCGCCTATTTTATTCGACTAACTACCGCATCCCCTTATCTACTTTTTTAGTAGACCTGCTTCTTTATTACGACTTCCACATAACCCAGCTGCACTGCATAGGAGCGTGTAAGATCAATCAATTTGAGATTACATGCCATACATGCGGAGTGACGCTGACCGTGAACCTATTTAGGGCCTTTTACTCCCCCCCAACTAGTGAATGGGTGGCTATCGTTTAAAAAACGATCCGGGAATGCCCCCATGACGTATAGGAAGCCTTTAGACTCCCTTAAGAACTGGTACGACCATTACTTCTTTGTTGATGAGAAAGTATTCCCCACTCCTTTCGTCCTCAGATCGGACCATCCCACTTGAAGAAACCTCTAAGCAAAGATCGGACAAAGAGGAGCCCGTCATTGAAAAATCCCCTCTGGATTTACTGAACGAAGAAGGTGGAGAGTTGCTGTTGGAGGGTAGCGTGCCGCACCAGGAAGATGCAGAAGGAGAAGATTCCCTCAACCTTGAGGATGAAGACACCACTCAAGCTTCTGGGCCCTCCAAGCCCGTATCTAGAAAGAGAAAGACCACCAGGAGGGTGGAAAATACATTAGGGGATAAGGCGGGGGCCTCGAACGCCCCCCTAAAGAAACTAAGGAAGGACCATCCCCAGTACCAGGAGGGAAGTGGTACTGCGACGACCCAGGCCAACCCCACATCGCACATAGACGAACAGGTCTGCGAGCTACCCCCATGAGTGTCGTAGCTCCTACCGCCCCGGAACCTGCAACTGGTACCACGTAAGCACCTTCGCGTCTTTTATTCTCTCCTTTTCTTCTTGTTTTTCCTTCTAAAGGTATAGTGCCTAAACAAAATTGAATGTCAATAACAGGGCGGATCCGTCGGTCGTAGCTCAAGAAAGAGAGGTAGAAAGGGACCCCTCCCCCATGGCATCAAACAAACCTCTATCCCCTCCTGTGACACATGCCAAGGGGCCACTTCCTGAAGGACCGGAGAGCAGCTTGCGCCGAGCGTGGAATCTTTCCAGCCTAACAAGATTGGAGGCGGAGTCTGAGTGTACGGAATTTATCGAGCACATCACTCCTCCGGCCCTTGCTCAAGACTTGGACGACTTAGACCATGAGTCCTTGCTGGAACAGTTTGATGTGTCGTCTGCACATCAAGTAACAGTGGGTGCAGCCTTGAGATGCCGTCTAATCAAGGCTCTGGCGAATGTGAAGCGTGCGGAAAAAAGAATAGCTCGTCGTGAAGCATTAGCTGTGAAGCACGAGAAGACTATTGCTTCACTGCAAACGGCGTTGGTTACAGCGGAGGCCATCGTGAAGGAGCAGGCCCATCACGCCAATACTCAGGAAAAGCGCATCGCCGAGCTTGAGGCCCTCGTAGCCGCATCTAACGAGAAGGTATGCCTTTAACATGAATGTTTTTTTTTTTACACAAGGAAAACCATATGATCCTTGTGATAACTCCAAGTTTCATATGCAGGTGTCCGCAGCCGAAGCCTCCACTAAAGCTGTAACCGTACAAGCTTTCAACATCGCACAGGAGCGCGACGCGCTGAAGGATGAGCTAGCACAAGTGCGAACTAATTTAGATGAGCAAGCTGCAACCGCTGAGGAGGAGCTAAGCAAGGTGGCCACGGATTGCGCTGAAAGGGTGTGTCCCCCTTTGTTATCGGCCATAGTTGGGCGTAGGTGGATGATTGGCCAGGGAATGCGCCTTGCCATAAACAAGGTTATGGAAGCTCCGTACCTGCTGCAAGCATTCGCAGGGGTCGTTTCAGATGGGATCGACCGTGGTAGATACGAGGGTTTGGTCCAAGCTGCGGATTTAATAGGAAAGAACGAAGACATTACCCAGCACGCATACCACAACCCTTCAGTTGCGGATAAGATGACTGCGTCCATGGATACACTTGCTGAAATCCAACACCCTCTCTTAGACGAGCTGGAGGCGCTGAAGGATGCTCCTAACGAGGTACTCATGTCCTAGCTTACTGCGGATCCAATCCAATTGACCTTGCCTACCTATGACTCCGTGACAAAGGTAATGAAAGGTGAAAAACTGCTTGTTGAGGCCTTGGATGCAGCTGCGATCAAGGTGCAGGATGGGAAGAGTGCTCGCGGGGAGGCCCTCCGCGCCATGATCGAAGAAGGGAAGAAGGATATAGAGGAGTTCCTACCTCTGTCGTAATTTATCTTGTAAACATTTGTAACTTTTATTCGTCCGTGCATATACACGGCTAAGACTGATGTGTGAAATAACTGTTCTATGTATGTAAATCCGTGATAACCACGGCCATTTTTGTTATGATTTTGAAACTTGTGTGTTTATATTTTGTTGGATATCGTATACCAATACTGCATGACATGTCACGTCTTACTCAAAAAAGAAATACACTCAAGTCTATAATTTACTAGACATGCGACGTGCGTCTTTACTATGCAAATCACTGCGTGAGTACGACATACGGAAACTTATCACAACGTCTTGTGAGTAAGGTGTCTAGTAAGGATACATGATCCGCGTCGCTGGGGTTGCATCCCTCTTATGCAACAAGTTGAATTAGTAGGTTCACTTAATCCTCTTACCCCGCATGGAGGCGTATAGTACATGTACGATATTTGAATGAATGCATATAAATGAGACATGGCATATTATAATAATAACTAAATCCACATGACTAATAGAATATAAAGGATAAAACAATTTTGCACGAAACAAGCCGTGGAGCTAGCTAGGCACCACGGCATTTTATTAGAACGTTTACATTTTTTGTTTTAACAAGAATGAGAAATCCTAAAAAACAAAAAAGAACCTAGACAAAAAAACATAAGAGAAAAAACAAAACAGGTAGGGCACATGGATCCTCATTAAAGCCAGATATAGCAAAGTATCCATGCGGGAGCCGTAGCTTTCAAAGATAGCACCTTTTGAGATTGGATATGTTCCATGTGCGCTCTAGATCGCGGCCATCTATGTCACGTAACTTGTACGCACCTCGTCCCAAGGCTTCCGTGACCTCATACGGTCCTTCCCACTTAGGGCCCAGCTTCCCTGTATTCTTCGCTCGACTTGCTTCGTTAGCACGATAGACATAATCTCCCGGACGAAAAGAAACACCTTTAACCTTGGCGTCATAATAAGCTTTCATTTTAGCCTTGGACTTGGCCTCATTAATGGCTGTTATCTCCCTTTTTTCTACCAATAAATCCAGGTTGATCCGTAGTTTCTCATCATTTGTGACGACGTTAACCTCTGCTGTGCGGATGGTAGGCATTCCTATTTCTGCTGGTATAACAGCTTCAGTGCCGTAGGCCAATGCGAATGGGGTATCCCCGTTGGCTGTTTTGATCATAGTCCTATGTGCCCATAGAACATGTGGTAGTTCGTCCACCCATTTGGTACTTCGTTCCTCCAAGCGTGCCTTGATGCCGTTTCCCAAGCTTCTATTTGCTCGTTTCACAAGGCCATTTGTTTGCGGGTGCTTAACAGACGCGAAGCATCGTTTGATATTCAACGATGCGCACCAGTCCTTGAATGGATTATCCGCGAACTGTTTCCCGTTGTCCGAGATGATTTCTCCTGGTAAGCCGAAACGGCACACGATGTTCTCCCAAACAAACTTTTTAACTTGTTTGCCTGTGATGGATTTGACTGCCTTGGCCTCTATCCAACGTGTAAAGTAGTCCATTGCGACAATCAAGAACTTAACTCCCCCCGCAGCTATAGGAAAAGGTCCTGCGATGTCGATCCCCCACTTGTAGAATGGCCATGGAGATGTGATAGGTGTAAGTTCCTGCTGCGGATGTCGCGGCACTGGTCTGTGCACCTGGCAATCACTACATTTGCGAATCATGTCGCGTTTGTCCCTATGCATGGTAGGCCAATAATATCCTGTGCGTAGGGCTCGAGCCACCACGGATCGGGGGCCCGCATGCATGCCGCATAACCCTTCATGTATCTCACTGATCACGTAAGCGGCTTGACGTGGCCCCTCACACCGCAGCCACGGCTGCAAGAAAGAGCGCTTATAAAGGATACCTTCTCTAAGCTCGAAGTGCTGCGACTTCCTCCTAATGCGTCGTGCTGCTTTTTCCTCTTCTGGGAGGGTTTCATTCGTTAAATAGTTAACAATCGGGGTCATCCATATAGGTCCGTCCTCCTCAACTATAGCAGCGACCTCCCCTTCTGTTATAGACTTTTCATTGAGTATTTCCACCAAGACTTGCTTGGATAAGTGGGCGAAACTTGTAGACGCGATCTTGCTAAGAGCGTCCGCCTTTTTGTTCTCACCTCTTGGTACCTGCTTGATATAAAACGTGTTGAAAGCCGCGATGAGTGACTTGACTTTCTCCAAGTATCGGACCATGTTATCCTCCTTAGCTATATATCCTTCCAGAATATGGTTCGCGACAAGCCGTGAGTCCACGTAGGCCTCAAGGTTGCGGACTCCCATTCTAGTGGCGATTTTTAAACCCGCAATCAATGCTGCATATTCTTCCTCATTATTGGTGGCTGTGAAGTCAAAACGAAGGGCGTACGTAAACTCTATTCCTTCCGGATTCGTGAGGATGAGGCCAGCTCCCGACCCATTCGTACACGAGGATCCGTCCGTGAACAGCACCCATGGTTATGCTAGAGCCTCGTCTTGTTTTACGATTGTTCCTTCTTCATCCGGCTTTTCTATCAAGAAATCTGCCAAGATTTGGCCTTTAACAGCCGTCCTTGGTCTATAAGATATGTTGTGTTCTCCCAATAGAATGCTCCACTTTTGTAGCCTACCTGCCACATCCGGTCTAGAGATGACTTGTTTTATTGGTTGGTCAGTAATGACTACAATTGGGTGCGCCTGAAAGTATCGGCGCAACCGTTTTGTAGCAAACACTAGTGCCAAAACCAAATTTTCCATAGAAGAATAATTCAATTCCAGCCCTTGTAATGTTCTACTTATGAAATAGACCGGAGTTTGTACCGTGTCCTGATCCGTCATGAGCACCGCGCTTATTGCTCCATGTGTGGCTGATAGATACATAATGAGCTCCTCCTTTGGCCGGGGAGCTACTAACATGGGGAGAGATGCGAGGTGTTGCTTAAGTTGACCAAAGGCTTCCTCAGCTTCCTTTGTCCACCGAAAGTCTCCCTTCCTAATACACTTCTTGAGTGTTTTGAATAGGGGGAGTGACTTTTCTGCGGACTTTGATAAGAACCTGTTTAGTCCGGCCAGCTTCCCATTTAAGGACTGTACCTCTTTCCGTGTCTGAGGGGATGGTAGCTGTATTACTACGTCTGTTTTTTTTGGGCAAGGCTTAATGCCATTTGGATCAACCATATATCCAAGGAACATTCCTTCCGTCGCCCTAAACGTGCATTTCTTTGGATTTAGCTTCATATTAATCCTCCTCAGTGTGTCAAACGTCTCTTGGATGTCTCAGAGAAGTGCGTCCTCCGTATGACTTTTGATGACTAGGTCATCCACATAGACCTCCAGATTGCGGCCTATTTGTGAGTCAAAGGCTTTGTCAACCAGCCGCTGGTATGTTGCCCCGGCGTTCTTTAGTCCGAACGGCATTTTTGAATAACAATATACCCCCTGACTGGTATGGAACGCCATTTTCTCTGCGTCATCCTCTGCCATCTGGATCTGGTGGTATCCTTTATATGTGTCTAGGAAGCACTTAAAGGGATATCCACATAGGGATTCCACCTTCCAGTCGATCTCTGGCAACGGGTAACAATCCTGCGGACAGGCTTTATTCAGATCCGTGAAATCTACACGCATGCACCAGCTTTCGTCGTGCTTTTTGACCATGACTTGGTTGGATAACCACTCGTGGTGGTATACCTCTCGCATGATACCTGCATCCACTAGTTTCCGTACCTCCTCTAGTATCGCTTGACTGCGTTCCGGTGCCTGACCGCGCTTATTTTGTTTGACGGGTTGGTATCCCTGGCGGATCTAAAGCTTATGTTCTGCTATCGCGCGTGGCACGCCCGTCATATGCTTGGGTTCCCATGCGAACACATCTAAATTTGCCTTTAAGAGAGAGCACATGGCCCTCTTGCCGTTATCCGAGAGCGTTCCCCCTATGGACACCTCCTGCTCCGGGTAATCGAGATGGATTGCCACCCCCCAATTGGGAGGTGGTGACCCATCCTTAGGTGGAACAGGTGGAACCGGTGTTGCCACTGTATGACACTCGGATGCTGGTAAGATTGTGTTGTAGATGGTTACAATTCCTCCTTCCATAGGGAACTTGATCATTCCGTGTGCTGTGGAGGGTACTGCTCGTATGGCCAGGATACCCGGTCTGCCTATTATCCCATTCTATCGAGAATGTGAGCGTATCACCATAAAGTTCATCCACGCCATGGTGGAGTGTTCTTCGTTCCCTATGGTTACAAGCAGACGCAGTTTCCCTATTGGCCAGATGGTGTCTCCACTAAAACCAATGAGTGGCGCCGTGGCCAGTACTAATTGGCTTCTTATCTCTGGTTGTAGCTGTACAAAACAGTGTTCGTACAGTACTTCTGCTGATGACCCTCCATCCACATACATACGGCGCACGTTGTGTGTTCCAATGCTTATCTCAATAGTGAGAGGCGCATCAGTCACGTCGCTTGCTGTGATGGGAGGGAATGCGATTTCTCTGCCGCGTGAAAATTTTTGACCAACTTTCTGCCTTGTACGGCGCTGTCTGGATTGGATCATATATATCGTTGAAGGTTTGTCCTTCTGGGGATCCTTCTTGTCATATTTTTTTTATCTTTCCCATCCTTCCAATCCTTGACTAGATGCTTGAGCTTGCCTGATTTGATTAGTGACTCAATGTGCTTCTTGAGCTGGATACATTCCTCCGTACCATGGCCCTTGTCGTTATGGAATTCGCAGAAACGATTTCCTTGGCGACGGTCTGGCGGGGTCGTCATAGGCGGAGGCCTCGGGAAGTTAGCCCCTTCCGTCAGTAAGATCTCCCGGTAGGACATCTTTAGAGGGGTAAACTTATCGTCCGGCCTTCCCCCTTGTTTTGGCTCTTGTAATCTGAGCCCCTGCCGTTGTTCTGGTTGTTTTGACCGCCCGACTGCCTCCTGGATTGGTCGTTTGATCGGTAGCTGTTTCCTTTCAAAGGGTAGGCCGCGACAACCGCAGTTTCTCCTTCTATGAAGTTTCTAACCCTTTCCATGAGGTCATCATACCTCTCCGGACGCTTGTCATTAAGGCGTCTGATTAGTTCCCTGTCTGTTATGGCGTGCATATAGTCGGAAATTTTCAGGAGTTCCGGCATTGTCTTTGTACGTGTGCACTCATCATTGAAGCGTTCAGTGAAGCCTTCTGTAGACTCCCACGGCCGTTGCTTGACGGTCGCCAATGAGACCGGGTCCCTATTATACTTATTTCGCTGAGTATAATTATTCTTAAATGCCGTGCGTAAGTCGGTGAAGCTATCAATGCTTCGCGGAGGGAGTCCCTCAAACCAGTCACGAGAATTGCCGATCAAGGTTGAATTGAACATTTGGCACCATATAGGCATAGGCCATCGTTCAATTTTCGCTTGCGTATCAAATATCTTGAGGTGATCATCCGGATCACCAGTCCCGTCATAAGTCTTGACACATGCCGGCATGCGACGCTTTGTGTCCTCGGAGTAATTCCGTATGCGGAGAGTAAATGGATCTTCCCTGGGATCTGCCCATGGACGAGTGAGACTAGGATCTTCCCACGGGTCACACCACGGACGAGAAAGATCTTCCGCTTCTGGCTCTCGATAATAGGGGCCGCCATAGTACTCATCATTGTTTGGTGGCGGTGGAGGGGTACGCCTAGGTCAGCGACGCTTGGGCGGATGGTCATCCGAGTCTTCTCCTGATGGATCTGTAGAAGGAGGTGGTGCCCCATCTCTTGGGTAAGGACCGCTCTTTTGAGAAGAGCTAGGAGCCTTCTTCCCAATATTCATCCTATCTCACACACTTGTGCGGCGAGTGGCTCTTGTCAGTTCCAGATCTGGTCGTTCGGGTGAACCGTCGGACTTCTCTCCCCCTTCTCGAGACTGCATTAGTTCCTGCATGAGGCGATCCCCTATGCGCTCGAACACGTTCCTGGTTTGGGGGGTTTCCTCGAAGAGGTTCCGCTCCTGGGGTCGCGTCCTTCTTTTCTTCCGATTTTGAGAAGAGGTACCTGGTCCGGCATGGCCAAAGTTGAGCCTAGATTGGAGGTCCCTCCCTAGGTTCAACCTTGATGCGATCCCTGGGATGATCCTCTCAAAGTTCTGCGTGAGAACTCGAGTGAGATCTTCCTCGCTGAGTGGTTGGACTTCTACTTCTTCCTCGATTGATGGTCTGCGCGGCTCCTTGTTAGGGGGATTGGGCGCACTCCCTGGATCAGGGTTGTCCAGGGTTGAAGTAGGTGGGGGAGTTATGGAGATCGTGCTCGTCACCCCCATGGACTGAAAACCACTGCGGTTATTTGGCCCGCCCACTGGGCGGCTAGGGGATTGATTGGGGATGAGTATCCCTTCCCCTTGGGACTTCTGATTTCCAGGATTTGTGTTCCTGGAATTAGCTTGCGGATGCCCCTTCGTCATTGGGGATTCAAGATGAGATTTCGTTCCTGGCTTAGTGTAATGGGTCCCACGGATGGCGCCAACTTGTTGATACAAAAGTTGGGTGATCCTTGTTAGCCCCGAATTAGGCTTAATTCGGGTTGGTTGGACTCCGGCTCCTGCACCAAGTGAACTGTATGGTTGGGATCCTGCACACTAAACAACACGCGTTAGGCTTACCGTGGGAATGTTTCCCACGATTAGACTCCGGCGTGAGAGTAAGTAATCGGTTAGGGTTATATGAATCATATGGGAGTTTTAGAGTGTAGAATGTAATACCTTTGTGGAACCCTTGGGGGTTCCTTTTATAGGCAGTGAAACCTTAGTGGGCTGTCACTGATGCTTCGGCCCCAAGGAAAGGATAAGTACCGTAATTAGATTGATTGTTATCTTCTAATTATGGTGAGTGGATATCCTCTTCTTTGGGGTAAATCCTATTCACAGACAGAATATGATTCTGTCTAACCCTGTCCCAGTCGTGCCGGGCCATGGGTCGCACATGTATGTGCGGTTACTGTTCATCTAAGCCCGTAAGCTCAAATAACATTATTCCCACCCATTCGTGATGGGCCGGATACGGGTAGTACCCGTGGGCCGGGTTCATGACCCGGCTGGGGACTATACGTCATCAAGAATAAATTTACTTCCTGAAATGTCGGACTGTCACAAAAAC
This sequence comes from Glebionis coronaria, assembly GCA_025667525.1. Lineage (NCBI taxonomy): Eukaryota > Viridiplantae > Streptophyta > Magnoliopsida > Asterales > Asteraceae > Glebionis > Glebionis coronaria. Next base: position 556,095,093 of record CM046876.1, on the reverse strand, counting down.
GGAGTATGTAAACTTAAACACGTAATGTAGAGTTCTCCGGTTTAGACGTAGTCGAGGTCAAAGACATGTGGGCATTTCCTCCACATTCGGTCTTTTCTCTCAAGTGTAATTCATTACAATATGCGAGTTTCATCAACATAACAATGGGAATACGATCGTGCTTAAGTTGACTCACTTTCTCTCTCCATGATGTCCACGGGTTTTTGAGGAAATGCAACTTTTTGCCGACCCAAACTCCATTAAGAAGTAATCAGATTTTCACTTGATAGACATTTTATTAAGTTCGTTATACGAAACATATTCATGCAGCCCTTGAAGTCCTAGGGTAGATCTAGCTTATATGCCACTCAGACCAAATCTTTACATTATCTCAATGGTCCCATACAACAGGGACTTAGATTCCCACGATCTTTTAGATCATCCATTCATCTTTCCATGATGAAAAATTCTCGGGATAGCTTACCCATCCTGCACTTCAAGATCAACATTTCATATTCACATAACCTACTGCCCACTACTGTTAGTCAATAATCAGATCTCAATTTCCACAATCATTTTAGGTCTCGTGGGTCGGGTATCTTCATCCCAACTCCCACCTACAGGTGTTCTTATATTTTCTTTATATAGGTCCTCGCTGTAGGATATGTAAATCTTGCTTATGTTTTAGAGAGAGAAAGAGATAGAGAGATGGTGGATTTCACACAATTCTAGAGAGAGAAAATAAGAAGAACTATGTGTAAAAATGAATAACCACACACCCTCTCCATCTAAGGAGAGGGTTTATATACCCAAGCCCTTGTCATGGGCTTGGGCTTACATTTGGGTCGGTCTACACATGTTGTAGGCTAGGCTTGGGTTTGTTTGTTAAATAAAGATAAGTAACTAAACTACGAGCTATTACATGGATTATCGTTGGAGTGACCGATCCTTATTAATACATAAAACGTATTTCCAACAATCTCCCCCTAAGGAAGGTCACTCCAAACAAGGGCATTACCCAAGTTACAACAATAAGATAAACCTAGCATACTATGCTTGTCTTGAGCTCGTAGTCTTCGTCTTTCTTTTTCTTTTTCTTTTGGTGAACATGCTGATGTGATCTTTGATATCAATCTTGAGAATTAATCTCTTGCCTTGATCTTGTGCATCCATCACTTGTGATCTTCGCCTCTTCGTGACTTCAAGTCCCACATACTTATACATAAAGTATAAGCATGCGGGGACGACTTCTTCTTGGATTCCGCAACACCACCGTCTTCAAATGCCGCAACATAAGTAGACACGAACGAAATGACTTTGAACATTTCATTCTAATTCGGTAGCATTTTACCTTCGGTCGGTGAAGACCGTTGGACGATATAAATAATCGTACTTGTGGCAGGTAGATTTAATTAAAAATCTCCTTGACAAGATTTCACGGGTAAACCCGTTCTCTTTACTCGACCATCCAAAGCTGCCTGCGACCGTAAAGAGTGAATCATTTGGATAAAATTATCCGCATGATTGAAGCCGTCAATTCTGATTCCTGGAACAAGTTTGATTCGCTAAAGAATCGCACCATCGTTGCTTTCCAGTTGTCACGAGCTTGATTCATATTGAATCTTGCAAGTTACCTACCAAGTGCTGTTTGAGGTTAACACTAGAAGGATTTCCACTCATCACCGTGAACACTAAGGTATCACTCTGAGTGTTCTGGCTAGATCACTTAGATATTGCGTAGAGGCCTGGAATGTGTTTAAATTCAGTTAAGAATTAAACCACTGTTGCTTTCCAGTTATCACAAGTTTTATTCATAAAGAATCGCACAAGTCACCTACCATGAGCTTTTTGATATTCGCTCAAGAAGGATTTCCATCTTCATTGTAAATACTTTCGTATTACTCGAATGTTCAGGCAAGATCATAAAGATTTTACGTAGGGCTCTTAAAATCTTTCTTATTTTTCACAGTGTGTGAAGAAGCAAGGAAATATGAAAGTGTGTCCTAATGAGATATTTGATGATCTCAAATGGCTCTAGACTCAATAGTGCATTTTGGATTTTAGTGATCGGAGGCTGGAGAGGAGTGCCACCATTTCAATACCAATTTATTCGGAGTGAATAAATCAATAGATAATGTGTTGTCTCCGTGTGATTAAAACAAATATCTTTTGAGAAATATCTGAGTTAGTTGGGATAGGTTGTGCCTTGCATCACTGGGTCCATGATGTCTATCTTCAATATCAAGAATCATTAAAAATGATCTCAATATCATATGTATTGACCCGGTTTCCGTCTAAGGTTGTAAGGAGGGCTTATTTCTTTACACCCTTTATCTTTACAATTCTTTTTCATTCTTCAACCCCTTCAATGCTTACCAATACGTCCTAACTAGCACCTTGTTGTGATTGTTCCAGTGCTAACTTAAGTACTTGGTCGGCATTCAGCCACGTTCACAATCTTTCTCCATCTTTCCTAAGGACTACTATTTCTAGCTATGGAATGTCCTTGGGAAGTTTCCTCCGGTTTAAGAAGAATCATTGGACTTAACCTATCCTACCGTCCTTATGTCACCACAATCTTCATCGTCGTGAAATAAATGGGTTTTAGGTAAGTATATGTCACCATGGAAATCCATTTTGATATGCAAATCCGTTTTGCTCCCCCTTAACATATGCCACGATATTCGAAAACATTTCGCATATGTCGGGATGAGCCAGCACATTAAGTCAAACCATTTGTGATAATATCCCATATTAAATCACATTTTCTCCCCCGTATTAAAAATATTAACCCAATCGATGTTTTTAATATCAATTGATTTAATGAAGTTTTAAGAAAGGTTTTGGGAAGAAAAATGCAAGTCCGTTTTAATCTTCATGATATCAAATTGTATGAGATATGATACCGATTTGTAACATGATCACATATTCATCATATTAGAAAAGAATTGACAAGGTTGGACCTGATAGATGAGAACATCATATGATAAGATCAAATGATTCTTGGCAACAAATGTTGGTCGCCTCGTCACGTCTGAAGTCATCTCTTGACACCACATGTACGATTGGTATTGTAGTCTTGACACCAGTTAGTGAGCTTGGCGCGTTCGGCATCGAAGATTCTGAATGCTTGACAATTGCTCCCCCTCAATTGTTAACCCGTGTTCTATTGAAAGAGTTGTAGTCGTCGGTCGAGTAGTCGCATCGTCGAGTATGTAGATACCAATTGTAGATAGCTATGGTTGTAGAGATGATAGCTTCATAAAAACAAGACTTCTCTTGTTTTAACAAATAAATGCACTGAAACGTACATAGATTTGTGTAAGACCAAGTTATAAAGTAAACTTGATCCCTTACAAGGTTTTAAAGTAAACCTTGCCCGAGAAAATTAATTCCCGTTGTGAGCCAAAGCTTCCATAAGAAATACTTGACTTTAATGTGAAAACCAGGTTGCAGACAGAAATAACTACAAGCCATAAGGGCATGTTTTATGAAATATTTACAACTTTTGTACGAACTCTATTTATGGCGCCGTGTCAATATTAATCAACATTTCTATGGTCGTATATATTATCGTACCAAAAGACATGCCTTTAAAAAATAAAATAAAAATATTTTTGGATTTTTATAAATTCTTCAATTTTTATGGTTTTTATATGGTTTTATATTTTTGTATTTTGCTTTTGTGGATAAAAATATAAACAATATATACAGATGATCACCAAGGATACGGAGAATAGTTTACCATCACTATTCTTTCGCTTCATCTGCCAGTTCCTTTAGAGTCTCAGGCGAGAAGGTTCTCATTCCTAGCTTGTCGGCCAAAAATTCAATTCGAGCACGATCTAAAGCCTTCGTGAAAATATCTGCCAATTGATACTCAGATCGGACAAAGTAAAGCTCGATTACTCCATTTTCCACTTGCTCCTTGATGAAGTGGTAGCAAATGTCAATGTGCTTCGACCGGGAGAATTGAACGTTGTTGCAGCATAAAGCAATTGCACTCTTGTTGTCACAGTACATCGGAATCTTGTTGAAACCTAGACCATAGTCGGTTAATTGCGATCTCATCCAAAGAATTTAAGCACAACAACCGGACATAGCTATGTATTCTGCTTCCGTACTTGAGATTGCAGCGCTTTTATGCCTTTTCGATGCCCAACTGATTAGTCGATCTCCTAGTAGTTGCAAAGTTCCACTCGTGCTACGCCTTGTATCTTGACACCCGCGTGATCCGCATCTGCATATGCCATAAGTGCAATCGAAGAGTCCTTCAAATACCAAAGTCCCCGATTAATGGTTCCTTTAAGATATCGAAAGATCCGTTTCACGGTAGCCAAGTGTAACTCAGTAGGTCGAGTTTGATACCGAGCACACATACATATAGCAAACTGAAGATCAGGTCGACTAGCTGTGATATACAGAAGAGTACCGATCATTCCACGATAAAGTGTCAGATCAACAGCAACTCCATGTGGATATGCATCAAGCTTAGCTCGTTCCACCATTGGAGTATCCACGGGATCACAAGATTCCATCTTATATATCTTAAGCGATTCAAGGGCATACTTGGTTTGATTGATAAAGATGCCTCTGGGACTCTGAGATATCTGAAGACCTAAGAAGAATGATACCTTGCCCATCATTGACATCTTAAACTTGGAAGACATGAGTTTCCCAAACTCGTCGGATAAGATTTGGGTCGAGGCTGCAAATATAATATCATCAACATATATTTGTACCATAATCATATCTTTACCTCGTTTCTGAATGAACAGCGTGGGATCCACCTTGCCTTTAGCGAAGCCTTGCGTAATGAGGAATTGTGATAATAGATCATACCATGCGCGTGGATCTTGCTTCAACCCATAGAGAGCCTTCTTAAGCTTGTACACATGATTAGGATATTTAGGATTCACAAAACCATCCGGCTGTTGAACATAGACCTCTTCCTTGATTTCACCATTAAGAAATGACGTCTTCACATCCATCTGATAGACGATCATATTCATGTGGGCTGCATAAGCGAGGAATATTCTAATAGCTTCCAAACGGGCAACAGATGCAAAGGATTCCTTAAAGTAGATGCCCAATAATTGCTTGTATCCACGAGCTACTAGTCGAGCTTTGTTCTTCAATATTCTGCCTAACTCATCATATTTCACTTTGTAAACCCATTTCAAAGTGAGTAACTGCACTTGATCCAGGCATGGGACAAGTTCCCATACTTCAAGAGGTATAAATTCATTAAGTTCTTCTTGCATAGCTTCTATCCAACAGGATTGAGTAAAAGCTTCTTGTCATGTCTTTGGTTCAACTTCAGTGAGAAAAGCATCAAAATGACAAAACATTGCATTTTCTTGTAACTGACTTCGTGTGGATACCGGACGATTAGGGTCACCAATAATAGAATCTATAGGATGATCCTTTGTCCACTTGCTGTCATGTTCACGAATCCGTGGATTGGAGTAGATCGTAGTAGGAGCTTCCTCTGAGGTGGACGACCCAGCTTGATTAGGATCGGGAATTGGTACACCAAAGAATGGAAGTTCACGCATTTGGGCGAATTCCAAATAGTGATCATCATCATCCTCTTCATCATCAATAGGAATGACATGGGTAGATGAAACATGTGTTGGTTGAGAATTACTCGTTGAAGGTATATCTTGACCAATTGTAGGTGCATACGTATCTGATTGTGCTTCGGTTGCTGGAGCGACAACTTCGGTTACCGGAGCTATTACCTCAGATTCCGGAGCAACAATAGTTGGAGGAGTAAAGAATTCATCAAAGAACGGTTGAAACAACGTATCCCATTCAGTCCTAGAAGGTGGTGTAAATGATGATGAAGTAGGGTTGTTTGGGACAAGACCAGAACTAATGTTACTGGGTCTCATTTCATGAAGTGCGGGTTCAGAGCTGCTTTGCTCAGAAGCCATTGCTGTCAGCTCATCAAAATCAACATTCATAGTTTCGAGGATCTTACGAGACTTACGATTATAGATTCGGTATGCATTCTTTGCGGGTGCATAACCAATGAAAATACCAATATCAGCCTTTGGTTGAAGTTTTCCCAAATTTTCACCATCATTATTTGGATAGCAAAGAGAAACAAATACATGAAGATATGATAAATCTGGTACTTTACCATGGAGAAGCTCATAAGGTGTTTTACCATGGCGTTTATGAATTAGTGACCGGTTTTGGGTGTACACTGCTGTAGATACTACTTCTGCCCATAAAAACAATGGAGCCTTTGCGTAAATTAACATCGTTCGAGCAGCTTCCATAAGTGTACGATTTCGCCTTTCAACGACACCGTTTTGTTGTGGAGTGCGTGCAACGGATGTTTCATGAGATATACCAACTTCTTCATAATAATCACGCAAGATTTGATTCACAAATTCGGTTCCATTATCTGTACTAATGCTTCGGACAGTAGTGTTGAGACGCACTTGAATCATCTTGAGAAATCCGATGATGAATTTAGGTGCCTCATTTTTTGTTGTAAGAAATTTCACCCATGTAAACCGAGAGTAATCATCGATAATTACGAGGATGTACTTTTTGCCACTAAGACTTTCAACACGCATTGGCCCACAAAGATCCATATGCAACAAATAAAGTTTCTCTTGGTTGGTGTCTTCCGTCTTGGGTTTGTATGATTTCTTAGTGCTTTTCCCCATTTTACACGCAGAACACAAATGATCCTTGTGAAATGAAAGTTTAGGAAGACCATGAACAAGTTCGTTTTTCGCCAAATGATTAATAGCGTCAAAGTTAAGATGAGATAACCGTCGATGCCATAACCATGACTTAGTCTTCGATGCTTTGGAGAGAAGACATACGGGAGAAGCGGCCATCATGTCTTGTAGAGACAAAGTATACAAATTATTCCCTCGAGTACCTTTCAATAAATCAACCCCTTCCAAATTACGTATGAAGCAGGTATGCTCTCGAAAAGCAACTTCTAGGTTTGCATCACAAAATTGTCCCACAGAAAATAAGTTGTGACCGAGACCTTCCACATAATACACTCTTGAAATTATAACATTCCCAATATGATATTCACCATAACCCATTATATTTGCAATATGATCATTACCAAATCGAACCGTACCAAGAAACTTGCTGACGAAATTTCTGAGCTGAGAGCGATCTCCGGTCATATGGTTGGAGCAACCAGAGTCCAAATACCAAAGAACAATTTGGACCACCTATTTTCAACAACAACAGTAGACAATGCATTGGAAACTATTGGTTCCGGAGTGTTAGCAGATATAGATAAAATATTATCAGAAATGCTAACAGGTTTATGACCCTTAGATTTCCTGTATTTTCTAATGTGAGTTTTAGCACTAACAGGTTTTACTGTTCCAACTTTCTTAGGTTTTGGATTATTCGCGGGCACTACAGTGGGAGTAGACCTATTTAAAGGGCACTTGGTTCCTACAGTAGTGTCGGTGTTCCTAGTTAAAGGACACGCTTGTGTTTTGGTAGCCTTGGTACTCCTAGTTAAAGGGCACGCTTTCTTCGCTTTAGTAGGAGTGATCCTAGTCAAAGGGCACATATTTCCTACTGTAGTGAAAGTTCTACCAGTGGGGCGCCACATCCAACCAACTTGGGTTAACACTTTCCCAGTCGGTTTCCATTCTAATCCATTTTTCCGGGCGTGCATCTCATTCACATGGTCAATAAGGCAAGAATCATGACGACTAGAAAACATACATTCATTGCAATTCCAACATTTCAAATTATAATTCACACTAGGCTTAGAACGTTGCACAACCGCAGAGCCTTTAGGTTTAGCTACATGATTCTTTTTATTCAAAACATAAATAACATTCCTAGGATGGGCTTCTACTTTCTTCTTCACTTGACTACTAGATGGGGGCAAGATCTTATCATTCTTCTTGTTTTTTTTAAGCTTAGATCTTTGAGCCTTAGTAGTGGTGCTTACTCCTGTAGAAGGCAACACGGGAATATCAGAAGCTGGTTTTGATTCCGCCTTATCTTTAGTGACCAAAGTTTGAGATGGTTTAGTCCTAGGGCCCTTATTAAATGGTGTGACGGCTATAAGGTTCCTTTTGATTGCACTAGAGGACGATGTTGAGATAGTGGCTGCATTATCCACAACATTCTTACCTTTTAGAGTACGAAGTGTTTCCTTTAACTCAGCCAAGACCAGATTTTTATCACAAATTTGTTCCCTCAAATCAGATATTTCCACCGACTTTCGATTCAATTGTTCAATCAAGGATTGATTCTGTGCAGTGGTATTAGCACATGCGGACTTTACTGAATGGAAGAGTCGTGTATCTTTCTGTTTTAAGTTATCAACTTTGGACAAAATCTTGCAAACTCGATTATCTAGATCAAGTTTAAAATTCTCAGTGGCCTCAAGTATGTTCACACAGTTAAGCTCCTTAGATTTCTCTATGTCTATCGGCAAATATTTAGCAACTTTGTCACTTGGCTGACGTTGTTTTGATTGTAAATTCAATCAAAATTTCTTTTCAAAGTTTGCATCATCGATATTAACACCTTCGAATGACGTTTCAAAGATTCCTTGAATAAATTGTTGCTTGCATTCAAGCGAAATACAATGTTTTTGAATCTCATCAAAACGTTTTGAAAGCGAAGAATATGAATCTTGAAGATTTAAAAATTCAGCGTCAGATTAGTGACAAGTATTATCTACCACATTATCCATAGATTCAACATTATGCACAATAGAATCATTATCAACACTTTTATTCACACAGACGGAAACTATATCATAAGACATCACTTGCTTCAGAAGCTGATCATTTTGGCGTGAAACCCGTTCTATTTCAAGTAAACTGTTTTCATAAGCATCATCCATTTCATTGAAAACACGTTTAACTTCTTCTATTTCTAAATACAAATCTTGATCAAGATTACTAAGACAAGCTTTAACATTCTTTACAAACGGAACAATTGTGTCTCGAAATGGAGCTCTAGTGTGCTCAAAATTCCATTCACCTTCTGTTATGGCCGAAGCCGTCGTACGTTCCAAAATGACCTTGTCAAAATCGGCTAAGTGTTGGTGTACCGCATTTAAGTTAACGGACGCCTTACTTACCGGTGGAATTAACTTCGTTAAATCCGTTTTGACAAGTGTAGGAGACGTACTAGGAGGGTTTTCATTTGACAAACTTTGGGGCACAAGAACTGTCAATTCAGCTAATTCCTTTTGTAAGCGAATGCGGGTCTTTTTAGACAACTGATCTTTGTTATACTGATCATAATCAGTCGTATGGAATTTTGAAAGCATTTTAGAATGAGTTTCTTCCGCAAGTGACTATGTCTCCTCAGTACTAAGAACAAAAGGTGCTTCTTTTGATTTGCCAATTAGGGTCATATCATAAAGACACGGAATATATTCCTGAGCTTGTTTTGCATAACCGGGATTAGGTGGTAAATCTTGAAGACGCTTAAGTTCGAGTTCTTTAAATGATTTAGTTAAAAGATGAACCTTTTCTGTGGAAGCGTATTGTTTTAAAAGCTGTTGTTCTTTGAATTTAAGAAGTTTGGTAGCATTAATTTCCGATTCAAACTTTTTAGACTCGAGAGTTTCAAAATCCATTTTAAGTTTCTGAAAATCATTGACAACCGACTCTTTTGCTTTTAATTCATTGGAAAGATTACCTTTTAATGATTCTATTTTGTTTCAAGTGTTTAATCTTTTCAAAACAAAATTGTTCAAATTCATAATAAGTTATTTTTTCATATTGAGGGACCATTTCAAAAGCTTTGATCTTTTCTTTATGCAACGCAAGCTCAGCTATTAGGGTGGAATTCGTATCTACGGATTGTCTGAGAGCCATGTGCATTTGATCAATAATATGTTTAGGCACCATGACCAAATCATGTTGAGCATAAGATTCCATACCCGTCGTAGCATTTGGTTGAGGTTCACTCAAATGTGTAGGATTGGGTACCACGTCATTTGAGTTACTAGTTCCCGAATGCTGTTCGAGGTTGTCATTTTCATGCCCAACTTGATGCTGGTTATCATCAATATTATTAGATGTGGTTGGTACCTCACTGACGACATCAGAACCGTAGTGAGAGAGATTAGCAACGAGAGCAGCTTGGGCAGAGTGAATGTCATCACAATCCGAATCATATGCGTCAAGATCATCTGCTTGATAAGTTGCATTAGAAGTGGAAACGACTGTAATGCCTTCATTGTCTGCTGCCCCTGGGTCTGCAAGAAATGCTAACTCCTCTGAATCCAAGATCTTTCCCTTAGACTGAGCATCGACCAAATACATCTTCTCACGAAACCATGCTTCATCCCTTCTCCTTTTCGGCTGAGTGTACTGCCTAGCCATATGACCTTGTCCTCGACAATTGTAGCAAGTCACAACCTTTTGAGGACCAATGGGACTTCCATTTCCATTAGCTTGTGAATTCACATATTGAGCATTCACCGTCCTTGTAGGAGGTCCATATGAATTTTGCCTTCCCTGAATAGGTTGCACTGTTACTTGACCATCTTGAACAGTAGCTTGTTGTCGAGGATTTGAGGAGGTGCAGAGCTGATTGTTTGTTGGTGGAAATCCTCTAGTTGCAACAAGTTTTGATAAGTAGGCAGTGAGATGGTTTAGAACATCAGCTGGCGTATCATTTGGAGTAAAGACCGGTGCTTGGACTGGTGGAAGTTCATTAGAGTAGAAAGCTTGTGCTGGTTGTGCTTCTATTGGAAAATATCCTTGCTGAGGAGTATAGCCCATTGGAGAAGTGTTGGCTTGTGATGGTGATGTCTGATATGGTGGTTGTTGTAGAAAAGATTGTTGATGAACACTTTGTTGAAATGCTTGTTGTGGCATCATTGGTGGTTGATAAGATGGTTGCTGATAGGTGTGTGGTGGTGGTTGCTGCAAGTATGATGGTTGTTGATAAGTATAAGCCATGTTTTGTTGAGAAGCATACATTGCAAGTGGATCATGAACTTGAGGTGTAGACAACCGAGCCTCGATCACATGGCACTCGTGTTGTTGAAGAAAAGCTTGAAGTTGATCCACACTGGTGTTATGAAAGTCCTTAGCCAATTTAACATCTGTCACGTATTTTTTCCATTCTGAAGGAAGAGTGTTCAAATACTTGGTGTTCAATTGAAAGGTAGGAATTGCCATGCCATAGATATTGAGCTAATTCAATAATAGGGTAAATCTCAGATAGTAATCATTGAGAGTCTCCCCTGGCACATAGGCAAACTTGTCAAAAGTATCATAAAGCTTACACTCTCGTTCTTGTTTAGTTAATGAGGTGGCTTGCATGAGAACACGAATTCTATCCCATAACTCTTTGGCAACTTTATGTTTGCTGACGAGTTTGTAGACATCTGGAGGAAGGGCTTGGAGAATGATATTAGTAGCTTGTTTATCACACTTGTCTTGTATCTTAGCATCTCCAGTTAGTTCACCCGTTGTACGAGGACGAGTAACATCACCTTCCGTCACAGTACCATATACCAATGGTCCATTGAGCACCGATGCCCAAATTAGATGTCCATTCTCCTTGTTCAACATATAAAGTTCCATTCGGGAAGCCCATTCCTCATACATAGTCTTCACCAACATTGGTAGACGATTATCCGTACCCGAGAGGATGGACTTATCCGTAAGAGATGTGTACTCCATTTCAATAAGTTAAGATTTACAAAGTTGATCGATCAATGAGAGAAAGTAAATGTGTTTGTTGTTGTGAGTTGAAGTCGAGAAACAATGTTAAAATCCCCAAAAATATTTTCTCGATAAACCAAAAATTCCAAGTCAAAATTACACACGATTGTTCGAAATTTTTTATGTAATAGTTTTTGATTGTCGGAATGTTGATCGGAAAGCTGTCAGAATAAGCCAATCGGAATACCCTTGATCGGAATGTCCTATCAGAATACTCTTGATCGTAATGTCCTATCGGAATACCCTTGTCGGAATGTACCAAATCGGAATATCAAATCGGAATGTCCCTTAAAGGAATGCACCAAATCGGAATACCAAATCGGAATATCAAATCGAAATACGAATCGGAATGTCCTTAAACCCTATTCCGATTACACTGATCGGAATAACTATAAACCCTTTTCCGATGACCTGATCGGAATAAATCCCACTTTTCTCAGACAAAACTCAACCAATTCATGATTTTAAGCCAAAAAATGATCAAAACACCCAAAAATTTTGTGTTTTTAACCAAAGAAACAATACCAAATCACTACCACAACTATGTAGATGATTTGTATAAAAAAAACCATAAAAAACACAAAAAAAAATTAGACGTGTGTTTATATAGATCAAAAGGCTAAAAAATCAAGAACACAAACACATAAATAATACAATCATCCCATGGCTCTGATACCATTTGTAGGATATGTAAATCTTAATTATGTTTTAGAGAGAGAAAGAGATAGAGAGATGGTGGATTTAACACAATTCTAGAGAGAGAAAATAAGAAGAACTTTGTGTAAAAATGAATAACCACACACCCTCTCCATCTAAGGAGATGGTTTATATACCCAAGCCCTTGTCATAGGCTTGGACTTACATTTGGGCCGGCCTACACTTGTTGTAGGCTAGGATTGGGTTTGTTTGTTAAATAAAGATAAGTAACTAAAATACGAGCTATTACATGGATTATCGTTGGAGTGACCGATCCTTCTTAATACGTAAAACGTATTTCCAACACTCGCAAGGTTCAGTCTCAATCCTAAAGAGATAATCATCGATGATAAGCATTCTAAACGTAAATGCTCATCCTTGACACTACCAAATGTCAATCATACAAGCACAAATCAAGATTTCTAGTGTTTGTATCGTTCTTTCACACTGTCCCTTCGATTGGGAGTGGTATGAAGTACTCATATCAAGATTTGTTCCCAATGACTTCTAAAGGAATCTCTAGAAATTCGATGTGAAGCGAGGATCTTGATAGAGATGATCGATACAGGCACACCATGCTTACACAACTCCTTTAAATACAAAAGAGTCAATTTCTTCATCGAGGTCAATGAACCTGACTTGGGAGGTCAAATCCCCATTTCAGAAGAGGGCAGACTGGAACCAATGACTCTTTTGGAATTGACGGTAGTCTGCATTAGCTTGCAAAAGCAAAATGTAGACTTAGTACAAATTGTCAGCTCAAAAGGCCTTGAACTCAAGCAATTGAGGGAGAGGATTGTTGGTTTGGAAAGTGATCATGCTAGGAGGGGTATGGAGGAGTCTTCCAAAGGGGAGGAAGATCAAAGAAATCTGAGTGATAAGGGCAGTCAAGATGGTCAATCAATGGATGTTGCTGAAGTCCTTACAACTTTGAAGGAACAAACAGGTTTTGATACGTCCTTAATCTCTCCAACCAATCTAAATTTATCATTTACAGCTATGTTGAGAGAGGTTACACAAGGCGCTGAGGGAAAATATTTGAGCGTTGACAAGACAAATTTGGACGCTGATAGAAGTATTTTGGGCGCTGATAGGATGAATTTGGGTGTTGACAGACCTGCACATGAAGGTGATGTATTCCAGTCATCATCTATCATCAAGGAAGTTTCTACTCAGGTATTACCATCCACCTTACCAACCATTGCACCATCAGATAAAGGTAAGGGTAAATTGGTAGAAGAAATTGTTCCAAAGGATGCAGCCCAAGTTGAATTTGATAGAAGATTGGCTGAACAAATGATGGAACAAGGTGAAAAGGAAAAGTCACCATTTGTTGTGACTTCTGAAGAAGAAAGTGATGGAGCTAGCTCAGACTCAAGTGTGATGATTATAGAACCAGAAAGGCTTGAGTATGGTGATGAGCTTGCTAGGGAAAAGTTGAGAGACTTAAAATTGCAGGTTGACTTTGACATGCCAGAGGTGGTTCAGATGTACAATTCTTGGGAAGAAAGCTGCATGGATAATCCAGACTTGACCATTTCAGATCAAATATGGGGTTTGGAGCTTCTTCTTAGAGGTCAGAAGGATTGTAAGGTGATTTTGAAGCACAAGGCAAGCAATATTCTCTCAGAATTGAAAAGGGATAGAAGAGAGCTCTACTTTATGTTGCTCAGATGTCATGGAGTTGGATGGACACATCAGAAGTTGAAGGCTTTGACATTTGATGAGTTGGAACATAGGGCTTATCCTATTTGGGTGAGAGTGCAGGAAGCAAACACTCTCAGACTTCTTTCAGATGAAAGAAAGGAGCATCTTGCAGAAGAAATGGAAATCAAGAAAGCTATGATGATTCCCAGGCCAGTGAAGAAGGGATTTAAACTTGAGTTTCCAAAAGATATGGATCCACTATATCCAAGTGAAGCAGTAATAAGAAAGAGCCTCAAGCTCTCCCCATTAGAAGCTTCAGATATGGTGCAAGTGTTACCATTAGATTCCAGGAATCCAATTGTGAGTTATGATGAGGATGAATGTGGATTCTGGAAGATTGGCAGATTTGGCAAGGAGGTACACACTTTTACCACTCTCATATCTTTATTTGCAAGTTGTGATAGAGAAGACTTGGTGGACCTTTGGAGGTTGCTGGAGACCAAGTATGAGGCTGAAGCACCAACTTTAGCTAATGGAATAAAACTTTGGACCACATTCAAAAGAATGTGTGGGACAAAAGAGGAAGATCCTAAAATATGAAGGATCTTGAAGATGACCTCAATGGTCTTCAATGGAGGTTATATTCAGTTGCTGGTGTATACCATTTGAGGTCTACAAAGTTTGATGAGTATCTACTTGTGGATGCTCAGTATTTCATATCCAAGGCTGTTTTGGAAAAGATGAAGGACACTCAGCTGGAGATAGATTATTCAAGTGACGTGGCAAAGGATTTGATCAGATTTATTCATTATCAGTATGAGAAGATTTGTCAGACTCCTCCAAGTTCTTAATGCTTATTTAGAAACTTGATCATAAGAGTGGATGTCAAGTTTAGGGGAGGATTGTTGGGAATAAATTTAGGCCAGATCACTTGAGCGCTGACAAGAACAACACAAGCGTTGATAGGAACAAAGCAAGCGCTGACAGCTCAAGCGTTGACAAGTTAAAGTCAAGCGTTGACAGGTTATTTTTGACCGTTGACACTCAATGGGACCTACCCAGTTGTTACTTTTTGACATATTTTCAAGCCGTAATTTTATCAACACCCAAATTCATCCTATCAGCGCCCAAAATACTTCTATCAGCGTCCAAATTTGTCTTGTCAATGCTCAAATATTTTCCCTCAGCGCCTTGTGTAACCTCTCTCAACATAGCTGTAAATGATAAATTTAGATTGGTTGGAGAGATTAAGGACGTATCAAAACCTGTTTGTTCCTTCAAAGTTGTAAGGACTTCAGCAACATCCATTGATTGACCATCTTGACTGCCCTTATCACTCAGATTTCTTTGATCTTCATCCCCTTTGGAAGACTCCTCCATACCCCTCCTAGCATGATCACTTTCCAAAACAACAATCCTCTCCCTCAATTGCTTGAGTTCAAGGCCTTGTGAGCTGACAATTTGTACTAAGTCTGCATTTTGCTTTTGCAAGCTAATGCAGACTGCCGTCAATTCCAAAAGAGTCATTGGTTCCAGTCTGCCCTCTTCTGAAATGGGGATTTGACCTCCCAAGTCAGGTTCATTGGGCAAGGATGAGGACTTAATTATGGTGGGACTGCCTTGGCCAGCATCTAAGCCAGAACTAATAGTCCCAGCCTCATCCAGGGCACCAGCCACACTTGTGGTGGTGGTTCTCTCTGCTTCATGGCTAGGACCACCAGAGGAGAACACTCCAGTAGTTCTTTGGCGTTTCATCAATCTATATTCAGGTGGTGTGGAAGATGGTGTGGAAGAATGGGTAGATGTGGGTTGGTTAAGGGGTGTTTGGGATTGTGAAGGTTGTTTGTCAGCGTTGGAAATAGGCACATCAACGCCAACATTTGATGTGTCAGCGTCAAAGGGTTCTTGGTCAATTTGCATTTGTTCAGGTGAGGGTAAAGGTTCAGGAATGGGTTCAAGTTGTGGTTGAGGGTCAATTTGAGGTTGGGGGTCTGGTTGGGGTTGTGCTGCTTAGTGGGGATGCGTTCAAATACGCCACCATTTGTGTGTATTGAGGAAACAAATCATTATCAGCAACAAGATAAGCAATCATGTTGTGTTGAGACTTGAACCCCAATTCCAATTCTGCTGAGTTAAACCTTGGTGCCATTGATGAAAGCTGTTAATTTTAAGTGTAGAAGATGAAGTTGATAAGAGAAAAGTGTTAGACAAGAATTATAGATACCCTGTTTAAAATAGGAGCCAAATTTATAGGAGATGAAGAATGCATGTGATTGGCCCAAAAATAGGCAAAGATTTTCAAAAACTAATCATGAAAATATTGAAAAAGTTATAAGTTATCTCATGCATTTAATGAAAGTAACAACTCCTAAAATTACGGCTTGAAAATATGTCAAAAAGTAACAACTGGGTAGGTCCCATTGAGTGTCAACGGTCAAAAATAACCTATCAACGCCCAACGGCTATAATCTTGTCAACGTTTGCCTAAAGCCATGTCAGCGTCCAATTTGGTCACAACAACGCTTGGAAAAATCTTGTCAGCGTCCGAA
Source organism: Glebionis coronaria (assembly GCA_025667525.1). Classification (NCBI taxonomy): domain Eukaryota; kingdom Viridiplantae; phylum Streptophyta; class Magnoliopsida; order Asterales; family Asteraceae; genus Glebionis; species Glebionis coronaria. Next base: position 556,078,508 of record CM046876.1, on the reverse strand, counting down.
AATAAAATTGTTTTAAAAAGAGAAAAATGACCTTAACAAGTAATTTATCCTAGAGAAGATAACCAAAAGATGATAATTATTATAGGGTGGCAAGCACTGTCCAGTTATGCACACTTGCATAAGCAAGATAGACATAACAGTCCTCTAGTGTCCCTTGCTAACCAAAACTCTTAACAACAAAGTTACCTTATAAAATCCTTGTTACTCCCAGGTAAATCCCATATCAAAATCATTCCCAAGTCTCCCAACAGACCACAACCAATTCTAGGCCAAAAATGTCTTGGCAGCATGCAAAGTTGATATACTATGCATGCTACAGTGCCTCATGGTTTAGCAAAACTAACCCATACTCACCTGTGGACACAATCTAGAATTGTGATAAGAGTATCATATGGATACCCAAACATCCTAAAGGTTCCTAAAACCTCCCCTTAAACAATGATACAAAAAGTTTGCTAAAATCATGCATGAACATAAAAAATTTATGTCAAGATAGGAATGAAACATTCCAACCATCATCCATAAATAAAACTTGTCCAAATGCTGCTCCATTGATCCATAAGCAACTTTGTATCCAATGGTATACTCCTAACACCATCTGCACATTTAGATTGAAAACCACAAAACTAACATTGTTGCTGACAACGCCCCGATAACACATGACAGCGTTGAAGAAAGCTTTGTCAGTGTTAGACAATTATATTGCTGACAACGTTGCAAAAACACTTATCAGTGTTCAAGCAACCTTTGTCAGTGTTAGAAAAATATAGTGGAAAATCTAAATTATCAATAAGACCAATAATAATACTGCATCATCCTGTACATACTTTTACAAAAAGAATCCAAAACACATATTAAGTGAGATTAACCATTCCAATACTTGTTACCAAGTATTGAAATTTTCCAGCATCAAAAGGTTTAGTTAATAAATCTGACACATTTTCCTCAGTGTCAACCCTATCTGGTTGTATTAAACCTTTCTCAAAGCAATCTCTTATAAAATGGTGTCTAATTTCTATGTGTTTAGTTTTAGAATGATGTACAGGATTCTTAATGATGCATAAAGTACTATTATTGTCAACAAATATCTTAGTATGCATGAAATTATACCCATAGTCCAACAGCTGGTTCTGAATCCACAACACTTGACCACAACATGCTGCTGCAGCCACATACTCTGCTTCAGTTGTAGAATTAGCCACCATTGTTTGTTTCTTGCATTGCCAAGAGATTAACCTGCTCCCAAGAAACTGACATCCACCAGTTGTGGATTTCCTATCAAACTTATCACCTCCATAACACTATCTGAATATGCAATCAGCTCTAATGGTGAATCCTTTAGGTACCATAAACCAAGACTTGGGTAGCATCTTAGGTACCTAAAGATCCTCTTCACAGCATAAAGGTGACATTCTTTGGGAGTCACTTGATGGCGTGCACAAGCACACACAGCAAACATGATATCGGGTCTGGAAGTAGTAAGATACATCAAGGATCCAATCATGGATCTATAATGCCTGACATCAACATCTTTCCCATCTCTAATCTTTCCCCAAGGGTGTTCTCTATCCATAGGAGTAGTAGCCCTCTTTTCATGTGGAGAAAAGCCAAACTTCTTCAAGATCTCAGCAACATATTTGTCCTGGGAGATGAAGATACCATCCTCTTTCTGCTGAACTTGTAAACCAAGAAAGAAGTTCATCTCCCCCATAGCACTCATCTTGAATTTGTCTGTCATAAGCTTGGAGAAATCCTCACTCATCTTTGGATCAGTAGACCCAAAAATGATATCATCAACATAGACCTGCACAAGTAACACATCTTTGCCTTTCTTCTTTATAAATAGTGTCTGATCTATGGTGCCCCTCTTGAACCCATTGTCCACCAAATAGGTAGACAAAGTACCATACCATGCTCTAGGGGCTTGATGAAGGCCATACATAGCCTTTTTGACTCTATACACTTTATCTGGATGCTCTGGATCTTCAAAACCAAGAGGTTGCATGACATATACTTCCTCAACAATGGTGCCATACAAGAAAGCACTCTTGACATCCATTTAATAGACTGTGAAGCCCATGCAGGAAGCATAGGCTAGAAAAATCCTAATAGCTTCAATCCTTGCAACTGGTGCAAAGACCTCCTCATAGTCTATCCCTTCCTCTTATGTATAACCTTGAGCCACTAACCTTGCCTTGTTTCTGACCACAATGCCTCTTTCATCTCTTTTGTTCCTGAGAACCCATCGTGTCCCAATAGGTCTGACATATCTAGGACAATCAACCAGCTCCCAAACATCCTGAATTGCAAATTGATGAAGCTCATCCTGCATTGCTTCTACCCAACTTGATTCTTTGAGAGCATCAAATATCATCTTGGGTTCTTCTTGTGACAGAAAACATGCAAACAAACATGCTTGCACAAGAGGGGTATCAACCTTCTTGTGGATATTGGCAATAAATCCACCAAGTCCTTGATGAGATCTTCTTGTCTGAACTGGAGTCATAATATCACCAATGATCTGAGATGTGGGGTGATTCTTCATTGTGGAAGTGAGAACTCCTCCTTCAAAAAGTCTGGTGTCCTCAACTTCACGCTCCATGTTGCCAATATCTTCTTCATCAGATTCTCTTATGTCAACATAAGGATGACCTTCTTCATGGGAATTGGAAGGTTCTCCTTGTTCAAAAGTGGAAGAGAAAAGATGTGCAAAGGTGTTGTCAACGTCTGAACCTTGTTTGTCAGCGCTTGGGCTAACAACGCTTGAACTGTTGTTGTCAACGTCTGAGCCATCAACGTCTGAATTGGTCTTGTCAGCGCTAGATTTGCCTTTGTCAGCGCCTGAAGAACCATGCATGTTTGTATCTGGTGGTATTTGGAGACCACCATTATCTTGTCCAGTAGCAGCAGCAGCAGCAAAAGCATCTGTCCAAATGGGAATTATGACATATTCAAATGTAGGAGATGCCTTTTTTGCTTGTGATCCAACCTTCTCATGAACCTTTGTACCTGAAACATTAACAACTTATTCCTCCACAACATTTGAAGTTACCTTCACAATGTTTGGATTAGTGACAGGCATATAATTTAAAGTTCTAGACAAGGGTTCCAAATCAAACAACCAATTAGGACCACTTTCAGGATCACTAGGTTTATTCTCCAAGAACCTAACATGTACTCTCTCAACTATACGTTTGTCCTCTTTAAGATAAACCCTATAACCCTTGCTCTGGACTGAATACCCCATGAAGTAACCCTCATCACCTTTTGTACTAAATTTCCCTAAGGCATCACTAGTGTCCAATACTACTACATGATAACCAAAAGGTCTGAGAAACCCAATATTAGGTTTTCTTCCCCAAAGTAACTCATAAGGTGTTTTGTTCTGAATTTTGTTAACCAATGCTCTATTTTGCACATAGCATGCTATATTAACAGCCTCAGCCCAAAAGGCTATAGGAAAGTGAGCATCAGCCAACATTGTTCTGGCTGCTTCAATTAGGGTTCTATTTTTCCTTTCAGCAACCCCATTTTGTTGTGGGGTTCTAGCAATACTGAATTGCCTAGTAATTCCTTTCCTGGCACAAAAATCATCTAGCTTCTTGTTCCTAAATTCTCCACCATTATCACTCCTAAGCATTTTAACCTCATTTCCAGACCTTTTCTCAATCTGAGTGATAAAATCAATAAGAACATCAGCTGTGTCACTCTTCATAGCTAGAAAGAATGTCCAAGTAAACCTAGAAAAGTCATCTGTGACAACAAAACAATATGACTTGCCATTCAAACTTTCTATATTATTTGGACCAAAGAGGTCCATATGAAGCATATGAAGAGGTCTGGAACTAGTATGCACCTGCTTGGATTTGAATGAGACCTTGTGCTGCTTGCCTTTAAGACATGCAACACAAGAGTGGTCATTGTGGAAGGCCTTCTCAGGCAAACCATCAACTAAACAAAGCCTTACAAGTCTATTTATATTTTTAAAATTTATGTGCCCTAGTCTCCTGTGCCACAAATTACTTTCATCTACTGAGGCCTTAGCATAAAAACAAGACATATTTGTATTCACTTTAATCCCATTTAAATTCACATTATATATGTCCTTATGCCTAGGTGTTCTATACTCAATATATTTCTCATCAGGGATCTTAAAATCCTTGCTTAACACCAAACAGTCAGTATCAGTGAAAAGAACCTTATTTTTGTTATCACAAACTTGTGATACACTAAACAGATTATAATCCAGTTCTTTTACCAGGAAGACATTCTCAAAACGCAGATTATTGGTGAGAAGGGTTCCTTTGCCTGTAATGGTGCCATAGCCCCCTCCAAAGTATACCTTATCACCATCTTTAATAGGAGTGAAGTTCGTCAGATAGTCTTCCTTTCCTGTCATGTGCCTTGAGCATCCACTATCCCAATATCCATAGTCATTGATCTGTCTTTGAATGCCCTGCACATAAAGAAAACAAATTAGTTTTCTTTGGGAACCCAAGTCTCAGAAGACTTGAATTCATCTGGTTGTTCAATAAGAACAGACTTAGTTCTCACAACAACCCCATTCTCATCCCTTTTAGGATGAAATACCCAGTTAACCCCAATTAGTTTTGTAATGACCTTTGAAATGTAATTAAATCTATTGCAAGTCATTGAAATTCCATTATCATTAGGGTTTTGATCTTTCTTGAGTCTCCATGTTAAGCTTGAAGAAGCTTTAGACCTCTTACCTTGTGGCTGCAAATATTTAGGTCTGGTCACGTTTCTGTCAGCATTGGATTTTGTCCTGTCAACGCTGAAATTACCCTTGTCAGCGTTGAACCTAGGGTTTGCTACAGGAACCCATTGCCTATTTGACCAGGTGTTTGTCTTTTGAAAAGGTCTTTGTCCATGAGTGTTAGACCTTCTAGAAAAGAATGGGGCAGGTCTAATCACTTGTGGACTTTGCTGCACACAAGGTTTGGGTCTGGCAATGTTTGACTTCCTAACAACGTTGACTTTCTTCCTATCAGCGCTAAAATTATTCCTATCAGCGCTGGCTTTGTGAGCGTTGACACACTTGTATGCCAAATGTGAAAAGCTACCACAAGTGTAACAGGCTTTCTTAGACACAACCTTAGGTTTAGAGGAGAAGAAACCTGTTCCATGATTGCTAACTTGGCTCTTGGGTGACCTATTATTCCTATACATCTCTGCATATCTAATGGTAGGTCTTCTAACAGTGTTGGAGCCTAGGTCAACAGTTTTACCAGTGTTTGGGTGAGTAACCTTAATGGGTGATGATTCATTAGGACTTTCACATAACAAACCTCCCTTAACAAATAAAGTAGGGTTAGCTTTCTTCCACTCATTTAGGTCAGTCAATTTTTGTTGATACTCTTCCACTGGAGTGACAACTCTTGGTGGAGGAATGAATTCCTCTTCTTGGCATTCTGGTATCCCAGTCCAAGACAAGTCCTTTCTAGGGACACCATAGAAGTCACCAGCTGGTGGTGGAACCAGAGAGTAATCATTCATCCCAATCCCAGTCATGTCCTTAGGATCCCTTTGCTTAGCCACACAGTCTCCTAGGGTTTGGGTGGCTCTATCAAATCTTTGAATCTTGAGGGTAACATTATCTTTATTCTTAATGGCCTCATCTAACTTAGCCTGTAGGTCTCTATTGACCTTAGTCATGATGTTTCTAATATCCATACTACCCTATAGCTCATGTTTTAAGATATTGATCTTATCTTTTAAGTCAAATTCCATTTTCTTGTATTCAGAAACGGTTTTCTCAGTTTCAGTAAGAGCTAGTTGGTAATTGGACAATTTACACCTTTCAGTGCTCATATCATCTTTTAGTTTTAACACCTCTTTGTTAAGTCTATCAGTGTTTAACCTACAACCTTTGCTACAAAAAGCATCATCATATACCTCATTATCAGATGAAGAGGAGGAGTGTGCCATGAGAGCATATTCAACATGCTCTTCTTCTTCAATATCAGCAACCAAAGCTTTATCCTCTTCAGCATTCTTAGCTAGATAGCTCCAATCCCATCCTGTACCATCAATTCCTTGAACTGCAACCATGGCTTTGGAATCCTGAGCTTTAACAATCTGGCTTGAGGGTTTACCAGCATCAGATCTTCTAGGAGATCTGCATTCCCTCATGAAGTGTCCCATACAATGACAGTTGTAGCATTCAACTTTGGATTTATCAAATCCAGCTGTGTCTTTAGCATTGAAGGTCATCTTCTTTTTGAACCTTCTATTCCACCTATTTGCTCTTATACTAGCAAGAGCCATGTTCCACTTGATGTCCATCTCTTCCAAGTGCTCATCACTTATCTGCTCAAGGTCCTCATATGTAATCACTGAACCATTGGGCAAAGAAGCAATATAAGCACACACAGTATCCAAATCCAAACCAGCAGGTTTAACTCTTGAGGATTCATTCATGAATGTGTCAGCGTCTGAAAAGGAGACATTGACAGGACTTGTTCCAGCGCTGACAAATGATGATCCAGTAACTGGATGCATAAAAGAGTCCTTCTGATTGAATTGACCTTCACTATGAGAGAAGAAGGCCATGTTGCTGGTGCTAGATTTGCTTCCATGTTCTGAAAGAGTTTCATCTTCCAACAGTCTTAGTTTGTTGTAGATGTCATCAAACGAGGAGCTCTTGTAAGTATTATTGGCAAGAATAGATCTTGCCTCAATCTTCCATGCCTCTCCAAGACTTTTAAGAAAGGTAGCATTGGTGTCAACATCACCAACTTGTGTCCCCATGAAGGACAATTTGCTTGTGATGTCAAGCAATCTGCTTCTCACACTACTCAGTTTTTCATTGGGTTGAGCTTTGAAGACAGCATAGTCTTGCAGAAGTTGCTTTTTCTTTTCTTCCTTAGTGTCTGCATTGCCACCATATGCAACTTCAAGTGCTTCCCAAAGATCTTTAGCAAATTCATAGCCTCTATATTTGTGATGGTTTTCTTGTCCCAAAGAGACTTTCAGAATATTTAGGGCTTTCATGTCAACCCTTTTCTTTGCAATATCTTCAGCACCTACAGCTCTACCATCTCCAGGTTTTTCTCTCTTATCTTCATCAGGGCATCCTTCAACAGCTGAGCTTTGAGTAATGGCATCCTGAATCTTTTGAGCCTTATTGAATGAGTTTCCATATTCAATAATCTCCCAGAGTGTGTAGTCATAGATCCCCAGATATTGTTCAAAGTTGAACTTCCATAAGTCAAAGTTGGTTGCATCAAGCATGGGAATCCTGATGTTTGGTAAGGGTGAAGAGGAGGTGGTTATTGCTTCAGACATGATGTTGTTAGGGTTTTGGTGTTTTTAGGGTTTCTGAGAAAATTAGGGTTTTGGTGTTCGTGTATCGTTCTGGTGTTCTTCAAAGATCAAAAGTTCCTCAACAAGCTCTGATACCACTTGTTGATCCCAAACTTAGATCGATTAGCTTTGTGTATACGAGATTAGATCAAGTATAGCACGTAGAGAAACCTTTGTATATGCTTTGTGAATCTAAGTGTTATGCGGAATTTAACACTTAAACAAGAACACACAAGATATAAACAAACTTTCACTTTGATTATCAATGTCGAACTTGCTTACAATGAAAGATGTTTATGAACGAAAACTTATGTAAAACTTGATATTGAACATTAACCTAAAGGCCTTCTTTTATAGACTAAGAAGCCTTGTACAATAAGCTACGTATCAACTATTCTAGGTAAAGATAAACATAGAAAATACATTGTCGTTTCTATCCTTACTAGAAGTATTCTAGAATATAATAAACGTGTAGATTATATCTTCCATCAGTGCTCGTCTTCAATGTGTCAACGCTTGACTTTAACTTGTCAACGCTTGAGCTGTCAGCGCTTGCTTTGTTCCTGTCAACGCTTGTGTTGTTCTTGTCAGCGCTCAAGTGATCTGGCCTTAATTTATTCCCAACAGAGAACCTATCATTAACGGGAATGATATTAGCAGATTTGGTCTGTCTATCGACGATGACCCAAATCGAATCAAATTCAGAAGATTTGTGATAAAATCCATGGTGATTTTATCCCACGTCCAAACAGGAATTATAAGTTTTAGAAGCAATCCTGATGGATTTTGGAGTTCAGCCTTGACCTTCACAAAAGTTAGACATTTGCCAACATAAGTTGCGATGTCTGCTTTCATATTTGGCCATCAGTACAACTTCCTTAGATAAGATACATTTTACCAGAAATGGCATGAATAGAATACTTAAACTTATGACATTCCAACATGACTAAATCTTGAAATCCTTCATATTTAGGCAACCACAAACGACCTTTTAAACACTTAACGCCATCGACTCCCATTTTTAAGGGTTCTCATTAGCCGTGATTCATCATTCATATTATCCTTCTTACAAGCCTCGGCTTGTACATTTTTAATTTACTTGGGTAATTTATTTTGTATGGTCAATACTAAGGAACACATCTTAATTGGTTCTTTATCCTTTATACATAATGTGTCAGTGTCTACATTCACCTTCCCTGATGAAATAAATATCATGACCACAATTACTCATAATCTTTTTCTTCATATTTTCTAAGTTTTAGTTTCGTCTCAACTATTATCTTTATTAGTTTTTCCCAGTCCGACGTTTAAAATGTCGATAAATATTAAAAGTAATTAAATAATAAATATTAAATTTTATGAAACGTAAAAGTAAAAAATTTTAAATTTCTCAGTTCGTCCAATCATAGAAAAATGTTCAGAATAAATTTGAATTTAATTAACACGATTTTTGTTGATTTATCGAGGATAATTAATAAGATCTGTAAATGTTCGAAAAATCTTTGTTTACACTTTGGTCAAAATTTTCTTAGTTGAAGAGTAAAAATTGCCGTTCCGAATTCCAAGTCATGGTTTAAATGGTTTCCTCAATCCCTCTTAGGTTGTCTTGAGGTATATACAAACATCTACTCCTAAGGGAGTTTAGTTAAATGATCTAGGTATAAGGGAATAATTCCTTAAAAATCCTTCGATAAATATTTGTCAAAACCTCTTCGCACTTCCTTTTTGGTATAACCCAAAGCCTTAATGGCTCCGATCTTTGAAGAGTCAACATATATTCCACTACCATTTATCACACGATCAAAAATGCAAAGGATCAAGCCTTAAATCACATGTTAAATACTCAAGGTACAGGTTTTCACTGCCCGGCCAACTCAGGGCAGTCTACAAATGATTACTAACTCCTTCTTATTCTTAGAAACAAACAGATGGTCCTTCATGATCAGAAGCATGAATTTATCAAATTACAGCCTACCCACGTGATTCACCAATTTATGAATGATACATGTGCATTGGTCAATCCAGACGACATAACATGAAACTCATAATGTTCATTACGAGTTCTGGATGTAGTAATTGGAATAGATAATTTTCTTTGCGGACGCGAATTTGATGATAACCATGCCGTAGATCAAATTTTTGAAATATAGACTAGAACCTTGTAAATGATCGAACAAATCTTTCATATTGGGTAATGTATATTGATTTTGATCACCAATTTATTCAGTTCACGGTAATCAATAAATATAAGGAATGGTAATGCCATAGCTCTTCATGACGACGAGCTTGGTAGAATAAAAGCTTTTTTTGACAACTCTCTCAGTTGTACGGTAACTCTTTCGATTCAGATGGTGCTGACGTATTGTGCACATGCCATAGGTGCAGCACCGGGAATATAATCAATATCAAATTCAACTTGCCTTATTGGCGGAAGCCTAGGTAGTTCATCAGCTATTACCTCACAAAGTTTCAAATAACGGGAACATCTTTTAGTAAATTTACTTTAAGTTCTTTCTAGATTACAAGATCTATGACTAGTTCACAACCATTCATGGTATAAATTCAAGCCTAAATGCAGAATACGGTCACCCATCGAGAATTATTTAGAGCACCTTTGATAATCAACATCTTATCTTTTAGGGGAATTCCACTCGAGTTCCCATCAATTTAGACAATGACATCATGTCATAATCAACCAATCCATTCTAATGGCACTACCAACTTTCCAGTTTTATTACCGTTGATAAGATGAGAACTTCTCAAAAGACTAATAATAACTCATAACCCTTCACAAATTCAAGGATATCTGGAGACATAGCTAACATTAAAAGAGTAAGGTCAACGCATAATTTACCCGAGAGAATTTCAAATCAGATACAGACGAAAACATTAACGAATATGAATATATCCTATGTTTTCATGAATTTAGTACGCATTTGAAAGCACTTCGGATCGTTACCCATGTCATTCAAATGGAATCTAATCAGAAGAAATGATAGGAACATCGATACACCCAGTCGGGTATCAACACTCGGTAATTAGATAATTTTCCAAAGAATCTCACCATGAGAGAATAGGACAAGAAGGGGATATCAATTGTCAATTAAGACAATATCCACAAACGAGTAAATTCGATTCAGAAAAATAAATGGTACGGGCACATATGTAGGTGTCTCTAACAATATGTCCCTATTTTTGCACTTCTTGCAGATCTCATAAAATTTAATCTTTCACAACTGCAAAGAAAATGTAGTGTTTATTAACAATTTCATGGTGACTACTAATCAGCCTTGCATGGTCCCTTCCAAAATGTACGTAGGCGCGAAACTGTATATAATTTTAGCATTAACGATGCAATACTCAGTTCTTCAAAATATTGTCATCATGTTTAAAATAAAAATATTTTCATGCTTAATTCTGGAGTAAAAATCAAAATGAATTTACAGAGATGTTCTTCGTTATGGAAGCAATTACGTTTTCCAAGGTATTTCATAAACAACTTTATTTCGATAACGATTTCTTATAAGTATCACTTTGAGTAATCCATATGGTGATGAAAATTCAATTTTTCTTAAGGGACATTGTTTTAACTTATAAAAACAATGAGTTATCTGCAAAAGAGTGATGAAGAGTTGTTCACCAAGAACTAACTATGATATGATAGGAAATGACCTTAGCCGAATAATCATGAGGTTCATGACCTCGATGGCACTCAGGAATACAAAGAGAAGAATCTATAACGCAACTCAAACCGAGATGAGTACTCGTTCAATGGTTGCATCACTAATGCGAACATTAGGATGAAGCAATAAAAGATAGATACCATCGATACATGTAGAGTTTAGTAACCAGATATAGTCTTTTCATTAATCACAAACAACTCAAAAATTGTACCGTAACACATTACGTGTCGCCATGTGATACAATTCCAAGGACTCATCCTACCAACTGATGTCTCAGTTAAGTTAGGGATTTTAAAAGATACCACAATGAATACTAATCTACAAGAGTCATTAGGTGTTCCACCTGTTCCGAAAGATCCATCGGTCCCTATTCATAAGAAGATTTCTTCAATTTATTTCTTGGACACTGGGCATCCTCATCACTGGACAATGGCCTAGGAACAACCCTTAACACGAACCAACAATCATTTAAACCTTATAATTCAACCACAGGACTCAACAACTTCCTCTTAACAATCTTGTATTCCATACGAGTTAAATTTGACTTTATTCAAGTTTCAACCAACTTATACTCAATACGACATCCTACCTCATTCTCTAATACTTTCATCCTTATTCTTAGACCTTGAAAGGGCGATAAAAGCTCGATATGAACAACACTAAATTTCCAATTCTATAGCTCCTATGACAATAATTATCAAAAGAGTCACTAGTAGGAAATGAATCACACATTCAATTAGACTTCTCGGAAAGGTACAAGTGGCATGAGGCTTTTGGGTAATGGCTCCAATGACAGCCTCAAGTGCAACATTTACCTTTTCGATTTCAATTTAAGAATTGGGTGACACCGAATCAGATGAAACCTTTCTGGGTGGTAAGGTTTTGTCAAACTCCACTCTATAAAGAAAGATCGTCATGACATCGATATCAGATTTAATCTCGCCAATTCTTTTTCAAGATTTCAATCAACTAATATCAGTAATAAGACCCCGTATTGCTAGTCAGGTAATATATTATAATTCAATTCGTACATCAGTATTTTCATTATTGGATTATTATAAGCCGCATGACATTGTTACCTTTCTATAACATATATCGGGTAGCTAACCCGTAATTCCTTTGCCCATCTAAAACAGCGTGCCATCACAATAATCACGCTTATATAAATCTTCTCATACATAAATTCGCTTACCAATCGATGTGGCACGACGGGGATCAACCGTCAAGGCGCGAACTGGGGTGATCATCCCCAAGTAGTACTATTATATGCATAAGCGTCTACCAAATCCCGGTAGTTCACAATTCATGCTAATGGGACTTATAGTGACATAACCTAACTTTTAATAATCCATTTCATTTCATTCATTGGGTCATATAATCATTCGGGTCCATATCAATAAGCATACAATCGGGACTACTTGTGTTCTATTTTTATTAAAACTAGCATGTTATCTCCCTCGTGGGTTTATAAAACATTTCATAAAACATTTAAAAGAGTGCGAGGCTATGAACTCACATTGGTGTGGGAAGGCGGGTTATCGGCAATTAGGATGTATAGTACGTGCCTTGATCATGGGAAACCTAGACAAATAATACTCGGTCTTAGGCTATGCCCAATAACTTTATAAAAAGTTGTTATGTATATGTAATCATGTCATAACATGATGATCAAGTAGGGTTTTATTTCCTTACACAACATTACTAGTTGTTTAGTATTAGTTAACTTAGGCTTATCATACTTGTTACACTAGTTTTAGCCCATTTACACATTAAGGCCCAATAAGCCCATAAGGGTACAATATCATTTTATTAGTCCATTTATCTTTTTAAGACCAGGCTCATACTCATATGTTGGGCCTAAGTGGGTTAAGCCCATGAGTAAGTCCAATAACATTAAACCAAACTAGTTGGGCTAATGGTCCAATAAGGCTACTTTGGCCCATTATGGTCTATAAGTTATAAAGCTCGAGTTTATAGTTTTTTACTTGTCAAATGTGTTTACATATCAGTATATGAGTTATAAAAATGTTACATTAGACGGGTCCGACCGTCTAAGTTTTATTTGGCGAAAACGTTAATCTTTCGGTTTTAGCCGAAAAGACGTAAAATTTATATATAGTTTGTAGTTTTATAAAACATTTGAGTTTTACTTTTATATAAAGTCATGTTTATTTATTTTTGTATACCAACTCATTTTATAATAGTTATCATTAGTCAGTGGCTTTTATATACTTATTTTATAATAATATTTACTTGAGTGCTCTTTTTATAATATATAGTTTATTAACAAATCTGATTACTAAAGTCAATTCCACCATTTTTTCCATTTCTTGAGTTCTACAAGGAGATAGAACGTCAAATTTGGGAAGCATAAACTACATGATGTGTGCTACAGATAACTCTTTTATATCCACTGCTCAATCATCCTCTAAGTATCTTTAATAATTCGTCCAAACAGACTATACAAATTTGTACCTCAATAGTATTTTGATCATAACTTGCTCATTTTAATGATTCCATTGAGTGGCCAACTCACCACATATGTAAAAATCATTTATCTATCTGTATATTTAATAATCCAAGCCATTTAACCAAGTGATCATATTGATACTTACTGTTTTATACAGCCTATGTAATTAACCAAGATTTTAACGTTTTTACTTGTTGATTTTAGCCTTTTCAACCTAATCTATTAACACAAAATACCCACACAATAGTTTGATCATCATTACTCATCATATACATATACATTTATGAAGAAAATACATGAGTACATTTACAAAATAACAAGAAGATAGGAAGAAATTGATCTCTATACCAATCAATATGATGAAAGATTGAGATTTTTGGATGAACAAGACTTGGTTTTGACACCAAAACTTATAAACTTAGCAAGACCATTTTTGGAAATCTCCAAGCAACTAAACTCCTTCTAAAATCAGCCCTTGATCTTCATGAAAACTACTTTTTACATGTTATGATCACCTCCAATCTTGATCTTTTCAAGTAGGCTTCAACATATGTTCATTATAGCCTTTGTTTATGGCTAGATTTTTGATGATGATGATGATTGTGGGAGGATTATGGACGGCCAAAAGAGGAAGAGAGAGAGAGAGTTGGATAAATTTTGCATGTTGTGAAGTGTATGTGAGAAGTGTGGGAGGAGTAGTTAGTTTTGGTTAGTGGTTTTGCAAAGCTAGATGAACATGTGTCCATTTGGTTTGTATAATTTTGCCACCCAAGGGTGGTTTTAGCCCTTGTTTTGTCGCCCCTAGTGGGGGTGAGACAAGTGTATACTTGTTTCAACCCCACTAATTTACGGGTACTCCTCGATTCTAGTTTCCTCGATTTACGTGCCCTCGGGTCATTTTACGAAAAACATTTTTATAAATTATGAATCTACGGCACAAGATGATTCTAATAAAAATTGTCTCATCAAAAACGGAGCACAAAAGCGTAAATACGTAAACCTAAGGTTTCATGTTTAATCGTAAAAGACGCTAAATTATGCACGTAAGTCCTAATTTCTTCTCGTAAATTTGTGAGTTTACGAACCAACACAAAATTAAATTCCAAAATAATATTCGAGAATAAAATTACTTTCTGAAATGTCGGACTGTCACAAAAACGGAGTATGTAAACGTAAACACGTAACGTAGAGTTCTCCGGTTTAGACGTAGTCGATGCTACTTCAAGACGTAAACCCCAATTTCTTCCTAAAGGTGATGAGTTCATAAATTTACAATAAAATAATGATTTTAAATAATACTTGGGAATAAAATATCGACCTCAAATTGACGGATTGTCACATACAAAGTATCCCCTTTGTACTTGAACCTTTGGCCATCTCTCCTTTCACTCCACCAAACTCTCCCATCTCACCCTTGGACATTATGCCTCCACCACCTCCTCCACTCTCTAACACTAATGCTCCTATTTTGGGCATTCCAATCCCTCACTTCATGGGTGTTCCTTACCTCTTTGGGTTGTTAGAAGCTCATGGTGCAAATTGCCCATGTTGTCTCTATAATAACTACATCATTCAAAACCTAAGGATGGAGATGCTTGGCCTTAACAGAAGATTGCATGATTTCTTGCTTGTCTTGTTCTCCATGCCTCCTCCTATGAGATGAATGATGGTTTTCAAATTAACATGTTCTTTTTAAAAAAGAAGGTCAAGCCAAAGTGAACTATGAACTCAAGACCTAGTTGTTAGTTATCTTTGTAGTAGTTAATTGTCTTTAAATTCTTGTATTTCCTTTTCTTTCCCTCATGATTTTCTCATGTGGATGATTTATGGATTTAGTTTTTATGTGCTTTAATCAATGTGATCACATTAAACAACTTCAATTTATTTAAAATTGTACCTAAATCTATTACAACCTCTAAAAAACTTGACTTAAAATTGGACCAAAATGTTATTTAAATATTTTGTCACCCTTTGTCAAGACATTCTTCGTGAATGTGTTGCTTTTATGCAACCCTAGTGGTTGTAGTGTTTTACTACTCTTTAGGAAAAGAGCGTAAATAGCATAAAGTATTAAATATGACGGTTTAGGAAAACCGTGTACTAATGACCCAAAGATGAAAGTTCGTTTCCCAAAGAGGTATATGTGTGTGATTAAAATGTAAATATTTTGGATTAATATTGAGAAAGAAGGGGTGAGAAAAGAGAATGAAGGATATGTGAAAATTATACTACGACGACAAAATTAAAGACCGTAAAAAGTGTTAAAGTAAAATATAATTCTAAAAATTCTCAAAAAATTACCAAAATTAAATAAAAATAAACTAAGGGTTTACAAATGATCAAAACTTTTTCAAACCTTTTATCTAATTAAATATTAATTTTTAAATGCTAATTAAATCCTTAAAAATCCAAATAATTATTAAAAAGTCCAAATAAAGATTTTTCACTTTGTAAATCTCTAAAATGACTTAAAAGGATTAAAAACTATTTTTATAAAATTTTAAACTAATGGAAACTATTTTTAAATGATTAACAACTATTTAAATATTAAAATAATTCTAGAAATTAAGAGAATGATGATAAAATTAATTTAAGAGTTTTGAAAATCCTATTTTAATGTATTGGACCTAAGAAAAATTTAAAAGTTGCAAAAATATGAAAAATGAAATTTAATAATAAAATAACATTAAAATGTTATTAAGAATCCAAAAATTATAAAAACTTCTAGAAACTTGCAAACTAGTTTAATTTAACCTAAATAAACAGAAAATGGAAGTGAAATTACCTAAATACCCTTAATGGGCCTCCAAATGGGCTAAAAACTAAAACAGCCTATGAAAATGGGCTTTTTGGCCCAATAAGATGAAACTTAACCAAATAAGCTGAAAATCACTAGTCTAGCTTAAAATTCAATTCTAAGCACAAAAGTCTGAAGGCCCAAAAGCTGAATGTGAGCTTATCACAGCTTAATGGTACAAAAGGTTATTCTTAATGGGGTTTTTGGCCCATTAAGCTATAAGCCAATGCCATAAGCTCTAATTCGACACAAAACCTTCTTTTGAGATGCCTAAGAGATATGTTAAAAGAAATTTCCAATAAGCTCAACCAATAAGCCAGAAATAAGCAAAGTAAAATTTCACTAAAAGACAAAATAGTCGACTTGGAGTTCTAGACCACCTCAGACCTTGAAATAAGTTGCAAAAGACTATAAATGACTTAATTAAGACAAATCAACAACGAAATGTTCAATAAGCCAAGCCAAATAAGCTGAATAAGCAAATAAGCACTTATGTAAAAGTCAAAGTAGTTGGTTTTCTAGTCAAAGCTCAAAGTCAACCCCTCAAATGCTCCATTATGAACAAATGGGTCAAAAAAGGAACACCTATTACAAAATTAAAGTTGTTTCAGGTTTAAATAAGCTAGAACGGCTTATTGATAAGCTATCCTGAAATTAACACTAGAAGTGGCTAGCAGTAGGGGAAAGGAGTTCCCACTCTTTGACTATTTGACTTGATGATTCTGAGAGATCTAGTTGGATTCAATGGAAAACAAAGGCACCCTTACAACCAGTGAGTTGTAAGGAGTCAATATCAAGCAAGAAATCACAAATTGATCTAGTCAATAAGCACAGAATAAGCAAACAGTCACCAGATACCTCACAGATATGCAAATAAGCAGTTATGAACTAAAAAGCAGTTTAAGCCAAAATAAGCCAACCAAATTGAACCATATGCATACACAAGCTATAATAAAGTCCAATAAGCACAAATAAACTTATTTCAAACACTAGATCAAAGATTAGAAGCTGATTCAAGCTTATGCAGTTACTGATGAACAAAGGCAATATCCAAAACCCTTTTGCTGATCTAAATGACCACCAATCCAATTTCAAACCTCCAAATCCCTTTCCCTGGTTGTAATAACTAAAACTAAGCACTTGTTAACCCTAGTCTACCCTCAGATCTAGGTGTCCCCAAAATTTTAGCCAAAAATACCATGTAAAACAGATTTTATAGCCCTTTGATAGATTTAGGTGATTCAAACCACAAAGCTTGCAGATAAATGACCAAATACACCAGTGAAACAATTACCAACAATAAACAACCAAGTATACCTACTCAAGTTGCCTCAAATCCTGGTATATCAGTTAACCCAAACACCCCTTTGTAAACTGATTTCTCAAGTTTTCAAAGGACTTGTGTGGTTTAACCCACAAACCAAGATCTAATCAACCTAGTATCCACAAACAACCCTCAAAACACCAGATTCAACCACAAAATCACACAATCAAGCAATAAATCTCATATTCACAAAAATTCATGCAATATTCAGAAAAACGAAAAAGGTTTAGAGATGCAAACCTCCAAGACTCATATCCAAGCCTTGGATTGTTTGAGCTTAGGTGCTAGCAAAACAAGCACCAGCTTCCTTGTACCTGCTAAGATCAACAAACACCAAAGATGAACACAAAACTATGAAAAATGATTTTTTTTGAAAACAAGTATTTAAACCATAAAACCTTTCCTCAAAAACAATCAAACAGATTATGGAACTCAGACTTTAGCTAATCAAACACCAAACTTTTACAAAAACTTAAAAGGAAAATCACAATTTCAGAAATTCAAACTTTTATTTCATAAAAAGGAATTACAAAGGCTTAGCTAAAATATGGAACAAAGGGACTCTCACAAGTTGAGGTCTCCTTTTATAGGCTACATAAGATGTTTCTAGAATCAAAATACAAGAGAAACCCTAGCTATGTAGTCTCAAAAATGCCTTTGGCCTTCTAGAAGTGTTTGATGTGTATGAGTTGTCCAATTCAATCCTAGTTGTTCATTTTATCTTTGGGGCCAAGCAAAGAGTATGGGATGTTGATTTGGCCACGTGGTTTTGCTTGGAGAGGAGGGTGAGTTTTTATTGGTGGACGGGTTTGAGTGTGGGGGCCATAGGGTGAGTGGGTGTATGAGTTTAGGCGTGGGAATGATTCGTGGGAAGGTGAATTATGTTTTGGTTAAGGTAATTGTAAAAAACCCCCTTGATGGTGAAAAGTTAAAACTGGGTTTCAAACGTGTGAATAGTGACACGTTTGATCTGAAATCAGTGGTGGTTTAGTGTTTGGCGCGTGTTTGTGATGTTTAAACTTTGGAAATGGCAAAAGGGGTCCTTGTTCTTTGGCAAACAATGTATAACCGGTTTACTTTCCTTATAAACTCGTTTTCCTTTGTATTTCAAGTTTCTGAATTCTCACATTGGCCACAAAATGTTTTCAAAAGGGATTTTAGGGCTTTTACAAGTTTAGGCTAATTACAATTTCACTCCTTTTGATATTTAAACCATTTTTAAAGGACTAGAAATGTAATATTCTTGAACTTCAAGGGCTTCTTTGGATCTTGGACTTCATGAAGGACTATTATTGACAAGTTAGTTTTGTTGAGGGACTAAATTTGCCAATTCTTCAAACTTGGTGGACCTATTTTATAATTTTGACAAACTTAAGGGACCAAACTTGTAATTATGAATATAAAAGGGTATTAAGTGTCATTTATTCGTAAATGAGGGATCAATCTTGTACATCTTCAAGTCTTCAAGGGTTTTTCTTTGATAAATCACAAACTAGGGCCCGGTTCATTGTGCGGCTTAGTTTCTCGTGTTCGTTTTTCCTTGTTTCTTGTAGTTTTTTGTCTTTTTCACGATATCCATACCTAAAATACACAAGTAAACAAACACAAGCATATATATGGTATTTTATGACATTTTTATGCGTTTAAAGCCCGAAAAGAACGATGAGATCATGTATAAATGCCATCTCATCACTCCCTCATACTAGACCATTTTCGTGCCCTCACGCAATGCTAGAATAAAGTATCTAAGCATATACAAAATTCAATTTTATTACCCATTATTGAGAAGTAAAACTTGCAACAATACTACGAAGATGTGTAAAGACATAATGTATGATTTTCGTCACGAAAGTGACTTCTGGGTCAATGAATAGAACAAGTGAATGTCCCATAGAGTAAAGTTCGTCATCCTTGATTGTCATACATTCCATGCTAAGTGCAAAAACGAGATCATTGTTGGTACAAGTCACAATGCTAACACTACTCATACGTCCAAATTGTGTAATACTTTTTCTCCCTACAATCCTAGTTATTATGAAAAGAAATGGGTTTCTAGAATTTTTTAACTATTTTTCATGGATCACAAGTGATTCATATTGACTTATTTGAGTATTTATTAGTCCGAAATTAAAGTAGCACGATTTAATCGATAGTTAGGTAAAGGACAAAATCTTTTAAAACGGCTTCTCGAGTATCTCCTTAAGTTCATATCTTGGCATAACTCGTTTCACGATTTGAGACCTTTCTCAGACCGATATTTGGCATGTACTTCATACTTCAAATCTTGGGAAGACGTTCTTGAAATTATGGTCTTCTCTTCATATTTTGGAATTTCTTCACTTGATGTTTTTTGAGAGATTCTTCATACTTGGACCACGACTTCATCATTTATCTTCAATCTTTATTTTGGATTTTGATATACAACGATCCGCCTCCTTTTCGGACTTGGATATATTTATCCTCATACCTTGTTATGGTCTTTTTGGATAGACTTTCTCCATGATCTTTAGGGGAGTAACTGCTTTTCGTCATGTGTCTCGATCCTTCATATTGATTTTGGAATAATGATACTTCAGATCATCTTGGATCTTTAGCAACAAAATAGAGCTCATCATGCCTTGTTAGGGCCTTTTTGGATCTTCACCAATATTCACATCCCGCTTCAATAAGTTATGCCTTGGCTATGAACTATACTCAACCCCGAGCAACTTTAAACGATCTTGTGCTAGAAGCTAAGTAACCTTTCAAATCGTACGACCTTACTTATTGCAATTATTTTTATTCCTAATGCATTGATATTACAGGAGAAAAAGCCACAATTAAAAACATATGAGTTTTTGAAAGAACATTTTTATGTTCTACGTTTAGCATGATCACTTGTCTAACTCTATCACTTCTCGTTCTTCACTATTTAAAGACCTCTAATTAAAGAGACTCGTGAATACTTAGCCATGCAAGTCAAAATTAAGCCAAATTTGTATTAGCTTTCATTAAGACTATATCAAATCGAAGTTTTGGGTTTTCAAGCCACCTATATGATCTTGCACTTTCTTGGACTTTTTCAAGTTTAGAGAATGCATTTTATAGTTCCCTTGATAAGTGACTTTCTAGGATCAATTATAGGAACTTACGAAAAGTTCTTGTTCTTAACCCGTATGAGCTAAGACTTTCGCGTTTTAAAGTTCCCTATATAAAAGTCTAGCAAAACTTGATTCAAGCGGGTTAAGGAATGTAAAGGGGTCCAAATTCCCATCAAGTCAAAAATTAGCTCTTATTCTACCCATCGGAAAATATACATTCGTGTCTTAAAAACACTTACGAAAACTAAGAAAATTTTTAAAATTTGGCCATTTTTAGCCTTATTAGCAACAAAACAAAACGTTGAAAGTTAGAAAACGTGAGGGCGTAGCAAAGCAAGTATCTATTCACCCCACATACTAAAATTAAACATTGTCCTCAATGTTTCGAGTCTAAAGGTGGAGCACCCCCATACTAGATACAAAGAATCGAATGTTTAGGATCTAGCATGGAAAGGGTGGTCAACAATATATCTAAATCCCTTTATGAATTATGCAAAAAGATAATTGTTAGAACAATAAAGGATAAGTCATGGATTCGTGAAAAACTCTTCAAGCAAACGATCAAGGCTCACGTAAACGAACATGAGAGTCTTCAATGGTGGCGATGATGATGATCTAGATAACACATTCACAAACAACCACGAGACAACGAGTTGGAAGGGCACACATCCCCTCTCATTTAACTATTGGAAAGCGATAATATATACAATAGATAAGCATGGGATCTCCCCCACGAGGCACCTTCTTTTTTATTACCGAGTCATGAGCTCGACTCGATCCCCTCTAAATGTGAACATTTAGGTAAAATGTTGGTGTGGTCATTTTTCATAGGGCTTACATGATAAACAAGGCCCTAAAAGCAACCGGTATTAAGGACTAAGTCCTTTGATGATGTAAAATACCGCGGTCGAAGATGGCGCCTTCGTTTTTATTGGACAAACAAATCAACGCCACTTCAAAACGTGCCAAAAACTCAAAGAGTTTGAAGAAAAGAGATAAGAAGTAGAAGGGTGGGACAATTGGTAAGACAAACTTTTGAGCTACTCGAGGTAGAATCGCACCAAGCAAGTAGATATAGTGTCCATTTATTGCATCGGTGGAAGACCGAGATTTCCTTTTACATGCGATTCCGGGATCGAATATCTCGTCCTCGGTGGACAAGGATGAGGGAACATAAGGGGCTTCCCCCATACTAAAACCACACAAAGCATCGTCAAAAGGAGTAGACGAGCTTGTAGCACTCAAAACACGTGGTGATGACGGAGTTAGATTTGTAGAAAAATCTTTTAAATCAAATTCAAAATCTTTTCCTTTTTTATCTTTTAAACTCTCCTTATGAAAACCCGTTTTGATTATATCAAAAACATTTGGTGTTTCTAAGATGATGATACGCACACTAAAAATTCTCACATTTAAAAATCGTTTTGGTGGTGGTAAGTTCTGAAATCGTTTATCGACAAGGAAAACCTCCCCATCAGGGTCAACATATTCGTCATCCGAAGGATCTTCCATAGGAACCGGCAATTTATCAACACTTTTCAAGAATGAATGTTCGAAGTGAGGCGAAAGATTTTTCGACTCAAGTATTGACGGTTTCTTGATTTTAGGTTTAACACTCATAACCTCCACCGACGGAGGAAACGGTAAATTGTTTTTGGTGACATTTCCTAAAACTCTTGGTGAAAATTCTTTGCAAACGACATTGGTTGAGTCACCATGGTTTAAAGTTGCAATAAAATAGACATGAGAAAGCTTGGAGTTTTGTGTTGCATTGATGACGAGTTCTTCCTCATTGAAACGAAGGGTAATTTTTTGAGCATGAACATCAATAAGTGCTCTCTATGTATCTAAAAATGAACGACCCAAAATGAGAGGAACTTTTCGATCTATGGGAATGTCTACAACGATAAAGTCCACGGGATAGTAAAACTTTCTGACTTTTACGAAAACGTCCTCGGCTACTCCACATGTTAAAATCGTAGAATGATCGGCCATCTCGATAGACATGTTCGAAGGAGTAAGAGCCAGAAGTGAAAGCGATTTGAAAATATCAAGAGGCATTAAATTGATACTAGCACCAAGATCGGTCAAGGCGTAGCATTCCTCCATATCTTGTATTGCACACGAAATTAAAACTTTACCAGGATCACCGACTTTTTGTGGTATGCGGCTAAGAAAAACCGATGAACAACTAGACGATTGTTGTAACTTCTCTTTGTTATTCAACATACTTTTAAAGTTTGCAGGAAATCGAGGAATCATGATTAAAGCGTCAACAAAACTTATATAAAATTGTATATCACGAAACATTTTCATAAAAAGCTCACATTGATAATTATTTTGTTCTTGTGCCTTTTCCTTGTTTCGTCTCGAAGGGTAAGGTAAGGGTGGTGTGGGTTGGGGCATAGGCAACGGCCTTGTAATCTCGGGTTCCATAATTGGTATTGGTTCAACCGTAGGTGTGGTATGAGCGGTACTTCGTGGGCTTGTGATATGCTCCTTTTCAACCATCACCTCGGGCTCTTTCTCGATTTCCTTCTCCGTAGAAGTACTTGGACAAGAGATTGGTTCTGTTAGCCTCAAAATATTGAGTCAAACAAGAATGTTCGGTCATAGGTTTATTTTGTAATATTTATTAGAACATTGTAATAGTTAGTTAAAATAGTCGTGACATTACGGGCTTGATGGTTAGTTTAAAAGGCCTCTTTCAAGGTACTAAGCATTTATTCAAGCCCGACCCAAAACAATATAGTCCATTAGAGAGCCCGCATGTGGGTGGACTATATAAGCACCCTCCTAGCATGTTAGGAGGGTGGAAGTTCTCATAATTCTTAATCTAATTTCCCAAGTTAATCACCATCTTCTCTCTACTTTCTCTCACTACTTTCTCTCTCTAAAATTCATATCTTTTCCATCTCATTTCTTTAATCTATCATCATATTATTAGGGACAACAATTGGTATCAATCGCCATGGGGTAGATTCGTGTTTAGTTTGTGGTTATTATTTTTGATTTCGTGTGATTTTCATCTTAAAATCATCTCCTATAAAAAAAAATTGTGTTTTGAGCTCAAAATCTTCATACAAATTGCCTACAAAGTTGTGGTAGGAATTTGTGTTCCTCATTTTGGTGATTTCCACAAAAAAATTGGAAGTTTTGGCTTGATTTTTGGGTAAAAATTCGTCATTTTTAGTTTTTGGTTATACAATTCGGAATTTGAAGTTTTTTTTAAGTCAGGAAACTAGGGTTTTGTTTATTCCGACTTGAGTGTCTGATTGGGGTATTCCGAACTAGGTCAAGGTTGGGTTTCTTCACATTCTGGATAAAGTGGTGTTTCTTTGTATTCCGAACAAGGTTCAGATCTCGATCCCGAACAAGGTGAGAAACTTGTAGGCTGAAAGCTAAAGATACGCAATATAGTTTTTCAGAAAAACCGAAATACGTAACTAACTTTGATTTGTACTAGTAGTCCCATTATACTTTCAAAAAAATTTCAAATTTTGTTCACTATATGTAATATGACCGGTTAGATGACTTGTTTGACAGGTTTCACTTTCAAATTTTATAATTATGGTCATTTGACCTTTGGGGGACTTCCACTTTTAGTCCCTAAAAAAATGGGGGACTTTCACTTTCAAAATTTAACTTTCTTCAAAATTTTGTGAAATTTTTTTTGGAAGAATTAATTAATTTTTTTTAAATCAGGCAGATTTCTATAAAAAAAAATTAAAAACAAATATTTTTGAAAAAAAAAAGATTTCTGAAAATTTATTTTTTAAGAAAAGCAAAATTTCTAAAAAAAGGTTTTTATTTTGAAAAGACTTTTTTAGAAATGTAGTTTTTTTCGAAAAAAATTATTTAAAAAAAAATTTAAAAAAAAGAGGTCTTTTAAAAAATTATTACTTTTTTAGAATTTTTTTCATTAAAAAATAAATATTTCGAAAATATTTTTTTTTTGTCAAAAAAATTTATATTTTTAAATTATATAATAGAAATCTGCTTTTTTTCAAACAAAAAATTTCTAATTTTTTTTTCATAAAATTTCGAAAAAATAAAATTTCGGTTTTTTTCAAAAAGAATATTTTGTAAATCTAAAATAATAAATATTATATTTTTTTTCAAAAAACTTTTTTTTTTCTCAAAATTTCGAAAAAATAAATATTTTGATTTTTTTTTAATTAGTACTTTTACTTCTACGTGTATAAGTTTACACACAAAATTATCCGACATGTATGCTGAAAAGGTAAAGGGACTAAAAGTGGAAGTCCCCCAAAAGTCAAGGGATAATAATTATAAAATTTGAAGGTGAAACCAGTCGAACAAGTCATCTAGCCGGTCATATTACGTATGTTTAACAAAATTTGAAAGTATACTGGGACTACTAGTACAAAATAAAGTTAGTTGCGTATTTCAGTTTTTCTGAAAATCTATATTGCGTATCTTTAGCTTTCACCCAAACTTGTATTCCGAATAAGGTGCAAAACGTGTATTCCAACTTGCTTCAGTGAGTGGGATTCCGAATTAGTTAAACATCACATATTCCGGATTAGGTACGGAACACGGATTCCGGATTAGGTGCAGAACTATCGGATTCAGAATTAATAGAAAATCATATATTCCGGATTAGGTGTAGGACACGGATTCCAGATTAGGTGTGGATTACATATTCCAAACTAGGTTTTGATTACATATTCCAAACTAGGTGTGGATTACATATTCCGAACTAGGTGCTGATTACATATTCCAAACTAGGTGTGGATTACATATTCCGAACTAGGTGTGGATTACATATTCCGAACTAGGTCTTGAAAATTATTCCGACTTACGTGCAGAACTTGGATTCCGGATATGGTTCATAATCTCGATTCCGGATAATGTGGATTATGGATTCCGAACAAGATTGAGTTCAAGGATTCCGGATTAGCTTTGCAACGTCGATTCCGGATTAGGTTGAGTTCATTGGATTCACACTTATTCTTTGAAGATTTATTCCGACTTATTCTAAAATTTTCAAAAACGTGATTTTGAAAATTTTTAATCGTGTGATTTTTCGCTTAAGAATTTTTGGTTTCATACGAAGACATTGTTTGAGGTTTCACACCATTTCTTGAAGTTTCAACCACAATCTACTCACAACAACATCTACTTAAGATCCTATTCACTTCACTTCATTCTTGAGATGGATTCTACTACTGAATATCGTGTTACTAATAACAACATCATGGTGGCGGGTAACAAAGAGAGACCACCAATGCTTGTAACTGGTAGATATGCACAATGGCAATCACGATTCCTTCGATATCTTGACACCAAACCCAATGGTGATGTTCTTCGACGTTGCATCAAAGAAGGACCTTATACTCCCACTACATTCACCATTCCTGCAATTCCAGCAACCGACTCGACGACCGGTTCCGATGAGCAAACAATTGAGAAAACATATGAGAACACTTCGAAAGAGAAACGTGCTTGGATTGATGTAGAAAAAGAAGCAATCTATTTGATTCTAAGTGGGATTGGGGATGATATTTACTCAACGGTTGATGCATGCTCTACTGCTAAAGAGATGTGGTTTGCCATTGAACGCTTGCAACAAGGTGAATCACTTAACAAGCAAGATGTCAAAACTAACTTGTTCTGGAACTTTGGTAAGTTTACTTCATTGGATGGGGAATCAATTGATTCATATTACTCAAGGTTCTTCAAGATGATGAATGACATGACAAGAAACAATTTGCAAGTCTCCACCATGCAAGTCAATGTGCAATATCTATAGCAACTTCAACCTGAGTGGACACGATTCGTAACTTTGGTAAAACAACAAAGTAAGTTAGACGAGGTCAACTATCACACGCTCTTTGACATTTTGAAACAATTTCAAAATGAGGCAAATGAACTTCGAGCTGAAAGGATAGCAAAGACTGCTAATCCACTTGCTTTGGTGTCTACCACTCAACATGTTCAAGATCGTCGCTCTCGTGCTCCAAAGTCATACTCCACTACATCATCCTCACCAAGGTACTCCACTACATCCTCCTCACCAAGATACTCTACTTCATCTAAGTATTCTACTTCCACACGATCACGTGACAAAGAACCAAGAGCACCATCATCATCACCTGAGCCATCATCTGAAGGGGACAGTGATGAAGAACTAGCTCAAAAACATAGGGAAATGAAGCAACAAATTGCTTTCATTATGAAGACCTACAAGAAAATATTCAAACCCACCAACAACAATCTTCGAACATCATCAAATACAAGGAACCAATATGTTAAGAGTCCTCGAAGGTATGACACACGTCAACGTGATGAAACTCGTCCTGGGTATGATCGACGTAATCCAACACATGTTGAGGGTTCTGCAAGGTATGATCGACAAAATGCTAAGTATGATACTCAGAGGATTGCTACTGCTGTTGGGAATAGGGAAACTGTTGGTACTCTAGTGGTTCAGCAAAGTGGGATTCGGTGCTTTAATTTTCAAGGCTATGGGCATATGGCAAAGGAATGTAGGAAGCTGAAACGGGTTAGAGACTCTGGCTATCATAAGGAAAAGATGCAACTTTGCAAGAAGATGGAAACTGGGGTTAAACTGTCGGCTGAGGAAGGAGCAATGCTTGATGATACTGATGATGAAGCCTCCGATCAAGAACTTGAAGCACATTACTCGTACATGGCAAAGATTGAAGAAGTTCTCAACGTCACTGAAAATGACAATGGTCCTATCTTTGACACTGAGCCAATTAATAAGGTACACACTGAAGAGGAGTATAATGTGTTTGGTAATATTCATGAGCATTCTGAGCTACCCAAAGCCATTAATGACACATGTATGATGGAAACGGTTGATAGCAATACCACACCCGATTCATCATACATGTGCAATAATGAGTCTGAGGATGATCAACATGCAAATGAGTATGATGATGACGAGGAGCATATTGCGCTTGTAAACTTAATTGCTTCTTTACAAAAAGATGTCAAAGAAACTAGAAAGAGTCAAAAGCAATTAAAGAAGGCAAACGCAACGCTCACTCAAAATTTTGAAGAATGCAAAGTTGCTCTAATTAAATCTAGTGAGACCATTGATAGCTATAGAGCTCAGCTTCTTCAAAAGACCAATGAGGTTGAGGGATAAAAAGGGTGTTTAATTAATGTTGAAAAGGACGATTTTCAAGAGAAATATTGTAACACCTGGTAATTTTCCCTACTTTATAAAATGACTATTTTACCCTTTGACTTTTTATTTAGTCAACTATGTGATTTAACTGTGTTGGAACCGGGAGGTTATCCCGCGTTCTCTGAAAAACTGTTTGCTGACGAGTAATGACCTGACACTGTGCTCAGTCATTATTCTGAACATTTTCTATGAACCTGACCAAAGAGCTGAGACGGTCAATGAATTGACGATAATCCGTGAGATTATTCGTTATCTGCGAATTTTGTGCTTAACTGTTTAGTTTTTAACAGCGTGATCGTATTTTCTTGGGCAGCGTATTTAAATATTTCTGTATATGTTTATATATGCATGTATTTTAGTATTTTTGCTATTTATAGTAATAAATCGTATTTATTGTGAATATTTAATTAACGTATCGCGTTTTCGTATTTTACGTCGTTTTTACGTTTAACCTTCGTTAACATGCATAAAATACTTTACCAATTATAAAATGTCAGTTTTCGTCGAAAAATCGTAAATTTAATATATTTCGTCAAATTTTTAAGTTTTACGTAATTTTAAACTTAACTATATACTTTTTGATATTTACCTAAAACTTACTAACATTTTTACCTTAAACCTTTTAACTAGTTACCATAGTAAAAATTTTGAATAATTTACCCCATGTGGGACCCCACATAACCGGCCAAACATCACACACATGCATGATGCACCAAGTTTTTACTCCTTACCCTTTTAAGCTTAACTTACAAACCCTTACATCTTTTAACTTATTACCTCATTAACCTTAATATCACCTCACACTTATTCACTCTTTCACTTCACTCAAAAAAAAACACACACACTTTCTCTCTCAAAACACACGGCACAATACACACTCCATTTTCCACCATTGTTGATTTTCTTAAAGCTCCATTTTAAGAAGAATTAACACAAAATAAATACATCCTAGAGTTTGTACAAGCATAAAGAAGGATGGTTTTTCTTGGTTTGTTGATTTGAGTAGTTTTTGGGTTGAAGTTATAGAAGTAGAGTTCTTGTTGATTATTAGTAGGTTAGAGCGTAGATCGGGTTGTTGTGATTACGTAGAGTCGTTACTCAAGGTTACTTCTTAAACCTTTTTCATCTTTTTATTTTTCATGCATAATCTTTGTAGATCTATGCATGCATGTTACTCATCAACTATTTTCTTGAAATAAAATGATAAAAACTATTTTTGGTCATGAAATATTTTAGATCTATGTAAATTATGTGTGAATCTATTAGATCCATACATAAAAATGGTTTAATTGAAAGACTTGTAAAAATATAAAACTGTATATTTTTAGATTTGTGAACTTGAAGTTAAATCTTTGATTTTGATGGTGTTTATGAATAATTGGAGGGAACTAGTAGTGTTACTACTAGTGGTTACGCTTGAAATGGTCGAAAACGAGTTTTTACGAAAAACATACAATCTGTCCGATTTTTATAAGAGGCGTAGAGGGTCGTAAAAATTGTTTTGACACTAGTTTACTACGATATTATGAAAATATAAGTTAATACCTTCGTTTCGATATGTTATGGGCTAAAACAGAGCTAAAATGAGTAAGATATGGTCGTTTAAATTTCGTTGTCGGAAAACTTAATTTTTGTGAAAAACACTATAATGTGTTTGCTGTCTAGATTTTTGAAGTGGTCGAAACGACGTTTTCGAGTCAAACGGAGTTGTTTTAAGTGTCGAAATGGTTACTAAATGTTGTATATGAATGTTGGGATCGTTTTGAAAAAGGGTATTAGCGCGAAATGTGAATACTTGGTGTATTGTTAAAAGTTTGAACGTTGGAAGTGGAAATTGATACTATTGCGGGAAAATGACTTGTTGAAATATTGGCGATTGAGAAAATGTTAAAAATAGGGGTTTTAGGACAAGATTTAAGTACTTACTAAAAATGGCAAATTTTTATGTGACGCCGAAAGGCTGCCGAATTTTCGTTAGAAGTCGTGTTGGAAAATTTATTAAGATAAATTTGGGTAAATTAAAATTTACGCCGAAAGGCTGTCGAAATTTCGTCGAGTCAAAAATAAATATTTTTGCCTAAGTATATATATACTATAATGTTTATAACGATATAACATTTACAAGTCACGATTTTAACAATAATATATATATGATTGTTGAGTAACGTACGTGACAAACTATTGTGACTTATTTGCTAGCGCCTAAACTATAGTATTATATTTAGGTTGTTGCTCGCTACTATTTGATCATACTTGTGCAGTTTGAATCGTTGCTTGAGGTGAGTTTATAGATCCCTATTAAACTGTTTTATATGTTTAATGTTTTGGGATGTGATAAATGCTTTGATGCTTGCTTCTGGACGCAAGTAAAACTTGATTTCTATGAACGCTTTGTGAACACTATTTATGAGATATCCTAAGTTGCTTTAGCCATAGTTCCCACTATCGTGAATCGTTAGTTACTCTGCTGGAGTAAGCTCTTATGTTACGGATAGATCTATTGAGGGTTGACAACCTCCACTCGGGCATTATGACGCCAGACGAGTGTGTACCATTTGTATGAACGGAGTTATCTTGGCTAGGTACTCCATTGGGGAAAAATTTGTGTATGCAATCTATTGTATGCACTGGATCACTAGTTTCGATGTCACGAGCTTAGCTATCATAAATATTGTGAACACCCAATTTATCCTACACTTGGCACTATATCTCCTATAGTTGCACGTGTACATGAAATGAAATCTGAAATTGAATTACTATGAATTTTTACTTGAAACCTATATTCTCACCAACTTTATGTTGACCCAATTTAGCATTTATCTCAGGTAATTGATGATGATTTATATCTGCTGTGTGAAGTACTTGGAGTCCGCATGCATTTCTTGGCTATCTTCGGACCTTTATTTACTTATGCTTTTGAACTATTATCTCGTTGATGTTTAAAACTTTTATATTCCGTTGCACTATCTTTTGAAACTGAGACCTTTTGTATTGTGATGCTTTTTATTTAAATTCAACGAGGTATTTTTATAAAACGTCTCATTTAGAGTCGTTCTCTTGTACCTTGAACTATGATACAATGACGTAACAGCCCCCGAGCTTCACCGCTTCCGCATATCACATTTTGGGGTGTTACAGATTTGGTAATCAGAGCCTTGGTTATAGAGAACTAGGTTTGCATCTTAGGCCTAGACTATAACCGATGTGGCTACTTGTTACTTTGTATATATATGTGTACTACGTAATGTATTACGTAGGATAACACTATAAGTAATATGTAATATATATTATGTAATACGTAATATGTATTATATACAAATGCATTTCGCTGATTTACATACTTTAATTTCTATACATGATTATTTCATGCATACCCTACAACTGCTTTAATATGCATTTTGGTTGTTGCAGGTTATGTCGTCATCTACTGTTACTTACCAGCCCGACTCTGCTGACGAAGAGTGGGAAGACGAGATTGAGATGATACCAGATCATGTTGAGCCGAAGAATGACCCAGAGGAGGCTGATCCTGAGGAGGAAGGTGCGGAGTATGACCCTGACGAGGATCCGGAGGAGGATGATGAGGGTGAGCCTGATGTGTTGTCTGATACTTCCGATGTTGTTGATGGGATGCCACCTGTTGTGCATCGTACTTTTATCGAGTGGGTTAGTGGTAGTGAGGACGATGAGGATGATGAGGATGACGTGGATGGTATTGAGGTAGATCACGAGGGTGATGAGGGTATGGATGGACATGAGGTAGGTCATGAGGATGATATGGATGGTGTTGAGGTAGATCATGAGGGTGATGATGATATGGATGGATATGAGGTAGATCGTGAGGATGAGGAGGACATGTATGATAAGATTGAGAGTGATACTGACGTTAGGATGGTTGTGGCTAGTAGTGATAGCGAGGATGCTGAGGCTGATGATGATAGTAAGGTTGATGCTTTGACTGTTGTACCTGAGGGAGTTGAGCCTAGTAGGAGGAGTGAGATTAGGAAGACGTCCAACTTGAGGAAGAATCCTACTGTTTCATGTCAGCGGTTTAGAGAGGAGAGGGAAGCTTTATGGGGTACGCCACCAGCTGAGGTTTATACTGATTCCGATGATACTGTACCACCTGTTGATGGAGCTGGACTATCCGGTGTTAGATCTCGAGCTTTGTCTGATTCTGATTCGTCATGCCCACAGAAGAAGATTCGTATGTCTGATTCACACACTACACCTGAGACATCGCCTACTCATGGGAGTCGAGTTGCTACTATTGTTACTACACCACCTACTCATCATGTTGGAGAGCCCTCTAGACCTAGGTCATGTGTTGTTATGATAGGATCTGCTAGGGATTCGGATGCTGTTCGTTTTCGTCTACTTGAGGATGCGGTTTTTGGATTGTTAGAGGATAACGAGGATACCCGCGACTTGTTGGATACCACACTTGAGGAGTTTTCTAGGTTGAGGCGTGAGTTGGAGTCAGTTCGTGGAGGAGACCGAGCTACAGATGGAAACCCGAGGAGTGACTCACCGAGATGTGCTGAGTGTGATCGTCGTCGTCGCACTTAGAGATTCATCGTTATTATGCTTAATTCTAGAGTAGATTGACATCTTTATCTTTTGGGCATTGTATCCACTAAACTAGAGTAGTATTCGGTTAGTTGTAGTAGACTAGATGTAATCATACTCTTATTTTATGACTATGTACTTGATATTTTGATTATGAATGGGAATTTAACTTTATGACCTTGACCAGTGACTATCCTTTTTATGTTGTTGTACTGTTAAATTCTGCATTCTATTTTAGCATAAGAAATATATAACGTGTATATTCGTGCTTGAACCTTAATTGCATTGTTGTCTTAACGTAGAGAAACAATGGTGAACACACGTAACGGAATGACTGACGCACAATTGGAAGCACTGACTACGCAACGAGTGACTGCTGCACTGGCAAACATTCAAGCTAACAACAACGTGAACGAAGCACCACCGAACAATGTTGACAATCGAACGCCTAAGCCGTGTACTTACAAGGACTTTAGGAGCTGTGACCCTTTGAATTTTAATGGTACTGAAGGAGCTGTCAGATTAGCTCGTTGGGTTGAAAAGATGGAATCTGTGTTCCGTGTCAGTGGATGTACTGTTGAAAACCAAGTGACTTATTCTACTTGTACTTTAGCTGCTGGAGGGTTGACATGGTGGAACACCCATGTGCAGACGGTTGGAGACGAGGAGGCGTATGGAATGAGTTGGGAGGAACTTAAGAAGTTGTTGACTAAGGAGTACTGTCCTCGTAATGAGATTCAGAAAATGGAAATTGAACTGTGGAACCTGACTGTGAAGAACAATGACATTGGTACGTACACTAGGAGGTTTCAAGAGTTGTGTTTGCTATGTCCTGGAATGGTTCGAAATGAAGAAAAGAAGGTTGAGCGCTATATTTGGGGTTTACCTGGTAGAGTTTAAGGGAATGTGACATCGTCTGGACCGACAAAAGTTAGTGATGCTATAAGGATGGCTCACAGTCTGATTGACCAAGTTGTTCGAGCAAATGCTGGGAATGCCGCGGACAACAAGATAAAATGGGGGAATAACCAAAGGAACAACCATGGGAACTATCCTAATAAGAGGCAAGACACCGTGAAAGCGTACACTGCTGGTACTGGGGAAAAGGGAGTATACAATGGGACGTTACCTTTGTGCAATCGATGCAAGCGTCACCATAATGTACAATGCAATGTACAATGTCACAACTGCAAGAAAACTGGACACATTGCTAGAGATTGTAAGTCACCACCCAACCCGAAAGCCAACGTCACTTGCTTTGAATGTCAGCAAAAGGGACACTACAGCAATGAGTGCCCAAAGAAAAAGAACAAGGACCAAGGAAAGATTTCTAAAGCTGGGGAAGCTCGTGGAAGGGTCTGTGTGATAGGAGGAGGAGAAGCGCAACAAAACCCCGACGTCGTGACGGGTACGTTTCTTCTCAATGGTCGTTATGCTTCTATTCTATTTGATACTGGAGCCGATAGGAGTTTTGTGTCGACTGCTTTTAGTGTTTTACTTTATGTGACCCCTTCTCCCTTAGACACTAAGTACACTATTGAGTTAGCAAATGGGAAGTTGATAGAAGCCGACACTATACTTCGCGGATGCACTTTAAATCTTCTAGGTCATCCTTTCGTAATAGACCTTATGCATGTTGAGTTAGGGAGTTTTGACGTGATTGTCGGAATGGATTGGTTGTCGAGATATCGTGTTATATTGTATGCGACGAGAAGATCGTTCGCTTACCATTTGGTGATGAAGTTTTGGAGGTACAAGGGGATACAAGTAACGGAAAAGGGAAGTCACGACTGAACATTATCTCGCGTGTCAAGGCTCAAAAGTTGTTATCGGAAGGTTGCCACGTATTTTTAGCATGTGTTACTGAAAAGCAGACGGAAGAAAAACGGTTGGAAGATGTACCTATCGTACGGGATTTTCCGGAAGTCTTTCCTGAAGATTTGCCTGGATTACCGTCGGCTAGACAAGTTGAATTTCAGATCGATTTAATACCGGGAGCTGCACCTGTTGCTCGAGCGCCTTACCGTTTAGCACCGTCGGAATTGCAAGAACTAGCGACGCAACTACAAGAGTTGACTGATAAAGGATTCATAAGACCGAGTTCTTCACCCTGGGGAGCTCCAGTCTTATTTGTGAAGAAGAAGGATGGAAGTTTTCGGATGTGTATCGACTATCGTAAGTTGAACAAACTTACCATCAAGAACCGTTACCCGTTACCTAATATCGATGATATGTTTGATCAGTTGCAAGGATCGAGCGTTTACTCGAAAATTGACCTTAGGTCTGGTTATCACCAATTGAGAGTCCGTGAGGAAGATGTTGCAAAGACTGCTTTTAGGACTAGGTATGGACACTATGAGTTCTAAGTGATGCCATTCGGTTTGACAAACGCAACTGCTGTGTTTATGGACCTCATGAACCGGGTGTGTAAACCGTATTTGGACAAGTTTGTCATTGTGTTCATCGATGACATACTGATTTACTCAAGAAATGAGAAGGAATATGAGGAACATCTTAAGATAATATTGGAATTGCTTAAGAAGGAAGAATTGTACGCTAAGTTCTCGAAGTGTGATTTTTGGTTGCCAAGAGTACAATTTCTAGGTCACGTTATTGATAGCAAGGGGATTCATGTTGATCCTGCCAAGATTGAATCAATTAGGGAGTGGACTGCTCCTACGATACCGACTGAAATTCGCCAATTCTTAGGACTCTCCGGATATTACTGAAGGTTCATCGAAGGATTCTCGAAGATCGAGAAACCATTGACGAAGTTGAGTCAAAAGAAGGTGAAATACGAATGGGGAGATAAGGAGGAATTAGCATTCCAAAAGTTGAAACAAATGTTGTGTAGTGCGCCTATTCTATCGTTACCAGAAGGATCGGAAGACTTTGTGGTCTACTATGATGCATCAGCAAAAGGATTGGGAGCTGTGTTAATGCGAAGGAAGAAAGTTATCGCCTACGCGTCATGACAACTGAAAACACATGAGAAAAACTAAACTACGCATGACTTGGAGCTAGGAGCGGTGGTATTTTCCTTGAAATTGTGGAGACACTACTTGTATGGAACCAAGTGTGTCGTCTATACCGATCACAAGAGTTTACAACATATTCTTGACCAGAAGGAACTGAACATGAGACAACGTCGATGGATCGAGTTGCTCAGCGACTATGACTGTGAAATCCGCTACCACCCTGGGAAGGCCAATGTAGTGGCGGATGCGCTAAGTAGAAAGGAACAATTGATGACACGTAGAGTTAGATCGTTAGCTATGGTTATCAATCCGAACTTACCTGTGCAAATTCGTGAAGCACAAACTGAAGCCCTTAATCTTGAACATGTCGAGGCTGAGAAATTAGGTGGAATGGTTACTGAGAAATTAGAGACTAGCACTAATGGAACGTTATGTCTGAATGGTAGAAGTTGGTTACTACTGTTTGGAGGACTAAGGGATGTGATTATGCACGAGTCGCATAAATCTAAGTATTCGATTCACCCAGGATTTGACAAAATGTATCAGGATATATAGAAGCTATATTGGTGGCCAAATATGAAAGCTAAAATCGCTACTTATGTAGGGAAGTGTCTGACTTGTGCTAGAGTGAAAACAGAACACCAAAAACCATCGGGATTGTTGGTTCAACCTATAATTCCTATATGGAAGTGGGAAAACATAACCATGGATTTCATAACTAAGCTACCCAAAACAACCAACGGATACGACACAATTTGGGTAATTGTGGATCGACTTACGAAATCTTCACACTTTTTGGCTATGAAGGAAGATGATTCAATGGATAAGCTTACGAGACTTTATCTGAAGGAAGTAGTCGCAAAACATGGGATACCGATCTCGATAATTTATGATAGAGATGGTAGATTTACTTCGGAATTCTGGAAATCACTTCAGAAAGCGTTGGGTACGCAATTGGACATGAGTACTGCTTATCACCCGCAGACTGACGGACAGAGTGAGAGAACTATTCAAACGCTGGAGGACATGTTGCGTGCTTGTGTGCTTGACTTTGGAAAGCAATGGGACAAACATTTGCCTCTAGTGGAATTCTCTTACAACAATAGTTATCACACCAGTATTAAGGCTGCACCGTTTGAAGCGTTGTATGGTCGTAAATGTTGCTCGCCTGTGTGTTGGAGTGAGGTTGGGGATAGTCAACTCACTGGCCCTGAACTAATTCGTGAAACAACTGAGAAGATTGTTCAAATCAAGAGCCGAATTCAAGCAGCCCGTGATCGTCAAAAGAGTTACGCCGACGTTCGACGTAAGCCTCTCGAATTTCAAGTGGGAGAGAAAGTGATGCTAAAAGTATCGCCTTGGAAAGGTGTGGTATGTTTTGGCAAGCGAGGAAAGCTGAACCCCCGTTATATTGGACCTTTCAAAATTCTGGCAAAGGTTGGAACCGTAGCCTATCGTCTCGAATTACCGCAAGCGTTGAGCCGCGTGCACAGCACTTTTCATGTGTCGAACTTGAAGAAGTGCCTTTTTGATGAGACACTCGTTATACCATTGGAGGAACTCCGAATCGACGACAAGATGCAATTTGTCGAAGAACCTGTTGAAATCATGGACCGTGAGGTCAAACGAATGAAACATAGTCGTATTCCAATCATCAAGGTGAGGTGGAATTCTAAACGTGGACCTGAATTCACTTGGGAGTGTGAGGATCAATTTCGCAAGAAATATCTGCAACTCTTTGACAACTCTAGAAACCGTGACACTCCTAAGCTTTTAGGACAAAGCTTCTCTATCAAGGGGATGATGTAACACCTGGTAATTATCCCTACTTTGTAAAATGACTATTATACCCTTTGACTTTTTATTTAGTCAACTATGTGATTTAACTGTGTTGGAACCAGGAGGTTATCCCGTGTTTTTTGAAAAATTGTTTGCTGACGAGTAATGACCTTACACTGTGCTCAGTCATTATTCTGAACATTTTCTGTGAACCTGACCAAAGTGCTGAGACAGTCAATGAATTGATGAGAATCCGTGAGATTATTCGTTATCTGTGAATTTTGTGCTTAACTGTTTAGTTTTAACAGCGTGATCGTATTTTCTTGGGCAGCGTATTTAAATATTTTTGTATATGTTTATATATGCCTGTATTTTAGTATTTTTTTCTATTTATAGTAATAAATCGTATTTACTGTGAATATTTAATTAACGTATCGCGTTTTCGTATTTTACGTCGTTTTTACGTTTAACCTTCGTTAACATGCATAAAATACTTTACCAATTATAAAATGTCAGTTTTCATCGAAAAATCGTAAATTTAATATATTTCGTCAAATTTTTAAGTTTTACCTAATTTTAAACTTAACTATATACTTTTTGATATTTACCTAAAACTAACTAACCTTTTTACCTTAAACCTTTTAACTAGTTACCATAGTAAAAATTTTGAATAATTTACCCCATGTGGCACCCCCCATAACCGGCGAAACATCACACACATGCATGATGCACCAAGTTTTTACTCCTTACCCTTTTAAGCTTAACTTACAAACCCTTACATCTTTTAACTTATTACCTCATTAACCTTAATATCACCTCACACTTATTAACTCTTTCACTTCACTAAAAAAAATACACACTCTCTTTCTCTCTCAAAACACACGGCACAAAACACACTCCATTTTCCACCATTGTTGATTTTCTTAAAGCTCCATTTTAAGAAGAATTAACACAAAATAAATACATCCTAGAGTTTGTACAAGCATAAAGAAGAATGGTTTTTCTTGGTTTGTTGATTTGAGTAGTTTTTGGGTTGAAGTTATAGAAGTAGAGTTCTTGTTGATTATTAGTGGGTTAGAGCGTAGATCGGGTTGTTGTGATTACGTAGAGTCGTTACTCAAGGTTACTTCTTAAACCTTTTTCATCTTTTCATTTTTCATGCATAATCTTTGTAGATCTATGCATGCATGTTACTCATCAACTATTTTCTTGAAATAAAATGATAAAAACTGTTTTGGTCATGAAATATTTTAGATCTATGAAAATTATGTGTGGATCTACTAGACCCATACATAAAAATGATTTAATTGAAAGACTTGTAAAAATATAAAAATGTATATTTTTAGATTTGTGAACTTGAAGTTAAATCTTTGATTTTGATGGTGTTTATGAATAATTGGAGGGAACTAGTAGTGTTACTACTAGTGGTTACGCTTGAAAATGGTCGAAAACGTGTTTTTACGAAAAACATACAATCTGTCCGATTTTTATAAGAGGCGTAGAGGGTCGTAAAAATTGTTTTGGCACTAGTTTACTACGATATTATGAAAATATAAGTTAATACCTTCGTTTCGATATGTTATGGGCTAAAAACGGAACTAAAATGAGTAAGATATGGTCGTTTAAATTTCGTTGTCGGAAAACTTAATTTTTGTAAAAAACACTATAATGTGTTTGCTGTCTAGATTTTTGAAGTGGTCGAAACGACGTTTTCTAGTCAAACGGAGTTGTTTTAAGTGTCGAAATGGTTATTAAATGTTGTATATGAATGTTGGGATCGTTTTGAAAAAGGGTATTAGCGCGAAATGTGAATACTTGGTGTATTGTTATAAGTTTGAACGTTGGAAGTGTAAATTGATACTATTGCGGGAAAATGACTTGTTGAAATATGGCGATTGAGAAAGTGTTGATAATAGGGGTTTTAGGACAAGATTTGAGTACTTACTAAAAATGGCAAATTTTTATGTGACGCCGAAAGGCTACCGAATTTTCGTTAGAAATCGTGTTGGAAAATTTATTAAGATAAATTTGGGTAAATTAAAACTTACGCCGAAAGGCTGTCGAAATTTCGTCGAGTCAAAAATAAATATTTTTGCCTAAGTATATATATACTATAATGTTTATAACGATATAACATTTACAAGTCACGATTTTAACAATAATATATATATGATTGATGAGTAACGTACGTGACGAACTATTGTGACTTATTTGCTAGCGCCTAAACTATAGTATTATATTTAGGTTGTTGCTAGAGTTGCTCGCTACTATTTGATCATACTTGTGCGGTTTGAATCGTTGCTTGAGGTGAGTTTATAGATCCCTATTAAACTGTTTCATATGTTTAATGTTTTGGGATGTGATAAATGCTTTGATGCTTGCTTCTGGACGCAAGTAAAACTTGATTTCTGTGAACGCTTTGTGAACACTATTTATGAGATAGCTTAAGTTGCTTTAGCCATAGTCCCCACTATCGTGACTCGTTAGTCACTCTGCTGGAGTAAGCTCTTATGTTACGGATAGATCTATTGAGGGTTGACAACCTCCACTCGGGCATTCTGACGCCGGACGAGTGTGTACCATTTGTATGGACGGAGTTATCTTGGCTAGGTACTCCATTGGGGCAAAATTTATGTATGCAATCTATTGTATGCACTGGATCACTAGTTTTGATGTCACGAGCTTAGCTATCATAAATATTGTGAACACCCAATTTATCCTACACTTGGCACTATATCTCCTATAGTTGCACGTTTACATGAAATGAAATCTGAAATTGAATTACTATGAATATTTACTTGAAACCTATATTCTCACCAACTTTATGTTGACCCAATTTAGCATTTATCTCAGGTAATTGGTGATGATTTATATCTGCTGTGTGAAGTACTTGGAGTCCGCATGCATTTCTTGGCTATCTTCGGACACTTATTTACTTATGCTTTTGAACTATTATCTCGTTGATGTTTAAAACTTTTATATACCGCTGCACTATCTTTTGAAACTGAGACCTTTTGTACTGTGATTCTTTTTATTTAAATTCGACGAGGTATTTTTATAAAACGTCTCATTTATAGTCGTTCTCTTGTACCTTGAACTAT
This sequence comes from Glebionis coronaria, assembly GCA_025667525.1. Classification (NCBI taxonomy): domain Eukaryota; kingdom Viridiplantae; phylum Streptophyta; class Magnoliopsida; order Asterales; family Asteraceae; genus Glebionis; species Glebionis coronaria. The sequence continues at coordinate 556,038,218 of CM046876.1, read as the reverse complement.
GATACAATGACGTAACAGCCCCCGAGCTTCACCGCTTCCGCATATCACATTTTGGGGTGTTACAAATATAACGAAACTCTTAAGCTTCTTGAACAAGAAAAACGTAATTATAACACCTCTTTGAGTACTGAACATCACAAAACGTATCTTGCTACCACTAAAGTCAATGAGCTAACTCAAGTAAATGGTTTTCAAGAGGATAAAACTAAACCTGTTAATGAAAAGAAAGTAGTGGTTGAAAAGATGGAAAAGGGTTTCAAAACTAAACAAGCAAATGACATCGACAAAATGGTGGAACTTGAAACTCAACTTGATTTTTACAAGAAAATTGTTTACAAAACTAATCAATCAATTCAAACCATGAGAATGTTGGCACCTCGTTTTTTTTTTAAGGATAGACCTAGTTTTGAAAATCCTAAGTACCTTGAGCATGCTCAATCTGAGAATCAGCACTTATATCTTGATGAGTCCCAATGGACCGATCTTGATTGTCTTGTTGTTAGGCCCGATAGTGAAGAGACGTGCGATTTGGAAGAAGAGAGTAGACCAAAAGTTAATAAATAATATGTTAAACCATATAATTATGCTTATGAAAACAGTCTTTATGGTCTTTTCAAACCTCAAACACAGAAAACTCGTGAGCAAATATTTTTTGAATGTGAACAAATAAGAATTAAATGGAGACAAGCTTTTGCCACTAAGAAAACTAATGTTTCAAAATTTATTGACTAATTGTCATATAAAGCTTCTGTAAGAAAGAGTAAGCAAGCACTTAGTATTCTCAAGAGTAACATTGAAAATTTCAAAAAGGTTGTTGATGATGACTGGAAAAAAACGTGAACTTTCGAAAGGAGACAAATAAATTCCTCACGATATAACTGTGCTTGTGAAAAATATTTTGATTCCGCTTGCGGAAAGAACGCAAAAACATATTTTGGAATTTGAAACACTAACTAAGCAAGAAATGTTTGATGATTTGAAATATGTAGAATCTCTTGAACAAGAAGTTAACGACCATCAGCCTGAAAGAGACGAGTTTTCTACAGCATATGATCTACTCTTACATGAATTTCTCTCAAAAGATATTATGTGTGCTTATATTACATCTTGTGCTGATATTGATGAATATTCTGATTTTGCATCCAAATATCTTGATCAAGTTAAAGAATGTGAACGTCTTGAAACTGAGCTTTCGAATAAAGTTGACCAAAAAGAGTTTTCGTTACTTCAACATAGATATGAGTATCTTCAAAAACATTGTCACTCACTTGAACTTGCTTTGCAAAAAGAAAGTTGGCAGCTTTTCAAATGATACACCTTTAGAAGTAAAATTATCTGAGTCATGTCGATTACTAAACGAAAAAATTCTTGATATTTCGGATTTGAAAGCTCGGTTACAAGAAAAAAAACATAGCAATAGCAGAGTTGAAGAAACTCGTTGCTAAGATGGGTGGGAAACTTGTGGAACCTAGCGTTAAGCAACCTGTTGTTAGACAAACCAATGCTTCTAGAGTGAATAGATCCTCTATCTTGGGAAAACCATCTGCTTTCTCAAATTCTTCGTTTGTAAAACCTGTGTTTTCCCCCCAAGATGGATGGAAAGGAAATGTTACCACATAATAAACCCATAAGGAATGCTATAGCACCAAGCGTTAAGCACAATCATGTGATTAAACCAGGGATGTATAGAATGATCACTAAACCCACAAACAAAGTTAGTCACTCACCTCAGACTTCTAGAAACACTAATATTCATATGTCTTCTACTACAGGAGTAGTCTCCACTGCTAGTGTTAGCCAGCCTCAGCTTAAGAGCACGCAAGTGAATGATGAGGTCTGGAAACACAAGAGTCAAGGGAAGATGAAGGAAGTAGAAGAACACCCTAGGAATTTGAATGTTTTTAAGAATAAAAAGTCTGTAATCGCATGTAATGACGATTTGAATGCTATGAATGTGAAATTTGTTTGTGTCAAATGTGGAAAGTGTGCTAATGCTAATCATTCTATATGTGCTATGAATAATGTCAAATGCGTAGAAACTAGAACTAAGAAACAAGTTGTGATGCCTATTAGTGCTAGTAAACCCAAACACAAAGTGAACCATTCTGGTGCAACCCCCACTAAGAAAAGTAATGCATCAGACTCCACCACTAAGAACCCTAGAAGCAGAATTAAGGAATTATATGAGTCTGCTAGCAAGTCTTAGAAATGGTGGTTTGCTAATCAATGTCCTCCAGGATATAAATGGATGCCTAAAGTTAGGACAGACAATGTGACAACGAGTGTTAGTATGCCTTTAAATATTGCTAAGGACACTACTGATTCTACAATCACAAGTACTGTGGTATCCAATTTAGAAAATGCTCTATCGTGTTCTAACTCTTCTGCATGTGATACAAATAATTCTCTTCATAATGGACTCCGGATGCACGAAGCACATGACGGGAAATCTCAAGCTTCTAATTAACTTCGTGGAAAAGTTCCTGGGTACGGTCCGATTCGGAAATGATCAGTTTGCACCGATCCTAGGATATGGAGATTTGGTGCAGGGGAATATCACGATCAAAAGGGTATACTACGTCGAAGGGCTCAATCACAATCTTTTCTCGGTTGGTCAATTCTGTGATGCAGATTTGGAAGTTGCTTTCAGAAAGAAGACTTGTTTTGTTCGTGATTATGATGGGAATGATTTACTCACTGGTTCACGGAATACCGATCTTTACGCAATTTCACTACAAGACACAATTCATCAACTCCAATTTGCTTCATGGCTAAAGCTTCAATGACTCAGGCATGGTTATGGCATCAACGTCTATCTCACCTCAACTTTGATACAATCAACTTGCTTTCCAAGAAAGATATTGTGAGAGGCCTTCCAAGTTTGAAATTCATCAAAGAGCATCTTTGTTCTTCTTGTGAGCTTTGTAAAGCTAAACAAAGTAGCTTCAAAACAAAGACCACACCAAGCTCTAAAGGACGGTTAGATTTTCTTTATATGGATCTGTGTAGTCCCATGCGTGTTCAAAGTATCAGTGGGAAGAAATATATTCTGGTAATTGTCGATGATTACTCAAGGTACACATGGACTCACTTCTTGAGGTCCAAGGATGAAACACCTGAAGTTCTCATCAGCTTCCTGAAACTGATACAACGTGGTCTTCAAGCTCAAGTTAAAGTCATTCGTACTGACAGAGGTACAGAATTTTTGAATTCAAATCTGAGAAACTATTTTGAAGCCGAAGGAATTGAACATGAAACATCTATTGCTTGAACACCCGAACAAAACGGCGTTGTTGAAAGACGAAACCGTACTTTAGTTGAGGCTGCTCGAACATTATTATCCGCTTCAAAACCTCCACTATACTTTTGGGCCGAAGCCGTGTCAACCGCATGCTACACACAAAACCGCTCCTTAATTATCCCAAGACACGAAAAGACACCATATCACATAATTCATGATCGAAAACCTTCACTCAAACACCTTCACGTTTTTGGATGTACTTGTTACATAATACGAGATGGTGAAAATTTGGATAAGATGAAAGAGAAAGGTGATGCATGTAATCTTGTGGGATATGCAACTCAGTCTAAGGGATATAGAGTATACAACAAGAGAACAAAATTGATAGTTGAGACTATTCACATCCGATTTGATGAATTACATGAAAAGGAACTTGAACAAAACAGTTTAAGTCCCGAACCACAACGATAAACGACTTTCGTTCACAACCGCACGGAACTCGGAACTCAAGACCACAGCAATGAACCGTCAAGTTCAAAGCTGGTTCCACAAAATGTTCCAAGAGCAGATATGACAGTCAACACGAAAATTGAAGAGTTGGAAATGTTATATGGACCAATGTATGATGAATATTTCACGGGGGAGAGACATGTTGTATCGAAGTCTTCCGCTGTCACTCATGATAAGAATGATGATACCGATCATCGTCAACAAAAGGATACAACTTTATCTACTTCAACACGGGTTGCTGCAGATTTTCCTCCTCAGAGTATCACATCTACAACCGCTCCTACAACATCCACAACTAATGTCATTGCTCCAGAGAACTCAAATCAAGCAGACAATGCATTATCTGACGAAGACGAATTTATCAACCCATTCGGTACACCGGTACACGAAACTGGAGAGTCTTCTACTCGCCATGTTGATCCGTTAAATATGCATACGTTCTATCAACGACATCCTTCATCACATCATTAGACCCGAGATCATTTTGGTTCAAGTAATTGGAAACCCTTCACAGCCTGTTCGCACAAGACGACAGCTTAACACCGAAGGCGATGTTTGTATGTTCGCACTCGCCGTGAGTTTAGCTAAACCGAAAAACATCAAAGAAGCCATGGCTGATCATGCTTGGATTGAATCGATGACGGATGAACTTCAACAATTTGAAAGACTTAAAGTCTGGGAACTTGTTGACATACCATACGATGTTATACCATTAAATCTTAGATGGATCTGGAAAAACAAGATGGATGAAGAGAACACGGTCATCAAGAATAAATCTAGGCTAGTAGCTAAAGGGTATGGACAGAAAGAGGGTATTGATTTTGAAGAATCATTTGCACCAGTAGCTCGAATGGAAGCGGTCAAGATTTTCCTTGCTTATGCTGCACATAAGGGATTCATTGTCTATCAAATGGACGTAAAGACGGTCTTTCTTAACGGTCCTCTGAAGGAAGAAGTTTATTTCACGCAACCGGAAGGATTCGTCAATTCTCATTATCCTGACAAGGTGTATCGTCTCCACAAAGCACTTTATGGACTCAAGCAAGCTCCAAGGGCGTGGTACGACGAGCTCTCGAAATTTCTGGTCTCCAAAGGTTTCTCAAAAGGTTCCATTGATCTAACTTTGTTTACTTATAAATATGGGGATGACATTTTGCTAGTGCAGATTTATGTTGATGACATTATTTTCGGGTCTACAAACCCAAAACTTTCAAAATGGTTTGAAAAAGTAATGCACAACAAATTTGAAATGTCTATGATGGGCGAACTAAAGTTCGTTCTAGGAATTCAAGTTCACCAATCCCCAAGTGGTATCTTCATTAACCAAGCTAAGTATTTTCAAGAGATAATCAAAAACCATGGTATGACCTCATGTGGCCCTGTTGGGACACCATTATCAACCACATCCCTAGATGCTGATTTGGAGGGAGATGCCATAGATCAAACAAAATATCGTTCCATGATCGGCTCCCTCATGTACTCAACAGCAAGCCGACCAGATATATCACATGCTACGTGTTATTTCGCACGATATCAAGCACGACCCACTGAAAAGCACCTCAAGGAGGTTAAACGGGTCTTTCGGTACCTTAAGAATACCATTCACATGGGAATCTGGTATCCGAAGGAAACCGGTTTCTTTCTAACGTCCTATTCAGATTCTGATCATGCAGGGTGTCTTGATACACATAAAAGTACTTCTGGTGGTGCACAATTTCTAGGTCAAGATAAGCTTGTGGGATGGTCTTCCAAGAAGCAGGATTACACATCATTGTCATCAGCCGAAGCAGAGTATGTGTCTCTATCTGCGTGTTGTGCTCAAGTTCTTTGGATGCAAACACAACTCACGGATTATGGCTTCCACTTTGATAAAGTACCTATGTACTGTGATTCAAAGTCCGCCATAGCCATCTCCTGCAATCCGGTACAGCATTCCCGCACGAAGCACATTGATGTCAGATATCACTTCATTAAGGAACAAGTTGAAAAGGGTATTGTTGAACTATACTTTGTTGGAACTGATTACCAATTAGCTGACTTGTTTACAAAAGCTCTTTCGAAAGAGAGGTTTGCCTATCTAGTTAGGCAAATTAGTATGAGGTGTTTGACTCCAGCAGATTTGGAGATTCTGGCAAAGAAGCCTGCTTGATTCATCTATCAAACATCTACCTGTAAATATTAATGAAAAAGCAAAATACAAAATTAAAAACTCTTTGATAATCCAAAACTATTCTTCTTGACATGTCTTTTAGTATCGATAATATGGACGTACCTAGAAATGTCGCTCAACAACGAAACGGGTGTGTACATAAAGCTCGAATGAAAGTTGTAAATATTTTTCAAAACATGTCATTTCTATCTTTTATAAAGGAAATTGTCTCTTTTGGACAATATTTCCAACAACGGGTAGAGCAATCTATCACGGGTTAAGCTTGTCACAAAACATTCAACGTTTTGAGCTCAACACAATGGCTTTTAATCACTTTCAGATTGCAACCCGGATCTAAATTCACGGGGGAGTGTACGCTTTCGTGCCCTTACCCTTAGCAAAAGAAGTTAAATCTTCTTACACTTGAGTGGATTCGTCAAGACATTCAAAGTCTATGAACTCAAGATTATGCTTTAGAAAAAACTTTTTGCCAAAAGGAATTGATTTTTCAAAAAACGTTGAACACAATTTTTTCAAGAATTTCTCAATGATATTCAAAATCTTTCAAAAATTGTGTGTTCAACAAATCCTATCCTCAAAAGTTTAAATTGGATCATATCCTCATAATGACAATTCCATTGGATCACTTTTTGAGGGGGAGCGTTCCAAATTCATGCTAAGTTTGATACGTTTTTCTCCCGACAGTTTTCAAGACTATTTTTCCCAATATATTCTAATATATATTTTTCACAATATATATTAGAGATAGGGGGAAAATGTGATTAAAATGTTATCTAAAGACTCAAACACTCATGGTTTCGATCAAATACCCACAACATCTTTAATTCACGACGTTATTGGTGTCAAAAGGGTGGTTAGGTTTAAGTCCTATGATCCAACCAGAACCGGAGGGATCTTCCCAGGGACAATCCAATAGATTATTAGAAGTCCTTACGAAAGATGAGTAGAATGTGAACGAAGCTGAATGCCGACTAAGTACTGATGTTAGCACTGGAACAATCACAACAAGGTGCTAGTAATGATGTCTTAATAAGTATTGAAGGGCTTGAAGAATGAAAAAGAAATGTAAGGATAAAGGGTATAAAGAAATTAGCCCTCCATACAACTTAGACAGAAATCGAGTCAACACATCATGAAGACAACGCATCATGGACCCAGTGATGTAATGCACAACCCCTCCCCAGCTCACTCAGGCTTCTCTTAAAAGAAGTTTGTTTTATTGTCACGGAGATCAACACGACTTCTATTGACTTTCTCACTCCGAGATAGTTGATATTGAATAGGTGGCATCTGCTCCAGCCTCCGACCACTAAAAGTGCACAAATCGAGTCTAGAGCCAAGAGATCAATCAAATCTCGTTAGGACACACGGATGACGATCAAGAGAGTCCTACGCCATATACTTCGATATTGCTAGAACACTCAGAGTGATAGTACCTAGTATTTACAATGATGAGTGGAAATCCTTCCAGTGTTAACATCAAACAGCACTGTGGTAGGTCATGTGTAAGATTCTTTATGAATTAAACATATGTAAAACTGAAAATCAACAGTGGTTTGTTTCTTTATCGATTCAAACTCGTTTTAAGTTTCTACGTAATATCTTATTGGTCTTGCCAGAACATTCAGAGTGTTATTTATTAATATTCACAGTGATGAATGGAAATCCTTCTAACGTCAACATTAAACAGCGCAACGGTAGGTAACTTGCGAGATTCTTATGAATCAAGCTTGTGTCAACTGGAAAGCAACAATGGTAAGATTCTTAATGAATCAAACTTGTTCCAGTAATTTGAATTGACGACTTTAATCAAGCGGATGTTTATCCAATTGATTCACTCTTTATGTTCGCAGTCTTGCTTTGAGACGGTCGAGTAAAGAGAACGGCTAGTACAGCCGCGAAACCCTGTCAGGGAGGTTCTTAATTGAATCTACCTAATCACAGGTACGATATTTAAATATCGTGTAACGGTCTTCACCGACCGGAGGTAAAACGCTACCGATTTAGGACGAATGTCAAAGCCATTCAGTCCGTGTCTATGTTTTGTCTCAAGAAGGTGGCGTTGTAGGATATGTAAATCTTGTTTATGTTTTAGAGAGAGAAAGAGATAGAGAGATGGTGAGAACACACACACTTAGAGAGAGAAAGTGAAAGAAAACACTTTTTCACTATGTGTAAAAATGAGGAACACACACACCCTCTCCAGCAAAGGAGAGGGTTTATATACCCAAGCCTTGTAATGGGCTTGGGCTTACATGTTTGGGCCGGCCTACACATGTTGTAGGCTAAGGTTGGACTTGTTTGTTAAATAACGATGTCTAGACTACGAGCTACTACTTAGTATATTGTCGGAGTGACCGAATCTTCCTAAATACGTAAAAACGTATTTCCAACAATCTCCCCCTAAGGGAGGTCACTCCAAACAAGGGTGTTACCCGAGTTACAATAGTGAAATAAACCTAGCATACTATGCTTGTCTTGAGCTCTTAGTCTTCGTTTTTCTTTTCCTTTTCTTTTTCTGGTGAACATGCTGATGTGATCTTTGATATCAATCTTTAGCATCAATCTCTTGCCTTGATCTCGTGCATCCATCACTTGTGATCTTCGCCTCTTCGTGACACCATGTCCCACATACTTATACCTTCGTAATTCTTGAAAGCTTCAGAGTTTGATACAGCGGAAGACTTAACTTTTAGGCTTTCTTGAATTTGATGAGGTATTAAGTGCATAAAGTATAAGCATGCGGGGACGACTTCTTCTTGGATTCCGCAATGCCACCGTCTCAAATGCCGCAACATAAGTAGACACGAACGAAATGGCTTTGAACATTTCATTCTAAATCGGTAGCATTTTAACTCCGGTCGGTGAAGACCGTTGGACGATATTAGATATCATACCCGTGACGGATAGTTTCAATTAAGTAACTTCCTGACAGGATTTCGCGGGTAAACCCGTTCTCTTTATTCGACCGTCTAAAGCTGACTGCGAACATAAAGAGTGAATAATTTGGATAATAATATCCGCATGATTTGAAGCCGTCAATTCATGTTCCTGGAACAAGTGAAATTCAATTAAGAACCGCACCATCGTTGCTTTCCAGTTGTCACGAGCTTGATTCGTATAGAATCTTGCAAGTTACCTACCAAGTGCTGTATGAGGTTAACACTAGAAGGATTTCCACTCATCACTGTGAACACTAAGGTATCACTCTGAGTGTTCTGGCAAGATCACTAAGATAGTGCGTAGAGGCCTGGAACGTGTTTAAATTCAGTTAAGAATTAAACAGTTGTTGCTTTCCAGTTATCACAAGTTTGATTCATAAAGAATCGCACAAGTCACCTACCATGAGCTTTTTGATATTCACTCAAGAAGGATTTCCATCTTCATTGTAAATACTTTCGTATTACTCGGATGTTCAGGCAAGATCATGAAAATTTTGCGTAGGACTCTTAAAATCTTTCTTACTTTTCACAGTGTGTGAAGAAGCAAGGAAATATGAAAGTGTGTCCTAATGAGATATTTGATGATCTCAAATGGCTCTAGACTCGATCGTGCATTTTGGATTTTAGTGATCGGAGGCTGGAGAGGAGTGCCACCTTTTCAATACCAATTTATTCGGAGTGAATAAATCGATAGATAACGTGTTGTCTCCGTGTGATTAAAACAAATACCTTTTAAGAGATATCTGAGTTAGCTGGGATGGGTTGTGCAATGCATCACTGGGTCCATGATGTCTATCTTCAATATCGAGCATCATTAAAATGATCTCAATAGCATATGTGTTGACTCGGTTTCTGCCTAAGTTGTAAGGAGGGCTTCTTTCTTTACACCCTTTATCTTTACAATTCTTTTTCATTCTTCAACCCCTTCAATGCTTACCAATACGTCATAACTAGCACCTTGTTGTGATTGTTCCAGTGCTAACTTAAGTACTTGGTCGGCATTCAGCTACGTTCACAATCTTTCTCCAACTTTCCTAAGGACTACTATTTCTAGCTATGGAATGTCCTTGGGAAGATTCCTCCGGTTCTGGAAGAATCATAGGACTTAACCTATCCTACCATCCTTATGTCACCACAATCTTCATCGTCGTGAAATAAATGGGTTTTGGGTAAGTATATGTCACCATGAAAATCCATTTGAATATGCAAATCCGTTTTGCTCCCCCTTAACATATGCCATGATATTCGAAAACATTTTGTACATGTCGGGATGAGCCAACACATTAAGTCAAACCATTTGTGATAATATCCCATATTAAATCACATTTTCTCCCCCATATTAAAAATACTAACCCAATCGATGTTTTTAATATCAATTGATTTAATGAAGTTTTAACAAAGGTTTTGGGAAGAAAAATGCAAGTCCGTTTTATCTTCATGATATCAAACGCATGAGATATGATACCGATTTGTAACATGATCACATATTCACCATATTAGAAAAGAATTAACAAGGTTGGACCTGATAGATGAGAACATCATATGATAAGATCAAATGGTTCTTCTCAGCATATGTTGGTCGCCTCGTCACGTCTGAAGTCATCTCTTGACACCACATGTACGATTGGTATTGTTGTCTTGACACCAAGTAGTGAACTAGGCACGTTCGGCATCGAAGATTCTGAATGCTTGACAATTGCTCCCCCTTAATTGTTGACCCGTGTTCTATTGAAAGAGCTGTAGTCGTCGTTTGAGTAGTTGCATCGTCGAGTATGTAGATACCAATTGTAGATAACTATGGTTGTAGAGATGATAGCTTCATAAAAACAAGACTTCTCTTGTTTTAACAAATAAATGCACTGAAACGTACATAGATTTGTGTTAGACCAAGTTATAAAGTAAACTTGATCCCTTAAAAGGTTTTAAAGTAAACCTTGCCCGAGAAAATTAATTCCCGTTGTGAGCCAAAGCTTTCATAAGAAATACTTGACTTTAAGCCATTTAGGCATGTTTTATGAAATATTTACAACTTTTGTACGAACTCTATTTATGGCGCCGTGTCGATATTAATCAACATTTCTAAGGCCGTAAATATTATCGTACCAAAAGACATGCCTTTGAAAAAATAAAGTAAAAATACTTTTGGATTTTTCTAGATTTTTTCAATTTTTATGGTTTTTATATGGTTTTATATTTTTGTATTTTGCTTTTGTGGATAAAAATATAAACAATATATACATATGATCACCAAGGACACGGAGAATAGTTTTACCACCACTATTCTTTCGCTTCATCTGCCAGTTCCTTTAGAGTCTCAGGCGAGAAAGTTCTCATTCCTAGCTTGTCGGCCAAAAATTCAATTCGAGCGCGATCAAAAGCCTTCGTGAAAATATCCGCCAATTGATACTCAGATCGGACAAAGTAAAGCTCGATTACTCCATTTTCCACTTGCTCCTTGATGAAATGGTAGCGAATGTCAATATGCTTTGACCGGGAGAATTGAACATTGTTGCAGCATAAGGCAATTGCACTCTTGTTGTCGCAGTACATCGGAATTTTGTTGAAACCTAGACCATAGTCGGTTAATTGTAATCTCATCCAAAGAATTTGAGCACAGCAACCGGACATAGCTATGTATTCTGCTTCCGTACTTGAAATTGCAGCGCTTTTCTGCCTTTTCGATGCCCAACTGTATAATCGATCTCCTAGTAGTTGCAAAGTTCCACTCGTGCTACGCCTTGTATCTTGACAACCCGCGTGATCCGCATCTGCATATGCCATTAGTGCAATAGAAGATTCCTTCGAATACCAAAGTCCCCGATTAATGGTTCCTTTAAGATATCGAATGATCCTTTTAACAGTAGCTAAGTGTAACTCAGTAGGCCTAGTTTGATACCTAGCACACATACATATAGCAAACTGAAGATCAGGTCGACTGGCTGTGATATACAGAAGAGTACCGATCATTCCACGATAAAGTGTCGGATCAACGGCAACTCCATGTGGATCTTCATCAATCTTAGTTCGTTCCACCATTGGAGTATCCACGGGGTCGCAAGATTCCATCTTATACTTCTTCAGTGATTCAAGGGCATACTTGGATTGATTGATAAAGATGCCTCTGGGACTCTGAGATATCTGAAGACCTAAGAAGAATGATACCTTGCCCATCATTGACATCTTAAACTTGGAAGACATGAGTGTCCCAAATTCGTCGGATAAGGTTTGGGTCGAGGCTGCAAATATAATATCATCAACATATATTTGTACCATAATCATATCTTTACCTCGTTTCTGAATGAACAGCGTAGGATCCACCTTGCCTTTAGCGAAGCCTTGCGTAATGAGGAATTGTGAAAAAAGATCATACCATGCGCGAGGAGCTTGCTTCAACCCATAGAGAGCCTTCTTAAGCTTGTACACATGATTAGGATATTTAGGATTCACAAAACCATCCGGCTGTTGTACATAGACCTCTTCCTTGATTTCACCATTAAGAAATGTCGTCTTCACATCCATCTGATAGACGATCATATTCATGTGGGCTGCATAAGCGAGGAATAGTCTAATAGCTTCCAAACGGGCAACAGGTGCAAAGGATTCCATAAAGTCGATGCCCAATAATTGCTTGTATCCACGAGCTACTAGTCGAGCTTTGTTCTTTAATATTACGCCTAACTCATCGAGTTTCACCTTGTAAACCCATTTTAAAGTGAGTAACTGCACTTGATCCGGGCAGGGGACAAGTTCCCAAACTTCAAGACGTATGAATTCGTTAAGTTCTTCTTGCATAGCTTCTATCCAACAGGATTGAGTAAAAGCTTGTTGCCATGTCTTAGGTTCAACTTCAGTGAGAAAAGCATCAAAGTGACAAAACATTGCACTTTCTTGTAGCTGACTTCGTGTGGATACTGGACGATTAGGGTCACCAATAATAGAATTTATAGGATGATCCTTTGTCCACTTGCTGTCATGTTCACGAATCCGTGGATTGGAGTAAACCGTAGAAGGAGCTTCCTCTGAGGTGGACGGCCCGGCTTGATTAGGGTTGGGAATAGGTACACCAAAGAATGGAAGTTCACGCATTTGAGCGAATTCCAAATCGTGATCATCATCATCCTCTTCATCATCAATAGGCATGACATGGGTAGTTGGTTCGGGTGTTGGTTGAGAATTACTCATTGATGGTATATCTTGACCAATTGTAGGTGCAGATGTGTCTGATTGTGCAACGGTTGCTGGGGCGACAACTTCGGTTACCGGAGCTATTACCTCAGGTTCTGGAGCAACAATACTTGGAGGAGTAAATAATTCATCAAAGAACGGTTGAAACAACGTATCCCATTCAGTCCTAGAAGGTGGTGTAAATGATGATGAAGTAGGGTTGTTTGGGACAAGACCAGAACTAATGTTACTGGGTCCCATTTCATGAAGTGCGGGTTCAGAGCTGCTTTGCTCAGAAGCCATTGCTGTCAGCTCATCAAAATCAACATTCATAGTTTCAAGGATCTTGCGAGAGTTACGGTTGTAGATTCGGTATGCCTTCTTTGCGGGTGCGTAACCAATGAAAATACCAAAATCAGCCTTTGGTTGAAGTTTTCCCAAATTGTCACCATCATTATTTGGATAGCAAAGAGAACCAAATACATGAAGATATGATAAATCTGGTATTTTCCATGGAGAAGCTCATAAGGTGTTTTACCATGGCGTTTACGAATTAGTGACCGGTTTTGGGTGTACACTACTGTAGATACTGCTTCTGCCCATAAAAACAATGGAGCCTTTGCGTAAATTAACATCGTTCGAGCAGCTTCCATAAGTGTGCGATTTCGCCTTTCAACGACACCGTTTTGTTGTGGAGTGCGTGCAACTGATGTTTCATGAGATATGCCAACTTCTGCATAATAATCACGCAAGATTTCATTCACAAATTCGGTTCCATTATCTGTACGAATGCGTCGGACAGTAGTGTTGAGACGCACTTGAATCATCTTGAGAAATCCGATAATGAATTTAGGTGCCTCATTTTTTGCTTTAAGAAATTTCACCCATGTAAACCGAGAGTAATCATCGACAATGACGAGGATGTACTTTTTGCCACTAAGACTTTCAACACGCATTGGCCCACAAAGATCCATATGCAACAGATAAAGTTTCTCTTGGTTGGTGTCTTCCGTCTTGGGTTTGTAAGATTTCTTAGTGCTTTTCCCCATTGTACACGCGGAACACAAATGATCCTTGTGAAATGAAAGTTTAGGAAGACCACGAACAAGTTCGTTTTTCGCCAAATGATTAATAGCGTCAAAGTTAAGATGAGATAACTGTCGATGCCATAACCATGACCTAGTCTTCGATGCTTTGGAGAGAAGACATACGGGAGAAGCGGCCATCATGTCTTGTAGAGACAAAGTGTACAAATGATTTCCTCGAGTACCTTTCAATAAATCAACCCCTTCCAAATTGCGTATGAAGCAGGTATGCTCTCGAAAAGCAACTTCTAGGTTTGCATCACAAAATTGTCCCACAGAAAATAAGTTGTGACCGAGACCTTCCACATAATACACTCTCGAAATTATAACATTCCCAATATGATATTCACCATAACCCATTATCTTTGCAATATGATCATTCCCAAATCGAACCGTACCAAGAAACTTGCTGACGAAATTTCTGAGCTGAGAGCGATCTCCGGTCATATGCTTGGAGCAACCAGAGTCCAAATACCAGCGAACAATTTGGACCACCTGTTTTCAATAACAACAGTAGACAATGCATTGGAAACTATTGGTTCCTGAGTGTTAGCAGATACAGATATAAGATTATCAGAATTGCTAACATGTTTATGACCCTTAGATTTCCTGTGTTTTCTAATCTAAGTTTTAGCACTAACAGGTTTTACAGTTCCAACTTTCTTAGGTTTTGGATTATCCGCGGGCACTACAGTGGGAGTAGACCTAGTTAAAGGGCACTTTGTTCCTACAGTAGTGTTGGTGTTCCTAGTTAAAGGACACGTTTGTGTTTTGGTAGCCTTGGTACTCCTAGTTAAAGGGCACGCTTTCTTCGCTTTAGTGGGAGTGATCCTAGTCAAAGGGCACGTATTTCCTACTATAGTGAAAGTTCTACCAGTGGGGCGCCACATCCAACCAACTTGGGTGAACACTTTCCCAGTCGTTTTCCATTCTAATCCATTTTTCCGGGCATACATCTCCTTCACATGGTCAATAAGGCAAGAATCATGACGACTAGAAAACATACATTCATTGCAATTCCAACATTTCAAATTAGAATTCACAGTAGGCTTAGAACGCTGCACATCCGCAGAGCCTTTAGGTTTAGCTACATGATTCTTTTTATTCAAAATAGAAATAACATTCCTAGGATGGGCTTCTACTTTCTTCTTCACTTGACTACTAGATGGGGGCAAGATCCTATCATTCTTCTTGTTTCTCTTAAGCTTAGATCTTTGAGCCTTAGTAGTGGTGCTTACTCCTATAGAAGCCAACATGGGAATATTAGAAGATGGTTTTGATTCCGCCTTATCTTTAGTGACCAAAGTTTGAGATGGTTTAGTCCTAGGGCCCTTGTTAAGTGGTGTGACGGCTATAAGGTTCCTTTTGATTGCACTAGAGGACGATGCTGAGACAGTGGCTGCGTTATCCACCACATTCTTACCTTTTAGAGTACGAAGTGTTTCCTTTAACTCAGCCAAGACCAGATTCTTATCACAAATTTGTTCCCTCAAATCAGATATTTCCACCGACTTTCGATTCAATTGTTCAATCAATGATTGATTCTGTGCAGTGGTATTAGCACATGCGGGCTTTACTGAATCGAAGAGTCGTGTATTTTTCTGTTTTAAGTTATCAACTTTGGACAAAATCTTGGAAACTCGATTATCTAGATCAAGTTTAAGATTCTCAGCGGCCTCAAGTACGTTCACACAGTTAAGCTCCTTAGATTTCTCTATTTCTATCGGCAACGATGTAGCAACTTTGTCACTTGGCTGACGCTGTTTTGATTGTAAATTCAATCGAAAATTCTTTTCAAAGTTTGCATCATCGATATTAACACCTTCGAATGACGTTTCAAAGATTTCTTGAATAAATTGTTGCTTGCATTCAAGCGAAATACAATGTGTTTGAATCTCATCAAAACGTTTTGAAAGCGAAGAATATGAATCTTGAAGCTTTAAAAATTCAGCGTCAGATTCGTGACAAGTACTATCTACCACATTATCCAAAGATTCAACATTATGCACAATAGAATCATTATCAACACTTGTATTCACACAGACATAAACTATATCATGAGACATCACTTGCTTCAGAAGCTGATCATTTTGGCGTGAAACCCGTTCTATTTCAAGTAAACGGTTTTCAAAAGCATCTTCCATTTCATTGAAAACACGTCTAACTTCTTCTATTTCCAAAAACAAATCTTGATCAAGATTACTAAGACAAGCCTTAACATTGTCTACAAACGGAACAATTTCATTTCGGAAGGCAGCTCTAGTGTGCTCAAAGTTCCAGTCACCTTCCGTTATGGCCGAAGCCGTCGTACGTTCCAAAATGACCTTGTCAAAATCGGCTAAGTGTTGGTGAACCGCATTTAAGTTAACGGACGCCTTGCTTACTGGCGGAATTAACTTTGTTAAATCCGTTTTGACAAGTGTAGGAGACGTACTAGGAAGGTTTTCATTTGACAAACTTTGGGGCACAAGAACTGTCAATTCTGCTAATTCCTTTTGTAAGCGAATGCGTGTCTTTTTCAAAAATTGATCTTTGTTATGTTGATCATAATCAATTGTATGGAATTTTGAAAGCATTTTAGAATGAGTTTCATCCGCAAGTGATTGTGTCTCCTCAGTACTACGAACAAAAGGTGCTTCTTTCGATTTGCCAATTATGGTCATATCATAAAGACCGGGAATATATTCCTGAGCTTGTTTTGCATAACCGGGATTAGGTGGTAAATCTTGAAGACGTTTAAGTTCGAGTTCTTTAAATGATTTAGTTAAAAGATGAACCTTTTATGTGGAAGCGTATTGTTTTAAAAGCTGTTGTTCCTTCAATTTAAGAAGTTTAGTAGCATTAATTTCTGATTCAACCTTTTTAGACTCGAGAGTTTCGAAATCCATTTTAAGTTTCTGAAAATCATTGACAACCGACTCCTTTTCTTTTAATTCATTAGAAAGATTAGCTTTTAATGACTCTATTTCTTTCAAGTGTTCAATCTTTTCAAAACGAAATTGGTCAAATTCAGAACATGTTATTTTCTCTGCTTGAGGGACCATTTCAAAAGTTTTGACCTTTTCTTTATGCAACACAAGCTCAGCAGTTAGGGTGGAATTCGTATCTACGGATTGTCTGAGAGCCATATGCATTTGATCAATAATATCTTTAGGCACCATGACCAAATCATGTTGAGCATAAGATTCCATACCCGTCGTAGCATTTGGTTGAGGTTCACTCAAATGTGTAGGATTGGGTACCACATCATTTGAGTTACTAGTTCCCGAATGCTGTTCGAGGTTGTCATTTTTATGCCCAACTTGATGTTGGTTATCATCAGTATTATTAGATGTGGTTGGTACCTCACTGACGACATCAGAACCGTAGTGAGAGAGATTAGCAACGAGAGCAGCTTGGGCAGAGTGAATGTCATCACAATCCGAATCATATGCGTCAAGATCATATGCTTGATAAGCTTCATTAGAAGTAGAAACGACTACAATGCCTTCAGTATCTGCTGCCCCTGGGTCTGCAAGAAATGCTAACTCCTCTAAATCCAAAATCTTCCCCTTAGACTGAGCATCAACCAAATACATCTTCTCACGAAACCATGCATCATCCCTCCTCCTTTTCGGCTGAGTGCATTCCCTAGCCATATGACCTTGTCCTCGGCAATTGTAGCAAGTCACAACCCTCTTAGGAACAATAGGACTCCCATTTCCACTAGCTTGAGAATTCACAGCTTGATTGTTCCCAGTCCTTGTAGGAGGTCCATATGAATTTTGCCTTCCCTGAATAGGTTGCACCGTCACTTGACCATCTTGAACAGTGGCTTGTTGTCGAGGATTTGATGAGGTGCGGAGTTGATTGTTTGTTGGTGGAAATCCTCTAGTTGCAACAAGTTTTGACAAGTAGGCTGTGAGATGGTTTAGAACATCAGCTGGCGTATCATTTGGAGTAAAGACCGGTGCTTGGATTGGTGGAAGTTCATTAGAGTAGAAAGCTTGTGCTGGTTGTGCTTCTATAGGAAAATATCCTTGCTGAGGAGTATAGCCCATAGGATAAGTGTTGGCTTGTGATGGTGATGTCTGATATGGTGGTTGCTGCGGAAAAGATTGTTGATGAACACCTTGTTGAAATGCTTGCTGTGGCATCACTGATGGTTGATAAGATGGTTGTTGATAGGTGTGTGGTGGTGGTTGCTGCAAGTATGATGGTTGTTGATAAGTATAAGCCATGTTTTGTTGAGAAGCATACATTGCAAGTGGATCATGAACTTGAGGTGTAGACAACCGAGCCTCGATCACATGGCATTCGTGTTGTTGAAGAAAAGCTTGAAGTTGATCCACATTGGTGTTATGCAAGTCCTTAGCCAATTTAACATCCGTCACGTATTTTTTCCATTCTGAAGGAAGAGTGTTCAAATACTTAGTGTTCAATTGAAAGGTAGGAATTGTCATACCATAGATATTGAGCTCATTCAACAATAGGATAAATCTCAGATAGTAATCATTAAGAGTCTCCCCTGGCACATAGGCAAACTTATCAAAAGTATCATAAAGCTTACACTCTCGTTCTTGTTTAGTTAACGAGGTGCCTTGCATGAGAACACGAATTCTATCCCATAACTCTTTGGCAACTTTATGTTTGCTGACGAGTTTGTAGACATCTGGAGGAAGGGCTTGGATAATGATGTTTGTAGCATACTTATCACATTTGTCTTGAATCTTCATATCTCCAGTCAATTCACCTGTTGTGCGAGGACGAGTAGTTGTACCTTCCGTCACTGTACCATAATCTAATGGTCCATTGAGCACCGATGCCCAAATGAGATGTCCATTCTCCTTGTTTAACATATAAAGTTCCATTCGGGAAGCCCATTCCTCATACATAGTCTTCACCAACATTGGTGGACGATTATCCGTACCCGAGAGGATGGACTTATCCGTAAGAGATGTGTACTCCATTTCAATAAGTTAAGATTTACAAACGTTGATCGATCAATGAAAGAAAGTAAATGTGTTTGTTGTTGTGAGTTGAAGTCGAGAAACAATGTTAAAATCCCCTAAAATATGTCCTCGATAAACCAAAAATTCCAAGTCAAAATTACACACATGGAATAATTTTTGTTATCGGAATGTTGATCGGAATAGTGATCAGAATATCAGACGGAATAAGCCCTATCGGAATAACCTTGATTGGAATACCAAATCTGAATACCAAATCGGAATGTACCTAATCGGAATAAACCAAATCGGAATACCTTGATCGGAATACCAAATCTGAATACCAAATCGGAATGTACCTAATTGGAATGCCAAATCGGAATACCTAATCGGAATACCTAATCGGAATACCTGATCGGAATGTACCCAAAATCGGAATCCCTAAACCCTATTCCGATTACACTGATCGGAATGTCCTATAAACCCTTTTCCGATGACCTGATCGGAATAATTCCCACTTTTCTCGGACAAAACTCAACCAATTCGTGATTTTAAGCCAAAAAATGATCAAAACACCCAAAAATTTTGTGTTTTTAGCCGAAGTAACTATACCAAATCCCTACCACAACTATGTAGAAGATTTGTATCAAGAAAAAATCATCAAAAACACAAAAAAAAATTTGGTTCGTGTAAAAATGGATCAAAATAGGCGTATGAATCAAGAACACAAACACATGAACAATACAATCATCCCATGGCTCTTGATACCATTTGTAGGATATGTAAATCTTGTTTATGTTTTAGAGAGATAAAGAGATAGAGAGATGGTGAGAACACACACACTTAGAGAGAGAAAGTGAAAGAAAAACACTTTTTCACTATGTGTAAAAATGAGGAACACACACACCCTCTCCATCAAAGGAGAGGGTTTATATACCCAAGCCTTGTAATGGGCTTGGGCTTACATGTTTGGGCCGGCCTACACATGTTGTAGGCTAGGCTTGGACTTGTTTGTTAAATAACGATGTCTAGACTACGAGCTACTACTTAGTATATTGTCAGAGTGACCGAATCTTCCTAAATACGTAAAACGTATTTCCAACAGGCGTTACAGTGTACTCAGCAAAGTCGAAGATTCTAAACCACATTCTCATACCCAAAGACATTCAACAATCAAGAAAGCTAAAGTCTTCCGCAACTCTGATAATCAAAATCTTCCTTATCAATTTATGTAGAAGAATGACCACTCTTCTAAGGAGATTGTTAGCAAGCTTTCAAGATGGTGCGAAGTATGAGCATGTGGATGAGGACACAAGATCGCAAGATGGCAAAGACAAGTCAAGGATAACTTGAAGATCTCAAGATAAAAGACAAAGTCGAAAGACAATGACAAAGGCTCAAAGATCACAGCATGAAGGAACAACACTACTATTACACGTTCAAGACTCATTTATGACGAAATTCATAATCTCCATTTGAACTCTAAATATTGAAGAGGAATGACCTCACATTGGGGGAGATTGTTAGCCTTAAAATATTGAGTCAAATAAGAATGTTCGGTCATAGGTTAATTTTGTAATATTTATTAGAATGTTGTAATAGTTAGTTAAAATAGTCGTGACATTACGGGCTTGATGGTTAGCTTAAAAGGCCTCTTTCAAGGTACTAAGCATTTATTCAAGCCCGGCCCAAAACAATGTAGTCCATTAGAGAGCCCGCATGTGGGTGGACTATATAAGCACCCTCCTAGCATGTTAGGGGGTGGAAGTTCTCATAATTCTTAATCTAATTTCCAAAGTTAATCACCATCTTCTCTCTACTTTCTCTCGCTACTTTCTCTCTCTAAAATTCATATCTTTTCCATCTCATTTCTTTAATTTATCATCATATTATTAGGGACAACAGGTTCCTTGAAATTTTTACCACTACGAGTAGTAATAACCTTCATTTCTCCCTTCGGGTTTGCAATGGTATCACTAGGAAGACCACCCGAGGAAGAGGGTTTACACATGATTGCTTCAAACATTTTTGCCATTCGGTCTTTAAATTTTGATTGCCTAGCATCCGCTTTTAACAACTCTTGCTTAATCTCATGTTGTCCTTGTTCCATCTTTTGTTGATTTTGTTGAAGACGTTGAACGTTTCCTTCCATTTTATTAGCATGAGTCTTAAGTTCATCAGCAAGTTCGTTTTTAAGCTCGTTTTTCAACTTGGATCTTAAGCTAATCATATCACGTTGCATGTTATCAAAGTTAGCATCGTTTGCTTTTGCATAATCCAAAAATTCTCCATTTAGATTTTTAGTGTGAGCATTTTGAAAACCTTGTGTAGTGTTTTGAATATCACGGTTTTGGTTTTGATTTGAAACTTGCCCATTCCCACTTTGATAATTCCCTTTGTTGTAATTACGTGAATTGCCTTGATAACCACCATTTTGATTTTTGTTTCGATAGTTGTTAGCATTTTGATTTTGGGGAGCTTGATTTGGGCGGGAACCTTGGTCGTTTTGGTTGTAAGTTGTCGTTGCTACGTAAGCACTCGAAGTGTTACCACCGACGGTAATGCACTCGGAAAGATCATGAGCTCCACCACAAGATAAACAACTCTTTTCAACCGCTTTAACCGATGCGGAATTCAAAGCATCTTGTGCTTTCCAATGTGTCATAAGCGTCGAAAACCTATCGAAAAACCGATTTTCCTCATTTGCTTCATCATGTAAGGCATTAATGTTACGAGACGATGACGAACCTATATTGGCAACACTCGGTGTGTTACGAGGGTTATAAACCTTAGATCTGTTCTCGATAATCTTTAAAGCCTCATCGGTCGTTTTGCACAAAAAATTACCACCCGCGGCGGCATTTAAATAATCTCGTTCATGATCATTTAGTCCATTATAAAAAGTATCTATTTGATGCAATTCCGAAAAATCATGGTGTGGACACTCATGTAACATTTCTTTAAATCGTTCCCAAGCCATTGAAAAACTTTCATTATTTCGTTGTGTAAACCTTGAAATCTCATTTTTCAAATGTGTTGTCTTAGATGGTGGAAAAAATTGGTTCCCAAACTTAGAGACGAGATCACCCCATGTCAAAATCGAATTTGGCAGTTCTTTCTCGAGCCAAATTTTTGCGTGTCCATCCAACGAGTATGGAAACAACATCATCTTAATGGCGTCATGTGGAACATCCTTAAACTTGCTTGTTGCGGTGAGACGATTAAAATTCCTTATGTGGTAATGCGGGTGGTCTTTTTCATGACCTCTAAACTTATTTGCTTGTAACATCGACATGAAACCCGTCTTAATATCAAAATTCTCCGCAAGGATGGCGGGAATCACAATATCTTCTCCAAAACCCTCGGTGGGTGCTTGAAGCAACTCCATCATAGTACGATTAGCCATGACGACTATTGGTTCTACAACGGGTTCGACAATTGGAGTTTGTTGTTCAATCAAAGGATCTTGATTTACTTGACTTTGACGACGTTTACGAGCTCGTTTTTCTTGATTACGAGTTAGCATAAACTTGACGAAGAATGGGAGGTGAGAAAAGAAGATTCTTTTGGGTGTTTTGTGGATTTTCAATTTTTTTTGTGTTTTTGATTGTTTTTTTTTTGGATTTTGTGTGTATTTGTAGACAACAATCTACCAAATCTCTCCTCGAATCAAACTCTTGATTAAAGAATCCTCAAAAGAATGAAAATGATCACGTGGAGTGAACTCCTTCGATTGACTTTAGAACTTTGGTGAAAACCTAATTGTTCAAGAGGGTTTAATCACAAAGAAACCAAGCAAATATATATGATACGTAATAATACTTTGGGCGGCAAAACCCTAGATTAGCCTTCAATCTCAAAATACTCACAAGCAAGCGGAGAAACAAGGCGGCGCGAAGCACTTAAGAGCCTTTTTCTTTAAGGTATATTTTATAATACCCGCCTTATACCCACCTTATAGTTTGTATTTTTCAAAATCGAGCCTCACGAAAGTATTTATCTATTTTTTCCTTTTTCTTTTTGTTTGAGATTCGAATACAATAATTAGGAGAACAAATCCCAATTAAGGTTGTATTTTCACACTTTTGGAGATATTTTGTATTTGTTGTGATACTTAATACAATATAGTAATAATAATTCACAAGAAAAACGAAAAAATCGATAATACGTATTAGTAGAGTTCTACTAATACAAATACTATTTATGGCTAATATTAAAAACAAAATGACAAATTAATCACGACACACCACCCCGGCAGCGGAGCCAAAATGATTGTAGTGTTTTACGACTCTTTAGGAAAAGAGCGTAAATAGCGGAAAGTATTAAATACGACGGTTTAGGAAAACCGTGTACTAATGACGCAAAGGTGAAAGTTCGTTTCTCAAGGAGGTATATGTGTGTGATTCAAAATGTAAATATTTTGGGTTAATATTGAGAAAGAAGGGGTGAGAAAAGAGAATGACGGATATGTGAAAATTATAATACGACGACAAAATTAAAAACCGTAAAAAGTGCTAAAATAAAAATTAATTCAAAAATTCCCAAAAAATTACCAAAATTAAATAAAAATAAACTAAGGGTTTACAAATGATCAAAACTTTTTCAAATATTTCAATTAATTAAATATTAATTTTTAAATACTAATTAAAGCCCTAAAAATCCAAATAATTATTAAAAAGTCCAAATAAAGTTTTTTCACTTTATAAACCTCTAAAATAACTTAAAAGGATTAAAAACTATTTTTATAAAATTTTAAACTAAAGGAAACTATTTTTAAATGATTAAAAACTATTAAAATATTAAAATAATTCTAGAAATTAAGAAAATGATGATAAAATTAATCTAAGAGTTTTAAAAATACTATTTTAATGTATTTGACCTAAGAAAAATATAAAAGTTGCAAAAATATGAAAAATGAAATTTAATAATAAAATAATATTAAAATATTAATAAAAATCCAAAAATTATAAAAATTTCTAAAAACTTGCAAACTAGTTTATTTTAACCTAAATAAACAGAAAATGGAAGTGAAATTACCAAAATACCCTTAATGGGCCCCCAAATGGGCTAAAAACAAAAACAGCCTATGAAAATAGGCTTTTTGGCCCAATAAGATGAAACTTAACCAAATAAGCTGAAAATCACTAGTCTAGCTTAAAATTCAATTCTAAGCACAAAAGTATGAAGGCCCAAAAGCTGAATGTGAGCTTATCACTGCTTAATGGTACAACAGCTTATTCTTAATGGGCTTTTTGGCCCATTAAGCTATATGCCAATGCCATAAGCTCTAATTTGACACACAACCTTCTTTTGAGATGCCTAAGAGATCTGTGAAAAGAAATTTCGAATAAGCTCAACCAATAAGCCAGAAATAAGCAAAGTAAAATTTCACTAAAAGATAAAATAGTCGACTTGGAGTTCTAGACCACCTCAGACCTTGAAATAAGTTGCAAAAGACTCTAAATGAATTAATTAAGACAAATCAACAAAGAAAAGTTCAATAAGCCAAGCCAAATAAGCTGAATAAGCAAATAAGCACTTATGTAAAAGTCAAAGTAGTTGGTTTTCTAGTCAAAGCTCAAAGTCAACCCCTCAAGTGCTCCAGTATGAACAAATGGGTCAAATAAGGAACACCTATTACAAAATTAAAGTTGTTGCAGGTTTAAATAAGCTAGAACAGCTTATTGATAAGCTATCATAAAATTAACACAAGCAGTGGCTAGCAGCAGGGGAAAGGAGTTCCCACTACTTTGACTATTTGACTTGATGATTCTGAGAGATCCAGTTGGATTCGTGGAAAACAAAGGCACCCTTACAACCAGTGAGTTGTAAAGAGTCAATATCAAGCAAGAAATCACAAATTGATCCAGTCAATAAGCACAGAATAAGCAAAGAGTCACCAGATACCTCACAGATATGCAAATAAGCAGTTATGAACTAAAAAGCAGTTTAATCCAAAATAAGCCAACCAAATTGAACCATATGCATACACAAGCTATAATAAAGTCCAATAAGCACAAATAAACTTGTTTCAAACACTAGATCAAAGATTAGAAGTAGATTCAAGCTTATGCAGTTACTGATGAACAAAGGCAATATCCAAAACCCTTTTGCTGATCTAAATGACCACCAATCCAATTTCAAACCTCCAAATACCTTTCCCTGGTTGTAATAACTAAAACTTAGCACTTGTTAACCCTAGTCTACCCTTAGATCTAGGTGTCCCCAAAAGTTTAGCCAAAAATACCAAGTAAAACAGATTTTATAGCCCTTTGATGGATTTAGGTGATTCAAACCACAAAGCTTGCAGATAAATGACCAAATACACGAGTGAAACAATTACCAACAATAAACAACCAAGTATACCTACTCAAATTGCCTCAAATCCTGGTATATCAGTTAACCCAAACACCCCTTTGTAAACTGATTTCTCAAGTTTTCAAAGGACTTATGTGATTTAACCCACAAACCAAGATCTAATCAACCTAGTATCCACAAACAACCCTCAAAACACCAGATTCAACCACAAAATCACACAATCAAGCAATAAATCTCAGATTCACAAAAATTCATGCAATATTCAGAAAATTGAAAAAGGTTTATAGATGCAAACATCCAAGACTCACATCCAAGCCTTGGATTGTTTAAGCTTAGGTGCTAGCAAAACAAGCGCCAGCTTCCTTGTACCTGCTAAGATCAACAAACACCAAAGATGAACACAAAACTATGAAAACTGATTTTTTTTTTAAACAAGGATTTAAACCATAAAACCTTTCCTCAAAAACATTCAAAACAGATTATGGAACTCAGTAGCTAATCAAACACCAAACTTTTACAAAAACTTAAAAGGAAAATCACAATTTCAGAAATTCAAACTTTTATTTCATAAAAAAGGATTACAAAGACTTAGCTAAAATCTGGAACAAAGGGACTCTCACAAGTTGAGGTCTCCTTTTATAGGCTACATAAGACGTTTCTAGAATCAAAATACAAGAGAAACCCTAGCTATGAAGTCTCAAAAATTCCATTGGCCTTCTAGACGTGTTTGATGTGTATGAGTTGTCCAATTCAATCCTAGTTGTTCATTTTAGCTTTGGGGCCAAGCAAAGAGTATGGGACATTGATTTGGCCACGTGGCTTTGCTTGGAGAGGAGGGTGAGTTTTTATTGGTGGACGGGTTTGGGTGTGGGGGCCATAGGGTGAGTGGGTGTGTGAGTTTAGGTGTGGGAATGATTTGTGGGAAGGTGAATTGTGTTTTGGTTAAGGTAATTGTAAAACCCCCTTGATGGTGAAAAGTTAAAACTAGGTTTCATACGTGTGAATAGTGACACGTTTGATCCGAAATCAGTGGTGGTTTAGTGTTTGGCACGTGTTTGTGATGTTTAAACTTTAGAAATGGCAAAAGGAGTACTTGTTCTTTGGCAAACAATGTATAACCAATTTATTTTCCTTATAAACTCGTTTTCCTTTGTATTTCAAGTTTCTGAATTCTCACATTGGCCATAAAATGTTTTCAAAAGGGATTTTAGGGCTTTTACAAGTTTAGGCTAATTACAATTTCAGTCCTTTTGATATTTAAACCATTTTTAAAGGACTAGAAATGTAATATTATTGAACTTCAAGGGATTCTTTGGATCTTGGACTTCATGAAGGACTATTATTGACAACTTAGTTCTGTTGAGGGACTAAATTTGCCAATTCTTCAAACTTGGAGGACCTTTTTGTAATTTTGACAAACTTAAGGGACCAAACTTGTAATTATGAATATACAAGGGTATTAAGTGTCATTTCTTCATAAATGAGGGATCAGTCTTGTACATCTTCAAGTCTTCAAGGGTTTTTCTTTGATAAATCACAAACTAGGGCCTGGTTCATTGTGCAGCTTCGTTTCTCGTGTTCGTTTTTCCTTGTTTCTTGTAATCTTTTGTCTTTTTCACGATATCCATACCTAAAATACACAAGTAAACAAACACAAGCATATATATGGTATTTTAAGACATTTTTATGCATTTAAAGCCTGAAAAGAACGATGAGATCATGTATAAATGTCATCTCATCACCTTGCATACTCTAGTGCTAAAAGAGGTAAAAATCTAAGATTTGCAAAATTTTGAAAAAGTCTTATCTTTCTCAAAAACTTTTGAAAATCAAGTTTTACAGTATATTGGACGCGGTTCTTTAGCCTTCAGGCGGATCCATATTGATATGGAACCGCGGGCTATTTTAAAGAACCGCGCCCAATAAAGCCGTTATTGGCTTATATTTGGTCTTTCTTCTTTGACCACTGTTTTGGTTAAGATAATGTGTTTACCCAATTTGGCTAAACATTCCCTAAAACCTTTCTTTTTCATTTCAAATCTTTGCCTTGTCTATTTTCTTTAAACTCTTCTCTTTTGGATGTTCTTTCCTTCATCCCTCATAA
The DNA here is from genome assembly GCA_025667525.1 of Glebionis coronaria. Taxonomy (NCBI): domain Eukaryota; kingdom Viridiplantae; phylum Streptophyta; class Magnoliopsida; order Asterales; family Asteraceae; genus Glebionis; species Glebionis coronaria. The sequence continues at coordinate 556,010,756 of CM046876.1, read as the reverse complement.
TGCCTAATTCTTCCTTTCCTAACCTTGACATTTCTTTTTCACAAACTTCTCAACCTAAAGCTTCTTCTTCTAAGCTTTCAAAGAAACCGAAAATATCGGTTAAACCCATTTGGATCAAAAAGAACAAGAATCCTCATGATTCTTCTTCTCCAAAATCCTCCAAGAATTCCTCTTTCTCTCTGATTCAATATTGGAATGAGACTTACTCTATAAATCCAATTACCGGAGAAAAAAATTCTTCCACCACCACCTAAATCTTTCGACTCTCCTCAACTCAATGACCTACCTTCTTTCCCTAACCTCACTAGGCATTGTGAAAACATCTCTTATCCATTATCTCCCTATCCACCAACCTCTAATCTTGATGGACCTCCCCCATCTAACGACTTTGTTTTGCATCATGGTTCCTCGTGTGCTTGTTGTCATTTTCAACAAATTGAACTTGCTCATATCTACGACAAGCTAAATTTTCTTGAATTCCTCCTCACTCGACCTCCTCTCAAAGTTTTTCCCGTGAACAAAACTTCGAATGATGCTTCGTCGTCTTTCTTTTCCAACTAAGGCACATTTTGTACTTTAGTTGTTTGAGTCAATAAATTTTTAGCAATCTTGGAAGATTATCACTATTAGAGTAGTTTATGTTTTGTGGTCTATTTTCCATATCTTTTGCTTTAAATATTCATATTGTGTGTATGAATATTTATCTTGTATGTTATTTCATATTTATGTAATATGAATGTTATGTGTGTTATCTTTCCCTCTAATTCTATTGCACACATTTGTTAAAGAGTTGATCATGGTTAAAACTTAAAATTAATTATGGGTGATTCCATAAAATCTAAATTTTAACCCATTGAAATTTTAAATCATCTTTGATTGGTTTGGATGTTTCTTTTCTTCTTTTATTCCACCAATTGAACTATGATATTGTCAATACACACCCTTTGGACATACTTAGCAAATGCTTGCTTCTAATTTGAGATTTCTTTTCCTTCTCCCTCTCAAGTTAGTTAGTAAGTAGTGCACATATATACATTGGTGTTTCTTTTCTTTCTTCTAACCTTTGTGTAGCATGTCACCTTAGCTCATTGACTTGGTGCCCAAGCAAGGGGGAGTAAGCACCAAGGGGGAGCTACTAGCAAAAGTCTGGTTCTTTTCTTCTTCATAGACTTGTGCTAACCTTTTTGCTTCGACAAAGGGGGAGAAATGATAGTGATAAACTCGTTAATAATTCGAATAAACTTGTATTTTACGTAAATGAGTTTATAGTTTGTCGTAATCAAAAAAGGGGAGATTATTAATGCAAAGAAATGCCTAAAAACATTGTTAGTATTAATTAATCTTTCTTAGTTTTGATCATGACAAATTACAAAGACATTTATTGTCAAACACAATCATAAAACGAATTATCTAACAAACACTATCATCAAGGTAATAATCATTACACTAACATATCTTAATCATGCTTAGTGATCATAAAAGTGATTAGCCTTAAAGCTCACTTTTGTCAAACATAACAAAAGATTTTTAATAAAATTTATTTTTAAGAAAATGTTTTTTTAATGAAAATGCAAATTTGAATATGGCATATTCCAAATGCCATAAGAATATCCTTTGAAGGTTTAAACAGCCTCAGATATTTCAAATTCACTAAAAGATAAAAAGGAGCGGACTCTACGCCGGCGGTACCTTAGCACCTACGGCGGTTCCTTATCGATAAGGAACCGCGGGCTCCAATAAGGAACCGCGGGCAAATATAGCCGTTGGATGTTTTGTCCTATAAATAGTGGATCAAATCTGCATTCTCATCAACCCTTTTTGGACATCTTCTTCAGCCTTCTTTCTCTTATCAAATCCTAGTCATTTGTAAATGATCACTTAATGTGTTAAGTATGTTTACTCATGATTATCCTCTTGATCTCCTTCTTTACCTTGTCCAAAGAGAAGATCACTCACACACTTGTGATGTGATTAAAGATGTAGCGTTGATGAAGATCACATTCTCCTAAAGATCTATTCATGTTCATCATTTGTTTACTTGTGTCTTGTGTAGATCCAATGTGTTTGTGAATACTTGGACTAGTTGTGATCATCCAAGCTATTTGTGAATACTTGGATCAGAGTTGTGTACATCCATTGCACATGTGTGTGCTTCGATTTATGTTGTGTAGATCCAAGCTACATGTGTGTACTTGGATATGATTAGTTGAGTTGTAATTAGTTGTGTTAGTTCTCACTAAACTATAAAGTGATGTGGTTGTGTCTTGTGAGTTCTCACTAAACTATAAAGTGATGTGGTTGTGTCTTGTGAGTTCTCACTAAACTATAAAGTGATATGTAGTTGTGTTGTGTGAAGTTCTCACTTAGCTTCAAAGTGAAGAGTCGTGAAGATTGGTTCTAGCTTTGGATTAGAACTCGACATCTAGCCTTGTGTCAGAAAATGGTGAAGTGGGCAACGTTGTGAAGATTGGTTCTACCTTTGGATTAGAACTCGACAACTAGCCTTGTGTCGTAAAAGAGTGAAGTGGGCGACGTTGTGTAGATTGGTCCTAGCTAAGATTAGGTCTCGACATTTAGCTTAGTGTCGAAAAATAATGTAAGCGACGTTGTAAGGTTTTCTCCGCCAAGAAGGGAGCATGTAGATATAGTGTAAATCTCGAGTAAGGTGTACTCGAGAAGTGGAGTAGGAACGAGGATAGAGCCTCGTTGCCGAACCAATATAAATCTTGGTGTCTTCCTACTAGGTTGTTTCTTTCCTTACTCTTTACTTACATTCATTATCACTACACTTACTATACATTGTTAATGCATTATAATTGAACCTAATCATTATGCAACTAGCTTTCAAGTAAAAGATAGTTTTGTGCACTCACCTAATTGAAAGAAATTTTAATTAAGAGATAAACCGATGAGAAACTATTCAACCCCCCTTCTAGTTTCTACACTCTCTTTTAACATAGAACTAATTAATCAATCACAATCACTTTTTTTTATCAACAAAAAAAATTATTTTTAAAAAATTATATATATTCAAAAACTATTAACCTTTACGCAAAACAAAACATATCATATATGATCCGTGATACGAATCATATATGATTTTCTCAAAAAATAAAAGTTCGTAGAAAATATATACACGTGCCCCTCGAGAGAAAGATGATTTAATTATTGTCACAATAGTGTATTTTCTGTCACTTGACGATTTATCATTTTTGAGATATTTAATTTTTAAGAATAATGTAGAAAGTTTGTTTGAATAAATGTGAGTGGTTGATGTGGTATATGTTAAAAAGAGAGTTTAACTCTTGTAGATAAAACATTGGTTTTTTATTTTATGTATTTCGTCTTTATTCCAAAAATAAATCTTTAACGCCTTCATGTTCGTAACTCCTGAGACATCGACATGTGATCGGCCGAGTAAACTTGCGTCTAAAGAAACGACCCAGCTTGAGACGTTACATGGTCTATGAGTTTACTTGATAAATGATAAAGAATATCTAACATGTTATTAGTGACCCTTCGTATTTCTTTGTTACCCATATTGAACCGACAACAATGACAACCGGCTTTTTCATAGCTTGGTATGCTCTTGTGTTGAAATTTCCTGCTTCCTCGTTCCATTTTACGAATGGTATGTTGATAGCACTATTTAAACTTTAAAGACACCGAGTTTTTGTCTGAGTTGTCCGTATATAATTTAGCGAAGTTTAGAGGGAATTTACTCTAGATTTTGTTATATGCACACTACTACAAAAATGGCCATAGAGCCCTGTTGAAAAGTGCCATAGAGCCCCTTTTTGCCTGGGGAATTAAAAGGGGAGGGACTCTATTCAAAACCCAAATAGAGCCCTGTCTGCAAAACAGGGTCTATTCCCTCTTATAGAGCCCTGTTTTTTCTTACCAAACCTGGCTCTATGTAAAGAAAAAAAATAAAAAAAAATAACTTTTTTAAAGAATTCAACCATCCAATAATATTTGATGAGCAAAAAAACTCAATATCATCATTCATTATTCATATAGTACAAAAAATCCTAGCTATTCGCCTTTAAACAACGACCCATCTTGTTCTTGAGTTATCGTTCTAGCCGACCCATATATATATATAGAGGTTGCATATATAACAAGCATGGAGCATATGAATAAAAAAGACGAAGATGCAGTAAGTCACCACTCAATTTGCTTCCATGATTTAAACAACATCAACCCACCTGCAAAACGGAATCACATAAATTAGCAAGTTTATTTATAAATTCAAATTGATACAAGAGTTTTGAGACTGTACCCGAGCTCACGAAGTTTCATGAAAGACTCTGAGTAAGCTTGAAAGAAAGTATTCTGATCCTGTTATAAGATAGTCTCAAGGTAAAGAAAATGTTTACGGCTTACTACACATTACTTACAACTGATTAATAATTGATAAGTATATATATTTCATTAGGCCATAACCGTTTTGCATGACAGTTGTCTTTTTTATCCTGTAACATTTACTTCAATCAATATATCTTGAGAATGTCACCACGTCAAAGAAGTATATGGAGAAATGTATATACCTGACTTGGAACTACACTGCTCCTTAAGAAAGTGGTCACCAGTTTTTCAACGTTTGCAGCCTCTATCCTATTAAGATAGGATGTTCCACTAGCACTAATTTCTTCTTGTTCCATCTGCAATAAATTCACGAAAAAGTCGTAAACATAAGCATACATATGAAGCTGTATATTTCTTAAAGACAACACCAGATCCCAACTAATTACAATCACAAGTTGTTACATTAGATCTAGTAAGAACTCAAAGATTCTTTAAACAGAATCAAAGGATCATCAGCACCAACACATGTGCAACAGATAACATCATCACTCTGAGATATCTCCCTTTCTGTGATCCGCTTTAGTACTTTATACTTCTACTCATCGCTACTAGATAACTCCCCTTAATATATTTGTAAAAGGAAATTCTGTCACCAGTGGTCCAAGTTGCAGTTAACATTTGCATCTATATACTATTTTAACAGAGACAATTTTTGGTAACCAAAGTCTGACCATTTGGCCAATTAATCCATGGGGTTTGGATCCACCATTACTAGGTCACAAACCAAGTAAAGCCCTACCCTTTGGGGAAGATTGGTGTGGCCACATCAGGGTTATATTATTTGTCTACATTATAACACTAAGGAACACATGAGATAACTTTCTATCCACATGCATTAAGGGGTGTCCATGAACTTGACACTCACCTTGTTCATCTTTTAGTTGTTGCAGCTTGTGGAGTTCACTCTTCTCAGATGTATCAAGATGCCGAACCTATAAAAAATCAAGTTCAAGCTGCTTTAATATGATATGTATTGAAGTATACAAGTAATAGATGAATTTGAAGCATTATATTACGAAAAAACCTGATAATGAAGTGTCAAATGCTCAACAGGTGAGCTCACAGCTTCCCTTGATTTTGCACACATCCTGACAACCTGATTATAATAAATGGTGGCAATAATAATCAATAATAAAACCTACAGATCATAGTAAACTACTTCACTATAAGCGTTGAAGAAACATCTACCTACTAACAGCAAATATAGTGAACATACAAAGAGAGGGTCTACTAGCATTCTATAACTATGAAACTCAAAGAAGGCAAAGGCATACTGGCATAGTATACGTAGCATACACAGTACACACATGCATGTGCACCATTTGAGCAGTTTTCAATACAAAATGACAACAAAGTGCAAGTAGCACCGCGTAACATATTGTGTTATCATATATGAAGCATCTAAACTTGCATGGTTATATAAAACAGAAAGCCTCATGCTCTTAATTATCAAATTGGGAATCATGTTGACAGTCATTATATCAGATGTTATACAACCATGTAATCAACAGTGGATATGAGGGTTCTAGTATACCTATGTGTGCAATATTCTACGAGACGCGATGAATAATATAATTTTGAAAAGGCTATATACATTTTGAACCCTTTGAGTAAGATAAATCAGAAGCCAGGAGTACACTGGAATTTAAAATCAAGTAAAGTGTAAAACAGACCATTTCACTAATGTCAAAGATGAAGGATGGATAACAATTACCTTTAAGCCAGTGGCACTAATCTTCTCCGCAAGTTGGTCCTACCTAATATTAAAGAATATGTGATCTAAACAAGTCCTGAAATACCTACATTTCTATCTAGAGATAGGTCATGCTTATCTACTTCCAAAATATGATGCAAGCGGTACCAAATACTTTGAGCTTAGAAGCACCTGTAACCTTCAAAGCTGTTACGACTCTCGGTATGATGTTAAGTCGAATGTCAAAGTTCTTGAACAGCTGCAGTGGAAAGACATAGGAAACCATCAGAGATTGCTTATCATAACTTCTTGTCAGATATGCATCATATAAAGAGTTTCGAAGATGCTTGAGATTGCTTCTCTAATGAGCAATTTGGAATGTGTGAACTTTTTATTCGTAAGTTGCATTCTATAAATTAATTCTTTTAATAATCATATACTATCTATTTGTACACTTCTCTATATTTTGAGACTTCTATATTTGCATAATTTATATAATTAAACATTATACATATTAAAAAAAAGGGAAGCTTACCCTCTTTCAGAGTCCCTATAGACCCCGACCAAAGCTTCAGCCTTGTCATAGAAAGTATCCTTGAGTGAGATCACAATATTCTGGAAACCATTCCCTTCAAGAAAATCTTGACTAGCCCTTTCTCTGGAAACCATTCCCTTGTCATAGAAAGTTGGGTTTTCTGATCACTTCCATGTACCAAATTTGATTCCGTCAATCAATTGATGTCGTTTTAAATTCTATTTCATTTTGAAACCACTAACTAATACTAGATACTTTTAAACTATATGCGCTTTTGATAAGGAAATCGATCAACGATCATCTTCTCTCCAACGTAGTTGTAATCTGCAGAAGTTGTTTAAACAAATTACAGTTCATTCATGGCCCCTTTGATATGATTGAAAAATGACACAGTGAATTAGAAGTTAGAATTACGCCAAGTTTGTAGATTGTCGTGGTGCTTCTATTGGTTCGTATTGGTCTGGCTGGGAAAGTTGAAGACGAATAGGGGCATGTGGATCCTCTCTTATGCTTAAAGAAGTTGTTAAAAATCCATTCCTGTTGCTTGTATCTGCATCCCTTATACCGTATACCTGGTGTATTGAGCACCTTTAAGTTAATGATGGCAAAAAAATAGTTCAAATGTGTAATCTGCGTGGACTGAAAGATGTCTTTAGCAGACACTCTAAACTTTTTTAGTCCTTTTTTCTGCAAGGGATGCTGACATACCTTGTTATAAAGCTCTGTATTTTCTTCACGAATTTGGTTTACTTTCTTACAAAGTTCCACATTTTCATGGTGGATGATATTCCCCTAAGCAAAACAAAAACAAGTATTTAGTTACTTGAACATACTTTTCAGGGCTTACTTACGTTTGGATCAATAGTGTTAGGGTTTAGGATAGACCTTTCGGTTTAGTTCTTCTATTTCCCCAAAAAGAAGTTGTTCCTAGTCATTGAATAATTTTCATGAGGTACGTTTTCTTGGTTACAACAATGTATAAGAATAGAGCATGTTATAGACTATAGACTATAGAGGGTAGCAGCATCAAACCTTTTTCATGCGGATACCCCGGAGACTCATTTCGAGTTGGTTCTCCATGCCTTGTAGATCTTTGACAGTAAAACCAATTAGCTCTTCACCCATCATTCTTCTGTAATTGTCAAATATTTCAGGATATTCGCTTTTAGATAAACATTTAGACACAGTACCAGCTTCATCTAGTAACCACCACACATGATATGATGATGATTACCTATAAGATCTTACATGGCTGATCACTTAAGGTGTCCTATCGCGAGGATTAGTGCTGTTTTACCATTAATAGTATAAACATGCTTTTTATTGTGGTTGCTACTTACAGTTGACTTTTATTCCAATCAGGAAAAAATGCATTGAATGTGTTACTTCAAACTATATGCTCATATATACATTTATTTAAAAAACATAGTACGTGTCATTGCTTTCATTTCTTTGTATCAACTAAATATATGCTTTTTTGTTGTATAAATTTTTTTACCTATGATTCTCTTGCAGGGTCTGCAATTGTTGCTTCAACATCGCTGCCTCCCTTTGCCAGAACTGTAAAGATAAGTAGAGATTTTCATATGTGTCCGTTTAATCATTATACATCACACATAAGTACATAAAGTAAGCAATCAAATAAACAAAGAAAGAGTGGTATCTCAAATATTTGTCAACAATCATTTCTTAACCTTATAAATCATACTATCCAGCTACAATTTACTTAAAAAAATATATTTCATTGCAAGGTGCCAGACGAAGTACTCACTTAACAACAGTCTGATAACGATATTACAAAAGCATTATATGGGATTGAGAATTGAAAAATAAACAAATTCTTTTATTTTCAACTAGAAGACCGTCATTAGAAACATATTACAAAAGCATTATATGGATGGTCAAACGCGTGCGTCTATAGTTTATTGTCTAATAAACAGTGCACTTGTCAGTGTATTCAACTTCTACATACAATTTTCGGAGAAGCAAAAGAGGAGATCAATTACCAGTCATCAATATGTATGCACTTTCCTTGTGCAAGCTTATATAACATTGATCTCAAAAGGTACAGTCATATAACAATAATAAAGAAAACATACCATATATTGTCTTTAATTCTGTTCAATCCATAACCATAACAACTTATTTGTTAAAGATATTAAAAAACATAACTATATATATCCTTGTATAATGTGTTTTATATAAGGAAATTGAAACAAACTAAACATTGTATACATAGCTGATTACAAACAGGTTTTATATCATTAATGTTATTAATTTCTTATGATGTTCATCTATCTATCATCAAATAGCATAGAAAACGAAATAGTTGTCCATCCAAAAAGAACAAATATAAAGCTTTTTGAGGAATTATTTACACAGATGGTGCCATATTCGATATGTAATTACATTGAATAGGGTGCTTAGGTAAGCCTTGAATGGAAAGATTTTGTACTTCTATATTATAATAAAGCACAATCTAACTGATTTTGAGAAAGAAAACAACGAAATTAACCATTAACTATTCATAATCAGATAAGAGAGACATACCTAAAAACACTGATAATTAATTGACAAGAAGGGAGATGAATGAGCGGCGACAAGGTCGATGGCTATGGAATGGTGTGTGAGATCTGAGATCTAATCTTATTGAGAAAGATAAAAAGGTCTGCCCAAAATTTTGATAAAAAAAAAAAGTCCGCCCAAAGTTTTGACAAAAATAAAAAGTCCGCCCAAAGTTTTGTGAATATAAAAAGTCAGCCCAAATGTTTTGATGTATTAGTTCCCTGTTTTTTAAATCAGAGCAGGGCTTTATTTTATTAAGCCGGGTTTTCTTTACAAAACAGGGCTTTATGTTAAAAAAAAAAGGAGGGGACAACCTTTAGTGCCCCTTTTTTATATAAAATGGGCTTTTATTAGGGGGCTCTATTTGAGTTTTTGTAGTAGTGGCAATACTCGGTTTTAACAAAAAGGGCTGCATGAGATTTGTAAATTATCTGCTATAGTGGTACTTGAAGACACAATAATGAGATAATCATTTTCAAAACAAAAAGCAAACACTCTTTTAGAGACACGGTGACAGTATTACGAACCATTATGCAAATAGTAGGATAGCTCTCATGACTTTCACCAAACTAAATGCATGATTGTAACTTACTCTACTACTGTATTTTTTAATTCTTATGACAAATATTGATAATATGATAGACATCTAGTGACGAAGCCAGGACTAAAGATTATTGAAGGCATAATTTTTTTAACTTTAAAATAGTAGAGATCAGTGGCGGATCCAGCGCCAAATCTAAGGTAGTTCCTTAATAAAATCGAAAAAGTCAACAAGTCAACATGGTCAATTGGCCGCATATAATATAATGCAAAATAAGAAAGAGTATGATTAGTGTTTTATCGAGTCTAATAGTTTTAATTACTTTTAGACAAGTAATAACACTGCTTAGAAATATTTATTCTCTAATAAAAATGGACGCAACATCAAATCGCCGACACAGTTAGTTTCATCTTCAACTGAAGCAATCGAAGTTTAAAAACCGACCTATAATTTGATAATAATTAATTTTAAGATTATACATAAAAGACTTCAAGACATCTATGGTCATATTTTTTCTTTGAATATGATCTGCATATTGCATATTTAAGTTACACACGTTGTTAAACAATCTGGACAAAAAATATGTATCGAGATACAGACGTACAGTTATACACTTATACAATGGAAAAATGATGGTTTTAAATCAAATTTATGTTTTTAGTTGATGGTTATTGTTTTCAAAATGTATATTCAATATATTATATTTAAATAAATTAGTTAAAAGAAAATAGGGATAAGTGGTGGTAGTACTAGAAAAGTAACTTATCTTGGAATCTTCAATATGTCTTTATCTAATAAAAGAACTTTATTACTTTAGTTTTCATCTTCTACGTATGACGCACCCTTTATATCCATGTCCGGACTCCGGCGTTAATGTCAGGCCATATTTGAATTGTTTTTTTCTCTTTATTTCTTTCCAAATTAAATGCAAGGTGGTTCCTAATATAATTCTAAGGTAGGTCCTAGATAAATTTATACCATGTTTCTAAGCAATTTCCGGTTCCAAGGTGATTCCTAGGCACCACCTTTGGTGGCTTTGGATCCGCCTCTGGTAGAGATCATTTTTTAAGAATACTTGAAACATATTTCGATGCACCGGGTGCACTTAAGATATTTAAGAGAAATCGATGTTTTTTTCAAAAATTAACATTACATCGAAAAAATCCATAGGTTTCACGGGTACCCGCGAGACACGGACACCTTGGCTCTGTCACACCACACATACATGATGTGCCTAGAATCTGTTTCGGCAGCAAGAAACTTCTATGAGCTGGTCTCGAAGGATGAGAATCATCTTATCCAACCAAACATGTTCATAGTTTTGTGATAATGAATTCCAAACCTTTACTCCATCCTAACGGTATGTGCAGATACAAAGGCATGGGGGCGTTCGGCTGAGGTATATTGAAATCCAGGAATATTTTGTGATGAACATACAATAAGTGTCAAGTCTTGAGGTCGACTTTAAAACTAACTTCATGTAACATTTACCCACAATAGAATGTTTATAGAATTTAAGATTTTATATGATACAAGATGGTGATGCATGAAACCAAACGCCAAAACATTTAAACTAGTTTCAAACACAAACACACACGCAAACACACACACAACCATAAGTGTGTACCCGTATAAACCATCATTACTCACGCTTTAATGGATGGTTATATAATCTTTCAGTCACCGCCCCCTCTTTGTGTAGTTACAAACTTAAGCTTAGTATCATTAATGAAGCCAAAAACCTAGTCATTAAAGCTATCACAGCTAGATACGCTCGTCCTACCGCCACCAACATCAGAAGGGGTTCTCATCTTCTTCTTCACACTATCAATATAGCTAGAGCATTGTACCTCACTAAAAGACTTGTGACAACCATTTCTATTGTTGCCTATATTGTTTGATTAAATTAATTTGTGCTTTTAATTTAATTATACAATTATCAAGTTTATAGTAAAGTTTTATTGAGATATAAACTATGTTTTATTATTAATTAATAATTACTTTATTAAACCATGTTATATTATTAATTAATAATTAACTATAAGATTATGACATGTTATATTATTATTAAATAAACTTTACTATATTATCATTTAAATGAATAATGACTTATAAAATATGTTCATTAAGCCCCAGTTTATATTATATGCTTATTTTAGAAGCTTATTACTATTTATGAAAATTTTCTGTTTTTAGAAACTTACTATTTATAGAAACTTACTATTTTTTTGGAAACTTACTATTTATAGAAACTTACTATTTTAGAAAGTTGCTATATATGGAAACCTGCTATTTTTGAAAAGTTACTATATATAGAAACCTGCTATTTTTAGAAAGTTACTTATTATGAAACATCAAGTATAATAACACATGAAACACGTAATACGTTAATCAAGAACACATGAAAAACTAAGAAATACATGATAAAACATGAAACAGTAAAACAAGACATGAACAAGTAAAACAAGACATGAACAAGTAAAACAAGTCAAGAACAAGTGAGACAAGTCAAGAACAAATGAAGTAAACGAAGAATCAGTTTCTTATACATGAACATACAACTCATTCACGTCCTTTATTATGTAGCACTCGTGAAGTCGGAGTAGTACTATCTACCTTTCATCTTTCATCGTTATTGGACATAAGGTACGGATATTTCGTCCTTTAGTAAGGACATTCTCTTTCTATGCATGATTAGGATTCCCCGTTTGCTACCATCTGTTTTCCCCAGTTTACATGTCATAAAAATTTTCATTGTTTGCCATGCTATCATTTTAAATTGCCTGAGCTATATACACGCATGACCATGTCCACCTAGTTATGGAGGTACCATAACCATGACACTTGAGGCACCGGTGTCATGACTCTTCCGCGACGAGAGTGATTTCTCGCGGCGTCCCTTCAGTTACTTTGGTCATTATTATTATTATCATGTGGGGCGTAAGGGTGCGTCCTAGTTCATGTTTTGCAGGTTTACAAGGTGATTGTGGTGTGTGCTCTACATCCGTCACATTGGAGCTGATCCCTCCACCCAGATTTATATAATTAGAGGTCACCCCTCTAATTGCATGACGAGGTCACCCCTCTATGTATTCATGTACGCTGATATATATCATGACCTATATGAGCTCTTGGCATTTAAATTACATTTGCATGTATAGACATCAGATTTATCAGTATAAACCAGTTTATAAAACATTTTCCAGGTTTTCCAGGACTTACACATATTCCGTTGCATTTCATGTCTTTTACTTATGTTTCAGTATTCTTATCATGTTATTATATCCGTTCACTAAGCGTATTGCTCAGCCGTATTTTCTTTCCATGTCCCATACGACAGGTACACAGGGACGAACTTGAGCAATTAAGAGTACGTGCACAGGATGGAAGCTACCCTAGACTTCTTTTCTTTTTGTATTTCATATACTTATGCTTGGTTGGACAATGTTTAGTCCTTTTTTACATTCTTTACTTTACGCATGTTTGAGCTTATGTTTAGGGGTCGATGCTTGATTCCGGCTTTCCTTTATGGTCATTTATATTTTTAAGACATATTACCTTTCATACTTTGATGACACACCATAATTATCATGTAACGGTCTACTTATCAAAGTGGGGTGTTACACATAAAATACCATGCAATGCACAAGAAAATAGACATATAAGAAACTTTACTATTAAAGTAAGGAACACTCAATAATGTCTACACACAAAACTAAAACACAAGGAAACACACATAAAAAATTAGCTTAACACATATAAGCATTCATCCATGTTTTGAGTGTTAGATACACCAACGTATACATAGCTTGATTTATTTAAAAATAGTTTTTCACCTATTTCAAACTTTTAAATAAGTTCAACACTTTATAAATATATCAATTTTCAAAGATATATCAACAAGAGATGTCCAACTTAATATAAAAGAGTAAAACATAGGTTTTCCGACAAACTGAGACTCTATACTTTGGACAAAGTATATAATTTAGAAAACATCCAATTTTTAAGGTTTTAATAAAGGTTTTTAAGTAGTCTTAAAAGAAAGAGGACTCAATTACGTTCTAAATTACGGGTGGCACGACTTCTACGGACTTACGGTTGATTTTATATGATTTTTCGAAGTTTGCAAAAATCTGTGTCGGACTGACCGCGGTTCGTTATTGATAACGAACCTCGGGGAACAATTAAGGAACCGTGGACAGTGGACAATAATAAGGTTTTTTGTACAAAATCATTTGGTGACTTGATGGAAGGCCGTAGGACTCTAAAAATCATTTTTGACACATACAACTCGGTTTTAGAGTTAATTAGGACACAAAAGATTTTTATACTTCCAAACATGAAAAGATTTATTACCAAGCTATTATACAAATTTTTATTTAACACCAAAACTTGTACGAATGAAATAATAAAACACATTTCATATGTAATCACTCTTCATGTACAATTTGATACAAAGATCGTCTCTTATTTTAAACCGTTTCCATTTTTACAAACCATTTGTTTTGAAAACTAGAGCAAAGATCGATCCAAGCTTTAAATCACAATATACTTCAAAGATCTTGAATAGCCTCTCTCTGATGCCAATGTAGAAACTAGAAGGGGGGTTGAATAGTTTCTCATTAATTTTCAAAACAATTTCGTTTAATCCACTGGCCGCGGTTCTTTATTGTGGCCGTAGTTCTTTATCAATAAAGAACAGCCGGTTCTTTAAGGAACCACCGACAGTGGGATAACCCATTTGATACATGTTAAACTTAAACAATCCTTTGTATCAAATTCCTTATCAAGTTTGACTAAGTATGAGATGTGTTCGTTATGGATATAAAGACTATAAACAAAAAATAAGTAAACACACAAACACATCAATTCAAGAGTACATCAAACAATAGTCTAAATACTAAGCACACACGTACTAAGCCTTATCTTTTCCGCAACTAGGATTTTTAGACTAAAGGATGCACACTTGATCATAATCTAAACATGAAGCACACACGTACTAAGACTTAACTTTTCCGCAACTTGCATGTTTAGATTATGTGATGCACACAACACACAACAACATATAAATGCATCTAAAAAGGTAAAGACATAAATGTAGATGAAAGTACCGACACGATGATTTATAGTGGTTTGGTCACGAAGCTCCTCTTCGCTCTAATCCACTCCTCGAGTACCCAACTCGAGAGTTACTTCACTAGTCAACAAAAATCCTTTCAAGGCGGAGAAAACCATACACGTTGCTTACACCATTTCCGACACTAAGCTAGATGTCGAGTCATAATCTTAGGTAGTACCAATCTACACACATCGCCTACTTCACCATCTTCAGACACAAGGCTGGATGTCGAGTTCTAATCTTAGGTGGAACCAATCTACACCCATCTACACCAATCTTCACACTAGTTATGTCTTATGACCCAACATAACAAAACCTTGTGTTTTATAGCCTAAACACATAAACCATATAGATCTAAGTACACAACACTTAGATCTATGACTCTAACACTATATCCAAGTAATACACAACTTGGATCTACACTTCTAACTCCTAATCCAAGGATACCCATCACTTGGATCTTCTACCCTTACAAACACATCCAAGTGAACCCATCACTTGGATCTACTACATATACATAAAGTCCAAGCATACACACAACATTGATCTTCATGATTTACATTGTAGTAAAACTAAAAACATAACTTAGATCTATAGAATGAGAGATCTTCATCATGTAGTGAACCCAACACTTCATAGTGATGAAAGTGTTCTTCTCTTTGCACTTGAAAGGATGGGAGGATTGAGGATAGAATCACATCTTAAACAAGATTAATCAAAAGTAACTAATCAAGGGTTTAAAGATGTTTTTAAAGAAGCTATGCAAAAAGGGTTGAAAGAAAAACTAGAAATGATCCACTATTTATAGAGCAAGAGTGCAACGGCTATAAGTACACGCGGTTCCTTAATTGTACCTGTGGTTCCTTATCAATAGAGAACCGCAGGTCCATTTAAGGAACCTCAGGCTTGGAGTTCGTGCATTTTTTTCCTTTAGTGGGAAAACGCCATCTGGTGAAGTTTATACCTCAAGGGTATATTCTTAGACCATTTAGAATATTCCTAATTCAAATTTCCATTTTTTTTAATAAAAACTTTTGTCACATATAATAAAAAGTGAGTTTTAAGAAAAACTAAATCCTTGATCACTTAGTTAGGTTAATGACTTATTTGTACATACCTTGAGTGATTCATGGCGAATGTGATCTTGGAGGTGTCGAGAGAAGTATACAAATGTATTCTTGAGTGATTACGAGTACCTTAACATTTTACATAATGTATTGCGACTTATACGTTTGTCATCAACAAAACACCAAGAGATTATATTGACTAAACAGCGTAATGTTTGCACTAACAAAACTGAAATACTGTTTCGATGGTTTTATGCAACCTATGGGTTTATTTGCTTATACATTGTGTTATCCACGCGTGTATGATAAGACACGCAAGTGGCCAAACCTATTCGGGGACGTATTTTGCATATGATGAAAGGTGGGGAGATGGGGTGAAACGGGAAATGACGAATATACCCTCACGTGCCAGGCATGTGTGGGAGTTAACGGCAGAACGTTACGAAAAGTAAAAAAAAAAGTCGACTCAGTGGCAAAAATGCAAGCGAAATGAAAGTTCATGGTCAAAAATGCTTGTACTTTGGACTCAGGGGCATATTTGCGTGTTTCAGAAAGTTTAGGGACGTTTTTTGTATTTTACCCTAAAAATATCTATATAGTACATAATTTGAGATTAGGTTCATTTTGAAAAATATAGATTTTTTAGCAAATATATGCACTACGCGACAAAATTCCATCAGGTTCCCGTGCATCCTCAGGAACCCCCTAGCTCCGCTTTTAAATTAAGCGGTGATTAATCAACCTTGTAGAAGTTTTTTTCAGGAAGATGTGCATATACATATGAAACTAGTTACGACCTTGAATATGAGAATTAAACGAGGTTTGTAACCCGCGTTCCGTGGACCTTCTATATGTGAATTAAACGGTGTTTGTAACCAGCACTTCGTCGCTGGAGCACGGGGACTAACTCTTTAACATCTTATAACCCTAGGGCTACGTTTGTTAAGTGTTTTCAATAAAATTTACGCAACCAGCCCTTAAGTTAGCATTACGTTGCAGTGGATGCATATAATTATTACAGACGCCGCTATGTCATCTTTTACCGTATAACATTCCCATTGGAGATGACCCTATAACACGAGATCTATAACAAGTATAGTCGTGCCATAGGTGGCAGAATTTGCCTATGGCGTGCCATACGCACACTACACCGTGCACCAGAGGCGGAGCTAGAAAATTCGGCTCGAAGGGTCAAAGTTTGATATTTTTTATAAACTACACTATAAAATGGTTATTAGGGGGTCAAATTTTAAAAAACCCCCCAAAAAATTTCGAAAATGGGGGGTCACGTGACCCTTGTGACCCTCCCCTGTCTCCGCCCCTGCCGTGCACTCTTATACACTAAGTAACTGTACGAGATATTATACTGTCGCGCCCTACCCAAAAGTAAAGAGACATATTTTGCACCCAAGTAATATGCTACATATATTTCTGTAATAGAGTTTGATATTTACAAGTTGAGCATAAACCTTTACAGATGATAAACCATGACCACACTCGCAAGCCGAAACAGTCAAAACTCAAAACAACCATTTCTTTTTTTCATTCAAAACATAACTCTTTGAATGCTCATAAATCTAAAACTTGACTCATTTAAGGCTTTAACCGTAACTATAAAAGGTAACTTATTTGTACAAAGAATGAAGATTAATAGAGGAATACAAGTAGGATCTTTAAACAGCGTTAAAACCTGTATTCCTGTGGTCAGGACTAGAATCTTGAGTTCCAGTTTGACTACCTCTTCGTGAAGCCCGCTTTGTAGCTACCATATGAAAATCATCATCATCTTCTTCAAAATCCATCAATTCAACTTCCCCGCCTTTGAATATGGGATGCATATAAGCATCCCTTAGATACGCTTTCAAATCCAGTTGTGGTTCTGTTGCCCTTTCTAATGTATCTTTGATCATCGCATCCTGTTATCAAGATTAGTAATGTTAGCGTCCTAAGGATATAAGGTAATCTTCTATTTCTACACCGGTATCACCAAAAAACGAGGGTTGTGTAATAGGTCTAAAGTCTAAATGAATAATTTTTAGTCCAAACTTATGGGTCAGTGTGAAAAACGAAACTACGGATATTGTCCCTAAAAACAATATTTACTATCATCTTTGATCCGGCTTATTACTATTTTCAGTTTTTGTTCAATTTAGGTCTGGTTCCGTTTCTATCTGATGCAAACTCCGACATATCATTTTATTATCTAACCTGTAAGGGGAATCTTCGGAATGCAGATTCGAACCGATTCTTGCAATACTTGTGAAACCAGAAGGTTAACACTGGGAGTACGAGTAGAAAAGGTGTGGAGTTTGCTGCCTTTTTCGTGCTCAGCAATCCCAACAATGTAAACTGTGAAATAATCAAACCAATAAGAATGCGTCGATGAACGTCTGGCCAAAAAGATGCAGCGCTCTCGTACTTCTGGTTGTAGACATTGATGACCTGACACCATTGAAAGCGATTCAAGAAACCATATGTTAGTCACAATTTAACATCTTTAAAAGTGCGTATAGCAGTAGATGTCAAAACGGGTCATATTTTTCCGGGATTGGAACAGGTCTGAGCTTCAGGCAGAAGTATAGAGTCAAAATGTACAACTTTCGAACCATTTGACCATTTGGATATTTGACCCGTTTCATTTTTAGCTCAAGTGTTATCTTGCATGTTTGACTCACTAAAGATGCAACATAACACAAATTTATGTACAAGTAAATGGGTCAATATTGCAACCTTTAAACAGAAGAAAGCATGTTACCTGATGGCGGAAAACGAGATAGGCGAAAGCAAAGAAGACGATAATGAATGGGAGCAGTATAGGAGTGACAGTAGAGTATACAAGCCCAAGCAAGAAGTACAACTGTAAACGAGGCTCGGTTATAGGCCAAAGCAATGAGCCAGGGTCCATTGCCTCATCTCTGTCCTTTTCAGTTTTCACCAAGAAAACATTCTTCAAGTGATAGATAATCAATGGAACCATTCTGAAGATCTCTGCAGCAACACCAGCCCAACCATCAACCATAATGTATGTAATAAAAAACGTTGCTTTCATTGGAATCGCCAAACCCACTGTTTTTGGAATCCTGCATAAAGTAGCATAATTATGTCAAAATTTGGTTAACTAAATATTAGAGATGACAATTTCAACCCATTTGGCGATTGCCTCTTTAAGCTATGTTGGACTCAAAACAAGTCAATGGGTCCGGTGGGTCACTTACTTTGAAAGTTGCCCAAAGTCTGGTCGGTCGATAGTTTACAACCTCTTGCAATTCAGACAAATTATATATTGGGTAAAAAATACCCTTTTTTAGAACTTAAAACATGATCATTGTAAGATTCAGAGTGTTTTTACAGGACAGCCCAATTTGACCCAGCACATTTGGACCAGAACCATTTTTGACCCATTACCCAACATGCCCGTTTCACCAACTCTGCCATATATACAGCCATGAAAACTGAAAGGGTAACACATACTCGGATGGTGACGAATCCAAAAATTGTTTAAGTTGCTGAAGAGCGGTTCCAGTGATAATGCTTCCTAGAAACACATTCACTAGCAAAAAAAGATGATATGTTTCAGCTGATCTTGCTTCCAACGCAGAGACAGCAATGTGCCCCTCTATCTTAGCCATTTCCATCAGAATCATTGGAAGAATAAGAAGAAAGATCTTCAATACGATCCCGGGAAGAAAGCCTTGAATGAAAGACTTGGCAGTATCTCTGCAACATGAACCAAGAATAAGATTCACAAAAGAAGTTTAAATTTTTAAAGACTATTTGGATATATAAAGGTTTTACTTACTTATTGATAAGGGGTTTTAGAAAGGGAAGAACTTTTTCGATTGCTTCGATGTTGGCCAATGTTTGAACAAAGGCAATAGGGAACAAATAACAGAAAATGAGACCAACGAAGGCAACAGTCATAATCAATTTCCGCACGTTGAGTTCCAAGAAAGGTATAGCCAGGTTGTTCCAATAAACATCACGTGGTTCAGGAGCCCACATTGTGATCCAACGAGTCGGATTCTTTGTTTGTTGTGTTTGAGCACAAATAGCTGCACCCCATCGTGATCTGAACGAAACAAACGCAGCTGGGACCACCGCTTTCGGGTCATTGATCACTCTTTCCCGTTCTACTATTTCCTAGTTTACAAAATTATTTGATGTAGAAAAAGTTAGACGTGGTAAAATGAAAAGTTACCAGTCAGAACAACATTTCTTAACATGATTTAAAATCAGTGAGGCCAGGTTTGATTCATCCGCCAACACCTCTTTATCCTTTATTTGAACTATAAATAGCTTACATATAACCTTAGAGATTATATATAACCCGAATCGACCCATATAGACATGGAAATATGAAGTTGGATGGAAAACCAGTCAGGGTCAAAAAAATCATTATTCTCATGAAAGGGAAACGGGTTAAGTCCACAAACACCTATAGGTCTCTTTTTGTCGAATACCTTTTGTAGAAGATGATTTAGGAGGTATGCATGACAGAATCATTAAATGTCTTTCAACCCGTTGGACTAGTTCCACCTACCTGGTGTATCCCCGTTTTAGCTAAAAAAATACTTAAGTTTGTCCGGTTTCAGAATTAGAATCCACAGCGACCCTTGATAAGTAATTTGACAATCAGAATCGATAACATTTGGTGAAGTACACTTACTTCTTTGCTTAGCTTCTCGATTTCTTCTGTATAATAATGTATTGCATCAAGCTTCTTTCCCCAAAGACCCCAAAAACCTGCCTAAACAGACTAAAAATGACATTATAAACTTCAAACATAAAATACAAACTAAAAGACGGCAAACAAGATGCAGACAAAATAATGTTTAGCCACACACCTTCGTGGTTGGCCTTTTATCAGGTCTTCTTTCGAATTTGTTGGAGTAGTAAATAAGCCGATTTTTCAAATCCTTTTTTTGATCCACCATTTTCGCAAGCTTATTTGCATTGTAAACCACCTAGAATTCAACGAATCATTACAAAAATTATACAACACATTATAAAAAGATGAATACCGAGTTGGAAAAGTAATATAAAGGGCTAAACGCAATGGTTGTCTGATATATATTTTGGGAAACCAGCTTATTTTAGACCAAAAAAAACTTTATAAACTAAAAAAGGTATTTAATTTAATTACCTCTTTTAAACGAATTTTTACTCACCATTCAAAAAGAAGTAAACATGGTCTGAGGTTACAGACATGTCATCATTCTGACATTTACAGGTAAAAAATGACGTTTAACCAAAATATGTGCAAGTTAACTACCTCAAAACAATCTTTAAAAACCGTTCATCTTCGGCAGCATGTTAAATAAAATTTGGTAATAATTACAATAAAGTGACCCCCTAAACTTTAAGTAGAATTTGAAAATGAAGTCAGATGATTATGTCAGTCAGTCTGTAATTTCAGTTCCTACAAGAGGAAACTAACCTTATGCACAAGATATTGATCGGGATGATTGACGCGAAAGAAATGTTCAACATGTTCACTAACAGATTCATCAGGATCTGCGGGGACATTTCTCACGAGAACCTACAAAAAAAATATAAGATATCAATATTAAAAGTTTAAAACCCTGTTATTGGTTTCCACGAAATATGTATCAGCACTCCAGACTTACAGTAAACTGATCAGGACGACGGATTTGAGAAGCAAGAAAATGTAGCCTCATGTCGGTTACATGTTTGTATTCCTTATAAAGAATATAACAGGTCCAAAATGTGAAGACATACGCCATTAAAATATGTGCAGCTAACCTGAAAAAATATAGTCCATTATTCAGATGATCAAACATATATTACGTAAATCCCCTTCAAACTTAAAATGGGTAGATATTTGCAGGGTTGGGTTGACTTAACCCAGAATATTTTTTGTCCAAATTCTTTCTATATAATTAGACGGTCATATATGAGCACAAAGAATAAATAATTTTAATAATGATGATAATAAATTTATCTGGCTAATTGTCTTGAAGATACAGTTTTGGGCGACCTTCGACCATTACAGACAAAAAAAAATACAGCTATATCAACCCATTCACGAATAATTTGTTTGAACTTGATACCTTTTTGATGCAGGTTCGACATTGGATATTGAAAACTTGTCTATCTCACCGAAAGTTAAATCTTTCATACTTGCACCGATTGTCTTGAAATTTTTGCCAGTATAATTGACAGGTAATAGCACACCAAAAGCCAGTATAGCAATAGGAACAAATATTTTCAAGCTGCATAAAATTATCAACATTAATAAACAGAAATAAGAAATATGGCTATAAAACCGATGAGGTTAGTGTAAATGGGTCAAGAAAAGTAGTTACCCGAGAAGATAGATTCGAATATACACAGCAGAATCAAGGCCAGCATGATCTATAAGCTCGGGTTCAGGCATTTTTAATGCAGCAGGCACCCAATTCAAGAATCTTAGATACATTCTAAAATCAAGATTCACAAATTTTTTCACAAGAGGTCCCGAAGTGCTTGGAGCTTCTCGTATGCCTTTGAGATACCATTTTGGAAAGTAAACACGATCGTTCATGGGTTGAAGGCGGAAAATCGCAAAGGCCAGAAGAAAAAGTAATGCGGATAGACTGTTTATGGCAGCCGACACAGTAATATCCGTAACTGTAGCCATTTTCTTTCTTGATTATCAAATGCTACCTACAACTAAAACGGATTAAAAAATATATGAGTACTATAAAACGACCTTTTCTCTGCAACTATATTTTCATAATTTTACTGAACCGCTCATCCTTACAAACTATTGCACATACTTGGCAGTTTGCAGGAATGGTTATTAGTTTGCAACGGAAAGGCTGGGTAATTCAGAAAAATCAATCATTGACTTAAACTCTGAAGCATTGTGCAACAGGCCTACTAATTCGAGAAAAGAAAATGCGAACAAACAAATGCTTTTCAGTTTTCCGAAAAGACTTTGTTCTTGTAAACTACAGTATTATTTTCTTGTATTCTCAGAAGAAAGATGACTTATTGGTAGGGAGTTTGCAACCATAGAAGCACATTTACTCGAAAAAGTCAAACCACATATGAACAGCTAAAGCATGGCCCAGCAAATTACATGACAACCACTAAGCAAAGATCATATTCTTCTTTCCTGTAACCACATTAAAAGTCCCTAAATTCTTTCCGTTTGTTATTTCTTTCAAACACAACATATTCATCAATCAAGACGCTCTTAAGAAATTAAGAAAACAGATTAAAAAATAACAGGAAAAACTAGTTAACTGCATAATTTTAATAGATTATTATTACATACCTTTAAACCAACTCACAAGACAAAACTCAAGTCAAAGCTCATATAATAAATACTTGAAAAATATGTAAGCATCCCACCACTCAAGACTCATAAAAAATCGAACAGTTGTTGATTTCGTAAACAAGATTTATCGGGGCTAAAACAATGGTCCCAAACTGATTTACAAACACTAACAACCAATTATCAACTAGCTGTGTCTTGCAACTATATCTGTGGTCCCACAATAATTCCATTCCACCCCATATTCATTCACCCAATACATTAAAGGGGTGTTTGTTTAAGCTTATTTATGGGCTTATGAGATTATTTGATTTTGGGTTATATTTCATAAGCCTAAATTCTCCGGCTTATTCTGCAACGTATAGGCTTATACGGTATAAGTTTATCAAATCATAATAAACGTATATAAGCTCACAAGTCTCAAAATAAGCCGAAAAAAGATGCTTATGAAATATAAGCTGAAGTGCTGAACAACTATAAGCTTAAACAAACACCCAAAGTGGTCCAACAATAACTCCATATTAATCCATCCAATACATTAAAACTTACTAAATAAACATACTAATATAAAAAACATAAATCGGTTAAATAATTCCAAAAATTACACCATACCCATTAATCATATCACCTAATTACTAAAAAAACAAAAATAAGCCACACATGATAAGCTTATATAAGCCGAAAAGGTTGAAAAGAAGCCACAAAAGTGAGGTTATGAAACATAAGCCCGAAACAAAATAAGCAATAAGACGGCTATATAAGCCGATACAAACACCCTTAAACTAACCAATTACACCATACATACCCACAAATCATAGTATATCACCTAATTACTAAAAAAAAATCCAAAAAATGAAATAATAGACTAAAATCAACGGGGTTTTTTGCATAATAGACAGGATTTAAAAGGGTATCCAAATTAATAAAAATCTTGAAAAAAAAAAGATTAGTAGAGTAAATTTACCTAAATTTGGTCGAATAAAAGAGTAAATGAGTGATATAATGACAGTTAACGACGGGTGGAGGGAAGAATAACGAGTGGGTGGTGGTGAGGTGATGATGTGGTTAGAACCGTTGCGTAGGTTATACACAGTTGTTGTTGTTGTTGTTTCAGGTTTTTTAAATTCCCTATGTATGGTATGGCCTGTCCATATTTATATATCTAAATCTTTTTCTTTTTATTTTATTTAATTTGTTCATGTTGTATTATAAATAAATATAAAAAGTGTTAACCAATACGAGTACTATAAAGGTCGGTTTGACCCGGACTTTAATCCTTTTATATTTTATTTTGTCGACATGATTTGAATATTTTTTTAAATTTTGTGATTAGTGTTAATCTATAGTATTATTGAGAGTTGGAGTTTATGTCGTTTTGTGTTACTCTACTTTTTGATAATGTTAATTTCCTATCCAACTCAAAATTATGTGATTTTATATAAAATGTGGAGATAATATAATGTATGAAAAGTAGCGGGATGACAAGTGCTTTTTTTGTCCTTAAAGTTTATTTATTTTTATTTTTTAGTTATTTTTTTTTACTATTTTTTATTTCCTTATTATTTTTTATACAATAATATACATTTGTTTTACATGACTTTTTTTTTATTTACAAATTAACTATTCTTATTTATACAACTGATGAAATTTTGTTATATAACTTATGAACATTTATTTAATTTATTTTTTTAAATAATTGATGAATAACGTAATTTTTTTTTAAAAATTGTCGAATATCAATTTTTATTGATGAGTATTTTTTTTTTCAAACGAATAATGGAAAATGTGATAATTTTTTTTAAATAGTCGAACATCGACTTTCAATTAATGAATGATTTTCATTAATGAACAATGTTTTATTTTTTATTATTTTCACTTTTGAAAATTGTAATTGATAGATATTCGTTATCTAATTGATAATAATCACTTTGTTAAAATATTTTATATTTTATTTCAATAACTAAATGAGCAACCTGAATTTTTTTTAAACTAATTAATATTATCATTAATTTTATTCAAATTAAAAATTAATAAACAACATGAGTTTTTTGTTTCTGTCCTCTCCAATAATGTATCACGTGTTTAATCCTAGC
This sequence comes from Glebionis coronaria, assembly GCA_025667525.1. Taxonomy (NCBI): domain Eukaryota; kingdom Viridiplantae; phylum Streptophyta; class Magnoliopsida; order Asterales; family Asteraceae; genus Glebionis; species Glebionis coronaria. The sequence continues at coordinate 555,985,493 of CM046876.1, read as the reverse complement.
TAGTTTCTAAAATTAAAATTAGAATGATTTAACAATTAGGGTTGCAAAAATCGCGAATCATTAGCTGACGATGACCATTTTATAGCTTGTAATCGTTCAACGCGAGATTAATCGGATTGATATTTTAAACAAATTTTTAGTATTTTCGTCAAATTTTGAGTATTTCCAATGAATTTTAACTATTTCTATCAACATTATTCTTAAAATACAACTTAACATATATATAAATAGTTAATATAGATAAACACAAGATTTATGATGAGTTTTCAGTACTTTCGGCAAAATTTGTAAGTTTTCAACAAGTTTAACCTCCCTTAACCATCGTTAATTACAATTGACCGTCGGTAATCGTTTATTCATTAATCAGTAAGGTTGAAGACTTTATAGAGATTAAAATGGGCGGGCGGGCGGGCACGGGCAGCGGGCTAAACGGGCAACGGGCTAAACGGGCGGTGGGCTAAACGGGCGCGGGCTAAATGGGCACGGGCGAAACGGGCGGGCAAAATGGGTGGGCTAAACGGGCGCAAGCTAAAAAAAGGAAAAAACATATAAAAACCTACAATTAAAAAATAAAAATACTTGTTTGAAAGTCGGGATAAAAAATTTAATAAAAAATATTTATCGAGTATACTAATTTGTATTTTACAAGTGCGCCCGTTAAGCCCATTTAGTTTCTTACATATGCGCCCGTTTAGTCCATCCATTATAAAGAATGGGCAAAAAGTGTCACATCCTTTTTGAAAATGGGCAAAAAGTACCTATATGTATCTAAATAGGCAAGATTTGCCACCTCTAGTTACAATTATAGCTAAGAAAGTATAAATTCTACAAATATAAGTTTGTATCCTATAAATGGTCTCTTTCAAAATAAAATATTGTCTCTTTATTGGTGGCACGAAACAATGATAGCTTAAACACGGTGTGCGTTTCCGTGTTTTGATTTTCACGTGACGTGCAAAACTAATTAATTTTAAATTCGTAACAAGTGCACAAATCCTTGATAATAACAAATCAACATCATATAAAATTTAGAAGTATAGAATAATGCTGTGTTTTAATTTTCCAGCTTGTGTTAGAAGAGAAATTAATTGTACAACTTGTGTTAGGAATCAGGATGAGTTTCGAGGTATCAAAATACTTATATATTTTTGTTACGTAATATTAAATTTATTATAAAAAAATTCATTTCTTTTAAATTTGTGCTAAATAAGATCCTTAAAAATTATGTTTGTAATATTATTTAGTTTGTTGTAAGTATATCTCATTGTTTTGTGTTATTGTTTCGTCCGACTTGTATACAATTCTTATATAAAAACTTTTGTTTTCTTTTTCTTTTCTAGATTCCTAATAAAAACCTTAAACACAACTCATGGACTATACGAGGTGCTAAAACAAAATCTACGTGATCAATGATTACAAACCAAAATTATTTTAGGTTTCAAGTTTCTCCCACGAATTGTCTGTACAACACATAATAATATTAATATTTTTTTTAATGAAAGTCTTCTTAAATAAAGTTGAACATAGTGGCTTGTATTATATGCTCCCATGTGTCGCATTGTGCGGTAAAATGGTGGTAGCTTTCTTTGAGGAGGTCAACTTTTAATAGTTGGCAATGGCCAACACCAACGGCAATCTCTAGGCAAAACATACATACCAAGTACTATTAATGATGATTCTTATTTAGTTGTTAATCATGCGAACAACGTTACAACTGTCAACATTACGATATATTGGTTGTTTACGGGTTGTTTTGTAGTTTTTGGTAGCTTTAGATGAGAACAAAACTTAGGTCTTATGGTAAATTAAAGACAAATCGTTTAAAAATTTGAATTATATATTTTTGTACATGTTTAATATTAGAGAGAATTGTAAAAATGGTTCTTATGAATTGATCAAATTGTACGTTTTGTTTATTGAATTTTGAAATTGTAAAAGCAGTTCGTTTGAGAAACTTTGGAGTTCATTTTATTTTTTTTATAAATTAAAATAACAAGATACTATCGTTCGTAAAAAAATTAAAGCATGAAGACGCATGTATTTTAGTCATTTCAATTTGCAAAATAACCAAATGAACTTTAAGATTTTCTACACGAACTGTTTTTGCAAATTCGAAACTAGACGGACCAAACGTGCAATTTGATCAAACCATAAGAACAATTTTTGTAATTCTCTCTGAATACGTATTATATATGTTTGTACCGAAACTATAAAAAATGTGACTTTTTTTAAGTAAAATTCTTGTACGACGTCAATTTTTACACATTCTTTCGAGACCCCTCTAGTTGTTTACTTGTTTATATCACCCACTTTACAATACAAAGGGTGTCGATTAACAAGACGACAATGGCACAAGACAAGGCACGACGATGAATAAGAAAAGGATATACTTTAAGAGGAGGATATAACATTTCACAAAAGTGATTATGATGTAACAATGTATTTCAAGGATTTCAGTGGTGGAAATCAGCAATGAAACATGGTTCAAAGATTAGGAATCTCACATAAACCTAACAACCTAACTATAAGATCCAAATGGATAGTGGATCTTGTAACAAGTATCTAATATATCATGCAAACTTAACAAGTGACAACCTAATTGCAAAAACATAAAAGAACATCCATCATCCATTGCTAACTCCAAAAAAAAGGTATATCAAGATCGACATGTATAGGATATGTAGCATGTTCGACTATTCAAAAATGAAATTTAGCATCTTATTAGGAGAGAACATGTGTTTAAATAAGTAGTAGTAGTAGTAAATTACATCTATTTTATATAATAAACCAAAATAATTTACAAGTATTTTAAAGTACAAAAAATTTAATTAGTTTCCTAAAATAGCTCTAATGTACAAGATTTTTAATGCAAAACTCATAAAACACTTTCTTAAAATAGTTTCTCCAAAGGGAGCGTCTGTTTGTGCAATTCAAATTTTTTTAAACAATCAAACCTTCAAAACGCTAGAGCTATTTTAAGTAATGTTTTTATGGCATTAAAATTAATTAATATTAAAACGCGTTATGTGTTGTATTTTGGACGCTCCTAACCTAAAATAACTAAACCTAAAACGTATATAAGCGCCCCCCCCCCCCCCCCCCCCCCACACCACATTTGCAGCACAAACTTCACAATGTGCGGCATCCATGTTTGTGCAATCTCTTAGATCCCTAAAACTTTATTCTTAATCTCCTTCTTTTGTAATGCTGCCAAGAATTGAATGGATTTAGGTCCATTCATGCAACATCATTGATCTAATTGTTTGCACAATAATATGGATTGCTGATCATTACAATGCTGCCAAGAATTGAATGGATTTAGGTCCACTCATGCAACAACATTGATCTAATTGTTTGCACATATGATATGGATTGCTGATCATTACAATGCTGCCAAGAATTGAATGGATTTAGGTCCATTCATGCAACAGCATTGTGATAATTGTTTGCACAATAATATGGATTGCTGATCATTACAATGCTGCCAAGAATTGAATGGATTTAGGTCCATTCATGCAAGAACATTGATCTAAGTGTTTGCACATATAATATGTTTTGCTGATCATTACAATGCTGCCAAGAATTGAATGGATTTAGGTCCATTCATGCAACCGCATTGATCTAATTTCAATATGTTATAATGGAGATTAAGACTGTTTAATCCCTTGGCTGATAATTATTCATTCAATGTTTCTGTTAAATGCAGGATATAGGTTGATTTGACGATCAATGGCTTTTTGGTTGTTGCATATTATGATTCTGTTAATTCTGTTAATTGAAGGAAAATAGGCAGATTCATAATCAACATGGCTGTTGGATGCCGAACATGATACAGTTGGAATGGATGGATCAATGTTGTTGTGTATCGTCAGACTTTGTAATGTAAATTTATTCAATTTTATGCCCATACTGTAATTATGTGTTGAATGGATTAAACTTATTCACAGCATTGTCCATATTAATGTATAAATTTATTCAATTTTAAGTTTATAAAAATTGCATGGATACTTCTCTTATTATAGTCCTCAAATTAAGAATTGTGTAGTTACAACTGTCATTGTTACAAAAACATTGCGATTTATAAACACAATTTATAAAATTGCGTTTATAAAGCGCAATTTCTGAACGCTATGTTTAAACGTAATTTTAGTAAACGCAATTTATAAAATTAATAGGTTACAACTGTCATTGTTACAATGTTTAAACAACATATAATTAGGACTGAATTTGAATTAATTGGTGGATGCAATTTTTAAGCAATAAATACAAAGACAATAAACTTAGTTGAATTAACTATGTTTACACATTTTAATGCATTTAACATTAAACTAAGATTTTTCTTAGAAGTTTATAAAATACTTAATACACGCATGCATATAACTTCCTGACCATCTACTCTGCCTGTTCATATTCTTTGGTCAGATTATATAAACACCTCATTGGGTGTAATGGATATCTCGAAATCATTGCTCAAACAATCCATACAATCTTCAAATAAATCAAAAAAATTAAAAAATGTCTGGATCAAACAAGAGAAACTCAACTGCTGCCAATCTAGAAGAAATCCAAGTCAATACCAACAAGTAAGTTACTTTATTTAATAACTGTAATTTGTTTTCCATATATTAACAATATCTTATATTTTCAAATTTGTGCTTTCAGGAAATCGTACGTTTGGATTCTGCGCAACAAGACATAGTAATATCATAATCCCAAATTAACAATCAAGTTAAACCCTGCAATGATACAACCATCCTAAACCATGATGATCCCTATGATGAGCATGATTGCTATGTCCAGGAAGCAGAGTTGCAGCGGCAATGGAGGATGGAAGACGAACAAAAAGCAATTCTCGAACAGCAAAGGTTGGAAGAGGAAAAAAAACGGTTATTGAACGGTAGAGAAAGGAGCAGCAAGAAAGATATGAAGAAGCAATTTTTGCGCAACTTAAAAAGGAGGAAAGGGAGGAACTTGCTGCGGTAAGAAGGAAATTAGATGAGGAGGAGGAGGGTGAGGATGATTTTTACTATCTGATAGGTGTGTAAACACCCATCTTTTCTACCACTTAATTACAATAATAACCGGACCAAAACGTGTATTTTATGTCTTTTATGTCGGAATTATGCGTGGTTTGTGTTTTTGTTGTAATTTAGGACGAAATTGTGAAAAGTGGAGAAAACACGGGAATTCACGGGCATTCACGGCTTTTATTGAAGAAAAAGATGAAAGACGGAGTCGAGAAGTCAAAAGTGGAAAAAGAACGGAAGTCCAAGACCAATTCTGAAGATTTATCGAAGAAAAAGTCAAAAGACGGAAGTTTATCAAAAGTCGAGAAACTCAAGTTTATTTTATTGAAGAAATTAAAGACGAGTTCAAAAGATATCCCGAGCCACAAGTCCTTAAAGTCCAAATTTAAAAGAAAGATTAGAAGAAAAGGACTAATGGTGCAATTAAAAGAAGATTAAAGAAGGAGGGACTAAGCATGCAATTAAGGAAGCTTCCTAAGCAAGCCTTAATCTCCCCTATATATAGATTAGATCATTTTCATTTTCCTCTTGTTGGTGGCTTGACAAACCATTCTTCCACTTTCATTTATGCACATTTAATTACTTGCACATTTAAATACATGTTTTGCACCTTTAATTACTTTTAATTTCAAGTAAGTGTTTCTTTTTAATTACTTGCACCTTTACTTTATCTTGTTCATCTTCTTCTACCTTTCTTTGATCTTTGATTTACACGCGTTGATTTTTATCTTGTTGATTCGTTTAGAGGTTAGATTTTTTTTATGCTTTTGATTGTTTTAAACCATTTGTTTTCATAGCTTATTTGATTTATTTTCAAGTTTATATAGTTTTTACACAAGTGATTTTTATATAAAAAATTGTTTTTCTTAAAAGTTTATCTTTTTAATATTTTAAAAGTTTTCAACTTTCAGTTTTATAGCTTATTTTTACACGGTTTACCTTTGGATTTCGTCTAGAGCTTATTTAGGATTTTAGCTTAATTGTTAAGCTTATTTTTGGTACATTTCCCCGTATTCCGATTGGCACCAATCTGAAAAGGGTTTTACTTTCCGATTGGGGGGCTTCTTGGTATTCCGATCAGGATTAGTTGGGTATTCCGATTGTGTGCTAGTGACAAGTATTCCGATCGGTGTTCTATACTATATTCCGATTGAGGTGTTTATTGGATATTCCGATCGTGTGTAGTGACAGTATTCCGATTATAGGGGTTCCGATTAAGCATTCCGACCAAGATTAGTAACATTCCGATTGGAGGTAAGTTTGGGTATTCCGATTGGGGAGGTGACAGCTTTCCGATTGGTATTTTCCGATCCATATTCCGATAAGAGTGGTAAGAGTATTCCGATTGGTGAACCGATCGGAATATATTCCGATTGGAGGGTATTTTTCATGTTTTGTCTTGTTTTATTTTTAGTTTACATTTTTAATACTTGTCTAACTTTAATTTCCGTCACACTTTAGTTTTAGTCATTTAAATTAATTTACTTTCCGTCACGTTTTTAAATATTGCACCCTTTTGTTTAATTAGATTTAGATTTAATTTTCACGCTCTTTTTATACTTGCCCTTTACTTTAACGACATTTACTTTTAAGTTTTGCACATTTAAATTTAAAACCAACCAAAAATATTTGTTTCCACCAAAATAAAACTGAGTCACATAGAAAACCTAGATCAATTCGATTAGAACACTAGAACGATAACTTTCATACAGGTAAAAACCTAGTATCAAATGGCGCCGCTGCCGGCTCTTTTCGTAAAGATCAACAGTTTTTTGTGAGAGACACGTTGCTTTTTGGGATCCGTTCACTTGTGAACGTTATTTTTCTTGCATAAAAAATTCATAAAAACCATAAAAATTAAAAATTTCAAAAATCCAAAAAGATTTTATCTTTATTGTGTATATATATTGTCTTTGTGTTTGGTCTTGTTTTCTTTTGCATTTTCAGGTGTATGCGTACTAGATCTTCTAATTATCAAGAGCCCGAGCCTCAAGAAGATTTAGATATGGCAGGTGTTAACAACAATAATCAACTACCGCACCTCAATAATAATAATAATAACAACAATGCTCTTCCACAGCCCGATCTTCGGACCATGGAGGAACTTTGTCAACCAACCATGTTTGGACGAGGAGGACCGATTGCGCCGATGCAAATCAACGCTCCTGAGTTTTCATTGAAGCACCACATGATTCAGCAAGTACAAACAAACCCATTTAGAGGATTGCCTGATGATGATGCCAACAAACACCTCGACAAGTTCATTACAATCACCCAGAGCATGAAGTTGGCTGGTGCCACTATGGATGAGCTTCGCCTACAACTCTTTCCACACACTCTATTACATCATGCCGAGAAATGGTTTGATCGTCTCCCGAAGAATTCTATTCACACTTGGGATGATATGACTCAACGCTTTCTATCGCGCTACTTTCCACCATCCATGGTCACTAGCCTTCGCAATCAGATCAGCGGTTTCATGCAAGATCCCGATGAATCTCTTTTCGATGCATGGGAGAGATATAATGTCTTGATTGACCGTTGTCCAAACCACAACATGCTTCCGGTCACCTTGATCGATACTTTCTACAACGGATTGACTTTTCGAGATCGTGATACGATTAATGCAGCCGCCGGTGGCACATTCATGAAAAGGAGACCCGAGGAGTGTAGAGAGTTAATAGAGAACATGACTACTCATCATAAGAACTGGGATTCCTCTGCTTCTTCAAGGAACAACCCGAGAGTCAATGTTTCCTCAACCTCAGCAAACCCTGAGATGACCGAACTCACCCGCATGATGACTGAAATGAGCAAAAGTATTACGCTTCTCGCTTCAAACCAACAACAACAACAAGTTAAAGCGGTTGTTAATCCTTGTGAAACATGTGGCGGTCCTCACTCATACACCGATTGTCCTTCGACACAAGGAAATCCGGAAAATGTGTATGCAGCTTATGGTAATTATTCACCGGAAAATTACCAAGCTAGACAACAAGGGGATAGAAATCTGCTGAGTTACCGTTCCAACCACTACCTTTCACCCGGTTTTTCTCCTCAAAACCAAAACCCCGCCACCAACTACACTAGAAGCAACCAAATCCCACCAAGAGCTTCTAATCCTTATCACCCACCCACCCAACAAACACTACCCATTAATCCCGATGTTGAGGCCATCATGAGAACCCAAGGTGAGCAAATCAAGAACTTGCAGAGCCAAATTATCAATCTAAAAGGCGATATCACAAAGCAAGGAAATGAGATAAGATCCGAGCTTCGAAATGATATTCAATCCTCCTTCAGCAATCAAACCAATGATTTGAAGAATATGCTCGCTAGTTTCTTGCCAGCCGCTCAACCTTCTACTTCAAGTTCTCTACCTTCAAACACCGTCACTAATCCGCGAGCCAATGTGAGTGCTATTACTACTCGTAGTGGAGTCACCATCGTAGGACCACCAATCCCACCACCATCATCTACACCTCCTCCACCACCATGTATCCCTACTCCTCCTACACCTAGTATTAGTGCACCATTACCGTCTCCGCCTCGACGTGATGAAGTTCCCACGAATGATCCTTCAACATCTCAACCTTTACCTACTACACCTGCACCCTCACCACCCAAACCTAATATCCCTTATCCCTCTCGCTTGGGCAAGAACAAAATGCTAAACAAGGAGGACGCTCAAGTGACTAGCTATATCAAGATGATTTCTCAAATGAACTTCAACATTAGCTTTCTTGAAGCACTTGTCCACATGCCCAAATTTGTTAAAGCATTTAAGGAATTGCTTAACAAGAAGGAGAAGCTGATTGAACTCGCCAACACACGCTTAAATGAAAACTGCTCTGCAGTTATTCTTAAAGAACTTCCGGAAAAGCTTGGAGATCTCGGTCGGTTTGTGTTGCCTTGCGTGTTCAACAAAACTGAAGAATTTACTGCCCTTGCTGATCTCGGGGCTAGTATTAATTTGATGCCTTTGAGTGTTTGGAGAACACTATCATTGCCCGACCTCACTCCAACAAAGATGACTCTTGAACTTGCTAATCGCACTCTCGCTTACCCCGTTGGTATAGCCGAAGACGTGTTCATTAAAGTTGGCGCATTTACTTTCCCGGTCGATTTTGTCGTAGTTGATTATGAAATGGACCCTCGTATTCCTTTAATACTTGGTCGGCCATTCTTGAGAACCGGACGAGCTTTAGTTGATGTGGCCGAAGGTGAGTTAATCTTAAGAGTCGGGGATGATGCACAAATTTTCAAAATGGGGAAGCTTACAGGCAAATCCTTTGGAGGCCGAGAATCAGTGAATATGATTAATGTGCTAGATGACTTTACCGTCTACGAAAATCCTCTATTCGACTCTTGCATCGATAATCCACTTTTTCATGATGATGTGGATGATTCTCTCCCTACTCTGGACGCTTCTCCCATTTATGATTCGTCACCGGTCTTTGACGCTTATGATGATGATGATTCTAGCTCAGATTCGGATGATTTTGATTGTACTTCTGAGTATCCCGAGCTGCCCACTTTCGATGATTTTGATGAGGCTGATACTCTCTCGAGCGATTCTTCACATACTGAAGATCCTCCGCCATCACTCGATCCTACTATGGACGATTATTCATTTGAGGAAGATTTTTCTGAATTTCTTAACACATACTTCCCTCATGAGAGTGATGCTCCTCCTTATGACTTTGAAGATTATCGTCTTGATCCTACTTTGGATTTGAAGAGCATTTTGTCTAAGGAGAAGAAACCGGTCGACACCGAAATCCGTTGCACGTATGATTTGACACCTCTTTGTCCCACTTCTGAGGACGAGGTTGTGCTTCTTTGCGGATCTTCCTCACACTCGGCTGAGCCGGAGTGTTATTTTCCCTTAAAGGAAAAGGTGTTCGATCCCGGTATTGAAATCTTTAAGCCATCTCAGTATCCACTTGATGAAATAAAAGGAAAAATCTTTGGAACCTTTGAAGACATGCTTGCACCACTTCATCTTTGCTTCTACCGTGCTCCATCACTGCTTCAGGGAACCTTGCCACTTCTCTTTTGGCTTGCCTTGTTCGCCTTAAGCTCTTGCTTAGTGATGGATGAAAACTATGTCTTTGATCCTGGTGGATTTGTTTCATGCTACTTCCGTTGATGATCAAGGTCGAGTCAGGCTAATGACTCGGTTAACAAAAACCAAGCGCTTCTTGGGAGGCAACCCATGCATCTATCTTTCCGCTTTCTTTACCATAAGTGTAGGGGGGACCCTTTGGATTGCTATTTCCTCTCCTCACTTCTTAATCAGGGATTCGAGCTTCAATGATCCACTCTTGATGATTCTTGACGACCCGTGATTCCGTGTTCCACTTCTTCCCGGTTCTATCCTAAACTCTTTTCGATTCACTATTTTATATTCTCTCAATATATAAATAGGAATCTCTTTAGTGGTCTTTTCCTTAGCGAGATTTAAACAACGTGCACAATGTCCTAAGTGTAGGGGAGTTTACTCCCACATGCTTAAACATTGAGGACAATGTTTATCTTAAGTGTAGGGGGGACTTCTATCGAAGTTAAGTGGTCTTTTCCTTGTATTTGTCCTCATTTTAACCGGAAAATCAATTTTTCGACATTTTTCAAAATTTTTGATCTATTTTGGCCTATTAGTTTTTCCCTTTGTATAGTTATTTTCTTTCTTTGCTAGAATAAATGTTTAATAAGTGGTTTTAATTTTCAAACGTTGTGAATCTTTTGACTCAACCCGAGTTTACTCTAGCTAGTATCCTTAACGTGTTTAAGTCAAGTTTTGCTAGGCTTTTATATAGGGAGCTATAAAACGCGAAAGTCTTAACTCTCACGGGTTAAGAACAAGAACTTTTCGCAAGTTCCTATAATTGATCCTAGAGAGTCGTTTATCAAGGGAACTTTAAGATGCGATTTCTAAACTTGAAAGAGTCTAAGAATTTGCAAGATCCTATAGGCGACTCGAAAACCCAAAACTTCGATTTAATAGGCTAAGTATCCACGAGTCTCATTACTTGAGATTTTAAACTGTGGAGAACGAGAGATGATAGAGCCAATTATAAGTCGGAATTCTTTCGTGAATTTATGTGAGTTAATTATAAGCCTATTCTCCCATCGCTTGCTAATAAATTTATCTGCTAATAAATAAGGTTGTACGAGTTGAAAAGTTACTTAGCTTTTAGCCCCAGATCGTTTAAAAGTTGCTCGGTAATGACGAGAGTTCATAGCCAAGGCATAACTTATGAAGCGGGGCGCGAAGATTGGCGAGTCCGAAAAGGCCCTAACAAGGCATGAGGGCTATGTTTTGTTGCTAAAGATCCAAAGTGATGTGAAGAATCATTTATCGAAAATCAATATGAAGGATCGAGACACACGACGAAAAGCAGAAACTCCCAAAAAGTCATGGAGAAGTGTATCCGAAAAGACCCTTACAAGGTATGAGGATAAATAGATCCAAGTCAATAAAGGAGGCGGATCGTTGTATATCAAAATCCAAAATAAAGATTGGAGAAAATGAAGAAGTCGTGGTCCATATATGAAGAATCTCTCAAAAATTCCAAGTGAAGAAATTCCAATTATGAAGAGAAGACCATTATTTCATGAACGTCTCTCAAGATTTGAAGTATGAAGTCGCTGCCAAATATCGGCCCGAGAAAGGTCTCAAATCGCGAACCAAGTTATGCCAAGATATGAACTTTCTGATATCCCGAGAAGCAGTTTTAAAAGATTTGGTCCTTTAGCTAACTATTGATTAAATCGTGCACTTTATTTTCAGACTAAATAACTATCGAAATAAGTCAAACAATGCATCTTCGTGATCATTCAAGACAAATAATAAAATATAGGAGATACACCTAGGAATAAGGGAGTCTAAGTGAGTAATTGGCCCACATGAGTTCGTGTTAGTTTACTAACTTATAATAACAATGATCTCGTTTTTAAGCTTGGTTTGGAGAAAGTGAAAAGTTGAGGATGATGATTATTCATGACCTTTTCAAAACCCAAGGTATGCTTTTAATTTCTTTGCTTTGCATTTTTATAACTTTCTATCTCTTTAATAAAGGCCAATGTGGATTAATTATGATGAAAAGTGTAAACATGCTTTGTAACTAATGCATTGCATGAGGACATTGCAATGGTCAAGTGTAGGGAATTTGATAGGTGTGTAAACACCCATCTTTTCTACCACTTAATTACAATAATAACCGGACCAAAACGTGTATTTTATGTCTTTTATGTCGGAATTATGCGTGGTTTTTGTTTTTGTTGTAATTTAGGACGAAATTGTGAAAAGTGGAGAAAACACGGGAATTCACGGGCATTCACGGCTTTTATTGAAGAAAAAGATGAAAGACGGAGTCGAGAAGTCAAAAGTGGAAAAAGAACGGAAGTCCAAGACCAATTCTGAAGATTTATCGAAGAAAAAGTCAAAAGACGGAAGTTTATCAAAAGTCGAGAAACTCAAGTTTATTTTACTGAAGAAATTAAAGACGAGTTCAAAAGATATCCCGAGCCACAAGTCCTTAAAGTCCAAATTTAAAAGAAAGATTAGAAGAAAAGGACTAATGGTGCAATTAAAAGAAGATTAAAGAAGGAGGGACTAAGCATGCAATTAAGGAAGCTTCCTAAGCAAGCCTTAATCTCCCCTATATATAGATTAGATCATTTTCATTTTCCTCTTGTTGGTGGCTTGACAAACCATTCTTCCACTTTCATTTATGCACATTTAATTACTTGCACATTTAAATACATGTTTTGCACCTTTAATTACTTTTAATTTCAAGTAAGTGTTTCTTTTTAATTACTTGCACCTTTACTTTATCTTGTTCATCTTCTTCTACCTTTCTTTGATCTTTGATTTACACGCGTTGATTTTTATCTTGTTGATTCGTTTAGAGGTTAGATTTTTTTTATGCTTTTGATTGTTTTAAACCATTTGTTTTCATAGCTTATTTGATTTATTTTCAAGTTTATATAGTTTTTACACAAGTGATTTTTATATAAAAAGTTGTTTTTCTTAAAAGTTTATCTTTTTAATATTTTAAAAGTTTTCAACTTTCAGTTTTATAGCTTATTTTTACACGGTTTACCTTTGGATTTCGTCTAGAGCTTATTTAGGATTTTAGCTTAATTGTTAAGCTTATTTTTGGTACATTTCCCCGTATTCCGATTGGCACCAATCTGAAAAGGGTTTTACTTTCCGATTGGGGGGCTTCTTGGTATTCCGATCAGGATTAGTTGGGTATTCCGATTGTGTGCTAGTGACAAGTATTCCGATCGGTGTTCTATACTATATTCCGATTGAGGTGTTTATTGGATATTCCGATCGTGTGTAGTGACAGTATTCCGATTATAGGGGTTCCGATTAAGCATTCCGACCAAGATTAGTAACATTCCGATTGGAGGTAAGTTTGGGTATTCCGATTGGGGAGGTGACAGCTTTCCGATTGGTATTTTCCGATCCATATTCCGATAAGAGTGGTAAGAGTATTCCGATTGGTGAACCGATCGGAATATATTCCGATTGGAGGGTATTTTTCATGTTTTGTCTTGTTTTATTTTTAGTTTACGTTTTTAATACTTGTCTAACTTTAATTTCCGTCACACTTTAGTTTTAGTCATTTAAATTAATTTACTTTCCGTCACGTTTTTAAATATTGCACCCTTTTGTTTAATTAGATTTAGATTTAATTTTCACGCTCTTTTTATACTTGCCCTTTACTTTAACGACATTTACTTTTAAGTTTTGCACATTTAAATTTAAAACCAACCAAAAATATTTGTTTCCACCAAAATAAAACTGAGTCACATAGAAAACCTAGATCAATTCGATTAGAACACTAGAACGATAACTTTCATACAGGTAAAAACCTAGTATCACTATCATTACAACCCAATTAGTGAATCAGAAGAAGACATCGATAACGAAGAAGATGATTTTGTGGAGTCTCACCATTATGATGAATTGCATCATTCGTTTGACCCTGAAAAATCTCCTAAGTTCAATTTCTAGATGTTGTTTTAAAATCATGTAATGAACATCTTTTGTAATTGTTCAATGAAATTTAATGAATATTCAGTTCAACTGTGTTTATTGTTGTTAGTTCAATTCAATATAATTTAAAATTCTACTTTTTAATATTGATTAATTAGCAAATAGTTTAGACCATTACCAAGGGAAAGCCCAATATTAGTCATTAGTACTTAAACAATTAAGTAATTTCAAGATTTATATTTATGTTTTATTTTCATTCTTCATATTTTGCTTTACAAATCATGTAATGGACATCTTGAAATGTTCAAATACATAATTAATGAATATCAGTGAAACCGTGTATGTTTATTTTAAACTGTTTACTTTTTATAAATGTTTATATAGCAAACAGTTTAAACTTTAGCAAGGGAAACCCAATATTAGTCATTAGGACTTAAGCCCAATACCAACAAGTAATGCAAACTATTAAGACTTAAGCCCAGTTTTAACTTTAATAATGTCTGATTTTGTAAAATATGTGATCATGTTATAAAATAGATGTTTATATAATTCTATGATTTTAAATTTAAAAATCTTTGTCAAATGAACATACAATAATTTCAGAAATGATTATAGAACATATTTTAACTTTGAACCAACTATATGTTTCAAAAGTTATTTTTATACAATGTTGACATTTATATAAACACATTTAATGGTGTGTTGTATCAAAACACGTTGTTTCTATAAATATGATAAGGTTGTTAGGATTTGATAAAATCATAAGTTTCGAGATCAGTCTAAATAAGAGTAGGATTACACCAAATCATACCAATTTCATCCTTATATAAGTCAACCTAGACTCTTCAACATATGCACATGAAACCTTACTTATCTTAACTTTTGGTGCAATAAACTTCTGTTAACAATGGCTACCTACGTGCCTGGCTACATCAATGATCTTTCTGGTTTAAAGGATAACGTGTTGCTTAGGGTGCGTGTGCTTAGTACGTGGATGCAGGAGGTTTATGGAAAAACTAACATAAAAAATATGGAGGTTTTGATTATGGATGAGAATGTAAGCCACAATGCCATTTCAATGTGTACTTATACGTTAGTTTTTTAATTAATATATCCATAACTAATGTAGTTTATGTAACTTTTTACTTTGCAGAACTCAAGAATGCAAACCACTGTTCGTATGGGATTAGTAAACCAGTTCAAGGATAAGCTGGTGGAAGGAAAGTGTGTTGTTATAAAACGATACACTTAGGGAGAAATCCAACCAAGGTTCAGAATGGTTGACAGGGCCTTGTGGTTGAGTTTTTTGTCTAACACAGAAGTGGAGCCATGTACTGACTACACTGGATCTCTCCATGGATTTGCATTTAGGGGTTTTCAATCCATTACTGCTCTAACTCAAGAAGAGCCTGGATAGTTTGGTATGTAATATCACACTTCAAAACAATTTTCGTATTGTTGTCTATTCAATTCGTTAAGTCATTTGGTAGTTATGTTTTTACAAACTGTTTACCAGATATCATAGGCCATATACGTTCCTGTGAGGATTTAGATGCATATGATAAAAATGGTAAACAATGGAAGAAGAAAACATCCATGTTAGTCGATGCAGAGTAAGTAATAATAACATATTTAGGCTGAATAAAACTAAATGTTATTAGAGGTATAATTTTTGCACTTCTTTTATGATTTAGAGGTAATGAACTGCGTGCTACCATGTGGGGAGAATATGCTCAACAATTGAGTGACTTCTTGAACAAATGCTCTAGCCATGATAAGATTGTGATGGTCGTTCAATTGGCCATGATGAAAACATGGGATGGTAAGTAACATAAAAGTTAACATTTAGTATTAAATAATACGTTGTATGGTTTTTTTTGAGCAATAATTTATACTTATTATGATTTTGTACTCAAATTATAGGACATATGTGCGTTTAGAATGGATACCATGCAACTAAGTTGTTCCTGTTCGACTGTTCTGAACCAATTACTGATGAGAACTTTGCTAACGTTAAAGAATACTTTGGAAGGTATTTTTAAAGTTTTTTAAAAGTCTTTGTTTTCTATTTATATGCGTCCGTGTTGCAGTTTCATGTATTCATATATTTTGGGATCATATTACAGGTTGTTTTCTAATGACAACAAAGAGGAATCTGAAAATACGGTTACCCATATCTCCACTGCTTCAAAGAATTCCACAAAGGATGTTTTCGTCACTGGATTCCCTCATAGAAATATCACTGAGCTTTTGGATGTCGAACATGTAATAAATTATAAAGTTATTTAAAAAATTTGTGTATCATAAATAAGTGCAACAGATTATAACCATGTCTTTATTTTTTTTTCTTAGGGTGTTTCCAGCATCATAATTGGAACTATAATAGCCATTCAAGAAGAGGAAGGCTGGTGGTATCTCGGATGCAAAGCATGTAAGAAGAAGTCTGTCAAGTCGTCGGATATTATTGATCTAGATACGGATGTAAAACCTACAATGTCATTGGATGGAAAAGACGAATGGCGTTGTCAAAAGTGCAACATCGTTCCGGTGATTAAAATATTGTAAGTAATACATAAATAAATAGATTAAAGAATTATTGTCAATTATTTATTTGACTATTGTTTTGTTGTGTAGTTTCAAGCTTCAAATCAGAGTCCAAGACGAGAGTGGCACAATGTCATGGACGTTGTGGAACGATGAGGTACAATCGTTGGTTGGAGTATCAGCCTTCCTTTTGTGTGAAAAATTTGGCAAGGTATTTATTATTTTATGTAATACAAATTACCTTCCACATGGTTCAATGGTAACCATAAAATAATGCTACAATTCTGTGTAATGTAGCTGGATGTTTTCCCCCCGGTCATTACTGGGTTGGTGGGAAAGAAATTTGCCTTCAAGGTTAGCAGAGACGAATACAATGCTAAGAAGATGCTCCATGTCTTTACTGTTTTGCGACTTACCGGAGATGTGGACATTATAGAAAGTCTTCGTCCAACTGCAACACCTATAAAGGTAAATAGTTTTTTTAAAAACATTGGCCATATGTATTAATTTTGATAGTCAATGTAATTGTTAAATTGTGTTGTATGTAAACAGGAGTCTGAAGCCACAAGTTCTGCCGCAATTGTGGCCATTCCGTTGGTAATGAAACATCTAAATTATTTGTTACTTATATTCTTTGTCATATAAACTTTTGTAATTTAATATTTTATTTATTCATATGTCATAGGATCTTGAGTCTCAAACAGATGAGAATCACACTCCATTGTCTTATAAAAAAGTTGGTGATCCAAGTCCTCGTGACAAACGTGCTGGTGAAGACGATTTGGGAAGTGAAAATTCAAATGCAAAAAAGAAGGTTCTTGAAATTAAGATGGAAAAGAATCCTTGAAGTTCTCTATGATTTGAAACCTTCATTAACGAATGGCTATTATGAATAATGTCATACTATATAAAGACGATATTTTGACACTTTTCGAGTGTTTTTATAGTATGAATATGGTTTATTTCTTTTTGACTGGGGAGTCCCAATCTTAATTTTTTTATGAACACAACATAATATTTCCTTTAAAATATTTGTTAGGGAGTCCCAACATAGACGTTTTTTTATAATTTCTCATCTTTGATTGCATTTGTTTTATAAAGTTATGTGTTTGGACTAATAACTTATACTCAGGCATTTTCAAGAAAATAAGTCATCAGATTATTCTATAGCTTGGACTGGAACAACAATTTTTAAGCAGAGGTTGTTCAAGACAATGATTTTTGATAGAGGTTCATCATAACTTTTTTTATAAAGACAATGACGCGTTTTTATCATTCAAATAATCATGTAAATACATGTACCAGTGTTCTATATTTTTTGTTTGTAAACATTGGTTTAATAAAATGTCGTTATACTATTTCAAACACAAATTTAATAACACACTTTTCACATGGTTTGTATTCCTTAAGTAGTATAACTAAGTTTTGTTGAACAATTGTTTCTTCGTACGAATTACAACATGAAAGTCATGTTGATAATGATGGTTAAATAGAGGTTTATGATTACGATGAGCTTTATTTGGCATATGATGGCGAGAAATCACCAAGATTTCACTATTTTGTTAAGTTTAAATGTTATTTCAATATGTTACCGATTACAAAAAAATGTATACAAACATATGAATCCAGCCAAATCAAAACATTTTAATTTTTCTTTAAAGTTTTTGAAAGATATATATTTTAGATGAAAGCCCAAATGTTATGTATATTAAAACCCCAATTACATATATATGAAAGCCCAGTTTTAAAGCCAATAATGTGAAGCCCAAATTTATGTAGAAGTTTAATAATGGAAAGCCCAATATTAGTCATTATGACTCACGCACGACTAATGATATATTCGTATACGGCCCAACTTTGATAAATGCATACATTTAGACACAAATTAGGTAATTACATAATGCATACAATCTGCTAACATATTATGACACAATTTGACCATTCCATACATTAAAACACAAACATTCGAATGATAAGTATTCAAAGTTACCAAAAGAACCATGCTAACAGTGAACATAACAACCAAAGTTTTGACCCAAACCTAAGAACAGACATTTAAACAAAGTCTAAACACAAGCATCACAAACAAATAAACAAAACAAGTCATCCGTAAAAATGTTCAGCAACAAAAGACATACAAATGTGATCAGCAATCACAAGTGTCATTTAACATACTTGGAATAAGGGAACCTGCATGTTTTCACCTTCCACTGCCTCTTGAACAACATCCATTAGCTTCTTCCACATCATTTTGGGTGTCTTAAAACCGCAAGTTTCTCCAAATACCCTCCACTTCCCAGCCATTTTGACGTGGCACAATCTTTCTGGACGAAGGCTGTCCGGAATCATTCTCAGTTTCATAAGGAACCTTACATCATCGTGAACAAGAAGCGCTCTGGTGTATGTACCCATATGTGTTGCGCAGAAATCAGTCGGCAATTCCTGATTAAGACATATATTAAATACACATTATCAGTTAACACTACTGCCTACATTCAATTTACTACTACATACATTCGATTTAAAAAGAATTAAACCTCTATATATCTTCTTACACTACTGCCTACATTCAATTTACTAAAGTTGAACTTTGATGCTTACCTATTGAGAAAGGTCATACACAGGTACATTGAGCTTAATGTAGACAACGTTCACTTCATTGTTGTGAGTAGTATGTCATTCCCATCCACCGAAATGCCTTGCTCTTTTATCTGTCATGATATGTACATGTAGCAATTACCACAAGTAGCCAACTATATTTCTAAAAACTTTAGTACAAATAAAATATACATACTTTAGAATCATAAAGTGGTATCTCACGAGCCGGAAGCCTCAAATTGTTGGGTAGATATGAGCATTAAACTTTTCTATCCCACTGTGCTTAAGGACAGGCATATGTAGCCTATAGTTACCCATGTTTGTAAAAACCAGATTCTGTCCTTCCTGAATTTTTAGGTCAGCATCGAGCCTATCCCATATGGTCCCGAATAGGGATTTTGATCGTACAACACTATCTGGGTCTGTTCGAATCCTCTCATGGTTGAGTTTATACCTTGTGTGGTTGACGTACACCTTAAATCTTGTCTTCCAAATGTCTTGCAAAAAATCTCCCGGAAGAACCTGTAAAAAAAAGAAGATTTTTTTTTATTCTTTCCACTAAAGGTTTTTAGTTCAACCATCATTGTAAACAAAATCTGCGTATTATATAATGTGTACCTGCCCTCCGCGCGTAAACCTTACAAGACATCTCACAACTCGATTCCCCACAGTACGCTGATCATAACCTTTGGCTTCACATCCGCCATTTACATATCATGTTGCGTAAAACATGTCATCCCCTTCTTTAACAAAGTGAACCATACGCACATTATCATCCAAATTATCTTTTGCAAATGCTTCTCATTCGTCCCCATACAAATGTAGCTTTGTTCCATCTCTTCTTATTAAGCATACGAAACGATACCTGTTTGGTCCGTTAACAAAAATGTATGGCTGACCACCGAAGAACCTGACTTTGAATACTTTTGGTAATACCTACAACCTAGATGTCTCATGTTACTACTATGTAAAACAATCTGTTGTCAGTAAATAACTAACACGTGTTTAATGAAAACATAACAATACGCACCAAAAAGCTTTTGTATTCTTAAGTGCACATTGGGAAAATAAATTCATCATCCATGATAGCCTGAAACAAATTAAATAGCTGAATATAGAAGCTACAAATTTTTATAAGGCATGTACTATAAACGCGTTAAACATTTTTTCTCACTGAATCATATGGAATACTTTTAGTTACTTTTATTTACTTTCTAAATGGAAAATGGCTAATAATGGTGATTTACCAAACTTTGAAGGACATACCATATGGACTGATATGGTATTTTCTATGCATCATTATATCAGTTCACTTTTTAAAGTTTTAAAACACAATGGCAAATATTTAAACAGACAAGCTATGATCAATGTTGTAATCAATAAGATGCCATAATCCATTCAAAAAGTTTTTCAGGTTTGCAACCTGAATATAATCTTAGTTAGTTTTATTTACTTTCTAAATGGAAAATGGCTAATAATGGTGATTTACCAATCTTTGAAGGACATACCATATGGCCTGATATGGTATTTTCTATGCATCATTATATTAGTTCACTTTTTAAAGGTTTAAAACACAATGGCAAATATTTAAACAGACAAGCTATGATCCATGTTGTAATCAATAAAATGCCATAATCCGTTTAGAACGTTTTTCAGGTTTGCAACATGAATATCATCTACTATGATTAATATAACTTTCAGTTCATCATTATCCACTTTAAATTGACTTATCGTACGGATAAAAAAGACATGCAGATCATAAAAAATGGGAAACTAATTAGGAAACTTGATAATCAAACTATTAACATCTTGATTTAAAGTGACATAAACATTATTCAAATCAATGATCCGTTCCAGTAACTGCTGCATTAATATGTACATGAATCATATTATCTGCTAATCTTAATCAAAAAGGGAAGACCTATATCTTTGGGTACTGCCAACTGATAATAGTATGATTTCAATCACTAATAACAAATCATACAATAAATAACATTCAATCTCTTTACAAACATCTCAGAACATAAAAATTCAATTTATTGCACTGTTCATTTTTATAAGATGATGCATGCGACATCTAGATGATCAATTAACTATGAAAATTAATCGAAAAAGGTAATGAGTTTACCTTGAGTTGTAGATAAGTCTGAAGAACAATCGAGTCTCAATAACTGTGTGTGTTAATGATCATCCGTATTGGGCTTTTTATGTTTCTGATAATTTTGATATGGATGGAGTGTTTTGGTAAGTGAGATACTATAATTATTATGGTTATACGTTTTCCACCTATAGCCTATATTTTTTTATTTAATTAAATTGGATAATTATAAAATAGATCATTTATTTGGTAAATATTATCAATGTTTAATGAGAAGTTTAACAAGATGCATATGTTTGTTGCATGCATTATGTACTTTATATATTTTGTATAGTTTTTGCATGCATTATGGAATGTGTATGTTTTGGTTTTTTTCATAATCATCAATTATTTAGTTGATTTTGTTGTCATCTAAAAGCATTGTTTGTAAAAAACATGTTTATTACATTCAACAACAAGTATTATTTTTATTAAAAAATACTTTTATTTGAAGATCAGTTACATGTTTAGTAAAATTTTCTCATTCCTATAAGAACTAATGGTTTTCATTTTAATAAACACGTGCAAAAAACTATTTCTTACAATCAAAAACCTTATACCACATCATCTAAGGTAGTAATGTGTCTTTCATAAGTCCTTATTATATTTTTCATGTATGTTTTATCAATCAGTATTTTGATATTATGTTTGTTAATTTTATTTGTTGTAGGATTTTATATACTCTGAATATGAAGGATTCAGGAGAAAACAAGTCGTCAAACGCTGACAATAAAGTTGTAATTGATCTATCCGATGATGATGATGATGATGTTAGTTTTACAATATAATTATCATATCATTTAGATTAAATAATTATACATATATATAATTTTATACATAGCAATTTTTGTAACTATTTCTTTTCATCCCTTCAAAGATATCAGTGATGATGTTAGTGTTAAATCATCCATAATATATCATTTAAACAAAATATTTATACATATGTTTAAAGTTAGATGTCTAATTTATTATTTGTTGAGAATACAATTTTGCAGCCCTACAAAGACCTGAGGGAAAATGTCGTTGGTCAAACCGTTGATGATGAAGAAGTTATTCATCTTGCTGATTCTGACGATGAAGATGTTGTTCCACTGGATAAAGAGAACAAAAACGTTGATAACGAAAAAAATGACAAAAAAATAACAACTCATTGCTTTCATTGATTATGTATACATAATTTTATTTTATTTTATTTATACTTTTGTTCATGTTGCATTTTTAGGTTAATGATGAGGACAAATCTTTTTCGTTTTCCCGTTTAACAAAAAAAGCAAGGACTTTACCCTCTACATCGAAACCTTTACATCTTATTGACGAAACCACGGATGAGGACATTCCTAACAGTGACACCGTTATTAACATGACACAATCGGAACCTTTACATCTTATTGATGAAACCACGGATGAGGAAATTCCTAACAGTGATACCGGTATTAACATGACACAAGGTGTTGTTAACGATGCCCTTTATGAAGCAACTGATGAAGAAAATGGCATTGATTTAGAAGATTCAGATGATGTTACTGAAGAGTCTCCGGAGAAGACTACTGATGATGTAGAATTTATTGATGATGAAGGTGTAACAAAGGATGATACTGATGAAGAATATGATCCAAATAACGATGTTTCGGATGACGAATATTACAAACCTGCGGGTAACGATGCAAGTGATGATGAGTATAATCCCGATAATGATATTACGGACGATGAAGATGACGATAATTGAAATATTGCAAAAACAGGTTTAGTACGGTTTTTCGTTAAATAAGTATATGTTTTATTTTTTTGTTTCGGTGCTGCATTTTTTTCGTTTATGTTTTTTAACCTATTAAGCTATAAATAAACATTGTTTTAATTATCATTTTTGTTAATCATTTAATTATATTTTGTGTAACATTTGTTTAGCTTAAAGAGTCATTATAATTGACTCATTTATGACAGTTGTATTTTTTGCATGACTAAAAGTGTAAATAAAGGGCCTAAACACTCTTATATATAGAACCTTTGTTAATCCCATATAACACACACAAAAAAAACCTATTCGTCTATGAAACCCTAAATCTCATTCTATATTCATTCACTAATTTCATAAACCTCCAAATCATAACATATAATAATCATGGCTAATTTGGAATCTGAAATCATTCTTGATTCGTCCAAACCAATAATTGACGAACCAAATGAAGAACCACAACAGAAACAGAAGAATGAGCAAGAGATGTCAATGGCAGTACAAACATGTGGCTGAACAACACACACACAAAATAAAACAAAGGGCTGATGATGCAATTTTATTCCTTTTTTCTGTCTTAGAAAAGTTGAATCCACTAGAATTGATATAGTTACAATTCGTTATAGTTTTGTATAACCAGTGTGTATGTTGATTGTCACAATTTTTTTTGTTTACATCTGATTTGGACACCTCTGTTATGGTTGACTGACTAAAACTGAATGTTGGGGATCATAATGATTTCCAAGAGGTTTTGAACCGCGTGAGTGCGAGGTTTCTTAAGGTTGATGCCATGGTTCAGGAATTTCGTGCAATGGGACTTGAGTTAGACGATGACTGCTATGTTGACATCAACTGCTCCAGTGATGATTAAACATACATGGTGGAACTATGGTTATCAAAAAATGTTTGTCTTATGTTTTTGAGTAATAAATTTAATGTTTTCAGATTTGTTAATGAAATCTCTCATTAATTGTATTTGATTTGAATTAAAATTGGTGTTGATCTGTTATTAATTGTGCCATTTTTAGTTACAATATTTTTACTAATTACCATAAATGTGACTTCTACAAATAAATCATCTGATTTATGAGTATTAAATAAGAATCCCTAAGATCATGCATATTAAAATGTAACATTTATAAATATTGTTTGTTCAATGTTTTATGCAAGTACACAGATTCATAAACACAAAAAATTTCTCCACGTCTGTACTAATCCATTAACATGGATGATAAAAATCAAATCGAATCAAGAAAGCGTAAAAAGAAAGTTGTTGTGAATCAAAACACGCTACATTCAAATGAAAACTCTTATTTCAATGTCAACATGAGTCGTCAACATTCAAATCAAGTTGTTCCTACATCAGAAAAAAGTACACCAGATCCAAAAAGAAGAGTATCACTTGCTGAAATACTCAATTGTAAGTTGGTTGTTCACATTAAATAATTTATTCGGTTTTTGCATGTTAATCAAGATATTGATTTGTTTGTTCTTATGTTATTAGATGATCCACTTGATGGAGGTGTTCCAAAATACAACATGCTCTCACAGGACAAATCAATATCACAGGTTTATGAAACTGTCCTTTAAAATACTTTATGCTAAGTAGTTATCATTATAGTTAGAATGATTTACAGATGTATGAAAAATATGAATTCTAATTATTTGGTTTGAACGGTAATAGGTTCTTCTACGCATACTGGGAAACAAACAAGGCTTCCTTTATCAGACGTTAGTAACTGTAAGTTAACTTGTCTGTTGTGTAAAGTATTTAACTTTTAGTTATGTTAATACACAAGTGACGTTTGTTTAACCAAAGAATGACATATAAACCTCTTGCAATTAAATGAAGTAACAGGTTTGGGAATAAATAGGAACACATTTGTAACTCAATTATCACCATCATTGGGCAATCATTGGGCAATGTTCCTCAAGTTAAGCAAACACGGTTAACAATTTTTGAATCACATACAGGTTAGTTCATACTGTTGTTAGTCGTGTATTTGTCTTTAGGTTTCCTTACATGACCATTGGTTAGACTAAACTTATATGTTTATGAGTACGTTCTTCAACACAGCATACAATGTCCCACCAAGCAAGCAATAATCGGCAACTACTTTCTGGCTTTGGTAATTGTAAGTATGTAACCTTAAAAAGGCATATATAGTTTTATTAGCACACTGGTATTTTTTTAAAGTAAGCATAACATCTCTGTTTATTTATCATGTTTCAGATTTCTCACAAAATATAACCTCCATGCCAAGTCTATCACCATTAATTCAGAATGACCCTGCACGGTTTAGACAAACATTACTTCAAACTAATCAATCACAATCAGGCGTGTTATTTACTTACCTTAGTAACAATTTTTGGAGGTTAACATGACTATGTAGTATGTTTTACATTTGATTCATTATAAATTATGTTATATTACGTTAGGTTTAAATCAGCAATCTGTTACAAATAATGGCAAATATAGTGTTAATGAAAATGGTAAGAGATGTGATCGTGATAGTATAGTGATAATTAGATACGTTATAGGGTAAATCAGAAAATTACCTTTAGGAAAAAGTAATAGTCTAAAATTACCAAAGACGGATTCAATTAAACACGTGATGAACCAAGTTCGTTGTACACGAAGATCTTATGAATTTGAGACGTTTTGATTCGATTTGGACAATTGATTTGAATTGGTTTCGGTTTTTAAACTAATATTAATCCTACAAATTTTAAAGCTATTTAATTTTATCCTAAAGTGCATGAATCGTAAACCCAAAATAAATCTAAACACAATTACTTAAAATTTAAAACTATTTAAAAATCTATAAAAAAATTAATCTATTTAATTAAAATAATTTTAACACTATTTAAAAAAATCTAATTAAACTTTTTAAACTAATTAAATTTATTAAAAATTACTTTTAAACCAAATCTATTTTTAAAACTATTTTTATTTAAATCTAAAACAATAAAAATCTAATTATTTAAGAATCTAATTAAACTTTTAAAATTAATAAAAACATTTTTATTTTTATTATATTAATTTGTTTATCTAAAAACCTTTATAAAAGAAATGTCATAGAAAGAGTTTAAAGGAAAATTAAAGTAAATAATAGAAGTTAACAAAATCTAACAGCTCCTTTAACCGAAACTTTATTAATTATCAAAGCTGATATAAAACCAAAACAAGTGGCTAGACCAGTTGGTTAGCACACTTGTAATTAACCGTGAGGTCACGGGTTCGAACCACATGAGTGGTCATCATTTTTTTGACAATTATTTTTATATGAATAAAAAAAATAAAATGTCACAGTTGGTGACTATATGACAGTAATCTATGAAAAGATAAATCAGCAAATACCAACAAACTAACAGAATTATATGGCTCAAATCATTCAGCACAATCACACAAATACAACAAAGAGACTTAAAAATCAGTAAATAGGAGTAAATACGAGAACAACAATCAGTCCACAAACAATATTTCAGCAATCTAAACATTCAGCAATCTACAAAAAGGATTTAAAGCTCTAAAAACTAAATAAGCAGGATAAATCATATTAACTAGCAAAGCTAAATCGAGACATATAGATCTATAAACCCAACCAATAAATCAGATAAATCGAAAGCATAGTTACAAAGTAACTCAGGCACAAATTATACTATACTAACTTATCAGATATGCAGACATCAATTCGAAGAAAAATCGTTCAGCAAAAACTAAATAGTACTAGCAGCCTATAATGAACATACACTCAAATGCTAAATTACACAAGAAATCGTGACAGATCTACTCCAATTTATATCTAATCCTAACACAAATAACTACATTTATATAGCACTGATTAATTACCAAAACTAAACATGCAACAAAGTCAGTAGAGTGAAACGCAACTATTCAGACCTTTTGGAAAAAGCATCACATCAGAACAAATAAGCCAACAGTTACACTTATTCAAAATCAGTGAATCAAGTTCAATCATTAATCATACATTTAAACAAAAGCAGATCGCTCATCATATCAGTTAAAACTAATTAAGCAGATTCATTCAACCATCACAACTAACTAATCAAGCTGATTTAATCACATAACAAACAGATTCATTTATAAACGTAAACACAAAAAGAAAAGAAAATGGAACCTTTTGGAGTATCCTTTGAGACGAAGGAAGGCGCCGAGCCTCCTTATTTCACCGAATCAGGACCACCAAACGCCATTACTTGAACCATTATCAACATCACCATACTAACCATTTACCATAATTCGAACAAATTTTATAAACTTTCAGTGGGAAAGTTTATCCCCAAACTTATTCTTTTAATATTCAATTCAAGCTATTAATTAAAGCTCAACTAAATATTTTAATCATTATTAAAGCATAATAGATTAAAGTAAAAATTGCAATATTAATCTTAACAGAAAGTAAACAGAGTAATATTTCGAATTAAAACCAAACTTTTATTAATAATCAAGCTTCATTACAAAACTGAGAAGAAAAAGATTACAAATTACCCTAGATCTAATTTAGCATAATAACTTTAAAGAATAAAAATGGGATAAATTACATGAAGAAAATGTAAAACCCGTAAAAATAAGGTCATAATTTAATTATATTTTCAATTATTTTGAAGTATTTTATAACGTTAAATATTATTATGTTTAATGGTTTAAGTTGAAACCAATATTAAATATTTAATTTTAATATTTTGACGAGCAACGAGGACTACTAGTGATCGCGATACCGACGGATGCCCACAATTTTATATTTTATTATCAATCGTTTCGATATTTAATATTTTCAACGATATCGCTTTAATTACGTATCGATTCGTTATATTATTATTTTTCGTGTGCGTTTAAACTTTTAAGTATTTTTACGAAACCCGAGTCCCGTAAATATTTTTAAAATTGACTTTTAGTCATTTCTCGCTTTTTAACTAATATTTACATTTTGGACCAAAACTATCACAAATTGGCAAAAACTACCCTAACCCCACACTATATATAATTTTTCCACTAGCTCTTTTTCATTTTAAAATTCATAAACAAAATTCATCTTCCTCCATTCTTTTTTTTCTTCTTAGCCATACACCCCCACCCTTCAATTCCATCAAATTTTCTCAAGTTCTAGTTTGAATCTTCCAAAATCAAGCAAAGTCCCATCCTAGAAATCACAAGGGCTACAATTTGGTATAAAATTTTCATACATGCAACCATATTAATTTTTTCAAGAAAAGTTAGTGATGTTTAATCCAAATTTGTTGTATGCATGTGTTAGTAATGATGATCAAAAGATTTTCATGCTATGTTTTTGTTAAAAAGTTGATTTTTAATTTTTGGGTTTTTGATTTTGATGATGATACAAGTGTTAGGATTGGTTTATGATGATATTAGGGGCTTAGGTTGATGACAAAAGTTGTTGGTTTTGATCAAAAACATGATTTTGCAAGAGATTTTAATAGTCAATTTTGGGCAGTAAGTTTGAGGTCATTTCCGGAAATCTTACGTCTGAATATAGGTTGTTATTATGGGATTATGTTGTAGAGAATTTCGTTAGCTTCGATTTGATATAAGGTAGGCCTTCCAACTCCAAACGAGGTGGAAGATACACTAGTTTGATTTTCGTGTACCGGGAGACGAGTGTTGACACAATCCGAAAATTGTTATCGATATTTGGATCGAATCTCGGGGACTATAAAATGAGTTTCAAAATGATTCAAGGGCTGTTCTCAGGCTCCAAGTTTAGTATTTTGAGTCTATTTTTAGAATCAAGTGGCGGTTTTACAAATGGAGTTGTTTAGAATGGTCAAAATGGTTTCGTAAGTCAAGGTCGCTAAACTGTCCGGATTTTGTGATTCAAAGATGAGTCGGGCAGGGAACTTTAGAAGTAAAATCTTTTAATGGGCTCTTGGGAGGACTTTCTACATATAGTAAGTAAGTTCTCTGAGTAGTATCATAAAAATTTGATGTGTCTAAGTATGGGAAAACGGCGTGGACATTTGGTATGTTCCGGCAGATTTTTGTTAAAGGCATATAATAATAAAATGAATATATAGGAAAGTATAATAGAACCACTTGCATCGTTTTCTCTCGAGTTGTCGTGATTTTATACTTGAGTTTGATTTTATTAAGTATCATTTATTTCTCGAGTCTATTAATAATGTACGCACCTTATTTGCTAGGTTGCGGTTGTCGTGTTTTTCGGGCATCTACTATCGTCGGCGATCGTCTTCAACTACTATAAGTACTAAGGTGAGTCTATAGCCTCGCTTTATACTAGTTATTAAATGATTTTAAACCCGCGAGGGGGAATACATATTTTATAAACTTAGAACACAAGATTTTTATGGTATGCTTTGTCCCTCTATGAATGGACCCGTGGTTGCCTTTAAATTGCATTAAGTGATTGCCTTTGTTAAAACCTCAATTATGGACCGTTAATTAACCTATGATGGGTTAACCGCTAGTACAATTAATAGATCTATGGGGGAAGCCGCCCCGGTTCAGTTTTTGTAGACTTGTCATAAAAGCTTAGGCCCGACCTCCACACTGTTTGAGCATATTGTATTGAGAAGTCAGGTATACGGCAATGTACCAATAATCTGGAGGTAACCGACAATTAATAAATCTCTCGTCTTATTAGACTGATATGGGAGTGTCTAAGGGCTCGGTTCCATGAGCTTATTGCAATTTACGCTATATACAATTATCATTGTTGATGCAAATTATTATTTGACGCTTATAAGCATGCCAGAAACTTATAATCTTTGTTTGTGTTCAAATTGATTACATAAACCTATAGATTCACTCGGCATTTTTGCTGATTGTTTTACTCACATGTATTTCAGGTAATCAAGAAGTGGAAGCTTGGAGGTCACGAGAATGAAGTTGTGCACTGCTATGTTTTTCAAACTATTTGATTTATTTATCGTTCCATTTTTAAAACAATCTAATATGTTGTTTTAACTTATCTTTTGGTAACGATTACTTGGGACTACGCTACTCTGACAAATGTTTTAGGAACGATAAATCTAAAATGTCTCTTTTCGAGTCGTTCTTTATAAATTATGTGTTGTTGTATCATTGTTTAGCACCCAAAGATGTATTCCGCTGCGTGTAAATTTGGGGGTGTTAAAGATTGGTACAAGAGCCATGAGTTATAGAGAACTAGGTCTTTTTTCTAAAAACCTAAACTATAACTGTCGGTTTTATTTTTCAAAGAGTCGGTGCACATGATTTCGCGTGACTTCAGGTTCAAGCTACTTCTGAGATTACAATTTTAGTATACGCTATTACGTATACCTTATTGTCAAGTAATTATAAATAAATACTATGATCCATTTACGGATATATATTTATATCTAGGATCCCTTTTATCGATATATATTTATGTCGTTAAACTTTTCGATAAAAGTTTATCATTTATTAATGATTAACTTAAATAAATACATTGAATTTTCAAGATCTTTCTGTATTTATTTCTGAAGTATTTAAATTGCTTTTATTGCAAATTTTATATTATGACCTTACATACCTCCATCTGCGCGCGTTACTTTTATTGCTTAACCCTTTGAGATATCTATATAGATATCCAAATCGTCTTCCGACTGTTTGTGTTTAGACGTCTTGAAACGTAATCTCTAGACCATTGTGTAGCACAATGTGTCCTTGGGATAGACTAACCGCCATCGTGTGAGTCATACATCTAGAAACACTTCTTATAATCGTGTTGAATAATATCATGGTTTTTCATAATATTTTGTTGATTTTTATTATCGTTTTACACGACATGCGAAGATTTAATTCGTTGACATTTATATGTATCGACTCCGAAGTGTATTGTTCGCTTATGTCTCGGTAACGTCATCGTCATTTTATAAATCATCGTCTAGATTATGGCACTAGATTGGAATATGATTTTACTTCTATAAAATTGTATCATTTGTTTTTCATTAACCTTCTTGCTCCCGGAACGCAACTCGTTAATGTTCCATTCTTTTCTCGTTATGTTTTGGTGTTTTTGAAGAATCGTGGCACCAAGGAGATTTGCCTACATTGCACCTTGAAACTTAAATTACGAACGTCTTTCACCGTTTTGCTTCCTAAATTTCGTGTTGAATACCTTGAAGCATTTTTTGTCATTCATCATGCTATATTTTATTTGATGCTCATTACGAGATTTATTTTTCGTTGTTGTAAAATCCACAAGGCATGTGTGTATATATATATATATATTTTGAGCCGTTAAGAAGTGTCGAAAAATACACTTTATGTAGAAACTGTAGGGGCAGTATAAACAGGTCAAAATTTAAAAGTAAAACCTGCGCTTTTCAAAATAAAATAGTCAAACCTGCACAGAACTTGCAGGGGTATTTTGGTCATTTTACATTGGGTTTCAGGTCTCGGGTAAAACTAGAAAGTCGTCTGAAACGTCGTTTTGCATCAAAATGCTTTAAACTCCGAGTCTTGGAGATGTCGTTTATCGGGTCAATTAATCGGCTCATATTTAAAAGTTAAATCTGATAGAAAATTCAGAACATGAGTTTTAAACGTTTCTAAGCAGTTTTGATTTCATTTGAGATCGTAAAATTTTAACGAATATTATTTTATAATTAACGAATACTAGTTGCATGTGAAAATGTTTAAAAATAGAAACATTACAAGATTAGCAATTACCGGATTAATGGTGTAATTTGAAAATGAATAATATATTTTCTTAAAAGCATGTTGTGTCGAGTATCTTACATAGAACACACATATGGATTGATTTATTCTTTTTATATATATGACTCATTTGTCATACGATGTTATTTTATTTTCGTTTTCTTCTAACTTTCCACTGACTTGGGATGAGTTTTGAAGTTTTGTCTTCACATTCTTCGTCGATATTTTATCGCGTGTCTCATGGCGTTTTCGTCTAAATCTTATAACCTTTTGAAAACTTAACAACTTGTAACCATTTCATTGGTTGTTTTATGAGCTACTATTTGCCACTTTTTGCAAAATTTTGACTACTTTATACGTTGTCATAATGTCACCTTATAAATAAATCTGATATTGTTTTACGATTATTTTCACCAATTGTTTTTACTTTGGTCTTAATACTTTTCGTAACATTAAAAGTTGCTTATTGATTATCCCACAAATTACTTGTATCCTATAAATTTATAAACTATTTTTAAATTTCATTTTACAAATGGCATGGTTTATATAAAGATAAGAAACGTAATACTTTTCAACGAAACGGAGCACTGCATTGCTAGCCCTAAATTATACATGGCCTGATCACCTATGTCTAATTTAGAAGGAGCCTGCTAGGCTGAATAGTAGTCAACTTAAAAATCTTGATAATAAATAACTTTTTACTTGTATTTATGATAAAGATAAATAAAATGTAATAAAGTGAAAAGAAGTTTTGAAAACCTTTATATTTTATGCAAGTGGCGCAATTTCTATGCATCCGCATATGTTTTCTTACCTTTCGTTAAACGAATTACGTGATTTTAAGTACGTTTTTACTCGATGATTGTTTTCCCACTTGTTACTTCATTTTGTCTTATAACTGATTTCTTTTGACCGTTCGTCTAATTACTGACTGTTGATAAATGACTTGAAAGTCTCGATGTTTTATCCTTCCTTCTCGTCCAATCTTCTTTATGCGACTGGGTAGATCTTTGGAATGTCTCCGCACGTGAATAATGAATTATCACTAGAGTGATTTCCGTATATCCGGGATGACGTCCGTCACTCTTGTTTGTCTCGAAATCCACTCTTGTGAGTCGTGCTTTGACTTCTCTCTTTAAACACTAACATCGTTCATTTGATTTGTTTTAATTACAAGTGATTATTAGGATTTTTCTTTGATTAAAATTTTTGTATGGATCTTATTTCCGATCGTGTATCGACCACCGCTAAGTTAACGAGCTAATGTTGGTGAACCACCGACCGCACTAACAAAATTGACAACTTGTTTAATCTATCATTTCTTATCGTTTTACCATCAACGCCTTTATCTTATTATTCTCTTTAAGAATTCATACGACATTTGCTTCGTTCTCTTTTGTACCGTTGATTTCGTACTAATTGCTGACCATTATTTCCATTCGTATTCGTTTGTTATCTTGTCACATATCGAAACCCGAATATATCCTATGTTTATTTTGAAATAATAAACACCTTTATGTATTTCTACAACGTATTATAAAATTTTTATGGAACTTTTATACATTTTTCCAATGATTTTCAATTATCGAAATAACTATCATAAGAAAAAGTTCAAATTTATACATCATATTTTGTATAACTAAAACTAATGTTTAAAATGAAATTATGTTCTATCTTTTGAACTAATAGACTTATCATACATTACTTTAAATGTAATGAAATTATTGGTTTAATTTATATTCCTAATAGTGATTTAATTTGGAAATTATATTTTCTAATTATAACCATCAATATGAGTTTATACATAAATTTATGTCATTCTTTCAAAGCCTCTTAAGACGACCAAATAAAATTTGAAACTATTTTACTTCTATCTTTAATATATCATCTTTATCAAGAAAGTACCTCAACTGAGTTTTAAGGTAATACCAAATCCGGGACGGATAATTGTGACAAATGTTATTTTAATGATAATATTTAATTCTTTCTTCGCTCTCATTTTTCTAGTATTGGGAATTATTATGTTTTACGGTTACGTGAGTCGAGATCCCTCGTCGATCGTCAACCTTAAATCATTTTACCACATCTTGTCCGTTTATGCGTTTATTGAATTCATTTTTATCTCGTTATGTTCCTCGTATTGAAGATCACTATTTTATTCTGAATTTAAAATGAATCTCGGGAAGCAGTGTATAAGAAGAAATGATAAGTGTCACCAGGATTTATGCGTGTACTTGTGGAATGATTGAGGACGGAATCTCTTAACGAATGGAGTTAATAAATTCGTTACAACCTCGAGGAGTATGTTGAAGCCGACACCGCAAGTGGAAATACTCTGTAGATCAAGTGGTTATTATCAAGGGTTCGTTCAAGGTTTTCTCGATGATTAATGGAAATCTATACTTGATGATTATTGTTCGACCTTTTATTTTTATGTACTTATGTGGTATGTGATCTAGTCAAATGATCGTAAGTTGTGAGAACTTGAGACGGCATCATCCGATGACGTCCGATCATGTAGAACATATAGTATGTAATATCTTTTTGACTTTCAACGACGATGTTTATTGAGACTTTAATGCGCGTTGGCGAACGTGAGATGGTGTCTTTGTATTATCTTTTGAGTGAGGACCCGCGTGTGAGCACCCTCCGATGACGAAAATGTTTTTCTTGTTAATTCTTTTTGATGTGTGTCCATGGCTATCCGGCCAGTGGCTATCCTTTAAATTGCAACATTCTTTTTAACTGGACTTACCCGAAAATCCTGTCACCTATTCTTGTCGTCGAATGAGCTTCGTGTGATTCATAAAATTTTCATGTGTCGAACTTGACGGGTGACTGGTGGATAAGGATTTATTTATTCCTTTTTGGTGAGATACCACTTTACGACAAGTTGCGTTTTGTAAAAGAACCAGTGGAGATCGTGGATCAAGATTCACGTAGGAACGTGAAGACTTCTTTATAAGGAATACCCTCATCCTTCCGGGTAGTGAACAACTCGAGTATGAGGTGAGTCGAGCGCCGGGACGTCGCTCCCTTAAGGTGGTGAGGATGTAAAACCCATAAAAATAAGGTCATAATTTAATTATATTTTCAATTATTTTGAAGTATTTTATAACGTTAAATATTATTATGTTTAACGGTTTAAGTTGAAACCAATATTAAATATTTTATTTTAATATTTTGACGAACGAGGACTACTAGTAATCGCGATACCGACGGATGCCCACAATTTTATATTTTATTATCAATCGTTTCGATATTTAATATTTTCAACGATATCGCTTTAATTACGTATCGATTCGTTATATTATTATTTTTCGTGTGCGTTTAAACTTTTAAGTATTTTTACGAAACCCGAGTCCCGTAAATATTTTTAAAATTGACTTTTAGTCATTTCTCGCTTTTTAACTAATATTTACATTTTGGACCAAAATTATCACAAATTGGCAAAAACTACCCTAACCCCACACTATATATAATTTTTCCACTAGCTCTTTTTCATTTTAAAATTCATAAACAAAATTCATCTTCCTTCATTCTTTTTTTTTCTTCGTAGCCATACACCCCCACCCTTCAATTTCATCAAATTTTCTCAAGTTCTAGTTTGAATCTTCCAAAATCAAGCAAAGTCCCATCCTAGAAATCACAAGGGCTACAATTTGGTATAAAATTTTCATACATGCAACCATATTAATTTTTTCAAGAAAAGTTAGTGATGTTTAATCCAAATTTGTTGTATGCATGTGTTAGTAATGATGATCAAAAGATTTTCATGCTATGTTTTTGTTAAAAAGTTGATTTTTAATTTTTGAGTTTTTGATTTTGATGATGATACAAGTGTTAGGATTGGTTTATGATGATATTAGGGGCTTAGGTTGATGACAAAAGTTGTTGGTTTTGATCAAAAACATGATTTTGCAAGAGATTTTAATAGTCAATTTTGGGCAGTAGGTTTGAGGTCATTTTCGGAAATCTTACGTCTGAATATAGGTTGTTATTATGGGTTTATGTTGTAGAGAATTTCGTTAGCTTCGATTTGATATAAGGTAGGCCTTCCAACTCCAAACAGGGTGGAAGATACACTAGTTTGATTTTCGTGTACCGGGAGACGAGTGTTGACACAATCCGAAAATTGTTGTCGATATTTGGATCGAATCTCGGGGACTATAAAATGTGTTTCAAAATGATTCAAGGGCTGTTCTCAGGCTCCAAGTTTAGTATTTTGAGTCTATTTTTAGAATCAAGTGGCGGTTTTACAAATGGAGTTTTTTAGAATGGTCAAAATGGTTTCGTAAGTCAAGGTCGCTAAACTGTCCGGATTTTGTGATTCAAAGATGAGTCGGGCAGGGAACTTTAGAAGTAAAATCTTTTAATGGGCTCTTGGGAGGACTTTCTACATATAGTAAGTAAGTTCTCTGAGTAGTATCATAAAAATTTGATGTGTCTAAGTATGGGAAAACGGCTTGGACATTTGGTATGTTCCGGCAGATTTTTGTTAAAGGCATATAATAATAAAATGAATATATAGGAAAGTATAATAGAACCACTTGCATCGTTTTCTCTCGAGTTGTCGTGATTTTATAATTGAGTTTGATTTTATAAAGTATCATTTATTTCTCGAGTCTATTATTAATGTACGCACCTTATTTGCTAGGTTGCGGTTGTCGTGTTTTTCGGGCATCTACTATCGTCGGCGATCGTCTTCAACTACTATACGTACTAAGGTGAGTCTATAGCCTCGCTTTATACTAGTTATTAAATGATTTTAAACCCGCGAGGGGGAATACATGTTTTATAAACTTAGAACACAAGATTTTTATGGTATGCTTTGTCCCTCTATGAATGGACCCGTGGTTGCCTTTAAATTGCATTAAGTGATTGCCTTTGTTAAAACCTCAATTATGGACCGTTAATTAACCTATGATGGGTTAACCGCTAGTACAATTATTAGATCTATGGGGGAAGCCGCCCCGGTTTAGTTTTTGTGGACTTGTCATAGAAGCTTAGGCCCGACCTCCACACTGT
Organism: Glebionis coronaria; assembly: GCA_025667525.1. NCBI lineage: Eukaryota > Viridiplantae > Streptophyta > Magnoliopsida > Asterales > Asteraceae > Glebionis > Glebionis coronaria. The sequence continues at coordinate 555,948,749 of CM046876.1, read as the reverse complement.
TTGAGCATATTGTATTGAGAAGTCAGGTATACGACAATGTACCAATAATCTGGAGGTAACCGACAATTAATAAATCTCACGTCTTATTAGACTGATATTGGAGTGTCTAAGGGCTCGGTTCCATGAGCTTATTGTAATTTATGCTATATACAATTATCATTGTTGATGCAAATTATTATTTGACGCTTATAAGCATGCCACAAACTTATAATCTTTGCTTGTGTTCAAATTGATTACATAAACCTATAGATTCACTCGGCATTTTTGCTGATTGTTTTACTCACATGTATTTCAGGTAATCAAGAAGTGGAAGCTTGGAGGTCACGAGAATGAAGTTGTGTACTGCTATGTTGTTCAAACTCTTTGATTTATTTATCGTTCCATTTTTAAAACAAACTAATATGTTGTTTTAACTTATCTTTTGGTAACGATTACTTGGGACTACGCTACTCTGACAAATGTTTTAGGAACGATAAATCTAAAATGTCTCTTTTCGAGTCGTTCTTTATAAATTATGTGTTGTTGTATCATTGTTTAGCACCCAAAGATGTATTCCGCTGCGTATAAATTTGGGGGTGTTAAAGAAAACCAGGGTATTTATAGCTGAAGTGAGGGTGGGGGTGATTGATGAAGAACAATTTGTGGCCCTTGGATCTTCAATATTCTCTCTCTTTCTTGTCAGTTAAGCATCTACGGTTGAGATTCACATACTAGCACATGGATTGCCAACGTGGCATCCGTTTGTGCTAGTTGTTTTAGTTTGATGATGAGATGGCTCTTTTTCATTGGTAGATTAAGAATGATGCGATGTCTTGTCCACTTAAACGCTGCCACGTCTCATGCTCAATCCGTCTTCTACTTCCGAAAAGAATGGGGGATTTATTTACCCACTCGTGTGAATAACCCGTGTGAACAAAACCCCCTTATTAATTTGAGATTTATGGATTAGGGTTTTTAGGGAATAGTGAATTAATAAGGTTTTTAGGGTTGGGGGTAAATGGGGTTCTGGTTATTTTGGTGAGAGAGAAGGAAGATACATAGGTTGTATCGAAATGATTTTGATTGTGTGTGTGTATAACGTGTGAATACACGTTTGTGGTAAATAAAAAGTTGACTTTGCTAACAAACGTATTAATATGTCTTTGCTAATTCAATGGGCTTTTGGCCCAAATTCACACTCCATCCGTCTAACATATCACACATGGGCTTGCGAATGGATCCATTTGGTTACTTCCCTTCGTCTCATAAGTCAAATTGGGCCTTTGATTATAAACACGAAATTAGACCCAAAAGTTCAATAATCCGTCCCCTATTGTGTTGTTATTGGGCCTTAAATGGGCTTTGTAACCAAGATTGATCAATATTTGCTCCCTTATTGGGCTTTTGAGCCCAATAACCAAAAGTGGGGCCCACAAGGTCCAAATAATCCTCAATAAGTTCAATCCACTCGAAACCGATCTTGAATCTTGGCTTTGTCGATCTTTTCTTCAAACTCGTGTCGTTTTCGCCGGTTTTCGTGAACTTGGTACCTACACACATGAAACAACAAAACAACACATATACAAGGCATTTTCATAATAATCATGCTTTTATTGTTCATTTTAAGATACAAATGATATGAGTAATTACACTCATATCAAACTCCCCCTTGCTAAGCAATTGCCGTGTCCTCACGCAATGATAAAATAAAACACTAACTACACTTTATTCAACTTTTGACAATTTATTTTGCAAAGACATAATGTATTGCTTTCGTTATTTGAAAAATAACTTTAAGGATCATAAAACTCAAATAGATTCATGTTGATCCCAACGTTAGATCGATTTAGCTTTATGTATACGAGATTAGATCAAGTAATACACTTAGAGAAACCTTTGTATATGTATATGACAATCTAAGTGTTATGCGGAATTAACACTTAAACAAGAACACACAAGATGTAAACAAACTTTCACTTTGATTAATGATATCAAACTTGCTTACAATGAAAGTAGTTTTCGTATGAAAACTTGTATGAATAATAACCTAAAGGTCTTCTTTTATAGACGTAAGAAGCCTTGTACAATAATCTACGTATCAACTATTCTAGGTAAAGATAAATATAGAAAATACATTGTTGTTCCTATCTTTACTAGAATTAATCTAGAATACAATAAACGCGTAGAGTATATCCTTCCATCAGTGCTTGTCTTCAATGTATCAACGATTGACTTTATCTTGTCAACGCTTGATCTGTCAGCGTTTGTTTTCTTCCTATCAACGCTTAATTAACTCTTGTCAGCGCTCAAGTAGACTGGCTATAATTTATTCCCAACAATCCTCCCCTAAACTTGATATCTACTCTAGTGATCAAGTTTCTGAATAAACATTAAGAACTAGGAGGAATCTTACAAACCTTCTCATATTGGTAATAAATAAATCTGATCAAATCTTTTGCCACATCACTTGAATAATCAATTTCCAGCTGTGTATTCTTCATCTTCTCCAAGACTTCCTTGGACATGAAATACTGACCATCTACAAGTAGATACTCAGCAAACTTTGTAGAACTCAAAAAATAAACACCAACAGCTGAATAGTAATACAATCTCCATTGAAGACCACTGAGATCATCTTCAAGATCCTTCCAAATAGCAGGATCCTCATCTTTTAGTCCACACATTCTCTTGAATGTGGACCATAGTTTTATTCCATTGACTGAAGTTGGTGCTTCAGTCACATACTTGGCCTCTAATAACCTCCATAGGTCTACCAAGTCTTCTCTATCAAAACTTGCAAACAAAGATATAAGGGTGGTAAAAGTGTGAACCTCTTTTCCATACCTGCCAATCTTCTAAAACCCACATTCATCTTCTTCATAGCTTACAATTGGGTTTCTGGAATCAAGTGGTAACACTTGCACCATATTTGAAGCTTCTAATGGTGAGAGCTTGAGGCACTTTCTTATAACAGCTTCATTTGGAAGTAATAGATCCATATCTTTGGGAAACTCAAGAGGAACTCCCTTTTTCACTGGTCTGGAAACAAACATTGCCTTCTTAAGCTCCATTTCCTCTGCAAGTTCTTCTTTTCTTTCATCAGAAAGAAGTCTTAGAGTGTTTGCTTCCTGCACTCTAACCCAAATGGGATAAGCTCTACATTCCAACTCTTCAAATGTCAACCCAGTCATATTCTTATAAGTCCACCCTGTTCCATGACATCTGAGCAGCATGAAGTACAACTCCTTTCTATCCCTTTTTCAAATTTGAGAGAACATTGCTTGCTTTGTGTTTCAGAATGACCTTGCAATCCTTTTGTACTCTGAGAAGAATCTCCAAACCCCATATCTGATCTGAAATGGTCAAGTGTGGATTCTTCATACACCTATCTTCCCAAGCATGGTACATCTGAACCACCTCTGGCATATCAAAATCAACCTACAATTTCAACTCATTTAATTTCTCCTTGGCCAGCTCATCACCCTACTCAAGTCTTTCTGGTTGTTCTATGATCATAACACTTGAGTCTGAACTAGCTTCATCACTTCCTTCTTGCTCTTCTGAAGTGACAACAAAAGGTGACTCTCCCACCTCCTTCCTTTCTTGTTCCACAATTTGTGCAGCCAACTTTCTATCAAACTCAATTTATGCGGCATTCTTTGGAACAACCTCTTCTACCATAATACCCTTACCCTTATCTAATGGATCAATTGTTGGTAAGGTAGATGGTAATACCTGTGAAGAAACCTCTTTGATGATGGATGATGACTGGAATACATCAACCTCATTTGCAGGTCTGTCAATGCTCACTTTTGCTTTGTCAGCGCCCAAAATACTCATGTCAGCGTTCAAATCTGTCTTGTCAACGCCCAAAGTACCTGTCTCAGCGCCTCTTGCAATTTCCTCCAACATGGCTGTAAATGACAAATTTAAGTTGGTAGGAGCAACTAGAGACACATCAAAACCTGTCTGTTTCTTCAAACCAGTAAGGGCTTCAGCTACACCCAAAGATTCTTCATCATATGAATCTTTTCCACTCTCAACAAAAGGTTCTATAGCAGCTTCATGTGAGCCTTTATCACTCAAATTAACAGGCTCTATAGCAGCTTCCTCCCCTTTGTAAGAATCCTCCTCAGATAAAAGGACCCTTGTCTGCCTTCTCCTTGACTCAGATGTCTCCAAAATAACAATCCTCTCCCTCAATTGCTTGAGTTCAAGGCCTTGTGTGCTGACAACTTGTACCAAGTCTGCATTTTGCTTTTGCAAGCTCATGCAGACTGCCGTCAATTCCATCAAAGTCATTGGTTTCAATCTGCCCTCTTCTAAAACGGGTATTTGACCTCCCAAGTCAGATTCATTGGGCATGGATGAGGTCTTAATTATGGTAGGACTGCCTTGGCCAGCTTCTAAGCCAGAACCAATAGTCCCAGCTTCATCCATAACACCAACCACACTTGTGGTGGTGGTTCTCTCTGCGACATGGCTAGGACCACTAGAGGAGAACACTCCAGTAGTCCTTTGGCGTTTTTGTAACCTATATTATGTTGGGGGAGAAGAAGATGTGGATTGGGTGGATGTGGGTTGGTTAAGGGGTGTTTGGGTCTGTGAAGGATTTGTGTCAACGTTTGAAATAGGCACATCAACGCCAACATTTAATGTGTCAGCGTCGAAGGGTTCTTGGTCAATTTGCATATGTTGTGGTGAAGGTAAAGGTTCAGGTATTGGGTCAATTTGGGGTTGGGGTTCTGGTTGGGGTTGAGCTGCTTCAATGACAGCAAGCATAGTTGGGGTTAGGGGTAGGTCACGATGTGGGGGTGAGTTCATCTTCATAAAAATGGCTTTCTTTTGCACAGGGATCTCATAAAAATCATAATGATCCCTTGTGCAGTAATTTTGCATCTCAAAAATCATTTGTAAAAATCTGGGATAAGCTAAAGTCATTTTGTTCCCTTTATTTTTACACATGCCCTCAAAAATCATTTTGGAATAATTAAATTTTTGCCCAGTAGCAATGCACACAATAGCACTTGCAATAGACCTATTGATCTCATTGTGTGTAGTACACTTGGGACTCAAACATTGTAAAAGGATATTAGGTACTTCCAGGCTGGGGGAAACTCCTGTTTATGATATTTATTTAAAGTTCCTTCAGCAGGAAAAGGATAACCCAAAGCCCTTAGTCCTTGTTTTATTTCACTAATAGGAAGGGTGGTTATACCATCAGCATCATCAAGATGCAAAGCTTGGCGTACCAAAGCTTCAGTAACCACCCATGTTCTCCCATGAACAATAGAAGATAATGTAGTCACTCTATTAACTGTTGAGGAACTAACAGTGTTCCAAAACTGTTTAATATGTGTGACAGGAATGAGTGGAGCATGAGAAAGAGCATGCCTCAGATGGGATGCGTTCAAATACGCCACCATTTGTGTGTATTGGGGAAACAGAGTATCATCAGCTTCAAGATATGCGACCATGTTGTGTTGACTTTTGAACCCCAATTCCAAATCAGATGGTTTAAACTTTGGTGCCATTGTTGAAAGCTGTTAGAATGATTGATAAAGATGAAGTTTATAGGAGAAAATTGTGTTAGACAAGAATAATAGGTACCCTGTTTAAAATAGGAGCCAAATATATAGGAGAAGAAAATGCATGTGATTGGCCCAAAAATAGGCAAGTATTTTCAAAATGCAATCATGAAAATATTGAAAAAGAATAAGTTTATCTCATGCATTAAATGAGGATTATCTGCTCCCAAAATTACGGCCTAAAAATATGTCAAAAAGTAACAACTGGGTAGGTCCCATTGAGTTTCAACGGTCAAAAATAACCCATCAACGCCCAACGGCTATATTCTTCGTCAACGTTTGCCAAAGCCATATCAGCGTCTAAATTGGTCACAACAACGCTTGGAAAAATACTTGTCAGCGTCCAAAAATAAAGAATTTATAAAAATGAAAAATGACCTTAACAAAGTAATTTATCCTAGAGAAGATAACCAAAAAGTTGATAATTATTATAGGGCGGCAAGCACTGTCCAGTTATGCACACTTGCTTATGCAAGATAGACATAACAATCCTCTAGTGTCGCTTGCTAACCAAAATTCTTAACAACTAAGTTACCTTATAAAATTCCTTGTTACTCCCAGGTAAATCCCATGACAAAATCATTCCCAAGTCTCCCAGCAGACCAGAACCAATTCTAGGCCAAAGATGTCTTGGCAGCATGCATAGTATATCAACTTTGCATGCTACAGTGCCTCATGATTTAGTAAAACTAACTCATACTCACCTGTGGACACAATCTAGAATTGTGATAAGAGTATCATATGGATACCAAAACATCCTAAAGGTTCCTAAAACCTCCCCTTAAACTATGATACATATGTTGCTGAAAATATGCATGAACATAAAAATTCATGTCAAGATAGGAATTAAAAATTCCAACCATCATCCATAAATAAAAACATGTCCAAATGCTTCTCCAATGATCCATAAGCAACTCTGTATCCAATGGTATACTGCTAACACCACTGATAGGTGTGTAAACACCCATCCTTTCACCACTTAATTCTGGCTAAAACAAGACCAAAACACGTAATTAATATCATTTGTTTGGAATTATGCGTGGTTTTTGTGTTTATTGTGTTTTCAGAGCTAACCGGATGAATATTAAAGAAAACATGGGATTGCACGGGTTTTATCAAGGAAAAAGACTGAAGACGAAGTCTATTGTCCAAGAGATGCAAAAGATTTGAAGTCACTAGGCCTATTCGAAGATTTATTGAAGAAAAGGACTAAAGACGGAAGATTTTCATAAGTCGAAGAAACTCGAGTCTATTTAACGAAGAAATTAAAAGACGAGTTGGATTTAATCGACAACAAATCCCGAATCAGAATCGAAATCGTCAACTTTTCTGAAAAGACGAGAAGACAAGAAGAAAGGGAGAAAGCCCACTCACCAACCAACCACTAGGACTATATATAGTTTTTCCCTTCACACATTAGGGAGTTAGTTCTCATTTTTTTTCCTTTTCCCAGTTCTCTTGTTCGTCCCATCACCAACTCCATTAGGGAGTTTGGTGATTTTCATCTTTTTCTTTTCATCTTGTAAGTTTGATTCAATACTCTTGTTAATTTTCCCTTAATCAATCCATTCCATCTTTTCATTAATCTTGTTCTTCATCATCTCTTTTTGCAAGTTCTTAAGTTTTTATGTGATTCAAGTTTGATCTTACAAAGTTGTTGAGTTAGTGTTTTTATTGGTGGGATTTGTTTCTTATGATGTTTAAATGATCTGTGTTTAATTTGGTAAAACCTTTTTAAGTATTCGATTTGATTTTAGATTTTTAATTGAGTTCCCAGTCGTGTCTGCTGCTACTGTTCTTCAACCCCAGATATTCCGAATTGCCTTGACTTTCCGAATAGACCATTTCTTTGTTTGTCCTATTCGGAATTTTGGATATTCCGAATAGGGTTGTTTATGTTTCATTACTCGGAACTTTTCAATTATTCCGAATAGCAGTTTTCATTTCTCCTTATTCGGAACATTTTCCGAATAGGCCTTATATTCCGAATTGCCTCAATTTTCCGAATAGCATTGTTTTTCCGAATAGAGTTTTTATTCCGAATAGGGATTTCCATTTTTCCCCTATTCGGAACATTTTACATTTTCCGAATAGCTTCATTTTTGTTTCCTTACTCGGAATATTTTCCGAATAGCCCTTATTTTCCGCATAGACATTATATTCCGAATAGCTTATTTTTCTACATTCCGAATAGGGTATTTTCTCAATAGAGTATTTTTCCAGTTTTGCCTATTATTTGTTACTTGTTTTAAGTTTACTTCATTACCATTTTATTCACTTATCTATTTAGTAGTATAGAAAACCAAATCCACTTTTTGTCACCAAGAACAAATCATTCCACTTTTAACTGAGATCAATTCGAGAGGATTCCGAGAATTCTGAACCCTAGCAAAACGCTAATATCAAATGGCGCCGCTGCCGGCTCCTCTCGTTAAGATCAAAAGTTTTTTGTAGAACTTGGATTTTGGGATCCGTTCCCCGTGAACGTTACTTTTTCCTAAAAATTTTCAAAAACACTAAAAAATATAAAATTTTCAATGTTGATTTCAATGTTTATTATATCAAATATTCAATTTTTATTATATAATAAAAATTGGATATTAAAATATCAACTTTGGAATTAGCTAACCGTACGGTTGCTTATCCAGTGGGGATAGCCGAAGACGTCATTGTAGGAGTCGACAAATTCACCTTTCCTGCTGATTTTGTTGTCGTCGACTACGAGATGGACCCCCGTGTGCCACTTATTGTTGGTCGTCCATTCTTAAGGACCGGTCGCACTCTCATTGATGTTGAAGCCGGTGAGCTTATCATGAGAGTGGGTGACGACAAAGTAGTCTTCAACATGGGAAAATTGTCTAAACAGCCTTATTCATATGAGAGCGTTAATTGTATTGACGTTCTTGATGAGGCTTGTGAAGAACACTTTAATGATGCTTGCAAAAGTATTCCTACCTCTCTTCCCAATGTTGAGACCGTGTCCTCTATTGATTCATCGTTGTCTCTATTTGGAGATAGTGATTTATTCTGGAACAATCTTGAAGCTACCATGGGAGATGCGAATTTAGCTACTAATGATTCTCCCACCGAGGGGGATGAAGACATGAGTTTTTTTGACAATCTTCTCACTGAAGACAATCCTTCGCCTCCATCTCCCACGGTCATTGCTATCGATACTCCGACTTTGAAAACGCCTCCCGTCGAAAATCCTCCGGATTTGGAACTTAAGGAGTTGCCGCCACATCTCGAGTATGTGTTCCTGGACGAAAACAAGAAATCGCCCGTCATTATTGCGAAGGATTTGAAAGATGAAGAGAAGACTCGTCTCGTTGCTGTGTTGAAGGATCATAAGAAGGCTATTGCTTGGAAAATCTCGGATATTCGTGGAATTGATCCTCACTTCTGCACACACAAAATTCTCATGGAGGACGACTTCAAGCCCACTATTCAAAGCCAACGAAGGGTGAATCCAAAAATCCATGAAGTCATCAAAACAGAGGTTATCAAACTTCTGGATGCGGGTATGATTTACCCTATTTCGGATTCACCGTGGGTTAGTCCAATCCATTGTGTGCCCAAGAAGGGCGGAATAACCGTTGTTCCCAATGAACACAACGAGTTGATTCCCACTCGTCTCGTTACTGGGTGGAGAGTTTGTATAGACTACCGCAAACTCAATGATGCCACGAGAAAGGATCATTTCCCTCTACCTTTCATGGACCAAATGCTTGAACGATTAGCCGGTAATGAATATTACTGCTTTCTTGATGGTTTCTCGGGTTATTTTCAGATACCCATCGATCCCCAAGATCAAGAGAAAACTACATTCACTTGTCCCTATGGCACTTTTGCTTACAAAAGAATGCCTTTTGGCTTATGTAATGCGCCAGGGACATTCCAAAGGTGCATGTTAGCTATCTTCCATGACATGGTTGAATAAACCATGGAAGTCTTCATGGATGATTTCTCGGTCTTCGGGGATTCCTTCTCTGCTTGCCTTGCCAATTTAGAACGTATGCTAAAGCGGTGTGAAGACACTCGCCTTGTTCTAAATTGGGAAAAATGCCATTTCATGGTAAAAGAAGGCGTCGTGCTTGGACATAAGATTTCGAAAGCCGGTCTTGAAGTAGACCGTGCTAAAGTTGACGTTATAGCAAAGTTGCCTCCACCTTCCACTGTGAAGGGTGTGAGAAGTTTCTTGGGTCATGCGGGCTTCTATCGTCGATTCATCAAAGATTTTTCTCAAATCGCTCGCCCGATGACCCACCTCTTGGAAAAAGATACTCCTTTTATCTTTTCCAAAGAGTGCCTTGATGCCTTCAACTCGCTTAAGGATAAGCTAACGAAGGCACCCGTCTTGGTTACCCCTAATTGGGAGCTTCCTTTTGAGTTGATGTGCGATGCTAGTGATTTTGCTATTGGAGCGGTTCTTGGACAAAGAGTGAACAAACACTTCCAACCAATCCATTACGCTAGCAAGACAATGACAGGGGCACAATTGCATTATACGACAACTGAGAAAGAGCTTTTAGCCGTTGTCTATGCTTTTGAAAAGTTTCGCCCCTATCTTGTCCTTTCCACCACCATTGTGTACACCGATCATTCCGCGTTGAAGTACTTGTTGACAAAGCAAGATTCCAAACCAAGACTTCTTCGCTGGGTTTTGCTGCTCCAGGAATTTAAAATCGACATACGCGATAAAAAAGGAGCAGAAAACCTAGCCGCGGACCATCTTAGTAGACTTGAGGATCCATACCAAGGGGATCATCCGACCAAAGAAATCAATGATTCTTTTCCCTTGGAGACCTTAATGTCTATAAACTCGAAGCCGAATGAAACCCCGTGGTTTGCGGACTTTGCAAACTATTTGGCGGGTGGAATTCTCAAGGAAGGGTTGACGTCCCAGCAAAAGAAGAAGTTCTTTACCGACATCAAGACTTACTTTTGGGACGACCCTTACCTATTCAAACAATGTGCTGATCTGATAATTCGCCGATGTGTTGATGGACCGGCAGCGTCGGACATCCTTGATGCTTGCCACAAAGGACCCACTGGTGGTCACTTTGGTCCCAACTACACCGCAAAGAAAGTGTTTGATTCGGGATTTTATTGGCCCTCCATATATCGTGATGCTCACAATATGGTTAAGCGATGTGATGTTTGCCAAAAGCAAGGCAAAATCACACATAAAGACGAGATGCCTCAGAATTTCATTCAAGAGTGTGAAATTTTTGATGTTTGGGGTATCGACTTTATGGGGCCATTCCCTTCATCTAAAGGAAACAAATACATCCTTGTAGCCGTTGACTACGTTTCCAAGTGGGTTGAAGCCAAAGCTTTGCCTACTAATGACGCAAGGGTGGTTTGTAACTTTTTGAAAGCTCTATTCGCTCGCTTCGGTGTGCCTCGTGCCATTATTAGTGATCGTGGGACCCATTTCTGCAATGACCAATTTGCTCGAGTCATGGCTAAGTACGGTGTAAACCATCGTCTTTCCACAGCCTACCACCCACAAACTAATGGCCAGGCCGAAATATCCAACCGAGGGCTGAAGCGAATTTTGGAAAGAACCGTGGGAGAGCATCGTGCCGCATGGGCTGATAAACTCGATGATGCTTTGTGGGCTTTCCGTACTGCTTACAAGACCCCGATCGGCTGTACGCCTTATCGTCTTGTGTACGGGAAAGCGTGCCACCTCCCCATTGAGTTGGAGCACAAGGCTTATTGGGCCTTGAAGTGGGCCAATTTTGATATAAACAAAGCCGGTGACCTACGCAAGATCCAACTCAATGAGCTAAATGAACTCCGGAATGAGGCTTATGAAAACTCTTTGATCTATAAGGAAAGAACTAAGCTCATTCACGACTCCAAGATCAAAAACCGAGAGTTCCATGTTGGAGACAAAGTCTTACTTTTTAACTCTCGGTTGAAAATCTTTTCGGGCAAGCTTAAATCTCGTTGGTCCGGCCCATTCACCATCGCCCAAATTTTTCCATATGGTACTCTCGAGCTCGCTCAACCTAATGGACCAAATTTTAAGGTGAATGGCCAACGAGTGAAGTTGTACTTTGGTGAGGACACCTCTCAGGAGGTGATTCCATCCCTCACCACGTTCCCCATGAACTGAATTTGGGCCGAGTCAGGCTCGTGACTCGGTTATCAAAAACAAGCGCTCCTCGGGAGGCAGCCCGAGTATCTATCCTTTTAACCCCCTAAGTGTAGGGGAGGCCCTATTTTGGTCATTTGTGTTTGTATGGTGATGTGCTTACAGGGATTACTGCAATCTTGGAAATCTTTGAAGAACCGTGCTCCCGTGTTATCCGAAATCCGGTTCTATCTCTCAACTATCGTGATTCAATTTTCTTCATTCTCACATTTGAAATTGATCACTTTAGTCGTCTCTTCCTTAACTTCAGTTAACCAACGTGCACAATGTCATAAGTGTAGGGGAGACTTCTCCCACATGCTTAAACATTGAGGACAATGTTTATCTTAAGTGTAGGGGAGACTTCTATCGAAGTTTTAAGTGGACTTTTCCATGAAAATGCCTTCATTTAACCAGAAAATCCTATTTTTCAGCATTTTTCAAATTTTTTATTAACTTTGGCCATTTAGTTGTAATTTTTAAATTTTTATCGTTGCTTTCATATGTATATATCCCGCAATAAAGTCAAAAATATTAATAAGTGGTGTAGCTAGTTTAGAAATCTTTGACATATTAGGCCCGTTGCGTTTATTTTGACTCAACCCGAATAGACTTATCCAAGTTTATTCTAGCTAGTATCCTTAACCATGTAGGCCTTAATTGGTTTATTAGGCTAAGTGTCCACGAGTCTCATTACTTGAGATTTTAAATTGTGGAGGACGAGAAATGATAGAGTCAATTATAAGTCGGTATTCTTGCGCAAGCTCACTTGGTGTAATTATTCGCCTATTCTCCCATCACTTGCTAATAATTTATCTGCAATAAGTAAGGTTTTACGATTTGAAAAGTTACTTAGCTTCTAGCCCAAGATCGTTTAAAAGTTGCTCAGTAATGATAAGAGTTCATAGCCAAGGCATAACTTATGAAGCGGGGCGCGAAGATTGGCGAGTCCGAAAAGGCCCTAACAAGGCATGAGGATTCAATTTTATTGCTGAAGATCCAAAGTGATGTGAAAAGCATTATTCCTAAAGTCAATATGAAGGATCAAGACTCACGACGAAAAGCAATCAACTCCCATAAAGATCATGGAGAAGTCTATCCGAAAAGACCCTAACAAGGTATGAGGATAAATAGATCCAAGTCCGAAAAGGAGGCGGATCGTTGTATCTCAATATCCCAAATAGAGATTGAAGAAATAATCATGAAGTCGTGGTCAACAAAGTTGGAGTACCCCTCAAAAGTCTCCAAGTGAAGAAACTCTATTATGATGAGAAGACCATTATCTCAAGAACGTCTCTCGAAGATGTGAAGTATGAAGTACATGCCAAATATCGGCCCGAGAAAGGTCTCAAATCGTGAACCAAGTTATGCCAAGATATGAACTTTTTGATATCCCGAGAAGCAGTTTTAAGAGATTTTGTCCTTTAGCTAACTATTGATCAAATCGTCCTACTTTGCTTTCAGCCTTAATAAACTATCGAAATAAGTCCAAAAATGCATCTTCATGATCATTCTAAGACAAAAATAAAATATAAGAGATACAACTAGGAATAAGGGAGTTTAAGCATTTAATTAAGCCATGTGTGTAAGTGTTTGATTTACTAACTTATAATAACAATGATCTCGTTTTTAAGCTTAGTGTGAGGAACGTGAAACTTGAGGGTGATAAATCTTCGCAACACCAAAGCCCTAATGTAAGTCCTTGATTTCTTTACAAGTTATTTCCATTCTTCTGCTTACTTTAAAGTTTTAAGTTCTCTTAGTATTTTAATTGTTGTTTAGTAGAATTTAAATAAGGCCAAGGTTGATTAATTATGAGAAAAATGTAAAATTGCTTTATCAGTAAGCATTGCATGAGGGCATGGCAATGGTTAAGTGTAGGGGATTTGATAGGTGTGTAAACACCCATCCTTTCACCACTTAATTCTGGCTAAAACAAGACCAAAACACGTAATTAATATCATTTGTTTGGAATTATGCGTGGTTTTTGTGTTTATTGTGTTTTCAGAGCTAACCGGATGAATATTAAAGAAAACATGGGATTGCACGGGTTTTATCAAGGAAAAAGACTGAAGACGAAGTCTATTGTCCAAGAGATGCAAAAGATTTGAAGTCACTAGACCTATTCGAAGATTTATTGAAGAAAAGGACTAAAGACGGAAGATTTTCATAAGTCGAAGAAACTCGAGTCTATTTAACGAAGAAATTAAAAGACGAGTTGGATTTAATCGACAACAAATCCCGAATCAGAATCGAAATCGTCAACTTTTCTGAAAAGACGAGAAGACAAGAAGAAAGGGAGAAAGCCCACTCACCAACCAACCACTAGGACTATATATAGTTTTTCCCTTCACACATTAGGGAGTTAGTTCTCATTTTTTTTTCCTTTTCCCAGTTCTCTTGTTCGTCCCATCACCAACTCCATTAGGGAGTTTGGTGATTTTCATCTTTTTCTTTTCATCTTGTAAGTTTGATTCAATACTCTTGTTAATTTTCCCTTAATCAATCCATTCCATCTTTTCATTAATCTTGTTCTTCATCATCTCTTTTTGCAAGTTCTTAAGTTTTTATGTGATTCAAGTTTGATCTTACAAAGTTGTTGAGTTAGTGTTTTTATTGGTGGGATTTGTTTCTTATGATGTTTAAATGATCTGTGTTTAATTTGGTAAAACCTTTTTAAGTATTCGATTTGATTTTAGATTTTTAATTGAGTTCCCAGTCGTGTCTGCTGCTACTGTTCTTCAACCCCAGATATTCCGAATTGCCTTGACTTTCCGAATAGACCATTTCTTTGTTTGTCCTATTCGGAATTTTGGATATTCCGAATAGGGTTTTTTATGTTTCATTACTCGGAACTTTTCAATTATTCCGAATAGCAGTTTTCATTTCTCCTTATTCGGAACATTTTCCGAATAGGCCTTATATTCCGAATTGCCTCAATTTTCCGAATAGCATTGTTTTTCCGAATAGAGTTTTTATTCCGAATAGGGATTTCCATTTTTCCCCTATTCGGAACATTTTACATTTTCCGAATAGCTTCATTTTTGTTTCCTTACTCGGAATATTTTCCGAATAGCCCTTATTTTCCGCATAGACATTATATTCCGAATAGCTTATTTTTCTACATTCCGAATAGGGTATTTTCTCAATAGAGTATTTTTCCAGTTTTGCCTATTATTTGTTACTTGTTTTAAGTTTACTTCATTACCATTTTATTCACTTATCTATTTAGTAGTATAGAAAACCAAATCCACTTTTTGTCACCAAGAACAAATCATTCCACTTTTAACTGAGATCAATTCGAGAGGATTCCGAGAATTCTGAACCCTAGCAAAACGCTAATATCAACCACCTGCACATTTAGATTGAAAACCACAAAACTAACATTGTTGCTGACAACGCCCCGATAACACTTGACAGCGTTGAGGGAAGCTTTGTCAGCGTTAGACATATATTGCTGACAACGTCACAAAAACACTTATCAGCGTTCAAGCAAACTTTGTCAGTGTTAGAAAAATATAGTGGAAAACCTAAATCCTCAAAAAGACCAATAACAATGCATTATCCTGTACATACTTTTACAAAAAGACTCCAAAACATATATTATGTGAGATTAATCATCCCAATATTTGTTACCAAGTATTGAAACCTCCCAGCATCAAAAGGTTTAGTTAGTAAATCTGACACATTCTCTTCTGTGTCAACCCTATCTGGTTGTATTAAACCCTTTTCAAAACAATCTCTTATAAAATGGTGTCTAATTTCTATGTGTTTAGTTTTAGAATGATGTACAGGATTCTTAATAATGCATAAAGTGCTGTTATTGTCAACAAATATCTTGGTATGCATGAAATTATACCCATAGTCCAACAGCTGGTTCTGAATCCACAAAACTTGTCCACAACAAGCAGCTGCAGCCACATACTCTGCTTCAGTTGTAGAATTAGCCACCACTGTTTGTTTCTTGCATTGCCAAGATATCAACCTGCTCCCAAGAAACTAACATCCACCAGTTGTGGATTTCCTATCAAACTTATCACCTCCATAGTCACTGTCTGAATATGCAATCAGCTCCAATGGTGAATCCTTTGGGTACCACAAACCAAGACTAAGATAGCATCTTAGGTACCTAAAGATCCTCTTCACATCATAAAGGTGACATTCTTTAGGAGT
The DNA here is from genome assembly GCA_025667525.1 of Glebionis coronaria. NCBI lineage: Eukaryota > Viridiplantae > Streptophyta > Magnoliopsida > Asterales > Asteraceae > Glebionis > Glebionis coronaria. The sequence continues at coordinate 555,932,864 of CM046876.1, read as the reverse complement.
CACTTGATGGCGTGCACAATCACACACAACAAACATGATGTCAGGTCTAGAGGCTGTGAGATACATCAATGAACCAATCATTGATCTATAGTGCTTGACATCAACATCCTTTCCATCTCCAATCTTTCCCCAAGGGTGTTCTCTATCCATAGGAGTAGTAGCCCTCTTTTCATGTGGAGAAAAAGCGAAACTTCTTCAAGATCTCAGCCACATATTATCCTTCGAGATGAAGATACCATCTTCTTTCTGCTGAACTTGTAACCCAAGAAAGAAGTTCATCTCCCCCATAGCACTCATCTTGAATTTGTCTGTCATAAGCTTGGAGAAATCCTCACTCATCTTTGGATCTGTGGATCCAAAAATGATGTCATCAACATAGACCTGAACAAGCAGCACATCTTTACCTTTCTTCTTTGTAAACAGTGTCTGGTCTATGGTGCCCCTCTTGAATCCATTGTCCACTAAATAAGTAGATAAAGTACCATACCATGCTCTTGGGGCTTGATGAAGTCCATACATAGCCTTCTTGACTCTATACACCTTGTCTAGATTCTCTAGATCCTCAAAACCAGGAGGCTGCATCACATATACCTCCTCAACAATTGTTCCATAGAGGAAGGCACTCTTGACATCCATTTGATAGACAGTGAAGCCCATGCAGGATGTATAGGCTAGAAAGATCCTTATAGCTTCAATCCTTGCCACTGGTGCAAAGACTTCCTCATAGTCTATCCCCTCCTCTTGTGTATATCCCTGAGCCACTAATCTTGCCTTGTTTCTGACCACAATACCTCTTTCATCTCTCTTGTTTTGTAAAACCCATCGTGTCCCTATAGGTCTGACATATCTGGGACAATCAACCAGCTCCCAAACATCCTGAATTGCAAATTGGTGAAGCTCATCCTGCATTGCTTCCACCCAACTTGGTTCTTTGAGAGCATCAAATATCTTCTTGGGTTCCTGTTGTGCCAGAAAACAGGCAAACAAACATGCTTGCACAAGAGGGGTATCAACCTTCTTGTGAATATTGGCAATAAATCCACCAAGACCTTGATGAGATCTTCTAGTCCGAACAGGAGTCATAATATCACCAATGATATGAGAAGTGGGGTGATTCTTCATAGTAGAAGTGAGAACTCCTCCTTCAAAAAGTCTGGTGTCTTCAATCTCATTCTCCAAGTTACCAATATCTTCTTCATCAGACTCTCTTTCATCAACATGAGGATGAACCTCTTCATATAAATTGGAAGGTTCACCCTGTTCAAAAGTAGAAGAGAAAAGATGCGCAAAAGTGTTGTCAACGCCTGAACCTTGGTTGTCAGCGTGTGGGCTAACAACGCTTGAACTGTTGTTTTCAACGTCTGAGCCATCAACGTCTGAATTGGTCTTGTCAGCGCTATATTTGCCTTTGTCAGCGCCTGAAGGACCATGCATGTTGTTATCTGGTGGTACTTGGAGACCACCATTATCTTTTCCAACAGCAGCAACAGCAAAAGCATCTGTCCATATGGGAATTGTGACATACTCTTGTATAGGAGATGACTTTTCTGCTTGTGATCCAACCTTTTCATGAACCTGTGTACCTGAAAAATCAACAACTTGTTCTTCCACAACATTTGAAGTTACCTTCACAATGTCTGGATTAGTGACAGGCATATAATTTAAAGTCCCAGATAAAGGTTCCAAGTCAAACAACCAATTTGGACCACTTTCATGATCACTAGGTTTACTTTCTAAAAACCTAACATGTACTCTTTCAAGTATACGTTTTTCCTTTTTAAGATAAACCCTATATCCCTTGCTCTGCACTGAATACCCCATGAAATAGCCTTCATCACCTTTTGCACTAAATTTACCAAAGGCATCACTAGTATCTAAAATAACTACATGACAATCAAAAGGTCTAAGAAAACCAATATTAGGTTTTCTTCCCCAAAGTAACTCATAAGGTGTTTTGTTCTGTATTTTGTTGACCAATGCTCTATTTTGAACATAGCAAGATGTATTAACCGCCTCAGCCCAAAAGGCTATAGGGAGATGAGCATCAGCCAACATGGTTCTGGCTGCTTCAATTAGGGTTCTATTTTTCCTCTCAGCAACCCCATTTTGCTGTGGGGTTCTGGCAACACTAAATTGCCTAGTAATTCCTTTCCTGGCACAAAACTCATCTAACACTTTATTCCTAAATTCACCACCATTATCACTCCTAAGCATTTTTACTTCATTACCAGTCTTCTTCTCAATCTGAGTGATAAAGTCAATTAAAGTGTCAGCTGTATCACTCTTCATAGCTAAAAAGAAAGTCCAAGTAAACCTAGAAAAGTCATCTGTGATGACAAAACAGTATGATTTACCATTCAAACTCTCTATATTGGTTGGACCAAATAGGTCCATATGAAACAAGTGAAGAGGTCTAGTACTAGAGTGCACCTGTTTAGACTTGAATGAGACCTTGTGCTGCTTGCCTTTAAGACATGCAACACAAGAGTGGTCATTGTGGAAGGCCTTTTCAGGCAAACCATCAACCAAACCAAGTCTCACAAGCCTGTTTATATTCTTAAAGTTTATGTGCCCTAGTCTCCTGTGCCATAGATTACTTCCATTTACTGAAGCTTTAGCATAAAAACATGACATATTGCTATTCATTCTAATCCCATTCAGATTCACATTATATATGTCTTTATGTCTAGGTGTTCTATAGTCAATATATTTCTCATCAAGGATCTTATAATCCTTGCTTAACACCAAACATTCAGTATCAGTAAACAGAACTTTATTTTTGTTATCACAAACTTGTGATACACTAAAAAGATTGTAATCAAGTTCCTTTACCAAAAATACGTTCTCAAAACGCAAGTTCTTGGTGAGAAGTGTTCCTTTGCCTGTGATAGTACCATATCCGCCTCCAAAGTAAACCTTATCACCATCCTTAATGGGAGTGAAGTTAGTCAGATAATCTTCCTTCCCTGTCATGTGCCTTGAGCATCCACTGTCCCAATATCCATAATCATTAACCTGTTTTTGAATGCCCTGCACATAAAGAAAACAAGTTAGTTTTCTTTAGGAACCCAAGCCTTAGTAGACTTGGATTCATCTGGTTGTTCAACAAGAACAGACTTGGTTCTCATAACACCCCCTTGTTCATCCCTTTTTGGATGAAACACCCAGTTAACCCCAATAGGTTTTGTAATGACCTTTGAAAAATAATTAAATCTATTGCAGGTCATTGAAATCCCATTATCATTAGGGTTTTGATCTTTCTTTGGTCTCCATGTCAAGCTTGAAGAAGCTTTAGACCCCTTACCCTGTGGTTGCAAATATTTGGGTCTGGTCACGTTTCTGTCAGCGTTGAATTTGGTCTTGTCAACGCTGAATTTACCCTTGTCAGCGTTGAACCTAGGGTTTGCTACAGAAACCCATTGCCTATTAGACCAAGTATTTGTCTTTTGAAATGGTCTTTGTCCATGAGTGTTAGACCCTCTAGTGAAGAATGGGGCAGGTCTAACAACTTGTGAACTTTGCTGCACACAAGGTTTGGGTCTGACAATGTTTGACTTTCTAACAACGTTGACTTTGGGAGAGTTGACACACTTATATGCTAAATGTGAAAAGCTAACACAAGTGTAACAGGCTTTTCTAGACACAACCCTAGGTCTAGAAGAGAAGAAACCTGTTCCATCATTACTAATTTGGCTTTTAGGTGACCTAGTATTCCTATACATTTCAGCATACTTTACACTAGGTTTTCTAACAGTGTTTGAGCCAAGGTCAACAGCCTTACCAGTGATTGGGTTTGTAACCTTAATAGGGGTTGACTCATTAGGACTTTCACATAATAATCCACCCTTAACAAATAAGGTAGGATTGGCTTTCTTCCATTCATTCAAGTCAGTCAACTTCTGTTGATACTCTTCAACTGGGGTAACAACTCTTGGTGGAGGAATGAATTCCTCCTCTTGGAGTTCTGGTAAACCAGTCCAAGATAGGTCCTTTTGTTGGACACCATAGAAGTCACCAGCTGGTGGTGGAACCACAGAGTAGTCTTTCATCCCAATCCCAGTCATGTCCTTGGGATCCCTTTGTTTATTAACGCATTCTCCTAGGGTTTGAGTGGCCCTATCAAATCTCTGGATTTTAAGGCCAACATTATCTTTATTTTTAATGGCCTCATCTAACTTAGCCTATAGATCGCTATTAACCCTTTCCATGATGTTCCTAACATCATTACTAGCATCTAATTCATGTTTTAAGATATTTATTTTATCTTTTAAATCAAATTTCATTTTCTTGTATTCAGAAATTGTTTTCTCAGTTTGAGTGAGAGCTAATTGATAGTTAGACAGTTTGCATCTCTCAGTACTCACATCATCTAATAACCTTAACACTTCTTTGTTAAGTTTCTCAGTATTTAACCTACAACCCTTACTACAAAAAGCATCATCGTATACCTCATTATCTGATGAAGAGGAGGAGTGTGCCATGAGAGCATATTGAACATGCTCTTCTTCTTCAATTTCAGCAACCAAAGCTTTATCCTCTTCCACATCCTTAGCCAAATAGCTCCAGTCCCATCCCATACCATCAATTCCTTGAACTGCAACCATGGCCTTAGGATCCTGAGCCTTAACAATTTGGCTAGAGGGTTTACCAGCATCAGATCTTCTAGGAGATCTACATTCCCTCATGAAGTGCCCCATACGATGACAGTTGTAGCACTCAACTTTGGATTTATCAAATCTAGCTGTGTCCTTTGCATTGAAGGTCATCTTCTTCTTAAACCTTCTATTCCACCTGTTTGCTCTTATACTAGCAAGAGCCAAGTTCCACTTGATATCCATCTCTTCCAAGTGCTCATCACTTATCTGCTCAAGGTCCTCATATGTAATCACTGAACCATTAGGCTAAGAAGCAATATAAGCACATACAGTATCTAGGTCCAAACCAACAGGTTTAACTCTTGGTGAGTCACTTTTGTATGTGTCAGTGTCTGAATAGGATGCGTTGACAGGACATGTTCCAGCGTTGACACATGATGATCCAGTAACTGGATGCATGTAAGAGTCCTTCTGATAAAATTGGCCTTCCCTATGTGAGAAGAAAGCCATGTTACTATTAGTAGACTTACTTCCATGCTCCAAAAGGGTTTCATTCTCCAACAGCCTTAGTTTGTTGTAGATATCATCAAACGTGGAACTTTTGTGAGTGTTATTTGCAAGAATAGATCTTGCCTCAATCTTCCACGCATCACCAAGACTTTTAAGAAACTTAGCATTAATGTCAACATCACCAAGTTGTGTCCCCATAAAGGACAGCTTGCTTGTAATGTCAAGCAGTCTGCTTCTCACACTGCTGAGCTTCTCATTAGGTTGAGCCTTGAAAATAGCATAATCATGCATGAGTTGTTTCTTCTTTTCTTCCCTAGTATCTTCATTGCCACCATATGCAACTTCAAGAGCTGCCCAAATGTCTTTAGCAGAATCATAACCTCTGTATTTATGCTGGTTCTCTTGTCCCAAAGAGACTTTCAGAATATTTAGGGTTTTCATATCAAACCTTCTCTTTGCTATGTCTTCAGCAGACACAGCTCTACCATCACCAGGTTTTTCTTTCTTATCTGCTTCTGGACATCCAGTAACAGCAGTTCTTGTAGCAATAACAGCAGCAACCTTTTCAGCTCTATTGAATGTGTTTCCATATTCAATGATCTCCCAGAGTGTGTAGTCATAGATCCCTAGATATTACTCACAGTTGAATTTCCACAATTCAAAGTTGGTTGCATCAAGCATGGGGATCTTGATGTTTGGAAAAGGTGAGGAGGAGGAGGTTATTTCTGGATTTGACATGATGTTGTTAGGGTTTTGAGAAAATTATGGTTTTGGTGATTTTTTGGGTTCTTGTGTTCTTTAAGATCCAAAGTTTCTCAACAAGCTCTGATACCACTTGTTGATCCCAAACTTAGATCGATTTAGCTTTGTGTTATCGAGATTAAATCAAGCATAACACGTAGAGAAACTTTGTGTATTCAACAATCTAAGTATTATACGGAAACTAATACTCAGAACGAAGAACAAACAGAATATATGAATACCAAACTTTCACTTTGATTAATAATAACAATGAAAGATTACAATGAAAGTGTTATGAGATATGTGGAAGAGGTGTATATCAGATTCTTCTTCACCTTATTCCTTAGCCTGGTTCACCTCACGATATTAGATTTCGTTCTTCAAATCAAAGTTTCTCAACAAGCTCTGATACCACTTGTTGATCCTAACCTTAGATCGATTTAGCTTTATGTATACGAGATTAGATCAAGTAATACACTTAGAGAAACCTTTGCATATGTATATGACAATCTAAGTGTTATGCGGAATTAACACTTAAACAAGAACACACAAGATGTAAACAAACTTTCACTTTGATTAATGATATCAAACTTTCTTACAATGAAAATAGTTTTCGTATGAAAACTTATATGAATAATAACCTAAAGGTCTTCTTTTATAGACATAAGAAGCCTTGTACAATAATCTACGTATCAACTATTCTAGGTAAAGATAAATATAGAAAATACATTGTTTATCCTATCTTTACTAGAATTAATCTAGAATACAATAAACGCGTAGAGTATATCCTTCCATCAGTGCTTGTCTTCAATGTATCAACGCTTGACTATATCTTGTCAACGCTTGATCTGTCAGCGTTTGTTTTCTTCCTATCAACGCTTAATTAACTCTTGTCAGCGCTCAAGTAGACTGGCTATAATTTATTCCCAACAATTCATCGTCCCCGAATTTTCACTTTTCCATGCCAAGTGCAAAAACAAGATCATTGTCAATCATAAGCCCCAAAATTAAACCAACTCATACAAGTAATTTGTGTTAAACTCAATCTCCTATTATTCCTAGTTGTATCTCTAGATTTTATTTGTCATTCACCCAAAGGCTCTTATTAGTCCAAAAATGAAGGAAAGAATGGTGTAAACTCAACACTCAAAACCTAACATCGACTTCAAAAACCGTTGTCACTAAAGAAAGCCCACATCAAGGATAACTTAACACGATTTGAGGGATAAATCCCGGACCCGAAATTTGGCTAATAGGACTACTTAAAAGCAAAAATAAAACCTCCAAAGTCAATTATGACTTTATTAAAGGAGTTAGCAACAACTACATCATAACACCTTGTGGCTCTTTAAGATGCAATTGTGCTCCTTATTTAAAATCCACACCCGAAGGCTCCTTGGATAAAAATAAGGGAATTGACATCACCATCCCACCTTATGGCTCATGATGATGAAGCAATTTTTATTCAACGCGTCCCCTTGCCATACACCCTAAGGCTCTAATGACAAGGTTAGTGCTACATGACTCCCACCCGAAGGCTCCTAGAGAACATGTTTTTATTTATTCTTCTTATTATTATGATATATATAGTAAGCCAAATTTCCGCAATCCCATGATCAAAAGTCCATGACGCTGACACCCTTAATGTGTTCTCACTTTAATTACAAGGGAAGAAAAAGAAGGAGTTACGAGTTAAGATATCAAGCCTAAACCGCTAAAAACTTCATTTATTAAGCAATTATTATTCAAGTGTGGAAAATAAATACGAGGAGATTAAATCAAACACAAAAATACTTGCACAAAGAAGAGTTAATTTTAGAAACTTATGATTGAACTCTATCATTTCTTGTTCTCCATATTGTAAAATTCCAAAAATGTGAAATCAGTGGATACTTAGCCTATTAAATCAAAGTTTTGGGTTTTCAAGTCATCTATAGGATCTTGCATCTTCTTATACTTTTTCAAGTTTTAGAATTTGTGGTTTAAAGTTCCCTTGATAAACGACTCTCTAGGATCAATTATAGGAACTTGCGAAAAGTTCTTGTTCTTAACCCATATGAATTAAGACTTTCGCGTTTTAAAGCTCCTTTAATAAAAGCCTAGCAAAACTTAATCCAAACACGTTAAGGAAAAACTAAGGTAAAAACCGAGTCGAGTCAAAAACTATTTTTATTTTCACCAACGGAAAGCCTACATTTGTGTCAAAAGCACTTATTTTATTTATTAAAAATTAAAAATAACACTAAAAATTTAAAATTTTATTGAAAAACGAGAAAAAGATTACGTTTAGACACGACAAAAGCTATAACAAGCGATTATATCGATTGACTCCCCCATGCTAAAACCAAACATTGTCCTCAATGTTTCTTAGCTCAAGAGTAACACCCCCTTGCTAAAACACGAAGAGTCTAATGCAAAATCCTAACATGGAAAGAGCACGCAAATCTAAAAGCCGTTTATTAATTATGCCTCAAGATAAAACGTTAGTCGATAAAAATCAAAGGATAGAGAGTGTGCCCCTTTTTGGCATTCAAAGAATGGAAGATCAAGTGGACCGGAAAAAACCGAACACGAGAGTCTTCAAATATAAGGGTCATACCTAAGATTCAAAACACAACAAAACACGAGCACGAACTTGAAAGATCAAGCCTTATTAGTGTTAAAAAATAGATAGAAGATAGAATGTATGTGACTCACCCACAAGGCACCTCGTTTTTGTTAACCGAGTCATGAGCTCGACTCGATCCCCGTATTCATTGGTCCTTAGGGAAAGTTTGAAGATCCGGGACAACCTCCGTAGGTATGTCCCCTCCAAAGTAGTGTTTCACACGATGACCATTCACCTTAAAGTTAGGCCCGTCTTTTTGAGCTAGCTCAACGGTGCCATAAGGGAAAACTTGTGCAATGGTGAATGGTCCGGACCAACGGGATTTAAGCTTGCCCGAGAAAATCTTAAGTCTAGAGTTGAATAAGAGGACTTGATCACCAACATTGAAAATGCGGTTTTTGATCTTTGAGTCATGAATCCTCTTAGTCTTCTCTTTATAGATCAAAGAATTTTCATAAGCTTGATCCCTTAATTCACTTAGTTCATTCAATTGAACCTTGCGATGATCACCCACGGTCCTCAAATCAAAGTTACAATGCTTAAGAGCCCAATACGCCTTATGTTCGAGTTCAATTGGCAAGTGGCATGCTTTTCCGTAGACCAACCTAAATGGTGTACAACCAATTGGCGTCTTGTAAGCCGTACGGAAAGCCCACAATGCATCGTCCAATTTATCCGACCATGAAGTGCGATTTTCTCCAATAGAACGCTCCAAAATCCTTTTAAGAGCTCGGTTTGAAACCTCCACTTGACCACTCGTTTGAGGGTGATAAGCCGTAGAAATTCGATGAGTGACACCATATTTCTTTAGAACTTTTTCAAATTGTTCATTACAAAAATAGGTACCACGATCACTTATAATAGCCCGCGGAGTTCCAAACCTAGCAAAGAGTTGTTTCAAAAAGTTCACCACAACTCGAGCATCATTCGTAGGCAAAGCCTTAGCTTCAACCCATTTAGACAAATAGTCCACGGCTACGAGAATGTACTTATTTCCTTTCGAATATGGAAATGGCCCCATAAAATCGATCCCCCACATGTCAAAGATTTCACAAACTTGGATAATATTTTGAGGCATTTCATCCCTTTGTGAGTTCTTTCCTTGACGTTGACAAGCATCACAAGTCTTGATCAAGTCTTGGGCATCACGATATATGGAAGGCCAAAAGAAGCCGGCATCAAAGACTTTCTTCGTGGTGGCGTTGGCACCATGATGTCCCCCGGTGGGTCCCTCATGACAAGATTTAAGGATATATTGAGCTTCTTTGCCAAACACGCACCTACGAATCACTTGATCCGCGCACACACGAAACAAATAGGGGTCGTCCCAAACGTAGTAGGATATATCCTTGAAAAACTTTCGTTTTTGTTGGGACGACATACCCTTGATCACAAACTTCCCCGCATGGTAATTTGCAATATCCGCAAACCATGGGGTACTATCATCACCACGAAAAGCAATCATACCAAGCGTCTCGAGAGGAAATGTTTCATTGATTTCCTTGTTCTCTCGATCGCTTTGGTGAGGATTCTCAAGTCGAGATAAATGATCGGCCGCGAGATACTCGGCTCCTTTTTTATCTAGAATTTTGACATTAAATTCTTGAAGGAGGAGAATCCACCGAAGCAACCTCGGCTTAGCATCTTGTTTATTAAGAAGATATTTGATAGCCGAGTGGTCCGTATACACTATGGTTTGAGACAAGACGAGATATGGTCTAAACTTTTCAAAAGCATACACAACGGCAAGTAACTCCTTTTCCGTTGTAGTGTACTTTGTTTGAGCATCCATCATAGTCTTACTTGCATAGTGTATAGGCAAGAAATGTTTTGACTTACGTTGCCCCAAAACCGCACCTACCGCGTAATCACTAGCATCACACATAATTTCAAAAGGTAGGTCCCAATCCGGAGCAACTAAGATTGGAGATTCGGTTAACTTCCTTTTAAGCATCTCAAAGGCTTGAATACACTCATCCGAAAAGATGAAAGGAGTCTCTTTTTCCAAAAGATGGGTCATAGGCCGAGCTATCTTAGAGAAGTCTTGTATAAAACGTCGATAGAAGCCGGCATGGCTGAGAAAACTCCTAACTCCCTTAACGGTGGTGGGTGGAGGTAATTTTGCAATCACGTCGATTTTAGCCCTATCAACCTCAATACCGGCCTTAGAGATCTTATGTCCTAACACAATTTCCTCTTTGCACATGAAGTGACATTTTCATAATTAAGCACAAGATTCGTTTCCTCACAACGTTGCAACATTCTTTCAAGGTTAGAGAGACATGAAGTGAAAGATTCCCCAAAAACCGAAAAGTCATCCATGAAGACTTCCATGGTTTTCTCGATCATATCATGGAAAATGGCCATCATACACCTTTGGAACGTCCCCGGAGCATTGCATAGTCCAAAAGGCATGCGACGATACGCAAATGTTCCATAAGGAGAAGTGAATGTGGTCTTTTCTTGATCACGAGGGTCAATGGGGATTTGGAAATAGCCGGAAAATCCATCCAAAAAGCAATAGAATTCATTCCCCGCTAGTCTCTCTAACATTTGATCCATAAAAGTTAATGGAAAATGATCCTTCCTAGTGGCATCATTAAGTTTCCTATAGTCAATACAAATACGCCAACCGGTCACAAGTCTAGTAGGAATCAATTCATTATCCTCATTAGTAACAACCGTCATTCCTCCTTTCTTTGGAACACAATGCACGGGGATAACCCATGGACTATCCGAGATAGGGTAGATCATTCCGGCGTCTAGAAGTTTAGTGACTTCCGTTTTGATCACCTCATGAATCTTTGGATTGACCCTTCTTTGATTTTGGATAGCGGGTTTATAATCATCCTCCATTAGAATTTTATGAGTACAAAATTTTGGATCTATACCCTTAATGTCGGATATTTTCCATGCAATGGCCCGTTTATGTTTCTTAAGCACTTTGATAAGTTCATCCTTTTCATTTTCCTTTAATCCCTTACCAATAATCACCGGTAATTTATCCGTTCCCTCAAGAAAAGCATATTCCAAATAAGTGGGAAGTTCCTTAAGTTCTAGGTCGGGTGCTTCTTCAATAGATGTTTTCACTTTAGTTTCATTATCACTCACAACTTTTAATTCCATAGGTGGTGATTCAAAAGGATCCATATTCAACAATTTTTCAATTAATGCAATATCTCCCTTCAAAATTCTCACAATCAAACTCACTAGGATCAAATGGTGTGCTAAGGTAATCATCAATCTCCTTATCGATTTTTGAATAACCATTATTCTCAAGCTCTTCAAGAACGAAGTCACCTCCCTCAAATGGAGTGAGTGGAGGTTTAGCCAAAGAGATAATAGGATTCGATGAAGTGGGATTGCCACTTTTAGAAGTATCCGAAAAACCAAGCATATCTTGCGAAACCTCTTCACTTGCAATATCAATCACATCGATTTGATTGATTGATTCCTCGTCGTCCTCGGAAGAAAGCTTCGAGATATTACCAACATTAAGAGTGATACTTTCATCATCAAAACGTAAAGTCAATTTTCCCAAAATAAGAGGCACACGAGAATTTTCCGGATAATCACAAATTACAAAATCCGCTAGGAAGATGAGCTTTCCTACTTTGACTAATACGTCTTCGGCTATACCTTTTGGAAAGGCGGTCGATCGATCCGCTAGCTCGATAGTCATCTTAGTAGGTGTAAGCTCGGGAAGTGATAACCTTTTCCACACGGAAAGAGGCATCAAACTAATGCTAGCGCCTAGATCGGCTAATGCTAAGCATTCTTTCATATTAGGGAAATCACATGGTATCAAAAATTGACCGGGGTCTCCAAGCTTTTGAGGAAACTTTTTAGAGAGAACCGCGGAACAACTTTCATTTAAGGACGTAGATACTTCAACTAATTTCTCCTTATCGTTCATCAACCTTTTGATTGTTGAAGCAAACTTAGGCATGCTAAGCAATGCATCCGCGAAACTAAGATTAATATACATTTTCTTAAACACGTCAAGAAACGTAGAAACTTGAGCATTGGTCTTTTCGCGGAGCTTCTCTTTGGTAAGTCTCGAAGGGTAGGGTAGTGTGGGTTTAGTCCCGGAAGCTCGGGTTCCGGAATAGGCAATTGGTCTACCTTTGGTGGAATAGGAATTTCCTTTTCTTTAACCACCTCGGGTTCTTGCTCCACTTCCCTCACCGGAGAGGTACTCACATGTGGAAGCAAAGGTCCGTCCAAAGCTTTCCCACTACGTGTGGTTATAGCTTTCATCTCTCCCTTCGGGATTGGAATGGTATTACTAGGTAAGCAACCCGAAGAAGAGGAAGGTTTGGTCATAAAAGATTCAAACATCGAAAGCAATTTATTTGACCTTGTTCCATACTTTGTTGCATACGATTTTGATTTTGCTCAAACATTTGCTCAAATCTTTGTTCAATTCTTTGTTGGTAAGCTCAAACTAATTATTTTGCCCTTTAATCATATTTTGAAACTCATTTTTCAAAGTTGCCATTTGTCCTTGCATATTATTTTGAAAAGCCTTCAAATTTGCCTCATTCGTTTTAATGTAGCTTGACAAATCATTTTGGTTATTGTAAAAACCTTGATTGTTTTGATTAGAATTAAACCCATTTCCTTGATTAAAATTCCCTTGGTTACCACGGTTAAAATTATTCCCATTGTTTCCATTGTTGTACCTATTTTGAACCGGTGGAAAACCCGGTGGAGCAACATGATTTTGACGAGGAACTTGACCGTTGGAGCCATAAGTTCCCGTCGCGGCAAAAGCACTAGCTTGATCAAACCCCGTGGTCAAACAAGCATAATTAGGATGTGCTCCACCACATGATACACAAAAACTCTCAACCATATTAATCGATCCATGAGGATTCTTCCTAAGCTCATTCAAAATCGTGTCAATCTTAGAGTCCAATCTAGCAATCTCGGGATTAAATGAATTCACATTGGAAACACCCGGCGTGTTTCGTAAATATTGTGCTCTAGATTTATTCTCAATTATTCCCCACGCGTCTCTCGGAGTTTTTCTTAAAAGATTACCACCCGCGGCGGCATTTAAAGAATCTTGTTCAATCATATTTAGCCCATTATAGAAATTATTGATTTGATGAAATTCCGAGAAACCGTGGTGTGGACATTGTCTCAACAAATCTTTAAATCTTTCCCAAGCAACCCCAAACGATTCATGCACTTTTTGTTCAAATCTAGTGATCTCGTTCTTAAAGTGTGTTGTCTTAGATGGTGGAAAGAAATAATTCATGAACTTAGACACTAAATCATCCCATGTCAAGATCGAACCCGGTGGTTCTTTCTCATACCAAATCTTAGCATTACCCTCGAGCGAGTACGGAAAAAGCATGAGCTTAATCGCGTCATTCGGCACATCTCTAAACTTGAGAGTCGAGGTAATTCGAAAAAAATTCCGAATATGAGAGTGCGGGTTATCGGTCTCATTGCCACGAAATTGGTCGACACGAATGAGCAATAAAAGACCCGTCTTAATCTCATAATTATCCGCCAAAATAGCCGGCACAACGATTGCTTCCCCATACCCTTCGGTGGGTGCATGGAGCAATTCCTCCATTGTTCGGTTATCGGCCATCTCTACAACAATAGGTGGAAGCTCGGGTTCCACTATTCGTTGTTGACGATTTCTATTTCTACGAGGAATATTTTCAAGCCTATTAAAATCAATCACAAGTCTAGAAGAACGTAATTGCATACACTACAAAGACGAGAATTTAGAGGATTGAAGAAAAGAAATTAGACAAGAAGAAGATTATTTTTGGTATCTTTATTTGGTATTGCTCAATAAAAAATGATCGATAAAAACAAGGAATAAGGATAACTACTATAGAAGTAAATTACCCTCGGTCGACTTTGAAACGATAGGTGAAAACCTAAACGTCTCGAGGTTCAATAAGTAAACTACAAAAATAAGATTTATTACTACTTGAGTCGGCAAACCAATAATAGGTCGTCCCTCTCAATATACGCACAAGCAAGCGGGGAAACGAGGTGGCACAAAGCACTTAAAAACCTTTTTCCTTAGACGGCCTTTTATAGCACGTCGCCTTATACCCACCTTATAGTTTGTATAAATCAAGTTCAAACTTCTTATTAGTATTTATCTATTTTGCCTTTTATTTTTGTTTTGGATTCGACTACAATAGCTAGGTGATGAAATCCCAACTAAGGCGTTATTTGAAAAGTATGTAAATTTATTGTTCTACGTAATACAATATAGTAATCACAAAAAACGAGAAAAACGATACATACTATATAATAGAAAAATAACAAAACTTTCCGAGGACGGAAAGGGTCTTCAAATCAACGATCAACAAATCTAAACGAAAATGAATCGTACACAAGATCCCCGGCAGCGGCGCCAAAATTTTTGATGTGATCGTGATAGTATAGTGATAATTAGATACGTTATAGGGTAAATCAGAAAATTACCTTTAGGAAAAAGTAATAGTCTAAAATTACCAAAGACGAATTCAATTAAACACGTGATGAACCAAGTTCGTTGTACATGAAGATCTTATGAATTTGAGACGTTTTGATTCGATTTGGACATTGATTTGAATTGGTTTCGGTTTTTAAACTAATATTAATCCTAAAAATTTTAAAGCTATTTAATTTTATCCTAAAGTGCATGAATCGTAAACCCAAAATAAATCTAAACACAATTACTTAAAATTTAAAACTATTTAAAAATCTATAAAAAATTAATCTATTTAATTAAAATAACTTTAACACTATTTAAAAAAATCTAATTCAACTTTTTAAACTAATTAAATTTATTAAAAATTACTTTTAAACCAAATCTATTTTTAAAACTATTTTTATTTAAATCTAAAACAATAAAAATCTAATTATTTAAGAATCTAATTAAACTTTTAAAATTAATGAAAACATTTTTATTTTTATTATATTAATTTGTTTATCTAAAAACCTTTATAAAAGAAATGTCATAGAAAGAGTTTAAAGGAAAATTAAAGTAAATAATAGAAGTTAACAAAATCTGACAGCTCCTTTAACCGAAACTTTATTAATTATCAAAGCTGATATTAAACCAAAACAAGTGGCTAGACCAGTTGGTTAGCACACTTGTAATTAACCGTGAGGTCACGGGTTCGAACCACAGGAGTGGTCATCATTTTTTTTGACAATTATTTTTGGATGAATAAAAAAAATAAAATGTCACAGTTGGTGACTATATGACAGTAATCTATGAAAAGATAAATCAGTAAATACCAACAAACTAACAGAATTATATGGCTCAAATCATTCAGCACAATCACACAAATACAGCAAAGAGACTTAAAAATCAGTAAATAGGAGTAAATACGAGAACAACAATCAGTCCACAAACAACATTTCAGCAATCTAAACATTCAGCAATCTACAAAAAGGATTTAAAGCTCTAAAAACTAAATAAGCAGGATAAATCATATTAACTAGCAAAGCTAAATCGAGACATATAGATCTATAAACCCAACCAATAAATCAGATAAATCGAAAGCATAGTTACAAAGTAACTCAGGCACAAATTATACTATACTAACTTATCAGATATGCAGACATCAATTCGAAGAAAAATCGTTCAGCAAAAACTAAATAGTACTAGCAGCCTATAATGAACATACACTCAAATGCTAAATTACACACGAAATCGTGACAGATCTACTCCAATTTATATCTAATCCTAACACAAATAACTACATTTATATAGCACTGATTAATTACCAAAACTAAACCTGCAACAAAGTCAGTAGAGTGAAACGCAACTATTCAGACCTTTTGGAAAAAGCATCACATCAGAACAAATAAGCCAACAGTTACACTTATTCAAAATCAGTGAATCAAGTTCAATCATTAATCATACATTTAAACAAAAGCAGACCGCTCATCATATCAGTTAAAACTAATTAAGCAGATTCATTCAACCATCACAACTAACTAATCAAGCTGATTTAATCACATAACAAGCAGATTTATTTATAAACGTAAACACAAAAAGAAAAGAAAATGGAACCTTTTGGAGTATCCTTTGAGACGAAGGAAGGCGCTGAGCCTCCTTATTTCACCGAATCAGGACCACCAAACGCCATTACTTGAACCATTATCGACATCACCATACTAACCATTTACCATAATTCGAAAAAAATTTATAAACTTTAAGTGGGAAAGTTTATCCCCAAACTTATTCTTTTAATATTTAATTCAAGCTATTATTTAAAGCTCAACTAAATATTTTAATCATTATTAAAGCATAATAGATTAAAGTAAAAATTGCAATATTAATCTTAACAGAAAGTAAACAGAGTAATATTTCGAATTAAAACTAAACTTTTATTAATAATCAAGCTTCATTACAAAACTGAGAAGAAAAAGATTACAAATTACCCTAGATCTAATTTAGCATAATAACTTTAAAGAATAAAAATAGGATAAATTACATGAAGAAAACCAGGGTATTTATAGCTGAAGTGAGGGTGGGGGTGGTTGATGAAGAACAATTTGTGGCCCTTGGATCTTCAATATTCTCTCTCTTTCTTGTCAGTTAAGCATCTACGGTTGAGATTCACATACTAGCACACGTATTGCCAATGTGGCATCCGTTTGTGCTAGTTGTGTTAGTTTGATGATGAGATGACTGTTTTTCATTGGTAGATTAAGAATGATGTGCTGTCTTGTCCACTTAAACGCTGCCACGTCTCATGCTCACTCCATCTTCTACTTCCAAAAAGAATGGGGGATTTATTTACCCACTCGTGTGAATAACCCGTGTGAACAAAACCCCTTATTAATTTGAGATTTATGGATTAGGGTTTTTAGGGAATAGTGAATTAATAAGGTTTTTAGGGTTGGGGGTAAATGGGGTTCTGGTTATTTTGGTGGGAGAGAAGGAAGATACATAGGTTGTATCGAAATGATTTTGATTGTGTGTGTGTATAACGTGTGAATACACGTTTTGTGGTAAATAAAAAGTTGACTTTGCTAACAAACGTATTAATATGTCTTTGCTAATTCAATGGGCTTTTGGCCCAAATTCACACTCCATCCGTCTAACATATCACACATGGGCTTGCGAATGGATCCATTTGGTTACTTCCCTTCGTCTCACAAGTCAAATTGGGCCTTTGATTATAAACACGAAATTAGACCCAAAAGTTCAATAATCCGTCCCCTATTGTGTTGTTATTGGGCCTTAAATGGGCTTTGTAACCAAGATTGATCAATATTTGCTCCCTTATTGGGCTTTTGAGCCCAATAACCAAAAGTGGGGCCCACAAGGTCAAAATAATCCTCAATAAGTTCAATCCACTCAAAACCAAGCTTGAATCTTGGCTTTGTCGATCTTTTCTTCAAACTCGTGTCATTTTCGCCGGTTTTCGTGAACTTGGTACATACACACATGAAACAACAAAACAACACATATACAAGGCATTTTCATAATAATTATGCATTTATTGTTCATTTTAAGATACAAATGATATGAGTAATTACACTCATATCAGTAAGACACCAAAAAAACACGTTGCGTCTGTGCAAGATAAACAAACAAACATCGTGACACTAGTGGTTGGTAGAGGTAGACCAAGGAAAACACCAAAGGTTACTACGCCTCCTTTGTCACATGATATTATTACTAATCCAGCATCTGGAAACTCAACCGGTAATGTCACATATATTTCATTACACTATTGATATGTTTGTAAAATATATACAATATATTTGGAAAGTTAATCTCTGAATCATATGTATGCAGTGTCCCAAAGTCCAATACTTACCAGCACCAACATCAATTTTAATCGTTTTATAAGCCCTGCAAATAATACGGTGTCACGCAGTATACAAGTTTTAACAGGTTCATCAACACGTGTTCCACAATCTCAGTTGAGTGATGTTACAAACGGTAAGAACTTTATACATTTCATGTATCAATTAGTTAAAACATCCTTTAAAGAAAAATACATTTTTAAACGTATTGAATATTTGTTTCAGTAACGATGCAACAACCCAAAATTTGTCGAGGTAGACCAAGAAAGACAGCGAATGCTACTACGTCTCCTGCTGCGTATGGTATTACCAAGGATCCATCAGGTGCATGTTCATCAACGCGTGTCCGACAATCCCCCTTGAGTGATGTAACAAACGGTAACAACTTTGTACATTTTAATCTTAACATATGTTTATTCAATTATTATTTACTATCAATTAACTGATTCATTGTCACATATAATAATTTTCAGTTATTTTTGAAAAACTTGTCCCTCAAAGTGTTAGGCAACTAGTTAGAAGTAACTCTAATTCCGGTGTTACAAAAAACATGCAATCTCTATCAGCAAATAACTCAACATACGAAGTTGGTGAATCATCAAAATTGCCAACAAAAAATAAGCGGATGTCGCGAATACCTCAAACTCCGGTACGATTTAATCTTGGTGGTGACGATGGAAATGTCAGAAAAGTCTATGATAAATATGTTGGAATATCTAAAGGTATTAACATAGCGTTACTACTTAATGTCACACTGAACATACTTTCCGTTATTCACATTTTGCTTATTATTTTTGTTCATGCCCAGAATACTACGACCATGGCGACCCTATATATGAGTGCACAGATTGTCATGCTTTGGTATGGGAGAAAGAAGCAAGAACATGCAACTATAATCCAAACAACAAACCTTATAGTATATGTTGTCAAAAGGGAAAAGTTTTTATTAAACAACCCCCGTCGGCTCCAAAAAAGTTGGTTGATTTGTTTAATAACAACGATGCAAAGAGTCAAAATTTTAAAAACAACATCAGATCATACAACAGTATGTTTGCTTTTACTTCCATGGGAGGGACGGTTGACGACTCAATAAATAAGAACGAACGCGGACCTTATGTGTTTCGCTTGCACGGACAAACATATCATAAAATTGGGAGCTTGCTTCCTGAGAATGGTGAGACGCCCAAGTTCGCACAACTAATATATCTATGATACTAAGAACGAGGTAGATAACAGAGTAAAAGCGTTAAGGTAATTTATTCGTTTCACCGTTTGCATGTTCTTGATATTGTTTTAATCCAAAGTTGCCACACAGTTTATATTATTGACATGTTATGTATAAATTGCAGCGGCTCTAACAGATCGTCCGCTCCTGCTAACGCTAAGCATCCTATTGACAGAAACATAATTCTTGAAGTTAAAGATGTTTTGTACACCTCGAGTAACTTGGTTAAAACATTTAGAAGGGCGCGTGACAGTTACAATCAAGATGCCGAGCAAAATATTAAAATAAAGTTGGTAGCCAAACATGGTAAAGATGGACGGAACTACAATCTACCAACTGCCAACGAGGTCACTGGACTAATTATAGGTGACTTTGATGCTTGCGTAAATCAAAGAGATATTGTCATCGAAAAACGTAAAGAAGGTTTCCAACGTATCAACATTTTCCATCCGTTGTATCTTCCTTTGCAGTACCCTTTGTTGATGCCGCGTGGACAAGATGGTTATTATCTTGAAATACCTCATAAAAAAAAGTTTGTCCAAAGAATACCGGACCCGGCTGAAGAAGAGAACAAAGACGAAGAGGAAAAACGAAAATATGTTAGTATGCGTGAGTGGTTTGCTTTTCAAATACAAGACATACCGAATCAAGAAAATTTATTTGTTCGTGGGGGTCGTTTGTTTCAGCAGTTTCTTGTGGATGGTTATACAATGGTGGAGACTGAACGTTTGTATTTCCACCGGTCCAATCAGTCTAAACTAAGGTATGATACATACTCAAACATCCGTAAAAGCATTGCATCTGGGAATACCGACCCGACAGTTCTTGGGAAACCGATAGCCTTGCCTTCTACGTTTACCGATGGTCCAAGGTTCATGAAGCAGAACTTATGGACGCCATGACATTATGTAGATGGTACGGATGCCCGGATTTGTTCATAACCATAACATGTAATCCAAACTGGCCATAGGTTGCACGATTAATGCGTGATAATAACCTTACATCTTCTGACAGACCGGACGTGCTAACAAGAGTTTTCAAACAAAAACTTGACCTTCTGGTGAAGGACGTGAAAGATATGCGATTGTTTGGGCATACCCAAGCATGTAAATACAACAAACTATTAACTTAAATCTATTTATTAATAACGAAACATTTCTTTGGTTATTAGCGTAATTTGTATTAAACTACTAGTATTGTTCTTCTTTTAACAGTTGTGTACACGATAGAATTCCGAAAGAGAGGTCTCCCTCACGCGCATCTATATTTGTTCTTGCATAGGGACGACAAGGTGCCAAATGCTGAGCAAATTGACAAATACATTTCCGCGGAGATACCGGATAAAAACGAAGATCCAGAATTATACAAATTGGTTTCTGATTTTATGATGCACGGTCCTTGCGATGCGGACGAGCCTAAACAGGTTTGTATGGTCGACGGTAAATGTAGCAAACGTTTCCCATTTAAGTTCTGCGAACGCAGCTCCGTTGACGCTGTATAAAAGACGTGATAACGGTAGGTATGTGGAAGCTGCTAAAGGAGTTCAGCTCCATAATGGTTATGTTATACCGTATAATGCCACTCTTCTAAAATGATATCAGTGTCACATTAATGTAGAGTGGTGCAATCAGACCGGATCTATAAAGTATTTGTCTAAGTACATTAACAAAGGACCAGATAGGGTCTCGACACAGCTGTATAAACCGGGTACAACGAAAGACGGTGAACAAGTTGAAAAACCTATAGACGAAATCAAGGCTTACTTAGATTGTAGATATCTATCTGCGTGTGAGGCGACATGGAGAATATTTGGTTTTGAGGTTCATTACCGAACACCTGCTGTTGAGCGATTGTCGTTTCACTTACCAGGAGACCAGCAAATAGTTTATGACGAGAACTCAGACCTTGAAACAGTCATTCACAAGCCTACTGTTGGACATAGTATGTTTGAAGGTTGGTTAAAAATGAATGAACTCTATACGGTTGCACGAGAGCTTACGTATGCTGAGTTTCCAACAAAATTTGTATGGAACGCATCTAAAAGAATATGGACCTTTAGGAAGAAAGGAAGAGCGATTGGTAGAATTCATAATGTGCCTATATCTACAGGAGACGCCTACTATTGTAGGATGTTGTTAAATAGCGCGAAAGGTTGTATAGATCATGAGGGGATAAAAACAGTTAACAAGATTGTTTATCCTACATACAAAGAAGCTTGCTATGCGGCTGGACTTTTAGAGGACGGCAAGGAGTATGTCGAGAGTATTAAAGACGCTGGACATTGGGCACCTCCTGATCAAATCCGTGAGTTGTTTGTTACATTGCTGACGCAAAATGAACTCACCAAACCTTTGGAAGTTTGGTTAGAAACATGGCACTTGATGGCAGAGGATGTGTAACGCAAGAAGAGAACGCTTTTGAACGATCCATGTAAACCTTTATGCTCCTGTATTTAGTACACAACATGTAATTTAAAATTTGAAGCAATGATTCCCATAAGCTTATTTTTGTTTGATAAACTTTATTATTTTGCAGATTTGATTGTCGGCGATGAAGAAAAGAAGAATGTATGTTTGTTCTATATAGAAGAATTATGCGATCCAGAGGTTATTCCCTACGTAGTTGGCCTGAGATGCCTTATCCAGACGACATATACATGATGCATTTGGAAATCGTCTTATATACGATGAGACTGATTATGATCCCGTTGAGCTGCAGAACGAGTATGAACGCCTGTACGCTTCTTTAACCGTAGAACAAAAAGGCGTTTATGACACTATCATGGGTTTTGTTGAGGAGGTGAGTGGAGGAGTGTATTTTGTTTACGGATACGGGGGTACAGGAAATACTTTCCTATGGAAGATACTAGCCGCTGGTATTATGAGACGAGGAGACATCATGTTAAACGTTGCATCTAGCGGTATTGCGCCTTTGTTGATGCCTGGAGGTAGGACTGCACATTCCCGACTTCATATTCCAATAAATGTAGATGAAACGTCTACCTGCTCCATATGTCCTCAAAGTGATCTTGGCCAGTTACTAAATAAATGTAAGCTTATTATTTGGGACGAGGCTCCGATGGCTAACAAACTTTGTTTTGAGGCTCTCGATCGCACGTTAAAGGACGTACTGAGGACAGACAGGCATGAAATGAACCAAGAGCTATTTGGAGGCATGACAGTTGTTTTTGGAGGAGATTTTAGGCAGGTTCTTCCCGTTGTTCCAAAAGGCTCGCGTCAAGACATTGTAAGTGCCTCACTGAAGCAGTCCTACTTGTGGGATAATTGTAGAGTGCTTAAGTTGACAACAAATATGAGACTTACGGTTGGTTCAAGACCAGAGGATGTTGACGAGATACGAGATTTTGCCGAATGGATACTAAAGTTAGGAGACGGTGAACTTGGGGAAGATAATGACGGAGAGGTTGAAATAGATGTGCCTGAAGATATTCTGATAGACGCGACTGACGATGCAGTCACGTCTATTGTGGAGTTCACGTACCCGAATCTTTTTGACAACATAAATGATGCTTCCTACTTCCAAGAAAAGGCATTTCTGGCGCCAACTAATGAAATTGTTGACTCTATAAACCAGAAGTTGTTGGAAAGATTTCCTGGCGAAGAGACTGTCTATTTGAGTTGCGACAGCATAGACAAAGTTGATCGTGGTGCTTCCATCGATGAACCTGTTTTCTCATCTAAGTTTATAAATGGATTGAAGTTCTCAGGTGTCCCGAATCACAGGTTAGCATTAAAGGTGGGTGTGCCTATAATGCTTTTGAGAAATATCGATCAACCAAACGGATTGTGTAATGAAAAAAGGTTGCATGTGCTTAATCTAACGAGAACTGGTATTAGTGCCAGGATTATCAATGGAACACATTTCAGAAAGGTAGTTATCCTTCCCAGGTTAAGAATTACTCCATCTGACAAGCGTTTACCGCTAAATTTTTTCAGAAAACAGTTCCCTATTTCACTCTCATTTGTAATGACCATTAATAAAAGTCAAGGACAATCACTTTCTAAAGTCGCTCTCTACTTACCACGTCCAGTTTTTACTCACGGTCAACTATATGTAGCTGTCTCTCGAGTAAAAAGCAAGAAAGGGTTGAAGGTTGTTGTATGTGACTCAGACGAAAATGTATGTAAAACAACTACAAATGTTGTATACAAGGAAGTCTTACATGGTCTTTGACGAAGTTTATAATGGTATGTAATTTATTTTTTTACATAAATTTTAAGTCTTACTTTAAAGTTCACGTATCCATTTGTAATCATTTTAATTTTAAACTTTCAGGTGTTAACGACATGGACAGTTTCTTTTCAATCAATTGGGACTAACATACGTCATACGTGAAGACCATAGCGGATTGCAGGCTTTTTTTTATTGTCACAAATTTAATATGGCCACGAATGCTACATGTTCTTTCTTTTATTGTTCTCATCTATTACGAGAACACGTTTCACATTTTTAAATATAAACATCCTTTCATTTTATTTTACGAAAATCACTCTTTAAATTAGTCCTGGCGTTAGACGGGTTTTTAAGCTAGTTTGATAATATAATAAATGCATAAAACCGTTAATTTTATTTAAAGATTTTTCTAGATTTTGCTGACAACTAAAAAAACAATAAAGGGTTTTGCTAAAAAGGCAGAGTTTAGTTTGTATTTAATACACACAAACTTTTTTTAATCTATCAAAAATTGCATAAAACACATTAAATAAATTTTTAATCATGTTTAAATATAATATTTTACAAGTGAATTTAATATGTATTTAATGCACTTTTTTTGTTAATTAAAATTTTTTGTGTGTATTAAATGCACGCTAAACTCTGCTCAGTGGATATTGTTTAGCAAAACCCAAACATAAAAGTTGTAAACAATTTAGATATATATGAGTTCATTTGATAAGAATCGTTATCTTTTTGTTATAAAAATAATTTATTTTATGTTCGTATAATAATTTTTTAGATTTGTTAGTTTTTTATTTTAGACAAAAAACTTGTAAATGAAAAGATGATTGATGAATCTTTTTAAACTATTTAGAATAGTTAAAAATGTAAATTACTAATATGTATTATAATCATATTATAATTTATTTAAATATATATTCTTTTAAATCATTTTATATTTTAATTTTACAATCAACAACTAATATATCAAACATTATTATTAAAAAAACACAATTTATAACTCATGCTAACAACTAACAACTATATAATTAATTAACAGTTAACATCTTATATCTTACATTTAAAAACATACCATTTACAACTAGTTTTACCAAATATAAGTTGTTTTCGTTTATCACACGTAGAGTAGGTACATTGTCCTGCCTATTTTCAACTTTTATATTTTTGGAAATTATTTAGCATGAGATGAACATGCCTTGCAGATGGTCTGCCTCTAATTAGTGGATCACGCTTTAAAGCAACTTTTGACGTTGTTGAACTCGTATTAGCTACAAGCCATCAGTCACGTTTCTTTTATTAAAACACATCTTATGACAAGAAAAATAAATAAATACATATTCTTAAATACATTATTTCAAGTATGACAACATAGCACATGCAACGTAACAACACGATTATCATAAGTCATGTCACGAAAAAGTTGTAAGAAAAAACGATAAAATATGCTTTAAATTGAAGTATTAAATATAACATGGATGGCCATATCATCGAGGCCACACCTTCAAATCATTATGACATGCTGTTCATTAATACACATGATACTCATTAATATTAGAGAAGTGATTGAGAGATTTAAAAATTAAAACTCATGTCTAATTTTATATCTAAATATATATGTTAACAATTTATTGATTATATAAATCGGGCTTATATTTTCACAAGTCAATAAACTAATGACACATAAATTAAAACATAAATTTAAACATGGGTTTTAGGTCTCTCCATCTTTTTCCTTAATATTTGCATCCCCAAACGCACTCAAAATCAATAACAAACTATATGCTTTAAAATATTCAAGACATTTGTAGTTTCAGTTTGCAACTTTATCTAAACGAGACAAGTCGTGCAAAGCTATCGTGTATCGGAAAATAATTATACTTGTGAAATCTTAATTTTGGTTTGAATGTTGAAAGCGCATTCTTTAAAAAGTTGTCAAGTTTATAATTGATTAAGTTTAAAATGTTTTACTACGTAGGACTAATTCATCCAAACTACATTAACTCGAAACTCAAGATTTAATAAAACGAAACACTTTTTATGATTAGTATGGATGTTAATAATTGAATACAAGCTTTAAGGCTGAAAGGAGCGGAAGAAAACTCGTGAGTGGGTTTATGAAATTAATGAGCCAGTCTCATTCCTTTCACATATGAGTCGCGCGTGATTTAGTCACACAGATAAAAAAAATCGGGGCAAATTCACCACAGCAAGTTGTATATATGTGGGCTTAAATGTTTTTTATTTTTTAAGTTAAGTTTAATTTTGAGTGTTTTTTTTGTGTGGGATGTGTTTAAATAATAAAAAATATAGATAATGTGAGTGAGTTTGAGTGAACGTCATTACCCTTGTGTGTGCTAACGTAAAAATGAGTGAGTTTGCCTCCACTCTTTTGAACCTAATCAAGAGATGATAGATACACCAACCTTGAATTTGTGTCTAAGAAAAAACACCAACCTTGAATTAGTGTAAAAAAAACCAGTGAACATCATGTTTGACATTGCAAAAAGCTTGGTGGAGTATAAAGTAAATGGCCTAGGTATGACTCAATTTTGGTTGCTAATCTTTATAAAAAGTTTAAAGTTCTTGTCATATATATCATCCTAAACACAAAAGTAGCATGTCATCCTAAATAAAATGTTTGAAGTTTTAACATAAAGGTTATTGCAACCAAAAAAAAAATCAAAAAAAAATCAATAAAGTTGAGTGTACTAGTGACATATGACATAAGTAAAGTACAAAAGGATGTTATTGCTAGAGGTACAAAGCAGGCCCCAAGAGGCCCATTTACAGTCGAGTCATTGTGGGCAGCTTAATAACGCGTTATGCACACGGTTAAGACGTTAAGTAGACACGTAAGAGTCGACACAACACAAGTATAGATATTTCAAGTTACATATTACTTTAATTTAAAGTTTGAACATATAATAATTAGAGTTGGTTTATTTTACAAACTATTTCTTTGGAAACCAAGGGACTGATCTGGACCATCCAAAACATTAGACCAGATCTTATAATTAAAAACACGGAAGGACTAAAACTGAGAATATACTAAAGATAATAGAAGGACTAATAGTGAAAATATATAAAGAAACACCCATCTTCCCCAATTTCTATTAAAAACACACACATCCCACACACATTCCCTCAACCTCAAACCCTAACCAAAAAAATAAAAAAAACTACACCAATTAACCGTAAAAATCACTAATTAAACACAAAAATACAACAAAGAACTAGTCAATCGATCGATCTTGATGAAAAACGATTCAAAACGAACCAATTCATCCGAGTCAGCACATGTTGTGCAAGAAACTCGACCAGTATACTGGTAAAAAGCCAAGAAGAAAGTGGCATCGTTTTTTGTTCCATCGGCGTCTTCAGGTGAGCAACTCGTAGATATGTCGATGGAGAAATGGGCAAAAGCAGAGACGTGTATTTTGGAAATAAAGAAGGGAGGAGTTAAAAAAAATAAGAAATTGAGATCAAGAAAAACAAGTTGTATTTGTTAAAGAAGGGAGAGTGGGACGTATTTACAATGGATTTGAAGTCAGTGATGAGCAAATGGAGCATAACTGTTAACAAGCCTTTTTCCTAAATGGACGTATGTGGTTGGCGATACGGACCTTCGGGTGTCGTTGTGTCATCAGAGAGATTTGCAAGATACAAGATTCGTGAAAGATTTAGAGCGAATTGAACGAGATCTTGATGAAGATATTGAAGGGAAAAAAGATAAATATTGGAGCAAAACAAATAACTTTTTTGTTTCAAAGATATGGCTGTGGTCTAAGAAACGCAAATTCGCAAGTTCTACTGAGAACCAAATGCATAACCCATCTTCGGTTGACATGGAATTACCGCGAATGGGGAGATTACAAGGTACATGAAAAAAAAACCTGGTTCTTTCTGAGCTACATCCCCATAAGGTTCTTTATCCTTATATACCGAACTTTAACTATACTTTCCGAAGAAAGTACAATGGCCAAGATGACGAGCTCGCTTCGCAACTCGGTCAAACTGTGTCAGTGACAAATCCTAAGCTAGCTTATGATAGTTGGTGACTAATAAGCTATAATAGCATTCGATCCAATGAAGGAATACTAGAACGTCTACGACTGCTTTCGTGTGAAACATACATGACTCGAGTGTGGAAGTGGTTCAAAGTAGCAAAGGTTTCGTATATCTTAGACAACATTGGCAATGTTTTACGTTTTTGTGCTAAAATGGTGAAAGACCAACATTCCCTCACCAAGTTTTGATCTTTCTTGCCTGTTGGCCTTTTGTTTGAGCATGAGTCGATGTTGACTTGCACTCGATATAGTTATGACACTGAGATCAAAAGAAATCAAGAGTCATGTAGTTGATGACTGCACTAGATGTTAATTTTTTTCACTGAAACAACAGAAGTAATAGTACTTAACTATGATTCTGCACTAGGATGTTAACTTTTTTTCACTGAAACAACAGAAGTAATAGTACTTAACTATGATTTTGCACTTTTTTT
The DNA here is from genome assembly GCA_025667525.1 of Glebionis coronaria. NCBI lineage: Eukaryota > Viridiplantae > Streptophyta > Magnoliopsida > Asterales > Asteraceae > Glebionis > Glebionis coronaria. The sequence goes on along the minus strand of CM046876.1, from coordinate 555,904,692 downwards.
TGTATGAAAAACTACGATCACAGCATCGCTTTTGCAGTTTCTTGACATCTTTTACAAACTAGATAACGACATACCGCCCAAACGGCCAAACCTCCAAACAAACTGGAACACGACATACTGAAACCTGCACGTATCTCCAAAATCTCCAAATCGAACTCACTGAACCTCAGAAAAATGGATATCAAACCACTTCCAAACCACTAAAGAGAACACATAAACCATCAATCAAACCTTAAAACCCGATAGGACCGAAGTATTATAGCTTATTGTTGCAGGAACCACTACAGTTGCAACGCTAAAGATGATTAAAATATCTACATAAAAGTCTTCAGAAAACAACATTTGTGGCATTCATTCATGGTGTCAAACATATAGACAAACTAAGGTTAATCCTAATACAAACACTTAATTCGTCATACATAGGGCAGATATAATTTATATATAGTGAAACGAAAAAATAATAGTGATAACCAAAAGAAAAGAAGGTAATGAAGTAAACAACTGATGAAGTGATCAAGTAACACGGGTCACCGTCGCCAAAAACTTAACATTCTGAACCGGAGACAATATCTCCACAACACGCTCCGCTGTCCTAGACCTCAACATATCTGCATTTGCCAAGACAGGTTCCATTTCGCCTCTCAATCCTTCAATCACTCTAGTCATGTCATCATACATCATAGGCTTCTCCTAACTACCTCAACTATTGGTGGCGCCGCCACACTTTCTTGAATCCTCACCATTTCATTCTCCAGCTCTCGTTCTTCGGCTTTTGTTTCGGCTGTTAACTGCTCCATCCTCTCGACCTGATCATTATCCATGTTGTTAAGTTATCGTCTATGAATAATGAAGCAGAGGCTAGTCAAATAAAAATTGTTATTTATATATAGATATAAAATAACTCATATTTTTTAAATTGTTATTTATATTTAGATTATGATATGAAATAAGTCATAGTTTTAAATTGTTATATCTAGATATAAATTATTATATCTATATATAGCATTGTTATAAAATAAGTCATACTTTTTAAATTATTATATCTATATATAAATTGTTATTTATATCGAGATATAAAATAATTCATAGTTTTTAAATTGTTATATCTAGATATAAATTATTATTTGTATCTAGATATAAAATAATTCATAGTTTTTAAATTATTATATCTAGATATAAATTGTTATATTTAGATATAAACTGTTATATCTAGATATAACAATTGTTATAAAATGAGTCATAGTTTTAAATTGTTTTAAATTGTTATATCTGGAAATAAATTGTTAATAAGTCATAGTTTTCAATGTTATATCTAGATATAAATTGTTATATCTAGATATAACAATTGCCACAAAATAAGTAATACTTTTTAAATTATTATATCTAGATATAAATTGTTATTTATATCTAGATATAAAATAATTCATAATTTTTAAATTATTATATCTAGATATATAAATTGTTATATCTAGATATAAATTGTTATTTATATCTAGATATAAAATAATTCATAGTTTTTAAATTGTTATATCTAGATATAAATTGTTATATCTAGATATAACAATTGTTATAAAATAACTCATAGTTTTTAAATTATTATATCTATATATAAATTGTTATTTATATCAAGATATAAAATAATTCATAGTTTTTAAATTGTTATATCTAGATATAAAATAATTCATAGTTTTAAAATTATTATATCTACATATAAATTGTTAAATCTAGATATAAACTGTTATATCTGGATATATCAATTGTTATAAAACGAGTCATAGTTTTAAATTGTTATATCTAGATATAAATTGTTAATAAGTCATAATTTTCAATGTTATATCTAGATATAAGTTGTTATATCTAGATACAACAATTGCTACAAAATAAGTCATACTTATTAAATTATTATATCTAGATATATTTATATCTAGATATAAAATAATTCATAATTTTTAAATTGTTATATCTAGATATATAAATTGTTATATCTAGATATAAGTTGTTATTTATATCTATATATAAAATAATTCATAATTTTTAAATTGTTATATCTAGATATAACAATTGTTATAAAATAAGTCATACTTTTTAAATTATTATATTTAGATATAAATTGTTATTTATATCGAGATAAAAAATAATTCATAGCTTTTAAATTGTTATATCTAGATATAAATTATTATTTGTATCTAGATATAAAATGATTCATAGTTTTTAAATTATTATATCTAGATATAAATTTTTATATCTAGATATAAACTGTTATATCTAGATATAACAATTGTTATAAAATGAGTCATAGTTTTAAATTGTTTTAAATTGTTATATCTAGATATAAGTTGTTAATAAGTCATAGTTTTCAACGTTATATCTAGATATAAATTGTTATATCTAAATATAACATTTGCTACAAAATAAGTCCTACTTTATAAATTATTATATCTAGATATAATTTTTTATTTATATCTAGATATAAAATAATTCATAATTTTTAAATTGTTATATCTAGATATATAAGTTGTTATATCTAGATATAAATTGTTATTTATATCTAGATATAAAATAATTCATAGTTTTTAAATTGTTATATCTAGATATAAATTGTTATATCTAGATATAACAAATGTTATAAAGTAAGTCATACTTTTAAAATTATTATATCTAGATATAAATTGTTATATCTAGATATAAATTGTTATATCCAGATATAACAATTGTTATAAAATAAGTCATACTTTTAAAATAATTATATCTAGATATAAATTGTTATTTATATCGAGAAATAAAATAATTCATAGCTTTTAAATTGTTATATCTAGATATAAATTATTATTTGTATCTAGATATAAAATAATTCATAGTTTTTAAATTGTTATATCAAGATATAAATTATTATTTATATCTAGATATAAAATAATTCATAGTTTTTAAATTATTATATCTAGATATAAATTGTTATTTATATCGAGATATAAATAATTCATAGTTTTTAAATTGTTATATCTAGATATAAATTATTACTTGTATCTAGATATAAAATAATTCATAGTTTTTAGATTATTATATCTTGATATAAATTGTTATATCTAGATATAAACTGTTATATCTAGATATAACAATTGTTATAAAATGAGTCATAGTTTTAAATTGTTTTAAATTGTTATATCTAGATATAAATTGTTAATAAGTCATAGTTTTCAATGTTATATCTAGATATAAATTTTTATATCTAGATACAACAACTGCTACAAAATAAGTCATATTTTTTAAATTATTATATCTAGATATAAATTATTATTTATATCTAGATATAAAATAATTCATAATTTTTAAATTGTTATATCTAGATATATAAATTGTTATATCTAGATATAAATTGTTATTTATATCTAGATATAAAATAATTCGTAGTTTTTAAATTGTTATATCTAGATATAAATTGTTATATCTAGATATAACAATTGTTATAAAATAAGTCATACTTTTTAAATATTTAGATATAAATTGTTATTTATATCGAGATATAAAATAATTCATAGTTTTTAAATTGTTATATTTAGATATAAATTATTATTTCTATCTAATTATAAAATAATTCATAGTTTTTAAATTATTATATCTAGATATATAAATTGTTATATCTAGATATAAACTGTTATATTTAGATATAACAATTGTTATAAAATGAGTCATAGTTTTAAATTGTTTTAAATTGTTATATCTAGATATAAATTGTTAATAAGTCATAGTTTTCAATGTTATATCTAGATATAACAATTGCTACAAAATAAGTCATACTTTTTAAATTATTATATCTAGATATAAATTTTTATTTATATCTAGATATAAAATAATTCATAATTCTTAAATTGTTATATAAATTGTTATATCTAGATATAAATTGTTATTTGTATATAGATATAAAATAATTCATAGTTTTTAAATTGTTATATCTAGATATAAATTTTTATATCTAGATATAACAATTGTTATAAAATAAGTCATACTTTTTAAATTCTTATATCTAGATATAAATTGTTATTTATATCGAGATACAAAATAATTCATAGTTTTTAAATTGTTATATCTAGATATAAATTATTATTTGTGTCTAGATATAAAATAATTCATAGTTTTTAAGTTATTATATCTAGATATAAATTGTTATATCTAGATATAAACTGTTATATCTGAATATAACAATTGTTATAAAATGAGTCAAAGTTTTAAATTGTTTTAAATTGTTTATATAGATATAAATTGTTAATAAGTCATAGTTTTCAATGTTATATCTAGATATAAATTGTTATATCTAGATACAACAATTGCTACAAAATAAGTCATACCTTTTAAATTATTATATCTAGATATAAACTGTTATTTATACCTAGATATAAAATAATTCATAAATTTAAAATTATTATATCTGGATATATAAATTGTTATATCTAGATATAAATTTTTATTTATATCTAGATATAAAATAATTCATAGTTTTTAAATTGTTATATCTAGACATAAATTATTATATCTAGATATAACAATTGTTATAAAATATGTCATACTTTTCAAATTATTATATCTAGATATAAATTGTTATTTATATCTAGATATAAAATAATTCATAATTTTTAAATTGTTATATCTAGATATATAAATTGGTATATCTAGATATAAATTGTTATTTATATCTATATATAAAATAATTCATAGTTTTTAAATTGTTATATCTAGATATAAATTGTTATATCTAGATATAACAATTGTTATAAAATAAGTCATACTTTTTAAATAATTATATTTAGATATAAATTGTTATTCGAGATATAAAATAATTCATAGTTTTTAAGTTGTTATATCTAGATATAAATTATTATTTGTATTTAGATATAAAATAATTCATAGTTTTAAATTATTATATCTAGATATAAATTGTTATATCTAGATATAAACTGTTATATCCAGATATAACAATTGTTATAAAATAAGTCATAGTTTTAAATTGTTTTAAATTGTTATATCTAGATATAAATTGTTAATAAGTCATAGTTTTCAATGTTATATCTAGATATAAATTGTTATATCTACTTATCTAGATATAATATTTGCTACAAAATAAGTCATACTTTTTAAATTATTATATCTAGATATAAAATAATTCATAATTTTTTAATTGTTATATATAGATATATAAATTGTTATATCTAGATGTAAATTGTTATTTGTATCTAGATATAAAATAAGTCATAGTTTTTAAATTGTTATATCTAGATATAAATTGTTATATCCAGATATAACAATTGTTATAAAATAAGTCAAACTTTTTAGATTATTATATCTAGATATAAATTGTTATTTATATAGTGATATAAAATAATTCATAGCTTTTAAATTGTTATATCTAGATATAAATTATTATTTGTATCTAGATATAAAATAATTCATAGTTTTTAAATTGTTATATCTAGATATAAATTTTTATTTATATATAAGATATAAAATAATTCATAGTTTTTAAATTATTATATCTAGATATAAATTGTTATTTATATCGAGATATAAAATAATTCATAGTTTTTAAATTGTTATATCTAGATATAAATTATTACTTGTATCTAGATATAAAATAATTCACAGTTTTTAGATTATTATATCTAGATATAAATTGTTATATCTAGATATAAACTATTATATCTAGATATAACAATTGTTATAAAATGAGTCATAGTTTTAAATTGTTTTAAATTGTTATATCTAGATATAAATTGTTAATAAGTCATAGTTTTCAATGTTATATCTAAATATAAATTGTTATATCTAGATACAACAATTGCTACAAAATAAGTCATACTTTTTAAATTATTATATCTAGATATAAATTGTTATTTATATCCAGATATAAAATAATTCATAATTTTTAAATTATTATATCTAGATATATAAATTGTTTTATCTATATAAATTGTTATTTATATCTAGATATAAAATAATTCATAGTTTTTAAATTGTTATATGTAGATATAAATTGTTATATCTAGATATAAATTGTTATATCTAGATATAAATTGTTATATCTAGATATAACAATTGTTATAAAATAAGTCATACTTTTTAAATTATTATATGTAGATATAGATTGTTATTTATATCGAGATATAAAATAATTCATTGTTTTTAAATTGTTATATTTAGATACAAATTCTTATTTCTATCTAATTATAAAATAATTCATAGTTTTTAAATTATTATATCTAGATATAAATTGTTATATCTAGATATAAACTGTTATATCTAGATATAACAATTCTTATAAAATGAGTCATAGTTTTCAATGTTATATCTAGATATAACAATTGCTACAAAATAAGTCATACTTTTTTAATTATTATATCTAGATATAAATTGTTATTTATATCTAGATATAAAATAATTCATAATTTTTAAATTGTTATATCTAGATATATAAATTGTTATATCTAGATATAAATTGTTATTTATATATAGATATAAAATAATTCATAGTTTTTAAATTGTTATATCTAGATATAAATTGTTATATCTAGATATGAATCGTTATATCTAGATATAACAATTGTTATAAAATAAGTCATACTTTTTAAATTATTATATCTAGATATAAATTGTTATTAATATCGAGATATAAAATAATTCATAGTTTTTAAATTGTTATATCTAGATATAAATTATTATTTGTATCTAGATATAAAATAATTTATAGTTTTTAAGTTATTATATCCAGATATAAATTATTATATCTAGATATAAACTGTTATATTTAGATATAACAATTGTTATAAAATGAATCAAAGTTTTAAATTGTTTTAAATTGTTATATCTAGATATTAATTGTTAATAAGTCATAGTTTTCAATGTTATATCTAGATATAAATTCTTATATCTAGATACAACAATTGCTACAAAATAAGTCATACCTTTTAAATTATTATATCTAGATATTAATTGTTATTTATATCTAGATATAAAATAATTCATAATTTTTAAATTGTTATATCTAGATATATAAATTATTATATCTAGATATAAATTGTTATTTATATCTAGATATAAAATAATTCATAGTTTTTAAATTGTTATATTTAGATATTAATTGTTATATCTAGATATAACAATTGTTATAAAATATGTCATACTTTTTAAATTATTATATTTAGATATAAATTGTTATTTATATCGAGATATAAAATAATTCACAGTTTTTAAATTGTTATATCTAGATATAAATTATTATTTGTATCTAGATATAAAATAATTCATAGGGTTAAATTATTATATCTAGATATAAATTGTTATATCTAGATATAAACTGTTATATATAGATATAACAATTGTTATATCTAGTTGGCCAATGAGTCGGAAATCATGGTTACAAAAAAAAATTGTTATAAAATGAGTCATAGTTTTAAATTGTTTTAAATTATTATATCTAGATACAAATTGTTAATAAGTCATAGTTTTCAATGTTATATCTAGATATAAATTGTTATATCTAGATATAACAATTGCTACAAAATAAGTCATACCTTTTAAATTATTATATATAGATATAAATTGTTATTTATATCTAGATATAAAATAATTCATATTTTTTATATTGTTATAACTAGATATATAAATTGTTATATCTAGATATAACAATTGTTATAAAATAAGTCATACTTTTTAAATTATTATATCTAGATATAAATTGTTATTTATATCGAGATATAAAATAATTCATAGTTTTTTAATTGTTATATCTAGATATAAATTATTATTTGTATCTAGATATAAAAAGATTCATAGTTTTTAAATTATTTTATCTAGATATAAATTGTTATATCTAGATATAAACTGTTATATCTAAATATAACAATTGTTATAAAATGAGTCATAGTTTTAAATTGTTTTAAATTATTATATCTAGATATAAATTGTTAATAAGTCATAGTTTACAATGTTATATCTAGATATAAATTGTTATATCTAGATATAACAATTGCTACAAAATAAGTCATACGTAGTACTATTTAAATTATCTAGATATAACAATTGCTACAAGTACCATCTAGAGAAAGATTATGATCAACAATTGGAAAGGAACCACTAGGAAGCTTAAGCTGGGGTTCATGATAAGCATAGTACCATTCAGAGAAAAATTGCAAGTAATCAATAAATGGAATATAAAATTTTCACCAAATTTCTCATTAAACAACAAATAGTACCTAGCAGGCAAAGGCACCATAATTTATGTCTTTTTAGAGCTCATTTTGACCCATTCATAACATGTGACTCCCAAACCACGCTCTCTTGATCTTTCCCTAAGAAGCTTTTCTTCTTCTGATAAATTGTCTTCATAAGGTCGCCGCCTTCAGGAGTAAAAAACAGTTGTCGGTTACCAGTTGTGAGATCATAGAAAAATACTTTCAAGTTCAATTCTGATTGGGACGAAACAAGTAAATATAAGATTGTCATCAAGACTAAAATTAATTGAGGTTGGAGAAGCGTAACCAGCAACGGATACTTTACTATCTTTTAGTCAAAAAAGAAGCTTGCCCGTTAGCATTGGATTGAGGCAGTTGTAAATTGGATGTGAGTAGTTAAACTTTTTGATTTCACTTGTTTGGGCGGATTGCATCAGAAAGGAAAAAGTAACCTGGTAGTTAACTAGTAAATGACACAAGCACTTGCAACTACCTCCATTCAGAGCTGTACATACAGGGAAGGATAAATCATTCTCGTCAATGCATCAATATCGTGAAATTGAGGTACTGCCCATCTCACCAAAAGCTGCTCCCCGCGATGTCGTGTACTAGAAACAAAACATGATCCGTTTCCACATGTTTTCCTTAATCGCCCTCTGCTATTCTCTCTTCACATCACTCGAATCACAATTCTTCTTCACCTCCCTATTCCCATTCACCTCACCACCACTACTGACATCCTTTTTAGCCATATATTGCTCAAACCCATATGTAGTAGCCTTAACCACCATGGCCCCCGTCCTTTTCCCTCCACTACCACCAACACTGTAATTAGTCTTGTAGCAAGCAAACTTGCATCAGATAGTTGACAATTTATGTCACATTAATAACGCATTTAGAAACTATACTCGTTTCTTGTCCCTAAGACCTGTTACCTGTCAATTAAATGGGACAAACTAAGCATATAAATTTATAAACCTTGTATGCAATGTACAAAATAAACCACATATGATGAAAACTCACGATTTATCGTACTAGCAGCGATAGTAAGGATCCATGGAGCCACATTGTTTGCTGTACTTGGTGCAAATCTGTTCCCAACTGAGGCACTTAGGACAATACCTTTTGAAATGCATGAAATGATCCTATCGAGATTGGTTCTTCAAAGAAAATTGGTTGAGGAGGAATTGGACCCAGGGACAGAGATACAACATCAATACCATCATGAATCGCGTCATCAATTGCTGCAAGAATGTCAGCATCTTCACAGTCCTCGAACCAGCATGCTTTGTAGATGGCAAGTCTAGCACTTGGTACGCCTCCTGTTGCAGTTCCTGAGCCAAGTCCATATAAACTAATGTTGGAAGCTTGTCATCCAGCAATTGTTGATGACGTGTGCTTCCCATGGCCATCACTGTCTCGTGGTGATCGAAAGAATGTAAGGTTGGTGTTCTCGAGAGGTCCACTTATTGCTTCAAATCCTTTTGAGTAGTATCTGACTCCTATGATCTTCCAGGAATAAGAAGTTCGAAATAAGTAATATTGAGATAAGACTTTTGAAGTTTGAGGGTCGCTAGTAATCTGAGACATATATATTCGATTCAATGTTCACATGATAAAAAAAGCCTTTCGCAATAATAAGGTATGTGATTTTAGCAACACAAAAGAGCCATTTGCAACTACATAAATTAGATTTGATGGCATATTTTTTATTCAATGTTCGCATGAGAAAAAAAGCCTTTTGCAATAATAGAGTATGTGATTTCGGCAACACAAAAAGAATCTCATGACTGTTACTAAGTCATTTCTAAGCACAAATTTACCTTCACCTAACAGAAACTACAAAAGTTATGTATCTGCAACCCCTAAGATCGATAAACCATTTGGACCTTATTAACCAAAAATATGGTTGTTTTATTGTGCAAGTGAGGTCAGTAGAATCTATCACCATAATCATATCTTAAATATTTGATTGTCAAAAAGCCCTTGAATTGGGTTGTATCTCTCATCTTTAACATACGATTTGGGCATAACACATAACACATTGCAGTATTTACAATGGACAACATCGAGCATGTTGCCACCCTCTCTTAGGCATTTCGTCGAACACTTTTCATGCATCAAATTTCCATCACTTCACAATCCCCAACTGAAATCATACCAAAACCTAATACTACTAACGATATAATACATAAGCTAGAATTAGCAACGTACTGATATTCAATTATCATCATCAATTACGCAAAATGAAACAAACAAGATTCATAATCTATTACAAAATAAAGATTGATCATTAACCTCTTAATTTACATACTAATAAAGTAATTAGTATATACCTTAAGTTTGTAGCTCAAGAACCGAAGCTCGTCCATTTTAATCAATCAATGCCGACAGCGGAGGTGTACCACCGATGGTGGTAATGACGGTGGTGGGAATGCAACGGCGGTGATGTATGTGTGGGCGATGACGGTCACGGTTGTTGTGGTTAGCTCATTAAGAGGTTATAATGAGTGATGATGGTTAACTGGTTTTTTTGGAAGGAAGGAATCGGGAGAAACACTAACTTTTGTTAGATTAACACACGGAGGATCTTAGTAGGACCATAGTAGGTTGATTACTAAAACAAATCTAATATTGACAATAGTCATCAAAGTTTCATGCAATAAATATTTGACTATCACCTCTGTAAAACGTTTATATCGTGCCACGTTAATAAAATTGTTACATGTTGACAAATTCAAGTTAAGTTTAAAAAAACATATATACATTTGTAGGATGGATCTCCTTTGGCGTACCAATATTCATATAAGATTTAATATTGCATGACTCATTTAGGACATACATATTAAAATTAGAGTTTCCATTACCATATAAATATAAAAAACGATGTACTAATTAAATCGAATAACAGTAACAAAATTAACATAAAATAAAGAATATAATTAAATAACAAATAATAACTAAAAACAATAAATATATTAAGACGAGAACCGTGTTTAGCACAATTTCTTTTAAATAGATTCGTCGTCTGTTTTCCAGGGTATAACTTTTAAAGTTGTTGTACAATCGGACTAGAAAAATTTGCTTGAAAGATTAAGGAAGTCTTCTGCGTTTCTGATCGAAAAAACTGTTGGAATATTGAGGTAATGGAATTACGTTTTTATGTATCCAAAACTGAATGAGACTAAGACAATATTGATTTATTGTGTAAACATTTGTTGTTTGAAAAAAAAGAAATTATTTGCCTTAGACAAAACAAATATGTTAAAAGATTAACCAGATTTGCATATCTTCTATTATTATGTAGAAACACAAAATATTCTAAAAAAACTTATTTGATAAGTTTCTATCTATTCCGAAAATAGATTTACAGAAAAGTCTTCACAAATAAATTTAAATATATTCCGAAAATAGATTATTGAAACTGAAAAGAAAATTCAAATTTGTAGCAAAAAAGAGAGCCAAGCGAGGTTCGGAGCTGCATTCGTGTCCGCAGGTCGCGCGGGCTTGCACAAGTTCAAAAGCTTCGATCTCATTTTGGCCCAGAAATCTCGAAATCTGCACCCCACAGCGCGCGCACACGTGGGTGTTGGCGTAAAACCAACCAAAGAGATTTTGAATGTCAATACCATGATTTCCTTATAAACATAATTCCACTTCATGTTTTGGACGATATTGACATTTCTCTTTTCAAATATTGTGTTCCACGTGCCTCACTTTAACACACGATATCTCATTCATATCTCCATATTGGACATACTTTGGCTTGTTGTGAAGCTCTCTTCGAGTAGAACGCAAAACTACTAACTACTGCGAATAAATATAACACACACACACACACACACATATATATATATATATATATATATATATATATATATATATATATATATATATATATATATATATATATATATATATATATATATATATATATATATATATATATATATATATATATATATATATATATATATATATATATATATATATATATATATATATATATATATATATATATATATATATATATATATATATATATATATACTATATTATGTCCAAACTATGCAAAAAAACATTTTGCAACTACCATTTTTCCAGCAATCCTTCACATGAATAGAGATCGGTCGAAAACACACAAAAATTTTGACGAAATTTCTGCGGTAAAGTCTTGCATAGGATAGGTAGGTGTGGCCCTTTCAACTTCCCTTGTGAGATGCACTTAGTCTCCTATATCTTAATAGACGCGATGTCCTTGAACTCAGCCTTTATTTACGTAGATGAAAATATACACTCACACAAGACTCTTCCTGACCTTGTCAAGTCCTCATAGTCGTGCTTGTTATGGTCATGCACACTAGCCTGGTTCTGTAAGAGCTCTTAGAAATTGTGCCCCCATAATTTCCTTCGAAGCGACTCCACTTCTCTCTCACATAGGTGATTTTATCTTGATTTATTAAAAACATACACTTTCAGATTTCATCTTGAATCATTATGCTTTATGATTTCATCTTGAATCATTAAACCATATGTTTAACCTCTTAACAAGTCATATTGTTATAGGAATGGACTAGGAAAGTTACTAAAGTAAGTAACTCCTCCACATTGACGTGACTTCCCTTACATTTCTATGATTAGGTTGTCATATGGAACCTAGATCTTAGGATCTCCATTCAACTAGGTTAGGTTTTCCTTCATAGATACTCATTCCTTCAAAGGATTTAGTCCCATTCCTTTAGACGACTTACTAACTAACTCTCTGCTTAAGCCTTTCATAAACGGATCCGCGATGTTATCCTTTGACTTCACATAGCCAATCGAGATAACTCCTCTTGAGAGTAGTTGTCGTACTGAATTATGTCAATGACGAATATATCTCATTTTCATTATACATTGTGTTATGAGCTCTGCCAATTGAAGATTGACTATCACAATGTATACTAATGGTTGTTACTAGTTTAGGTCACATGGGTATGTCCTCACGAATTGACGTAGCCATTCCTCCTCTTCTCTGCATTTATCAAACGCGATAAATTCTGATTTCATCATGGACTTAGCTATTACAGTTTGATTGGAAGACTTCCAAGATATAGCGGCCCATCCTACTGTAAACACATATCTACTAGTCGATCTAGACTCCTTTATGTCAGATATCCAATTTGCATCATTGTATCCTTTGATAACAACTGGATATCTAGCATAATTCAGTCCATAATTGCGATTGTATCTCAAATAATGAAGTACCATAGTCATAGGTTTCCAATGTGCATCACTTGGATTACTAGTATACCTAATTATCCTTCTAACAACATATGCTAAGTCAGGTCGGGTACATGTCATCAAATTCATCAACATGCCAATACTTCTTGAATACTCTAATTGAGCAACACATACGCCTGTATATTTAGATAGATGCAAACTGGTGTCAATTGGAGATTTAGCTAGACCGGAATCCCCAGCATTATGAGTATTAATAATTTTGTCCATGTAATGTGCTTGACTCAACACAAGTCCACTCTGAGTTCGTACGATCTTTATTCCAAGTATCACGTAAGCCAAACCCATATCTTTCATGTCAAACTTTGATTTCAACGTGTCTTTAGTAGACTTCATCATCTTGTCGTTGCTACCAACGATAAGCATATCATCAACATATAGACACAAGATTACATATCCACTATTTGTGTCATTGACATAAAAACACTTGTCGCATTCATTAATTTTGAATCACTCTCTAACATGGCGTGGCCAAACTTTTGATGCATATGTTTGGGAGCTTGATTTAAGCTATATAATGACTTAACAAGCCTACAAACATTGCTCTTGTCCAAGAGTCATGAAACCCCAGGTTGGTTCATATATATTTCTTCTTCAAAACCCATTTGATGAATTTCCAAATTTCTTAGTGCAGCAATAGCAAGAATCATTCTAATATAAGTTATTCGTGTAACTAGTGAATAAGTATAAAAAAATCTAGACATTTACGTTGTCTAAATCCTTTAATTACCATTCTTGCTTTATACCTGTCAATCGTGCCATTAGCTTTCATCTTCTTCTTAAAGATCCATTTATAGCCTAGTGGTTTACAACCTGGAGGTAAATACATGAGCTCCCAAGTATGATTTGTAAAATATAATCTATTTAACTTTTAATGGCTTCTTTCCGTCGAGGCCCTTCCAAGGTATTTACTGCTTCTTGATAAGAAGTGGGTTCATTTTCTACCATAAAAAAGACAAAATCGGGTCCAAACGATTTCTCAATTCTCACCCTTTTGCTTCTTCTCGGCTCAACCTCTTCTTCCTCGGGTTGATCTTGTCTCTCATCTTGGAGATCATTATCATATCGTTGTCTCTTATCTTGAACAACATCATCTTCTAGATGAGCTTCCAGTTTCCTTCGTGAAACAAGGAAATATATTTTCAAAGAAGGAAACATTCCTTGATTTCATTACTGCATTCTTTTGTATATATGGAATTTTTGAATCATGTACAATGAAATGATAAGCACTGCTATTCTTAGCATATCCAACGAATATACAATCTACAGATTTAGGTCCAATCTTTTGGACCTTAGGTGTCGGTACAACTACCTTTGCTATACACCCCCACACTCGTAAGTACTAGTCTGATGGTTTTCTTTCCATCCACAGTTCATATGGGATTTCCTCTTTATCCTTACAAGGTATCTTATAAAAAAAGATAATTAGCCATTAGATTGGCTTCCCCCACATGTCCTTGCTAAAACTAGAACTTATCAACATGGCGTTAACCATTTCTTTCAAGGTACGGTTCTTATTTTCGGCAATACCGTTTTGCTGAGGTGAATAAGGAGCAGTGAATTTGTGTCTGATTCTATGTTTCGCACATAGATTAACAAAAAGAGACATGTACTCACCTCCTATGTCACTTCGTACAACCTTGATTTTCCTACCAAGTTGATTCTCAACTTTTGTTTTGTATAGAACAAACTTGTCTATAACTTCATCTTTACTTTTCAACAAGTAAACGTGGCAATACTTTGTACACTCATCACTAAACATGATAAAGTAATTATTGCCACCTTTTGTGGGTAGTGATTTTAAATCACATATATCTATGTGTATCATATCAAGTGGTTCGATTTTTCACTCAACTGATTTGAAAGATGATCTTGTAAATTTGGCTTCGACACAAGTTTCACACTTATAATTTGAAAATTCGGAAATTCGGTATGCTATTAAATTTGATCAAACGACGCATTGAATTAAAATTAACATGTCCAAGACGTCCATGCCACACATTAGAAGACTCAATCAAGTAAGCAGAATAATTCATTTTATTGATATCAACCTATCATTCTTAACAACTATCACATTGAGCTTAAACATACCCATCAGGGCATAACCCTTACCAACATACATTTGATTCTTAGAAAGAACAACTTTATCAGACTTAAAAACAAGACAAAAACTAAACTTATTTAACAACCAACCGGACACAGGTTCTTGCAGATCTCTGGAACATACAAGACATTAGTCAACTTGAGCTCTTACTTGGATGTCATCTTCAAAATAACATCTCCTTTGACCTTGATATCAACAGTTGCCGAGTTTCCCATGTACAGCTTTTCTCCATTGTCAACCGCTTTGAAAGAGTGAAACATACTCTTGTCAGTACACACAATATCAACCCACCAGTCATTGTTATTAGAACCTACCAGGTTAACTTCAGAGATCATGACAACGACATCAAACGCCATTGAATCATGTCCACATTATCATTCACCATATTAGTCTCGCATCGAGTCACCCGCTTCGGCATCTTGTAGTTAGCAGCACGATGACCTGGCTTGTCACAGTTGAAGCAATTTCCTTGGAACTTCTGCTTCACAATTTCAGCTTTAGGAGCAAGGTACTCATACATCCTTTTGCTCTTCTTGTCCCTTTGCGTATGCTTTTACCTTTAGACTTTAAAGAAGACAAACCATGCTCAACCATATTTTCCTTAGCCGTATTAGGTGTATAAGTGCTTTTCTGAGCCAACTTGCTGTCATCTTCAATACGATGACGAACAACCAAGTCTTCAACACTCATCTCCTTTCGCTTATGCTTCAAGTAGTTTTTAAATTCTACCCAGCTTGGAGGTAACTTTTCAATAATAGCAACAACTTGAAAAGTTTCACTCAAAGTCATACCCTGAGCATGAATGTCATGTAGCAAAACCTGCAGATCTTGAACCCTAGTTATCACATTCTTTGAATCAACCATCTTGTTATCCAAAAAACGAGCTACCACGAACTTCTTTGTACCAACATCCTCATTTTTGCACCTGCGTTCCAAAGACTCCCATAATTCTTTGACAATCTTTGTTTTGCAGTACACGTAGTATAAAGAATCCACCAGACCATTTAGAAAATAGTTGTGACACAAGAAGTCTGAATGTTTACATGCTTCAACAGCTGTCACACGCTATTGATTAGGGGGCTGACCTTCCTAAGGAGGTTCCACCCGAGGTACAGTCTCTTTAAAGAACTTCGCAAGGTTTAAAGTCGTGACATAGAAGAACAACTTCTACTGACACCTCTTAAAATTCTGCCTATTAAATTTTTATGGTTTTTCAGCATGATTAGCAACAGCTTGGGTAACTAGCACACCAGTTACATTCACAGTAGTAGTCGCGGGAGTTTCAGGAGTACCTGTAGTCATCTTGAAAGATCAAATAAGATCAAAACATAAAAAGTTAGAGAAACTGTTATAAATCTGTATATAAAGAAAACCATTCGTGATCTCTTATATACTTGTTTGAATCTGCTTCAAAGAAACTCAATATTGTTTTCAATGAAACTTATTACCTCTCAAATAAATAAGTTTAATAGAAACTCAATCTTGGTGTTAATATGAACTGATTAGACAACTGCTAAAAAACACTTTAGAGATCCGTTAATTAAAATTTGTATTATTAGCAAATGATTTCCAGTGAAACTCAATATTGATTTAGTCATAAACAATTTATAAATAAATTTGTTAATTAAACTAATATATCTGATTTAATAAAAGTCTTAATTTTGTAACACATAATCTGTTTTAAAATTTTAGGAAACGGTGTATACTTTATTAATTAAATATAATAACAGTAATAAAATTAACAAAAAATAAAGAACAAAATCAAATAACAAATAATAACTGAAAGCAATAAATATATGGAGACGAGACTTGTGTTTAACATGATTCCCTTAAAACAGGTTCTTCAAATGTTTCCCAAGGTACAATGTCCAAAGCTGTTGTACAGCCGGACTAGACAAACTTGCCTGAAAGATCGTGGAAGCCTTCTGCGTTTCCGATCGAAAAGACTATTGGAATATTGAGGTAATGGAATTACGTTTTTCTGTATCCAAAACTAAATGAAACTAAGGCAATATTTATAGTGTAAACATTTTTTGTTTGCAAATAAAAATATTTTCCTTAGACAAAACTAATTTGTTAATAGATTAACCAGGTTTGCATATCTTCTGTTATTCTATAGAAACACAAAATATTATGTAAAAACGTAGTTGATAAATGTATGTCTATTTCGAAAATAGATTTACAGATAAGTTTAAATCTAATCCAAAAATAGATTACTGAAACTGAAAAGAAAATCTAAATTTGCAGCAAAATAGATAGCCCGAAGCGAGGTCTCGGAGCTGCATTCACGTCCGCAAGTCGTGCGAGCTCGCACAAGTTCAGAAGCTTCAAGCTCATTTTGCCTAGAAATCCTGAAATTTGCACCCTTCCTGCGCGCGCACGTGTGTGTTGGCGTATACCTAACCAAATAGATTTTGAATGTCAATACCATGATTTCCTTATAAACATGATTTCACTTCATGTTTTGGGCGATGTGGGACATTTCTCTTTTCAAATATTGTGTTTCACGTGCCTCATTTTGAGACACGATATCTCATTCATATTAACTCCATATTGGACATACTTTATGTTAGGAAACTAAGCCTGTTAGATTTCCCTTAGTCATAGATTTAAATGTAAATAAGTTGTGTATTATAAACTTTCCTGTGCCAAGGAGACAGGCGAGTATCACAAGACTCACAGAGAACTAAATCTCTATGAGCAACCACAGAGGAGTCCATGTCGAGGACATTGTCAAGAAAGTCGAAGATTACTTGAAGACATACTCGATGGCTGTAATGGATAACAACCAAGATGTATCAGGGACTCTCAGTGGTTGAGTGTTAACAGGGGTGGCAATACCTTGTTAACACTCAGTACACTTTGGACAACCCTTAGTGTTTAGGCGGGAACTATTTGAGCGGGACAAATAGTAGCTTTGAATTAAAGCAGCCTAAAGTACGAGGTTATGAAGAAAAGGGAAACTATGTCAGTTATGTTTCCTTAAAGCCTTGTAGTAGCTTACCAAGAATAGAAGAACATCTTGTGACAGATGTCTGGTCTCATGTGTCTTGTTAAGTCGATATCAACCCAACCATCAATGTCAACCCCGTACCACTATAAATAGGGAATGTAGTATAGAGTTAATGTTATTCACTTTGTTAAGCATTAACTCTCTCGAACTTAAAGAAGAATCAGTTGTGCTTGTGTTCTTAAGGTCGCAAGTAAACTTGTATCCTATGCAAGTTTACTTTGTCAAAGAGTACACAACACATTGTCATCAAATTGTATGATCCATAACATTGTAATACTTGTTATACAATAATAAAGTCTTACGTTTGAAGAGTATTTACTTGTGTTAATTATCCTTTTAAGTCGTTTTAGTTAGTTTTGATATTGAAACCTTCGTTAATATTTTTCTAAGTTTTTTAATCAGTATCCACCATGCCTGAAACGAGCAACACACCACAACCACCAGTCATTGGGAATAACCCACCTCAAAACAATTTACCTCTACCACCACCGTCATCTAGAATTACCGCCACGGCAAACGAAGACGATCTTCCATAACTTCTTGACTCAAGGGGTGGATCTCATGTAACAAATGTACTCGTTTTTGATGAAGAAGACTTTGCAAGCTGGAAAAGTCAGTTTCTTGTCTATCTCGATGGACTTGAACCATTTTTACTAGATATTCTAGAAAATGGACCATATATTCCCATGGCACTCACTTCAACTAAAGAAAACCCTCTTAAAAAACCACTCAAACAATGGACACCAATTGATAGAAAATTGGCAAACCAAGACAAACGTCTCAAAAGCATTATCATCTTATGTCTCCCAAAAAACATCATGAAAATTGTGATTCAATGTTTGATAGCCAAACAAATGTGGATGGACTTGATTCTAGGTCATGAAGGACCATCAGAGAATAGTGATACCAAGATTCAGGCACTGAGACTTCAGTTTAATGCATTCAAAGCTCTGGATGGTGAAAAGGTTCAACAAACATATACTGAAGGTTTATTAATATCATAACAGTTATATAAAACCCTAAACGAGATCAAAGCACATATAGCGGAAGCGATTTAACAAGATCATAATTAATAACACAATTATAATTAATAGAATTAGGGTTACATACCTTTACGCTAAAGCAATCCACAAGACGAAGAACAAATCGCCGATTCGGGTTTAAACCGTATATACCAAGATATAGTCTAAAGTAAGACTATATTACGTTCTTGTACACACATAATACAACGAGCTAACCGTGATTCTAGCACATGAAAACCTAGATACAACGCTTGTAATTAATCTACCCAAAAACCCTAGAGAGGGGCTAGGACTAGATTAAGTATACAATCGATCAACCAAGAAAACTGTTGATCCCAAACTTAGATCGATTTAGCTTTATGTATACGAGATTAGATCAAGTTATACATTTAGAGAAACCTTTGTATATGTATAAAGTAATCTAAGTGTTATGAGGAATTAACACTTAAACAAGAACACACAAAGATGTAAACAAACTTTCACTTGATTGAATATAACGAACTTGCTTACAATGAAAGTGTTTAACGTATGAAAACTTATATTGAACAATAACCTAAAGGTCTTCTTTTATAGACATAAGAAGCCTTGTACAAGAGTCTACGTATCAACTATTCTAGGTAAAGATAATTATAGAAAATACAACGTTGAACTTATCTTTACTAGAAACAAACTAGAAACAATATATGCGTAGACTAAATCTTTCCATCAGTGCTTGTCTTCAACCTATCAACGCTTGACTTCTTCTTGTCAACGCTTGATCTGTCAGCGTTTGTTTTCTTCCTATCAACGCTTGTTTTCCTCTTGTCAGCGCTCAAGTAGACTGGCTATATTTTATTCCCAACAATCCTCCCCTAAACATGATATCTACTCTAGTAATCAAGTTTCTGAATAAACATTAAGAACTAGGAGGAATCTTACAACACTTATCATATTGGTAATAAATATGTCTGATCAAATCTTTGGCCACGTCACTTGAATAATCAATCTCCAGCTGTGTTGTCTTCATCTTCTCCAAAACTTCTTTGGACATGGAATATTGACCATCTACAAGTAGATACTCAGCAAACTTTGTAGAAATCAACTAATATACACCAGCAGCTGAATACAAACGCCATTGAAGACCACTGAGGTCATCTTCAAGATCCTTCCAAACAGCAGGATCTTCATCTCTTGGTCCACACATTCTCTTGAATGTTGACCACAGTTTTATTGCATTGACTGAAGTAGGAGCTTCAGTCTCATACTTGGCCTCTAACAACCTCCAAAGGTCTACCAAGTCTTCTCTATCAAAACTTGCAAAGAGAGATATGTGGTAAAAGTGTGAACCTCTTTCCTATACCTGCCAATCTTCCAAAACCCACATTCATCTTCTTCATAGCTTATAATAGGGTTTCTGGAATCAAGAGGTAACACTTGTACCATATCTGAAGCTTCCAATGGTGAGAGCTTGAGGCTCCTTCTTATAACAGCTTCACTTGGATTCAACCTATCCATATCTTTAGGAAACTCAAGAGGGACTCCCTTCTTCAAAGGTCTGGGAACAATCATTGCCTTCTTAAGCTCCATCTCTTCTGCAAGTTCTTCTTTCCTTTCATCAGAAAGAAGTCTTAGAGTGTTTTCTTCCTGTACTCTTGCCCAAATGGGATAAGCCTTGAACTCCAACTCTTCAAAGGATAATCCAATCAATTTCTTGTAGGTCCATCCTGTTCCATGGCATCTGAGTAGCATGTAGTACAACTCCCTTCTATTCCTTTTCAACATTGAGAGAATATTGCTAGCCCTGTGTTTCAGAATTACCTTGCAGTCCTTTTGTACTCTTAGAAGATTCTCCAAACCCCATATCTGGTCTGAAATAGTCAAATGTGGATTCTCCATACACCTATCTTCCCAAGCATGGTACATCTGAACAACTTTTGGCATATCAAAATCTACTTGCAATTTCAACTCATTCAACTTCTCTCTTGCCAACTCATCACCATACTCAAGTCTTTCTGGTTGTTCTTTTATCATTACACTTGAGTCTGAACTAGCTTCATCACTTGCTTCTTGTTCTTCTGAAGTGACAACAAAAGGTGATTCACCAATCTTCTTTCTTTCTTGTTCCACAATTTGTGCAGCCAACCTTCTATCAAACTCAACCTGTGCTGCATCCTTTGGAACATCTACTTCTACCATGATTCCTTTACCCTTATCTAATGGATCAATGGTGGGTAAGGATGATGGTAATACCTGTGAAGAAACTTCTTTGATGATGGATGATGACTGGAATACATCAACCTCATCTGCAGGTCTGTCAACGCTCAAATTTGCTTTGTCAGCGCCCAATTTACTCATGTCAGCGTTCAAATCTTGCTTGTCAACGCCCAAATTACCTGTCTCAGCGCCTCTTGTAATTTCTCCCAACATAGCTATAAAAGACAAGTTTAAGTTTGTAGGAGTAACTAGAGACGTATCAAAACCTGTCTTTTTCTTCAACTCAGTAAGGGCTTCAGCAACACCCAAAGATCCTTCATCATATGAACCTTTCCCACTCATATCAAATGGCTCTGTAGCAGCTTCATGTGAGCCTTTATCACTCAAATTAACAGGCTCTGTAGCAGCTTCCTCCCCTTTGTAAGAATCCTCATCTGATAAAAGGACCCTTGTCTGTCTTCTCCTTGACTCAGCTGTTTCCAAAATAAAAATCCTCTCCCTCAATTGCTTGAGTTCAAGGCCTTGTGTACTGACTGTTTGTACCAAGTATACATTTTGCTTTTGCAAGCTAATGCAGACAGCCTTCAATTCCATTAAGGTCATTGGTTCTAATCTGCCCTCCTCTAAAATGGGTAATTGACCTCCCAAGTTAGATTCATGGGGCATGGATGAGGTATTAAAGATGTTAGGACTGTCTTGGCCAGCATCTAAGCCAGAACCAATAGTCCTAGCCTCATCCATATCACCAACCATACTTGTGGTGGTGGTTCTCTCTGCTACATGGCTAGGACCACTAGAGGAGAACACTCCAGTAGTCCTTTGGCGTTTTTGCAACCTATATTGTGGTGGGGTAGAAGAGGATGTGAATTGGGTGGATGTGGGTTGGTTAAGGGGTGTTTGGGTCTGTGAAGGATTGGTGTCAACGTTTGGATTAGGTGTATCAACGCCAACATTTAATGTGTCAGCGTCAAAGGGTTCTTGGTCAATTTGCTTGTGTTGTGGTGAAGGTAAAGGTTCAGGTATTGGGTCAAGTTGGGGTTGTGGGTCTGGTTGGGGTTGTGTTGCTTCAATAACAGCAATCATAGCTGGGGTGAGGGGTAAGTCACGGTGAGGGGGTGAGTTCATCTTTGTAAAAATTGCTTTCTTTTGCACAGGGATCTCATAAAAATCATCATGATCCCTTGTGTAGTAATTTTGCACATCAAAAACCATTTGTAAAAATCTGGGATAAGCTAAAGTCATTTTGTTCCCTTTGTTTTTACACATGCCCTCAAAAATCATTTTTGAATAATTAAACTTTTGCCCAGTAGCAATGCACACAATAACACTAGCAATGGATCTATTAATCTCATTGTGTGTAGTACACTTGGGACTCAAACATTGTAAGAGGACATGTATTAGGTACTTCCAGGCTGGGGGAAACTCCTGTTTATGATATTTGTTTAAAGTTCCCTCATCAGGGAAAGGATAACCCAAAACCCTTAGTCCTTGTTCTATTTCATGAATGGGAAGGGTGGTTATACCATCTACATCATCAAGATGTAAATCCTGGCGAACCAAGGCTTTAGTAACCACCCATGTATGCCCATGAACAATAGATGATAATGTAGTCACATTATTAACTATTGAGGAACTAACACTGTTCCAAAACTGCTTAATATGCGTGATAGAGATGAGAGGAGCATGAGAAAGAGCATACCTAATTGGGGATGCATTCAAATACGCCACCACTTGTGTGTATTGGGGAAACAGAGTATCATCAACGTCCAAATATGCTATCATGTTGTGTTGACTCCTGAATCCCAATACCAAATCACTTGGTTTAAATTTTGGTGCCATTGTTGAAAGCTGTTTGAATGATTGATAAAGATGAAGTATAGGAGAAAATGTTTGTTAGACAAGAATGATAGGTACCCTGTTTAAAAATAGGAGCCAAATATATAGGAGAGAAAGATGCATGTGATTGGTAAAAAATGAGGCAACTATTTTCAAAATACAATCATGAAAATATTGAAAAGAAAATAAGTTATCTCATGTATTAATTGAAAGTTATCTACTCCCAAAATTACGGCCCCAAAATTCGTCAAAAATAACAACTGGATAGGTCCCATTAAGTGTCAACGGTAAAAAATAACCCATCAACGCCCAACGGCTATATTCTTGTCAACGTTTGCCAAAGCCATGTCAGCGTCTAAATTGGTCACCACAACGCTTGGAAAAATACTTGTCAGCGTCCAAAAATAAAAATATTAAAAATGAAAAAGGACCTTAACAAAGTAATTTATCCTAGTGAAGATAACCTATAAGTTGATAATTATTATAGGGCAACAAGCACTGTCCAGTTATGCACACTTACTTATGCAAGATAGACATAACAGTCCTCTAGTGTCCCTTGCTAATCAAAATTCTTAACAACTAAGTTATCTCATAAAATTCCTTGTTACTCCCAGGTAAAACCCATAATAAAATCATTCCCAAGTCTCCCAACAGACCACAACCAATTCTAGGCCAAAAATGTCTTGGCAGCATGCATAGTATATCAACTTTGCATGCTACAGTGCCTCATGATTTAGTAAAACTAACTCATACTCACCTGTGAACACAATCTAGAATTGTGATAAGAGTATCACAAGGATACCCAAAAATCCTAAAGGTTCCTAAAACCTCCCCTTAAACTGTGATACATATGTTGCCCAAAAATATGCATGAACATAAAAAATTTATATCAAGATAGGAATAGAAAAATTCCAACCATCATCCATAAATAAAAACATGCCCAAAAGGTTCTCCAATGATCCATAAGCAACTATGTATCCAATGGTATAATGCTAACACCACCTGCACATTTAGATGAAAAACCACAAAACTAACATTGTTGCTGACAATGCCCCGATAACACTTGTCAGCGTTAAGGAAACCGTTGTCAGCGTTAGACAAATATATTGTTGACAACGTCACAATGACACTTATCAGCGTTAAAGTAACCTTTGTCAGTGTTAGAAAAATATAGTGGAAAATCTAAATCCTCAAAAAGACAAATAACAATGCATTATCCTGTACATACTTTTACAATAAGACCCCAAAACACATATTTAAGTGAGATTGATCATTCCAATACTTGTTACCAAGTATTGAAACCTTCCAGCATGAAAAGGTTTAGTTAATAAATCAGACACATTTTCTTCTGTGTCAACCCTATCTGGTTGTATTAAACCCTTTTCAAAACAATCTCTTATAAAATGATGTCTAATTTCTATGTGTTTAGTTTTAGAATGATGTACAGGATTCCTAATAATGCATAAAGTGCTGTTATTGTCAACAAATATCTTGGTATGCATGAAATTATACCCATAATCCAACAGCTGGTTCTGTATCCATAAGACTTGTCCACAACAAGCAGCTGCTGCTACATATTCTACTTCAGTTGTAGAATTGGCCACCACTGTTTGTTTCTTGCATTGCCAAGATATCAACCTGCTCCCAAGAAACTGACATCCACCAGTTGTGGATTTTCTATAAAACGTATCACCTCCATAGTCACTGCCTGAATATGCAATAAGCTCCAATGGTGAATCCTTTGGGTACCACAAGCCAAGATTAGGATAACATCTTAGGTACCTAAAGATTCTCTTGACAGCATAAAGGTGACATTCTTTGGGAGTCACTTGATGGCGTGCACATGCACACACACAAAACATTATGTCAGGTCTGGAGGCTGTGAGATACATCAATGAACCAATCATTGATCTATAGTGCCTGACATCCACATCTTTTCCATCTCCAATCTTTCCCCAAGGGTGTTCTCTATCCATAGGAGTAGTAGCCCTCTTTTCATGTGGAGGAAAGCCAAACTTCTTCAAGATCTCTGCCACATACTTATCCTGAGAGATGAAGATACCATCTTCTTTCTGCTAAACTTGTAACCCTAGAAAGAAGTTCATCTCCCCCATTGCACTCATCTTGAATTTGTCTGTCATAAGCTTGGAAAATTCTTCACTCATCTTTGGATTTGTGGATCCAAAGATGATATCATCAACATAAACCTGAACAAGTAAAACATACTTACCAGCCTTCTTTGTAAACAATGTCTGGTCTATGGTGCCCCATTTGAATCCATTTTCCACCAAATAAGTAGACAATGTACCATACCATGCTCTTGGGGCTTGATGAAGTCCATACATAGCCTTCTTGACTCTATACACCTTGTCTGGATTCTTTGGATCTTCAAAACCAGGAGGCTGCATCACATACACCTCCTCAACAATTGTTCCATAGAGGAAGGTACTCTTCACATCCATTTGATAGACAGTGAAGCCCATGCAGGAAGCATAGGCTAGAAATATTCTTATAGCTTCAATCCTTGCAACTGGTGCAAAGACCTCCTCATAGTCTATCCCTTCCTCTTGTGTATATCCCTGAGCCACTAAACGTGCCTTGTTTCTGACCACAATGCCTCTTTAATCTCTCTTGTTTCTTAGAACCCATCTTGTCCCTATAGGTCTGACATAACTGGGACAATCAACCAGCTCCCAAACATCCTGAATTGCAAATTGGTGAAGCTCATCCTGCATTGCTTCCACCCAACTTGGTTCTTTGAGAGCATCAAATATCTTCTTGGGTTCCTGTTGTGACAGAAAACAGGCAAACAGGCATGATTGAACAAGAGGGGTATCAACCTTCTTGTGTATATTGGCAATGAATCCACCAAGATTCTGATGAGATCTTCTAGTCTGAACAGGAGTCATGACATCCCCAATAATTTGTGATGAGGGATGATTCTTCATAGTAGAAATGAGAACTCCTCCTTCAAAAAGTCTGTTGTCTTCAATCTCATTCTCCAAGTTGCCAATATCTTCTTCTTCAGACTCTCTTCCATCAATATTAGGATGAACCTCTTCATGGAAATTGGAAGGTTCACCTTGTACAAAATTAGAAGAGAAAAGATGCTCAAAAGTGTTGTCAACGCCTGAACCTTGGTTGTCAGCGTTTGGGTTATCAACGCCTGAAATGTTGTTGTCAACGTTTGAGCCATCAACGCCTGAATTTGTCCTGTCAGCGCAAGATTTGCCTTTGTCAGCGCCTGAAGGACCATGCATGTTGTTAACTGGTGGTACTTGGGGACCACCATTTTCCTTTCCAGTAGCAGCAGCAGCAAAAGCATCTGTCCATATGGGGATAGTGACATACTCTTGTATAGGAGATGACTTGTCTGCTTGTGATCCAACCTCTTCATTAACTTGTGTACATGAAACATCAACAACATGTGTTATTCCACAACATTTGAAGTTACCTTCACAATGTCTGGATTAGTAACAGGCATATAATTTAAAGTCCTAGATAGAGGTTCCAAGTCAAACAACCAATTTGGACCACTTTCAGGATCACTAGGTTTACTCTCTAAAAACCTAACATGTACTCTTTCAAGTATACGTTTTTACTTCTTAAGGTAAACCCTATATCCCTTGCTCTGCACAGAATAACCCATGAAATAGCCTTCATCACCTTTTGCACTAAATTTACCTAAGGCATCACTAGTATCAAGTACAACTACATGACAACCAAAAGGTTTAAGAAAACCAATATTAGGTTTTCTTCCCAAAAGTAACTCATAAGGTGTTTTTTTCTGTATCTTGTTGACCAATGCTCTATTTTGAACATAACAAGTTGTATTCACAACCTCAGCCCAAAAAGCTATAGGAAAATGAGCATCAGCCAACATAGTTCTGGCTGCTTCAATTAGGGTTCTATTCTTCCTCTCAGCAACCCTATTTTGCTGTGGGGTTCTGGTAACACTAAACTGCCTAGTAATCCTTTTCTTGGCACAAAAATCATCTAAAAGCTTATTTCTAAACTCACCACCATTATCACTCCTAAGCATTTTAACTTCATTACCAGTCTTCTTCTCTATCTGAGTGATAAAGTCAATTAAAGTGTCAGCAGTGTCACTTTTCATAGCTAAAAAGAAAGTCCAAGTAAACCTAGAAAAGTCATCTGTGATGACAAAGCAGTATGATTTACCATTCAAACTCTCTATATTAGTTGGACCAAATAGCTCCATATGCAGCAAGTGAAGTGGTTTGGAACTAGAGTGCACCTGTTTAGACTTAAATGAGACCTTGTGTTGCTTGCCTTTAAGGCATGCAACACAAGAGTGGTCATTGTGGAAAGCCTTTTCAGGCAAACCATCAACCAAGCCAAGTCTCACAAGCCTGTTTATATTCTTAAAGTTTATGTGCCCTAGTCTCCTGTGCCATAGATTACTCTCATCTACTGAAGCTTTAGCATAAAAACATGACATATTATTATTCATCCTAATTCCATTAAGATTCACATTATAGATGTCTTTATGTCTAGGTGCTCTATAGTCAATATATTTCTCATCTGGGATTTTATAATCTTTGCTTAACACCAAGAATTTAGTATTAATAAACAGAACTTTATTTTTGTTATCACAAACTTGTGATACACTAAAAAGATTGTAATCAAGTTCCTTTACTAGAAACACGTTCTCAAAACGTAAGTTCTTGGTGAGAAGAGTTCCTTTGCATGTGATAGTTCCATATCCGCCTCCAAAGTAAACCTTATCACCATCCTTGATGGGAGTGAAGTTAGTAAGATAATCTTCCTTCCCAGTCATGTGCCTAGAGCATCCACTGTCCCAATATCCATAATCATTGACCTGTTTTTGAATGCCCTGCACATAAAGAAAACAAATTAGTTTTCTTTGGGAACCCAAGCCTTAGCAGACTTGGATTCATCTGGTTGTTCAACAAGAACAGACTTAGTTCTCATAACAACCCCTTGTTCATCCCTCTTTGGATGAAATACCCAGTTAACCCCAATAGGTTTTGTAATGACATTTAAAATATAATTAAATCTGTTGCAGGTCATAGAAAGTCCATTAGAATTAGGGTTTTGATCTTGCTTAGGTCTCCATGTCAAGTTTGAAGAAGCTTTAGACCCCTTACCCTGTGGTTGCAAATATTTAGGTCTGGCAACGTTTCTGTCAGCGTTGGATTTGGTCTTGTCAACGCTGAAATTACCCTTGTCAGCGTTGAACCAAGGGTTTGCTACAGAAACCCATTGCCTATTAGACCAAGTATTGGTCTTTTGAAATGGTCTTTGTCCATGAGTGTTAGACCCTCTAGTGAAGAAAGGGGTTGGTCTAACAACTTGTGGACTTTGCTCCACACAAGTTTTGGGTCTGACAACGTTTGACTTTTTAACAGCGTTGACCTTGGAAGCGTTGACACACTTATATGCTAAATGTGAAAAGCTACCACAAGTGTAACATGATTTTCTAGACACAACCCTAGGTCTAGAAGAGAAGAAGCCTGTTCCATCATTACTAACTTGGCTTTTAGGTGACCTAGTATTCCTATACATTTCTGCATACTTGATGCTAGGTTTTCTAACAGTGTTTGTGCCAAGATCAACAGTCTTACCAGTGATTGGGTTTGTTACCTTAATAGGGGTTGACTCATTTGGACTTTCACATAACAAGCCACCCTTAACAAACAAGGTAGGGCTGGCTTTCTTCCATTCATTTAAGTCAGTCAACTTTTGTCTATACTCTTCAACTGGGGTAATGACTCTTGGTGGAGGAATAAATTCCTCCTCTTGGAGTTCTGGTAAACCAGTCCAAGATAAGTCCTTTCTTTGGACTCCATAGAAGTCCCTAGCTGGTGGTGGAACAACAGTATAGTCTTTCATCCCAATCCGAGTCATGTCCTTAGGATCCCTTTGTTTATGAACACATTCTCCTAGGGTTTGTGTGGCCTTATCAAATCTCTGAATTTTAAGGTCAACATTATCCTTATTCTTGATGGCATCATCTAGCTTAACATGTATATCAGCATTGTCCCTTTCCATGATGTTTCTAATATCATTACTAGCATTTAAATCATGTTTTAAGATATTAATTTTATCTTTTAGATCAAATTCCATTTTCTTGTACTCCTCAACTGTCTTTTCAGTTTGAGTGAGAGCAATTTGGTAATTAGACAACTTGCATCTCTCAGTACTCACATCACTTAACAATCTTAAAACCTCATTGTTGAGTTTCTCAGTATTTAACCTACAACCCTTACTACAAAAAGCATCATCGTATACCTCATTATCTGATGAAGAGGAGGAGTGTGCCATGAGAGCATATTGAACATGCTCTTCTTCTTCTATCTCAGCAACCAAAGCTTTATCCTCTTACCCATCCTTAACCAAATAGCTCCAATCCCATCCAGTACCATCAATTTCTTGCACTGCAACCATGTCCTTAGGATCCTGAGCCTTAACAATTTAGCTTGAGGGTTTGCTAGCATCAGATCTTCTTGGAGATCTGCATTCCCTCATGAAGTGCCCCATACGATGACAATTGTAGCACTCAACCTTGGATTTGTCAAATCCAGCAGTGTCCTTTGCATTAAAGGTCATCTTCTTCTTAAACCTCCTATTCCACCTGTTTCCTCTTATACCTGCAAGAGCCATGTTCCACTTAATATCCATCTCCTCCAAGTGCTCATCACTTATTTGCTCAAGTTCCTCATATGTAATCACTGAACCATTGGGCAAAGAAGCAATGTATGCACACACAGTATCCAGATCTAAACCAGCAGGCTTAACTCTTGGAGAATCACTTTTGTATGTGTCAGCGTCTGAATATGAGGCGTTGACAGGATATGTTCCAGCGTTGACACATGTTGATCCAGTAACTGGGTGCATGTAAGAATCCTTCTGATCAAATTGGCCTTCACTATGTGAGAAGAAGGCCATGTTGCTATTAGTAGACTTACTTCCATGCTCCAAAAGAGTTTCATCCTCCAACAGCCTCGGTTTGTTGTAGATATCATCAAAAGTAGAACTTTTGTGAGTGTTATTGGCAAGAATAGATCTTGCCTCAATCTTCCACGCATCACCAAGGCTTTTAAGAAAAGTGGCAATAATGTCAACATCACCAAGTTGTGTCCCCATGAAGGACAGCTTGCTTGTAATGTCAGGCATTCTGCTTCTCACAATGCTAAGCTTCTCATTAGGTTGAGCCTTGAAAACAGCATACTCATGCATGAGTTGCTTCTTCTTCTCTTCCTTAGTATCATCATTGCCACCATATGCAACTTCAAGAGCTGCCCAAAGGTCTTTTGTAGAATCATAACCTCTGTATTTATGCTGGTTTTCTTGTCCCAAAGAGAGTTTCAGAATGTTTAGGGTTTTCATATCAACCCTTCTCTTTGCTATGTCTTCAGCAGACACAGCTCTACCATCACCAGGTTTTTCTTTCTTATCTGCTTTTGGACATCCAACAACAACAGTTTTTGCAGCAATGGCATTAGCAATCTTTTCAGCTTTATTGAATGTGTTTCCATATTCAATAATCTCGCAGAGAGTGTAGTCATAGATTCCCAGATATTGCTCAAAGTTGAACTTCTATAGCTCAAAATTGTTTGCATCAAGCATGGGAATCTTAATGCTAGGGTTTGAGGAGGAGGGGTTTACTTCTGGATTGGACATGATATTTTTAGGGTTTTGTGAAAATTAGGGTTTTGGTGATTTTAGGGTTCTTGTGTTCTTTAAGATCAAAAGTTTCTCAACAAGCTCTGATACCACTTGTTGATCCCAAACTTAGATCGATTTAGCTTTATATATACGAGATTAGATCAAGTTATACATGTAGAGAAACCTTTATATATGTATAAAGTAATCTAAGTGTTATGCGGAATTAACACTTAAACAAGAACACACAAAGATGTAAACAAACTTTCACTTGATTAAATATAACAAACTTGCTTACAATGAAAGTGTTTAACGTATGAAAACTTATATTGAACAATAACCTAAAGGTCTTCTTTTATAGACATAAGAAGCCTTGTACAAGAGTCTACGTATCAACTATTCTAGGTAAAGATAATTATAGAAAATACAATGTTGAACTTATCTTTACTAGAAACAAACTAGAAACAATATGTGCGTAGACTAAATCTTTCCATCAGTGCTTGTCTTCAACCTATCAACGCTTGACTTCTTCTTGTCAACGCTTGATCTGTCAGCGTTTGTTTTCTTCCTATCAACGCTTGTTTTCCTCTTGTCAGCGCTCAAGTAGACTGGCTATATTTTATTCCCACAAAAACGAACCGAAACCCTTTGTGGTTTTGGTGTTGAGATCGGACCAAAGGAGAGAGAGGGGGGAAAGATTATTGTTGTGTGAACTATGAGGGATAAGGGATGTATTTATAGGCCTAAACCCTTGTAACCCAAGATAAATAAAAGACAACAAATGCCCCCCCCCCCCTTGGAGCCCTATATTCGGCCGACTAAACACCCCTTGGGGTGTTCTGGAATCTTCCAAACTTCTTTCCTTATGTTTATGTATACTATATATTTATTTAACGCTCGTTATAACTTAACTATTAATTATTTAACGATCGTTCAAGTAATATAGTTACTTGCTCGGTTAAATTAATAAATACATAAATATATTTATTAAATAAATTAATAAATACAATATATATATATTTATTAATTATATTAACTCTTTACGTCTTGTGTGCAATCCCGTAATCTCGAGTTCGATCCTATCACACGACTATTAGATATAAGTCCTGTAAAACCCGCATGCTTTTACCATGAATAGTACCCTTAAGATCGTATGTACTAGGTTAAAACTTTCCTATTATAACATGATTACGATTACGTGTTAGGATTTTACGTATTACGTACGTGTTAGAACACGATAAGTATTTACTACGCATGAGCACGCAATATTTATTTGACAATAAATAATCACGAACATGCGATCATGAAATCATGAACGTAATTAAATCACGAGATAATATTAATTACGTATATATATATTTATCACGAACACGAATAAATATATTAAGTCACGATCGATAACTAATTAAAACATGTAAATTACGAACACGAGAACACACGAGAACACACTATAATATTTAGACTCGGGAAATGTATGGGTTACCCCATGTGGGCCCCATACCACGAAATTAGGGAGGAATAATGGGCTTAGCCCATCAATTTTTACTAAACAAGAAAAACTAAGGAAAAAGATGTCATTTTTCACTTTACAGGAAAACATCAAAAACCCTAATTCTTTTCCTTTTCTCTCTTTTTGGCCGCCACCCTAAGAACACCACAAGGAGGTGTTTGTTGATCTTGGATCTTGGAATATTAGTTGGTGATCGTGTTTGTTCTTCGTCCTTTTGATCCACGAATTCGGTAAATACTTTTTAAACCTTTTCTTTTGATTTGATCTTTTAATAAATCAAGAACATGTTATATTTTTACAAAAACCTAATTAAAATCATGGATCTAACATGAATTTGGATTTAATAAAATCAAAAGTATGGTTTTAAGTGGTGTTTGTTTTAGCCGCGGCCTACACCGAACCCAAGGGGGCGGTTTCGGTTTGGCCAACCGACCACCACCGAGACCATATGGTCCCGGTTGGTGGGTGTGGGTCCCACGGCAGCATCAAGACACGGGGTACCCCGAGTTGGTTCGGGGTACGGTGTCGATTTCATGCCCGGTTCATGGTTTTGATTCTAGATCCGGTTCAAGGTGTATGTTTAGTTTTTTTTGTTTTATGATCTTATGTTAAAAATTAAATTAATAAAATGACATGATTAATTTAATAACATGACTTAGGTTATTTTAATTATTAATAATCATGAAATTATTTAACCTAAGTATTTTTATATTTTAGACTTATAATTAATTAATTATTTAAAAACCATGATTATAATTAATTAATTTACATGACTTAGGTTATATTATTAATAAATAATAATACATGTTTTAACCTAAGTATTAAACTCTATTTAATTAAAAACATGTTATAGTTTAATTAAATATTTTAACCTATAGTTTAATTTAATTACATGAAATAATTATTAAACTATACATTATATCATATGACTTAGGAAATAGTCATGAAAACACTTAGGCTTATATACTTAGCTTATTTAACCAGCTTATTTCTAATTATGGAAACGTTCTATTTTTAGAAGCTTAATTAAATAAGGCAGCTAATCTATTTATGGAAACCTTCTATTTTTAGAAAATTATTTATTTCAGGCAGCTAATCAATTTATGGAAACTTATTTAACTAAGGCAGCTGATCTTTTTATGGAAACTTTCTATTTTTAGAAACTTATCTATTTTAAGCAGTAATTCTATTTTTGGAAACTTTCTATTTTTGGAAACTTTCTTTTTTTGGAAACTTTCTATTTTTGGAAACTTTCTATTTTAGAAACTTTCTATTTTTGGAAACTTTCTATTTTTGGTAACTTTCTATTTTTGGAAACTTTCTATTTTAGGAAACCTGCTATTTTTGGAAAGTTACTTATTATTACACAATAAGTATAATAACACATGAAATACCAGAAATACTTAATCAGATTTAACAGAATATAAGATAAACACGGTTTAAGGCTTTAAAACAGTAAAACATGGTAAGCACACATAAAATAAGCTAAGACATGACATAAAACCAGCTACGTATTTAGTAAGCAGATACTTATTCATGTATGTATTTATGTATCACTAGTGATACGGAAGTAGGATTTTCCTTCAGTTCGTCTTCTTCATTCACTGGACATAAGGTACGGATTCCCGTCCTTTCAGTATGGACATTCTTTCCTTATTAGGATTCCCCGTATACAACCAACTGTTTTTCCGTAGTATAAGTTACGTGTTTGATTGCTTATGTTTAATTAAGAATACCTATAGCCATATACATGCATGACCAGTTTCACCTAGTTATGGAGGTACAATAACCATAACATTAGAGGCACTGATGTTATGACTTCACCACAGCGGAGTGATTGCTCGTGGCGTCCCTTCAGCTTTTGGCCATTCATATTATATTTATCATGTGGGGCGTATGGGTGCATCCTAGTTACATGTTTTTAGTCAGGATTTCATGGTGAATGTGGTGTGTGCCTTGCATCCTTCACAAGGAGCTAATCCCTCCTACCCAAAAACCAGTATATTAAATTAGAGGCAGCCCCTCTAATTTGCATGATGAGGTCACCCCTCCAAGTATTCATGCATGATGGATTTTCATGACCTATATCGGCTAATGGTAAAATACGTTAAACAATTTTTACAAGATAAACATAAGGCTTTTCAAACTATAAAACCAGTTTTATGAACATGTTCCAGGTTTTCCAGGACTTATACAATTCCGCTGCTATTAAGTCTTTATTATGTTTTAGTCATTCATACTATGTCTATATCCGTGCACTAAGCATTTTGCTCAGCCGTTACTTTCCTTTCCATGTCCCAAAATGACAGGTACCCAAGGACGGACTCGAGCATTTGGAGGACATGCATAGGATGGAAGCTTCCATAGACTTATTCTCCTTTTGCCTTCATATACTTATGCTTGTTTAGTCTTTCATTCATTTCTTTTGCTTTATTATGTTTTGGGCTTATGTTTGGGAAACGATGTTTGATTCCGGTTATCCCTATGGTCATGTAATGTTTTAGACATTTATCCTTGTATGCTTTGATGACACGCCATAATGACCCGTGACATTCCATTATCAAAATGGGGTGTTACAATTATGGTATCAGAGCCAAGGCTTCAACCTGTAGGCTCTAAAACTCGACCTGCAACTAGTGGGTAGTCACCAGGAGCTTCCCAAGCCAACGTTTGATATTCTACGTATTTATGTTTTCAGCGCATTGTTGTTTTAACCATGATGTTTTCAGCACCTTGAGGTTTTAACCTTGATGTTTTCATCGATATTGTTGTACTAATATGGATGGACAACCGTCATCCATATTTAGTTACGTGTCATTATTTCATGCATGACGTTCCTCGTGAACTGTGACTATGTGGACTGAATCTCAATAATTCATAATTAGTCACATAAAAATTTTTTCTGATAAGTTTTAACAGATGAGTTTAATTTATTTATGTTTCATGTATAATTGTTGCAGGGATTATGACTAAGTAATGGTTGGTACAGGACTGGTCCTATTTAGTCGCATGTGCTTTTATCGAAACTTTTAACTTTGGGACCGACCCATAGGCGTCCCCTCGCTATGTCTTTTGTTTTGGGACCGACCCATAGGCGTCCCCTCGCACATATAAAGGTTTTTATAAACTACATTCATGCACTGTTTTTCATGCATAAAATTTTTCTCATGATTTATTGGCATAATTTTTTTTCATGTCCCCTCATAAGTTACTATGTTATTATGTCAAGTATGTTTTCATACTGTCATGGTTAAACTCAGTTTCATGCTGATTATGTTATACACTCCTTCCTGTTAAATCGTTTCATGTTTCTTCATGATAATTCTGTCTTCATGTTGATTACGTCTTACGCCTCTTTGGTTATTTATGTTTTCATGCAAGGCATTGTTGGATTTCATTGAATCATGCTTTCATGATAGTCATGGTTGGTTTTCACTGATCATACTGTCAGGCAAATCATCGTTGAATTTTGTGTAACCACAATTTGACATTTTTCGATACAACCAGAATGATATCTATGCTAATACTGCCAGGTTATCATGATGGTTTTCATAACCATTTAACCGATATACTTTCCTTAAATCATGACAAATGATCGACCCCAATACCGATCATTTCATGAACATTCCATGTGTACTCCATGTACCGTATTCCATGTGTATTACATGTACCTAAATCCATGTGTATTTCACTTGCAATACTTCACGAGTATTCGCTAGTCGTAACTAAATCATCTCACGCGTATGTTCACTTGCTGATATTCTACAAGATTGCCGATGCCGCTCATATCTTGGAGATGTTACTAAAGGTTGAGGCTGCTGACGTTCGGAGACGCTACGAGATGCGGATGCTGTTCACAACCTGGAGATCCTACAAGACGAAGACAAAGGCGTCAGAGCAAAGCAATTGGACGAGAAGATGCTTCACCATCAGACGATTTCCATCAATCATTGTCCCTAATTCTTAGTTACATGTCACACGTCATTCAACTGTCATTTCAGCCATATGAGTGCAAACCGGTACCAGCCGGCCACTCAGCTGAATAGTTACATGAATCACGGTCATGAGAATGACCGTCATGGAACTGACAGACAGGACGATAGTAACCACTACTATGACAGAAACTATCCTAGAAATCGCAACCGAGGCTCCGGCCGCGGACGTGATCAGACATACAAATGATCAGTAGTCCAACCGATCCGCCAATTCTGGCATAATAACCTAATATTGTAGTTCTATTGTTTTACGTCTCGAGACACATGTCAAGACATCAGTCAAGACACATGTCTCACGTATACCTCCTGAAGACACATGTCAAGACACCAGTCAAGACATATGTCATGCTTATAGTTCCAAGAAACGAGTCTAGACACATGACTCACGTCCAACTATGGAACATTTCTAAGAAATTCAGGGTACCCTCCAAGGGTATATCTATTTTTGTTGTGCCATGTATTAATCAGGCCACAAGAATTTCTATACCATTATCAGCGCATCAGTGAGAACTGTCACGTTGCCGATGTTACTTTCATTTCTTTCACCATGGTTCATATATTCATGAACATGGAGGACGCCTTTCGTATTCCCACGTATACGAAGGTTTTCCTTCAGCTTAATGATGAGATCCAAACTACTAACGCATTTCCTCGAACAGACACGAGATGAATTTTATCCTAATTATGGACTATGAACAACACACCATGCTACGATTCATAATTATGTACAGTAATATTCAGGCTCCTGAATACATTCAGCTTGATTTTCCATCAGGAAAATCTGTACAAATTATCTAGGCTTACAAGCATGTGCGTTGTTAGCCATGGTCGCTAAAATTTTCTAGCTGTCAGTAAGACACGACTACTTAAGTCCTTTTACGCATAGCCAGTAGATTATTCCAAAATCTTCCCATATATTCCAGAAGAACCTTCAAGGAGAAGGATGGTACCATGAGATTATGTGTCGACTATCGTCGGCGTAAATAAATCAACATTCATGACCGTTATTCTCCTCCACGTATTGACAACATGTCCAATCGACCTTATAGTGTTAATCACTTTTCCAAGATTGAACTCATGATCATGCTGCCAACAGTGACGGGTGAAAGAGCAGGACATGTCCATGACTTCTATTTGTACACGACTCGGTCATGCTAGATTTATAATTTTGAATTAGTCTCATCAATGCTCCAACGACATTATAAGAATGAGTTTCCATGAACTCATAGCAAATTCATCAGTGTTTTCATTGAGGATAACCTGATTTCCTTTAAGCCCAGAGAAGATCAGGAAGACCATATATGCACTATGTTGCAAATTCTATGACAAGAGAAATTTTACCCTGGAATTTCTTTCCAATATCAATTCTGTTTGATTATAGTGACACGCTAAATCACATGGGTTTTTACGGTTAATCTTACCATGACTCAGCTTATGCGTAAAGGAGAGAACCCCACATTACATTAGGTGTTCTAGGAAATCCTACGCTAAGAGAAATCTGGATTCAGAAACTCAGAGTTTCACAAACTCCTATGTATCAAGTCCTACGAAGCAAGATACAATTACGTTCATATCTAAGTACCTGACATACCAACAGGTTAAGATAGGACACCAACAGACTGGGATGTTTTCATCATCTGAAAAGGTAAATTGAAATGGGACAAGATCTCCACGGATTTTGGTTACCAGATTAATGCAAACTCAGAAGAAGCATGATGCTATCTGGGTTATTGCAAACAGTTTGATCAAGTCTGCAGAATCCTTACATCCGCAAGGATTGCAGAACCAACAGATTGATCAGACATGTTCCAGCCAAGGCTCATCCGACCACTTGGTAATCCCTCAGCTATCGGGTCAGACAAAGATTCGCAATTGTACTCCTAAATTACTTCACGTCTTCATTCTGATTCCACAACTTGCTTTCGCGCTCGCGTTCATGACACTATTCACGTTCATGATCATATCTGGGCTTACGATTTTACGTTCATTTCGTTCTGGGAAGTTTTGCAAGAACTTGAGAGACCAGACCCAAGTTTAGTATAAATCTCCATCATCAGATAGACGTTTCACGTCATATTCCACGTCTCACCTTGTAGCGTTTGGCGTTACCGCCATTATACTCTATGTTCACGATATGTTTCACATGTCATGTTCATTCCACGTTCCACATATCATGATCAAGATATGTTACACGTATCATGGATCACGATATGTTTACTCATACTACACTCGCCATATCTCCACGTAGCACGTTCAAAATTTTTCACGTATCACGTTCAAAATTTTTCACGTACTACATTTCTTTATGTCTCGCGCATCGTTTCTAGTTAATAGTTAAGTTAGATTGTCTTCCATCGTAATGTTTTAGTTACCCTTGCACGTTAACTCTTATTTTCCTCGATCGAATTTAGGGGATCTACCTCTCGTAGATAACCAAGAATTTCTTCAGATTCCAAGTCAAGGTCAGGAGGACCAAGATTTATCTTTAGTGTCAAGATCTTCTGAAGGAACCGTTCCAAGAGGGAGGCCACTTGGAAGCGGACAAGTTCATCCGAACTTCTTATCCGTTTTTCACTTATCAATTAGATATGTCCTTTCAGCCACGTCACGTTCCATGTCCTTTTAAGACATGTCACGTTCCGCGTTCTTTCTGCCAGGTCACCTGTACGTTAATTTATCTTACATACCCTCTCAGTTTGATTCGGGTATGTTTCTCTTTCAGTTACGTTATCTATAATTCGGGGACGAATTATTCTTTTTAGGGGGGAAGAGTTGTAAAACCCGCATGCTTTTACCATGAATAGTACCCTTAAGATCGTACGTACTAGGTTAAAACTTTCCTATTATAACATGATTACGATTACGTGTTAGGATTTTACGTATTACGTACGTGTTAGAACACGATAAGTATTTACTACGCATGAGCAGCAATATTTATTTGACAATAAATAATCACGAACATGAGATCATGAAATCATGAACGTAATTAAATCACGAGCTAACATTAATTACGTATATATATATTTATCGCGAACACGAATAAATATATTAAGTCACGATCGATAACTAATTAAAACATGTAAATTACGAACACGAGAACACACGAGAACACACTATAATATTTAGACTCGGGAAATGTATGGGTTACCCCATGTGGGCCCCATACCACGAAATTAGGGAGGAATAATAGGCTTAGCCCATCAATTTTTACTAAACAAGAAAAACTAGGGAAAAAGATGTCATTTTTCACTTTACAGGAAAACATCAAAAACCCAAATTCTTTTCCTTCTCTCTTTTTGGCCGCCACCCTAAGAACACCACAAGGAGGTGTTTGTTGATCTTGGATCTTGGAATATTAGTTGGTGATCATGTTTGTTCTTCGTCCTTTTGATCCACGAAGTCAGTAAATACTTTTTAAACCTTTTCTTTTGATTTGATCTTTTAATAAATCAAGAACATGTTATATTTTTACAAAAACCTAATTAAAATCATGGATCTAACATGAATTTGGATTTAATAAAATCAAAAGTATGGTTTTAAGGGGTGTTTGTTTTAGCCGCGGCCTACACCGAACCCAAGGGGGGGGGGGGGGGTTCGGATTGGCCAACCGACCACCACCGAGACCATATGGTCCCGGTTGGTGGGTGTGGGTCCCATGGCAGCATCAAGACACGGGGTACCCCGAGTTGGTTCGGGGTACGGTGTCGATTTCATGTCCGGTTCATGGTTTTGATTCTAGATCCGGTTCATGGTGTATGTTTAGTTTTTTTGTTTTATGATCTTATGTTAAAAATTAAATTAATAAAATGACATGATTAATTTAATAACATGACTTAGGTTATTTTAATTATTAATAATCATGAAATTAATTAACCAAAGTATTTTTATATTTTAGACTTATAATTAATTAATTATTTAAAAACCATGATTATAATTAATTAATTTACATGACTTAGGTTATATTATTAATAAATAATAATACATGTTTTAACCTAAGTGTTTAACTCTATTTAATTAAAAACATGTTATACTTTAATTAAATATTTTAACCTATAGTTTAATTTAATTACATGAAATAAACTATACATTATATCATATGACTTAGGAAATAATCATGAAAACACTTAGGCTTATATACTTAGCTTATTTAACCAGCTTATTTCTAATTATGGAAACATTCTCTTTTTAGAAACTTAATTAAATAAGGCAGCAAATCTATTTATGGAAACCTTCGATTTTTAGAAACTTATTTATTTCAGGCAACTAATCTATTTATGGAAACTTATTTAATTAAGGCAGCTGATCTATTTATGGAAACTTTCTATTTTTAGAAACTTATCTATTTTAAGCAGTAATTCTATTTTTGGAAACTTTCTATTTTTGGAAACTTTCTATTCTTGGAAACTTTCTATTTTTGGAAACTTTCTATTTTTGGAAACTTTTTATTTTTGGAAACATTCTATTTTTGGTAACTTCCTATTTTTGGAAACTTTCTATTTTTTTGGAAACTTTCTATTTTAGGAAATCTGCTATTTTTGGAAAGTTACTTATTTTTACATAGTAAGTATAATAACACATGAAATACCAGAAATACTTAATCAGATTTAACAGAATATAAGATAAACACGGTTTAAGGCTTTAAAACAGTAAAACATGGTAAGAACACATAAAATAAGCTAAGACATGACATAAAACCAGCTACGTATTTAGTAAGCAGATACTTATTCATGTATGTATTTATGTAGCACTAGTGATACGGAAGTAGGATTTTCTCTCAGTTCGTCTTCTTCGTTCACTGGACATAAGGTACGGATTCCCGTCCTTTCAGTATGGACATTCTTTCCTTATTAGGATTCCCCGTATGCAGCCAACTGTTTTTCCGTAGTATAAGTTACGTGTTTGATTGCTTATGTTTAATTAAGAATACCTATGGCCATATACATGCATGACCAGTTTCACCTAGTTATGGAGGTACCATAACCATAACATTAGAGGCACTGATGTTATGACTTCACCACGGCGGAGTGATTGCTCGTGGCGTCCCTTCATCTTTTGGCCATTCATATTATATTTATCATGTGGGGCGTATGGGTGCATCCTAGTTACATGTTTTTAGTCAGGATTTCATGGTGAATGTGGTGTGTGCCTTGCATCCTTCACAAGGAGCTGATCCCTCCTACCCAAAAACTAGTATATTAAATTAGAGGCAGCCCCTCTAATTTGCATGATGAGGTCACCCCTCCAAGTATTCATGCACGGTGGACTTTCATGACCTATATTGGCTAATGGTAAAATACGTTAAACAATTTTTACAAGATAAACATAAGGCTTTTCAAACTATAAAACCAGTTTTATGAACATGTTCCAGGTTTTCCAGGACTTATACAATTCCGCTGCTATTAAGTCTTTATTATGTTTTAGTCATTCATACTATGTCTATATCCGTGCACTGAGTGTTTTGCTCAGCCGTTACTTTCATTTCCATATCCCAAAACGGCAGGTACCTAAGGACGGACTCGAGCATTTGGAGGACATGCATAGGATGGAAGCTGCCATAGACTTCTTCTTCTTTTTTCCTTCATATACTTATGCTTGTTTAGTCTTTCATTCATTTCTTTTGCTTTATTATGTTTTGGGCTTATGTTTGGGAACCGATGTTTGATTCCGGTTATCCCTATGGTCATGTAATGTTTTAGACATTTATCCTTGTATGCTTTGATGACACGCCATAATGACCCGTGACATTCCATTATCAAAATGGGGTGTTACAAGTCCATAAACTTACAACTCCCACTTGAACATATTTTGAATATCGTGATTACATTGACTAGCGTCTAGTTTCACTAGCAATGTCTCTAGTACAACTCGAGTAAGGTCTCCTATACAAAATCTTTTAACGATTCTGCATCTTTATTATTATCCTT
This sequence comes from Glebionis coronaria, assembly GCA_025667525.1. Taxonomy (NCBI): domain Eukaryota; kingdom Viridiplantae; phylum Streptophyta; class Magnoliopsida; order Asterales; family Asteraceae; genus Glebionis; species Glebionis coronaria. Next base: position 555,861,946 of record CM046876.1, on the reverse strand, counting down.
TTATTTCTAATACAACACTAATAAGGATATGGATCTCAGTCATTCCTTTCATTAACCATTCTGTTTCTCGTTCATGGATTTCAGCAAGATTACCAAAACAAATTTGGGTATGGCCTCACGAACATCTTACTAATCCCACGAGGTGCCCAACTGTATTAAACTCCAAAACGAAATTGGAGGAAATAAATTCCATATTGACTACGAGCAAAACTTATGAATTTTGCAACACTTCCGAAAATAATCCTTATAGCTACCAGTTACGTTTAGCATTAGATTATTCCACAGAGATGCACTAGACTCATAACAGTTTCCTGGTATCTCAGGTCTAAGGATAACTATTTATATTTTACTTAATGACAAAGATCCATAAAGTAATAACATATAGTTGGGATAAGTCCTATATTCGATTCATCGAATATCATCCAAAATTGACCAATATACTTTCAAGTATACTTTGTCACTATTTTGATTTGTCTTAATTTAATAATACTCCCATATTATTAATCGACAACGGACATTTAGCATAACTTTTACTCATGGATTAAAACATGTAAATTAGGATAGACTTATTAAATAATAAAAATAAACGAAACCCAATCTTTATTTCAGTATATTAATAATGTCATAACATCCTTTATCCAAATACTAATCACAGATTTATTGCATGAGTTCGCTAGCTAGTTGCAGCCCAATCGCATTGGCATGCTTAACTACCTTTGGTCTAGGCAATGCCTTAGTCAAAGGATCTGCTACGTTATCATCTGTGTGAACTTCTATCAATTTAATTTCCCGAGCTTTAACTTGTTCTCGGACGTAGTGATGTCTACGCATAAAGTGTCTGGCGCCTTTCATGACTCCAGGGTCATTGGCAAATATTATTGCGGCAGAATTGTCACAATACATATCAATAGGTTCTTTAATTCAAGGCATCACTCCAAGATCTTCAATAAACTTCCTAATCCAAACAGCTTCCATTGCAGCTTCTGAAGCAGCCATGTACTCAGATTGAGTAACATGCATTGCAATCGTTGTCTGTTTCTTGCTCTTCCAGTCAACTGCTCCTCCATTGATAACAAATATGTAAACCGTCTTAGACTTCGTATCGTCTTTATCACATTGCCAGAACGCATCATAGAAACCTATAACATTCAGTTCTGTGTCTGGTTTTCCACCATATACCAAAAACATATATTTTGTACTCCTCAAATACTTTAGAATATGTTTAACAGCAGTCCAGTAGAGCTTCCCTGGATTCTGTTGGTATCTACTGACCAAGTTCTGAGCAAACGCCACATCAGGCCTTGTGCATCTAACAACATACATTATAGATCCTACAGCCGAAGCATAAGGCACCTTCTACATGTATGCCTCCTCTTCAAGAGTTGATGCATCCATCTCATGACTCGAATTATGCATATTATACTTCTTCAAAATCTTATCTATATAAGCATCTTGACATAGACCAATTAACCGCCTTTTCCTATCCCGATAGATCTTAATTCCCAGAATGTATACAGCTTCTCCTAAATCCTTCATAGAAAAACATTTATCAAGATAATCCTTAACATCTTTAAGTCTTGAAATGTTACTTCCCATGATTAATATGTCATCAACATATAGGACTAGGAATACTACATCACTCCCACTAGCTTTACGATATACACATGGCTCATCACGATTCTAAACAAATCCAAACTTTTTGATTTCTTCGTCAAATCTTTTATTCTATTGACATGATGCTTGCTTTAAACCATAAATGGACCTTTGAAGTTTGCACACATGTCCTGGATTCTCAGGATCAACATACCCTTCTGGTTGCTGCATATAGATGTCCTCATCTAAGAGACTGTTCAAGAAGGCAATTTTAAGTCATAGTATGCTGCTATAGCTATGAGAATCCTAATAGCTCTTAAGTCTACTATAGGAGAAAATGTCGCCTCTCAGTCTATGCCAAAAGTTTGAGTAAAACCTTTAGCTACTAAACGAGCTTTATAGGATTGTACTTTTCCGTCCATGTCAGTTTTCTTCTTGTATAACCACTTATGTCTCACTACTTTAGCATTCGGTGGTGGTTCTACAAGAATCCAAACATCATTTACTTTCATGGATTTCATTTCCTCATCCATAACAACCATCCACTTATCCTTCTCAGGATCAAGTATGACGGATTTATAATTAGCGGGTGTACCAAGATCCCCTAACTCATCATCATCCTCTATGTTAAGACACATATTGCTATTTGCGTTTTTAATCCTTGCGGATCTACGTAGAGGAACTAATTCTAGTGGAACCGCCAGACTTTCTGGTTCTACAGGAATTACATCACTAGTGTTTTCAAAAGGTAATGTATCTATATGACTCTCCTCAAGATCATAATTTCTACCACTGAATTCTTGGTTTACAAGATCAGATTCAAGGAAGTCTCCATACCTAGCAACAATAACTTTGTTCTCAGGTGGATAATAAAAGTAGCAACCTATAGTTTCCTTAGGGTATCCTACAAAGATACATTTTACAGATCGTTGTAGGAGTTTGTCGCCCGAGTCACATTTCACATACGCCTCGCAACCCCATACCTTTAAATAAGACAAACATGGCTTCTTGCCATGCCATAGTTCATGTGGTGTCTTATCGACCTTCTTTGTGGGAACCATATTTAATATGTGAACAGTAGATTCTAGAGCATAATCCCGAAAGGATAAAGGTAAATTTGTAAGATTAAACATAGATCGTACCATATCCAATAATGTAAGATTTCTCCTTTCGGATACACCATTTTGTTGTGGAGTATAGGGAGAAGTAAGATGCTGAACAATTCCATTCTCACTTAGATAATCTATAAACTCTTGACTTAAATATTCACCACCTCTATCAGAACGAAGAGCTTTAATCTTCTTCCCTAATTGTAGTTCTACTTCTGCTTTAAACACTTTGAATGTTTCAAATACCTCATGTTTATGCTTAAATAAATAAACATAACCATAACGGCTATAATCATCCGTAAATGTTAAGAAGTAGCTAGAACCTTTCCTTGACGTATGTCTAAGTGGTCCACACACATCAGTATGTATAAGTCCAAGTAGATCAGTAGCCCTTTCAATATTACTATTAAAAGGTTTCTTGGTCATCTTTCCAGAGATACAAGACTCACATTTATCAAATGATTCATCATTGGTATTTTCCAAAAGACCTTCACGTTGAAGCTTTTGTATACGAGTCTTCCCAATATGGGCAAGTCTACAATGCCAAAGATAAGAAGAGTTCTTGTTAAACTTTCTCATCTTACTCATGCTAAATATAGATTTATCGTTCTTGGATTCATTATCATGCATGTCTAATTCAAACACACCATTCACAGAAATTGCATTAAAATAGAAAATACCATTTTTCCAAACAGAAATTCCATTATTATCAATCGCGTGAACAAATACATTATTTAAAAAACAAGAAAAGGAAATAACACCCCTAACAATTGTAGGTGCATAACGACAATCAATTAATCTCAGTACTAAACCTGAAGGTAAAACTAGATCAAAAGTTCCTATAGCTTCAACCGCTGCTTGTGCGCCATTGCCCACTTGTAGATATTGTTCCCCATAGGAAAGTTTCCTTTCCAGATTAGATCCCTGCAGGGTATTACAAATGTTAATACCGCAGCCCGTATCATATACTCAGGAATTTAATTTGTATGTTAAATTGAACAATTCAATCATAAATAAAGTACCTGAAGTTGCAGCGCTCTGCTAAGACTTCTTCTTTATTTCTCGTAATTCTTTGAGGTAGAGAGGGCAATTCCTCTTCCAGTGACCACTTGCCTTACACTGGTGACAAGTCTCATCCTTTTGAGATCGACTCCTCTTAGCGAAGTTCTGCTTGGATTTCGAATAAGTTGCAACTTTTTTGCCCTTATTACCCTTGCCTTTGCCTTTCTTCTTTTTCGTTTGCGGTTTTGGCTTACTCACTCTACCCTTTTGTATGGTTAGTACAGAAGGCGTAGCGGTAGATGCCTTGTATTTCAACCCCTTTTCATAGTCACTGAGCATTGCATGCAAATCATTAACTGTCTTCCCCATGCAATGCATATTATAGTTTCTAACAAAACCATTGAAGTCCTTGTTAAGGGACCTATTGATCAAGTTGATAGCCATATTATGATCATAGGGTTGTCCTAGTGTAATGAGTTGTTCCATATAACCCCTCATCTCCAAATAATGGGCACTTACAGAATTTCATGGAGCTTGCTTGCAGCTATGCAAAGCATTTACTAAGTCGTAGATCTCCACAGCTTGCGGCTTCTCGAACATAGCCTTGAGCTCATCAAGCATTCGCTTTGGAGAAAATAGCTCATACATCTACTGAAGTGCAGGAGCCATTTTACCCAGCATTAAGCAAGCCACCTTAGAGTGCTTCTTAATATTAGCAGCGTGTTCAAGCCTTTGCGCATTAGATGCTCCTTCAGCAAGATCCTCCAGATAGGGAGTAGTCAAGATATCGATAGTACCCGCTGCTCTCAAGACAATTCTTAGCGAGCGGTACCAATCACTGAAGTTTGGGCCAGTAAGTTCAGGTCGTTCAAAGAAAGTTTTGAACGCATAACTTATTGTGTTATTGGTGGGTTGAGCCATTTCTACAGAAATAAGTTTAAATATTAGTATTTTCGATAACAAAATACTTTCAAGAAAATAAATTACCCCGGTATTAAAACCATATTATTTTCCTTGAATTCTAGAACTATATTGACATAGATCCATTACATCAGTTGATCTGCTAGTAATGAATGTACTCAACACAGCGACTTGTCGAACAATTCAATTGACAAACAATTTTCAGTTTCTAGATATTTAAGGGATTTACATTGCCAAAAAAATGTTTTGCATTGTAAACATGTTTCATCCCTTCTGAATGCATTAAGTTTCCAGATCTCACTGCGTAACTTAATTAAGTCGTCTAATCTGAGTAACGTAAAACCGTCATACGAATTCTCTTTCTACAAGCGGTTTTCTCTCCATCACAATATCATCCAAAAATCTCAATTGATGACGAAGTAATTTCAAGTGTTCGTCAATTAGGAGCATTCGACTTAAATTTTAAGGGTATAAATTTTGATGTCAAAATATACGTATGGAGAAGCATGCATACAATCTCCATAGCATAAGTTTAATAAAACATTTAGTAAACTTTTCATGAGATTAAATTTCTTCATAAATTATATTGCGGTATTGGTTAAACCAATTAAAGAATTTATCCACAACTCATCAAATCGTACTTTGCTAGAACTCAGCTACGCACAAAGCAATACCCTTATTCATTGTGGTTCGGATGTGAATTTGTGGTAAATCACCCTTAAGGTACAATTCAAATAATAATCGTAGGTAATTTCAATTTTGATGTACAGGCGAGCCGGGAATTTGGTCAGCGACTAATGGCATAACACCTCCTTCCTTAACCGTGTACATGACCAACAGTGCGTTAAACTCACTTTATAGATTGTCTAAATTGATTAGGCCGTTAGATTATTATTGCAATTCACCAATAAACATAATCTTATGTAATTTAAAATCTCTTAACAAATCATTATTTTTAATATGATTTAGACCATATTATTCTTTTAAAAAAACCCTTGTTTACAACAATTCAACAATTTTATATAAACAAGTAAAAAAACAACTAAATTATAAACACATAATAACAATTTATATGTGCAACAAATAAATCAAATAGCCACATGTATACGATTTATTCAATAATTATCAAATCTAGGTCTTTATATCTCTATATAAAAGTCTTCTGTAATTCTAGATTTATTGAATCAAATAATCACATAGCACATAAAATCATATAAACATATAATTTTACGATCCATGAAAACATGCACGTAATCATGGAATCCCCACAAATCTTAACAATTAAATCTCTATGGATCGTAACCATACATTACATAACAATTAATCATGCAATATAATCTAAAATTATCCCATATGTAATTTAGGGTTTCAAAAAAATTCACTTTTTTTATTAAAAATAGAGTAAAAACCCTGATTTTTATAAAACAAAACCCTAATTTTATGAAAACCATAAAAAACATGTAGTTTTAACTCAAAACAATTATAGTTAAAAAAAATTTAGATTTTCGATAATTATAACATGTTAAAACGGCTCTCGATGCCACTGAAGGTTTATTAATATCATAACACTTATATAAAACACTAAACGAGATCAAAGCACATATAGCGGAAGCGATTTAACAAGATCATAATTAATAACACAATTATAATGAATCGAATTAGGGTTACATACCTTTACGCTAAAGTAAATCCCAAGACGAAGAACAAATCACCGATTCGGGTTTAAACCGTATATACCAAGATATAGTCTAAAGTAAGACTATATTACGTTCTTGTACACACGTAATACAACGAGCTAACCGTGACTCTAGCACATGAAAACCGAGCTACAATGCTTGTAATTAATCTACCCAACAACCCTAGAGAGGGGATAGGACTAGATTAAGTATACAATCGATCAACCAAGAAAACCAACCGAAACCCTTTGTGGTTTTGGTGTTGCGATCGACCCAAAGGAGAGAGAGGGAAGAAAGATTATTGTTGTGTGAATTATGAGGGACAAGGAGGTGTATTTATAGGCCTAAACCCTTGTAGCCCAAGATAAATAAAAGGCAACAAATTCCCCCCCTTGGAGCCCTATTTTCGGCCGACTAAACACCCCTTGGGGTGTTCCGGAATCTTCCAAACTTCTATCCTTATGTTTATGTATACTATATATTTATTTAACGCTTGTTATAACTTAACTATTAATTATTTAAGGATCGTTAAGGTAATATAGTTACTTGCTCGGTTAAATTAATAAATACATAAATATATTTATTAAATAAATTAATAAATACAATATATATATTTATTAATTATATTAACTCTTTACGTATCGTGTGCAATCCCGTAGTCTCGAGTTCGATCCTATCACACGACTATTAAATATAAGTCCATAAACTTACATATACAAGGCTGAATATTCTTCTCAATGATCTTGCAATGAATGAAGTCACCATTCCACAAGCTGAAGTCAATGCCACATTTGTCAACAACCTACCAAGAAAATGGTTGAGTATGAATCATACATAGAGGGCTAACAACTCTATTAAAAATGATACGTTAGCCACGCTGTATGGAAAGTACAATTATGAGGAAGGTCTAATTGATACTATATACAAGTCTGAATCTGAAAGATTCACAGTTCAGGGAGCTACCTCTAAAGCCTTGATTTCAACATCAACTCATCATGACAGTGACTCAGATGTTGAAGAAGATACAAGAAGCAGCCTAGAGTTTATGGCAGATCTTAATGCTGAATTTCATGAGAGTGCTCTACTAGCTAATCAGAAAAGATACTTTAAAAGATCAAAGAGAGTAGGATCAGCTAGTAGATCAACAGATAATTCAAAAGAAACTTGTTTTGCCTATGGAAAACTTAGACACTTCCAAAAGGACTATCCCTCAACCAAATCATCCTCCCCATCATATCCATCATCATCAAAACCATACAAATTCAAATCCCAACAGAGCAGCTCATTTAATGAATCCAATTCATCTGATCATTAGAAAAAGGATTACAAGAACAAGTACAAAGCTTTAAAGGCTGAGTTGGAACAAATGAATTTGATAGAAGCTCTATCAAAGAAAATGGATGGTGATAAACAGACAGAGAAAGGGTTGGTAGCTGAAGCTTTTGATTGGAATGATGAGCCCCTAACGTCAAATGAAGAAGATACAACAAGGGTCAGGGCATTTATGGCAATAGCTGAGAATGAACCAGTTGTAGGAAAAAACGATGCTAGATTAGGACAATGGGTTGACATCACTATGAAAAAGGTACACAGACTTCTTGCTATGTCTGATAATGATGAACACAAACATGTGCTTGATTATACCATTGTTGATCTATATTTTATAGAAGAACAGAGAAAGAATTTACTTGAAAAATATAACTTTGTGAAACAAGAAATGTTAACATATAAGGATGATTGTGAAAATCTTAAATGTTAACTCTGAAAAATTAACTCTTGAAAATGAAGTTGTCAAATTAACTCAGAAAAATGAATCACTATGTGACCAAGTTACTGAGTTACATAAAGTCATAGAAAAATAGATGTGCATTAGTGTAACAACCCAAAATCGTGGTCATTATTTAATTATATATTTACGTATATTTTTGAAATTTTTGACGAGGTTGATTATTATGACGATTGGTAATTTGATTTGGATGATGTTGAAATTTTATTTTTATGTTTTGACGAGTTGCGAGGATTATTAGTGATGACGAAATCGATGGATGCCCGAGAAATTTTACATTTTATTTTAAACATGTCAATGTTTAATATTTTGACGTTTTTATTTTAATGTCGTATTAAGTCGTGCTGGGACTATATAATATCATATTTTGTGTGCGTTTTAAGTTTTGAGAAGCATTTTTATGAAACCCGAGACCCGTAAAAATTTTCAAAAGTGACTAATAGTCATTTCCCGCTTTTTAACAAAGTATTTTCACTTTGGTCCAAAAAAATCACAATTGGCAAAAACTACCCTAAACTTTTCCCATATAAAATGGAAAATTAAATCAAAAAACACACAAACACTTCCACCACCAAAATTTTTTCTCTCTCCCTCCTCCTCTCCTCTCTTTTCTGTCACACCCCAAGCACACAAACACCCCAAAATTTTTGATTTCTTGTTTGAATCTCTTAAAACTAATCAAAGACCTATTCCTAGTTTTTGATTCTCTACACATTGGTATGAAATTTAGCTACATGCATGAAAATTTTTGAAAAACCTATTTTTGGATGAAAATCATGTTGTTTGATCTTATATTGTTGTTGTATGTAGGTGTTTATGCCTATATATATATATATATATATATATATATATATATATATATATATATATATATATATATATATATATATATATATATATATATATATATATATATATATATATATATATATATATATATATATATATATATATATATATATATATATATATATATATATATATATATATATATATATATATATATATATATATATATATATGTGTGTTTTTATGATTGCATGTTATTATTTTTGAGTTGGATTTTTATGATTTGATCATCTAGGATGATTTAGTGTGTTATGATATGAACTAGTAGTATAAGGATGATTATAGTGGTAAAAATGGGGTTAAAATATGGTGAAAAATTGATTTTGAGTGATATTTAAAAATATATTTTATAGCAGATTATTAAATTTAATTTTCTGAAAATATGAGTTTGAGTTTGAGATGAACTAATTAGATATTGTTATAGAGGATGTTTTTATCTTTGTTTTGGTATAAGGTAGGACTTGTACCTCCAAACGAGCGAAAAGTTACGTTAGTTTGATCATTTCGTGTACCAGGAGACGAGTACCGACACAATATATAATTATTGTCGATATTTGGATCGAATCTCGGGGACTATAAAATGGATTTTCAAATATGTCAAGGACTGATTTATAAGGTTAAGTATGAGGGGATGTCGAGTTATTTTCAAAGTTGAGTGTCGGTTTCATAAACGGAGAAAAATAAATGCAATAAAAGACTATAAGTGTTGTTGACGTAAAACTGTCCGGTTTTTGTAGTTCAAAGATGAGTCGGGCAGGGAACTTTAAATGTGAAATCTTTTGATGAGTTTTTAACAGGGCTTTCTATATATAGTAAGTGAAGTTTCTGTTTAGTATCATAAAAATTTGACGTATTTAAGTGGGGTAAATGAGCTTGTACATTTGGTGTGTACCGGCAGATTTTTATCGAAGGAATTAACTAATGGAAAACATATAGAATGAAATAAAAATGTCACTTGTATTATTTTTATTTTGGATGGATTTTTATTTTATGATTTTGAGTTTGATATTACTAAGTATGGATTTTACTCGAGTTATTATTGATGAGCGCGCCTTATTTGATAGGTTGCGGTTTTTTGTGTTTACCGGGCATCAACTATCGTCGAAGATCGTCATACTACTGCTATTACTACAGGTGAGTCTATAGCCTCGCTTTCTACTTGTTTTAATGATTTTAAAACCCGCGAGGGGGATACATGCTGTTTGAAGTAAAATGAACACATGTCATAAGTAATTGTTGGACCCGATGTTGCCTTTGATGAAATGAATTGTATAAGTACCTAATTGCATAAGACCCTAAATTCATGAGCCGTTAACTATCTTCTGACTTGATGTTGCGAGTTGGGAATAGCCGCTTATTCTAATAATAGTACTATTGGGCTGACAACCCTATCTGAGACCAGGGCTTTACGCTGAGTAACCCGTTGGGAAGGATAATTTTACGTGAATGAGAATTGGTATTCTTGCAATTAATACCCTAGTAGGGGCACTGGTAATTTTTCTAGTCATGCTGGCATTTGGCGTGGGTGACTAAGTTAAGAGGTCGGTGTCATGAGCTTAATACAATTCAATAGCTTTTGCTATTATATGATATACCTGATTGATAGATTGTATGGCCACAATTCTATTAAACAATTGTGAATGATTTTTACGATGTGTTCAATTATGTTTTGTAAAAGCTATAGACTTGCTCAACCTTTGTGTTGATGATTTTAAGCATGTATTTCAGGTACTTGAAGTTGTTGAATTGCGGAGCTTGCTGGAGAAGAATTGCGGATTGCTTTTGTAGTAATTTGGTCTAAAACAGGATTCTTTCCCTATTGTCATAAACATATAGTAAATGGTCAAATATTTTGGAAAAAGGTTTGTTGTTTTGATTAAGATCCTAGGGGAAACCTGTACGCTACTCTGATATATTTTTAACTGATTTTACTTGGGATTGAAGGTTTTAGACATTGATTTAAATTATTTCCATATTTATTCTTAAATATAATGTTTTTGGGTCATTTAAAGAGTTGTGAAATGAAGTTTGTGAATAACACCCAATTGTGTATTTTTCCGCTGCGTAATGTAAATTGGGGGTGTTAAAGATTGGTAACCAGAGCTTTTTAGTTATAGCGAATTAGGTCGATTTTGGAAAATGTCCTAAACTATAACTTTGGTGTCGAAAGTATTTTATAAAAGCAACGCAACTTCTCTGCAAGGCTCCAGTAAGATTATTTATTTTGTTATGCTTTGTTATTATAGATGTATCCCTTATAATTGTTGTGAATTCTTGAGTATTTATTAAGTAAATACTGCAATGAGGTATTGGTATTAATGAAAGGAAGTGGAGTGTTTTCATCATAATTTCATCTTTGAATATTGTATAATTATCATTTGCATTTGCATAAGCATCGCATCGCATACATATATATTTGGCATACGTAATTCATTTGCATTTGCATAGTTATACGTTGCATATATATTTTTGAATAATGACCTTATGTACTTTTGAATTTTCTGTGATTTCAGAAAATGTTTGACATACAATATTACGTCAAGAATGGGGGATTTGTTGTAGGTCAATGGAGTTTGCAGAATCAGTATGTAGGTGATCATAAGATTTCAGGTGGATGGTTAGATTACGAGGATGATACGAATGATAAGAAAAATGTTGTAGAGTCTGATAGTGATAATTATATGACTGAGATTGAGGTTGGAAGAACTGAGGTTAGAGCAGAAGTAAGAAGTTATGGGACTGATTTTGAGAAGTATCAGAAAGAAATAGATAGGCTTTGCAGGTTAAGTGAATATGTAGCTCATCTTGGGCCGTATCTTGAGCCACATTGGAAGTTTCAGGATAGTTGGTGTATGCTAATACTCATTATATGATAGATCCTCCGTGTCAAGGAGTGCTTTTGAAGTATGGATTTAGGAACCCACCGTGTTTAGATTCAAAAGGGAGGTGCTGCAAGTTAGGACCAGATGAAGATGAAGCAGGAACGAGCCAAGTTGGAGAAAGTGATGGAACACATCCTATGGAGTGATGTAGTGATGGATCTTTGTGGTATTTCAGTTTATGTATTGTTGTATTGTATTTGGATTATCTAGATGTTGTGAGGTAGTTTGGTAATGGATTATTATTATTGTTGTTGTTTAGGATGGTAAGGGTAAGTGACATTAGCGACAAGGTTTTGTTGCTATTTTCTCGGATTTATGGATGAAATCTACTATTACCCTTTAGTATTTTGATGTGTCTTTGTATCTTTTCTTTTGAGATGATTGTGGAATTTAGGTAGTATTGTGTTGTTGGCATATGCCGTATTCATGTTATATCTTGATAAAAAGCCCCTATTCTTTCTATCTCGATGTGTATACTCATTAAGTCTCTTTCATATGTGATAACAATGGAAAGAGTTGAGTGAGATATGTTTTTGTCATTAGCAGGAATTCCTGTCTGTGTGACTGAGTATCTTGAAATATGTCTCCAAAGGTTGCCAACCATTAGGGTAGATTATACGATTGTGGGAATAATTGTTAGATTGTTTGAAGCTGATAGTGATGAGAAGAGACGAGATGCTGCTGAGATTGAAAATCCTGTTGTTTTAGTTGAAGATGCTGCTGAAACTGAAGATGTTGCTGAAATTGAAGATGCTGCCGAGACTGAAGATGCTGCCGAGATTGAAGATGATGCTGTTCCAGTTAGAGATGTTGCTGTTATTCTGCAAGATTTTAAAAGGATGTCTACGTGATAGATTCCTAGGAATGAGAAGAGATGCGGTGAAGAGTGTCATATGGATATTGATGGTAATTGGAAAGGTGCAACTATATGGATAAGTTCGAGTAATTGATGGATGTTTAATATATCGATAGTCATTTGGGAATGTTAAACTAGACGAAAGAGATAGCAATTTAAAGATTGATCCTGATTCGAAATTAAGTGTGGCAGAAAAGGGTAAAGGAATGGTATTGTTGCGAATGACAATAAGGAATAGGAATTTATTTCCTCTAATAGAAGGTAAACCTGGAATTTAGTAGTCTAAGATAAGAAGAGATGGTATTCAAGCAGTTACTATGAATCGGGTAAGCAGGAGGAAGTATGATGTGTAGATCACATGTATTTTATACCACTTAAGTAATTATCTATTTACTTGATGTAAGTACGGACTAGCTGGAGGTCGAGCTGCTGAAGGAATAACAAGGAATGTGGTATAAAATTTGGTATTTCTGTGGTAATGAAATGTTTTCATTTCGGTAAAGGAGATTGAATAAAGGAATTATTCAGATAATAGAAAATCAATATGAAGGGCATGTTGCTTCTATTACAGCCTATATTTTGGAAATGCTGATAAGATTTGAGATTTAGATGCAGAAAATTGTATATTCTTATCTGGTAATCATTGAGTTAGGATTTTATTGAAATTCTGAAAGTGTTATTGATGGTGTATTAAATTCTGAAGGTGTTATTGAGGATATATTGAGATTTGAAGATGTTAGATTTTAGCAGAACTGAGGATGAGAAATCAACGAGAATTTGCGATTGGTTGAAATGAGAAATTCACCGACGGAAGGATAATATATATGTATATATATTAAGGAAATATTTTCTGTGTTTATGGAATTAAGAAGTATAGCGAAATTAACCGAACCATAGTTGTGAGAAAGTTAACCATGATAAGGAAGAATATCATAGGATATGATAAATAAAGGTGGAAAGAATTAAATTTAAATGGTGTTGAACATTGAATACTGATTTCAGGGAGTAATCAGTGGAATTTCTATTTGACTATTTTATTGGTCAATGATGAGAAGGTATGTAGTAGGAAACTACAGTAAGTCAAATTTTTGTGCCCTTTACTAGTAGTAGTCGAAAAAGAATGAGAAGATGTTAGTATTTGAGGATACTATGTGATGGTTCTGCGGAATCATAGAATTCACTGTCGTCATGGGAAAAAGGAAGCTTTGTGTTAGCTTGGTGATGGGAGTTATGTAATCTGATTGTATATTTTATTATATGGCATTGTCAGGAAGTTGAGCATGGTAATATGTTTGATTGTAAGGATTGACAGATGAGACAATAAGGATAATCTGATTTGACTGGAATGGTAAGTCATCAGAGAAGTAATAATGGAAGTAAGGATAGAAGCTGGATGTTTTATGAATGAGATGATTGCTGTAAGGTTGAACAAACTAAGCACCAGAAATCGGTGTCCAATACTTGATTGTGAATGTTTAGTGTGATGAATAGATGATTGAAGGAAAGAAAAGTATTCCCTAACAACTGGAAAATTGTTATTAAAAAAAAGGAATGGTGTGTAAAATTCTTTGGATAAGAATTTTAGTTGGAGTATTATAGATGTTTTAGAATGTGCAATCTATGGCTGAAGTGATCGTAAAAATCTGACTAGATTGAAACGATTGAGGCTTTGTCGATACCGATGAAATCGACTAAAGCTTGTTAATTCCTTTGTGTAAGCTGAGTATTATCGGAGGTTTATCAGGAGGTTTTCACTGATTGTTGAACCAAGGATAAAGCTAACAAAGAAGAACTGAATGTGTGAAATCCATTCATATATTTAAGTTGTGGTTGTGAGATTTGATTTTGTAGTTGAGGAAGTTGTTTATGAACGCTGAGGATAGATTGAAGTTCTGTACCTATATAGTTAGTATTGGAGGAATCTGAAGTAATTATAGAGATGCGATGTTGATATTTGGATAATATCAAGTGGATAGGAAAGCTATAGTAGTGTGTTGACTTGAATAAAGAAGTGTAACGGGGTTTATATGATCATGAGATTTGGCATTGTGGTATTTGTTTTGGGATTGAAAAGTATTACTTGTATGGAATCAAGTATGAAGAAAATAAGAATAAGAAGGACTTGTGTATAAATGCCATTCAGGGATTTTAAAGGAAGAGGAATTAAGGATTACTTAATGATGACAGGGGAAATAATAATCGGTAAATTTTAGATGGGATATGTTATAGTTTTGTATTATGAAGTATGTTCCAGAGTATGAAGGATGAGTGTGGTTACTTTCACTATCAACTTGTGAGTATTTAGTAAGAAGGAAAAGGAAAAAGGACTTATATAATTTCTGAAGTAATTGAGAATTGACTCTTGAGTTTTGAGATATTTGGAATATTGGTAACAACGAGCAGAATGGATAGAATGGAAAGAAAGTTAGAATCAAGGTAATAAACTAATGGAAAAAGAATATCAAAGAAGGAAGATCAACAGATTGTCGGAAATTTTGAAATAGAATGGTAATAGAAATGAGAAAGTTGAGATGTATGTTTTTGTGGGACAAAAACGGTTATTGTGATTATTTAATTTTTCTCGTATCGGATCAGAGAGTGTGTTAAGAATGCAAGGACCAGTGGTGAATGAATCGTTCAGATTAAAAAGAGAATTTAATTATTCTTAGAGTGTTGAGAGTGTCGCATGTAGTATTGAAGGGATTTTACAAATTGAAGTATTGATACAGAATGGTTGGAATAAAATGAATTACGATATCAGGAAGTGATCTGACCACTATATATTTCAGATTGAATAGATGAGGCTAACGGAGTTGTTTAAACAGTAATATGATATGAGAAAGATGTAATAATGTACTATGGAAGGTACAGTAATTCAGTGTAGTGATTGTTAGATTGACTTAAAGTGGAAGATGAGTATAGGAAGTAAATAAGTGACTGGTCAGAATTATTGATAATCTCATTTTGTTTAGTTTAAGCACTACACTCGGGACATAAAGATTGTTAGAATGAATGAAAGTGGAAAATGAGTATGGGAAGTATTTAAGTGGCTGGTATTATGGATAATATCATTGCATTTACTTTGAGTGTAATCCCAGGACATAGAGGCAGAGTAAAATTTTGAATACTAGAAATCGCTGTGATAAAGTATGAGTATTGATTAAGGTTTGAACATATTATATGTAACCCAGAGATTGAGATTGACTCTTGGATATTAGAGATTTCTACTGAAAATGTGAAGAATTGAGTTAAGAAGGAATATTGCGTATTTTTGGAAAGTAATGGACATAGTGAAAGGATGAATTGAACGATGGTAATTGAAATTGGTATCAATCACATCAATATATAATAGAAACCTGGGATGATGATATCATAATATTTTACTATGAGGACTAATGGAAATTAGTGAAGATGGAATCTTTATGCGATGATAATCGTCATATCAGTAGTTAAGAGGTGTAATATGACAACTTGAATCACAACTATGTATGTTGTCTGAGTTGTGGGGTATGTTGTCAGAGTATTGGGACAGGAATAAAACTAAGAAAGTAATGCAGAAAGAAGTATGAATGATGAAGGAATATTAGCATAATAGAAGGTGAAGTTGAAAGTTGAAGTGTAGTAATAATTGTGGATATGGTAATATCATAAGAATTGAGTTGGACTGGTTAGAAAGACGTGAGTATCTCTTGAGGATAAGAGGTCACGTTGACTCTAGAAGTGAGGAAGTACGAGTGTGAGGCGGGTTGAGCGTCGGGACGTCGCTTGCTTTTAGGAGGGTAGGATGTAACAACCAAAAATCGTGGTCATTATTTAATTATATTTTTACGTATATTTTTGAAATTTTTGACGAGTTTGGTTATTATGACGATTGGTAATTTGATTTGGATGATGTTGAAATTTTATTTTTATGTTTTGATGAGTTGCGAGGATTATTAGTGATGACGATATCGACGGATGCCCGAGAAATTTTACATTTTATTTTAAACATGTCGATGTTTAATATTTTGACGTTTTTATTTTAATGTCGTATTAAGTCGTGCCGGGACTATATAATATCATATTTTGTGTGCGTTTTAAGTTTTGAGAAGCATTTTTATGAAACCCGAGACGCGTAAAATTTTTCAAAAGTGACTAATAGTCATTTCCCGCTTTTTAACAAAGTATTTGCACTTTGGTCCAAAAGAATCACAATTGGCAAAAACTACCCTAAACTTTTCCCATATAAAATGGAAAATTAAATCACAAAAACACACAAACACTTCCACCACCAAAAATTTTCTCTCTCCCTCCTCCTCTCCTCTCTTTTCCGTCACACCCCAAGCACACAAACACCCCAAAATTTTTGATTTCTTGTTTGAATCTCTTAAAACTAATCAAAGACCCATTCCTAGTTTTTGATTCTCTACACATTGGTATGAAATTTAGCTACATGCATGAACATTTTTGAAAAACCCATTTTTGGATGAAAATCATGTTGTTTGATCTTATATTGTTGTTGTATGTAGGTGTATATGCTTATATATATATATATATATATATATATATATATATATATATATATATATATATATATATATATATATATATATATATATATATATATATATATATATATATATATATATATATATATATATATATATATATATGTTTTTATGATTGCATGTTATTATTTTTGAGTTGGATTTTTATGATTTGATCATCTAGGATGATTTAGTGTGTTATGATATGAACTAGTAGTATAAGGATGATTATAGTGGTAAAAATGAGGTTAAAATATGGTGAAAAATTGATTTTGAGTGATATTTAAAAATATATTTTATAGCAGATTATTAAATTTAATTTTCTGAAAATATGAGTTTGAGTTTGAGATGAACTAATTAGATATTGTTATAGAGGATGTTTTTATCTTCGTTTTGGTATAAGGTAGGACTTGTACCTCTAAACGAGCGAAAAGTTACGTTAGTTTGATCATTTCGTGTACCGGGAAACGAGTACCGACACAATATATAATTGTTGTCGATATTTGGATCGAATCTCGGGGACTATAAAATGGATTTTCAAATATGTCAAGGACTGATTTATAAGGTTAAGTATGAGGATGTCGAGTTATTTTCAAAGTTGAGTGTCGGTTTCATAAACGGAGAAAAATAAATGCAATAAAAGACTATAAGTGTTGTTGACGTAAAACTGTCCGGTTTTTGTAGTTCAAAGATGAGTCGGGCAGGGAACTTTAAATGTGAAATCTTTTGATGAGTTTTTAACAAGGCTTTCCATATATAGCAAGTGAAGTTTCTGATTAGTATCATAAAAATTTGACGTATTTAAGTGGGGTAAATGAGCTTGTACATTTGGTGTGTACCGGCAGATTTTTATCGAAGGAATTAACTAATAGAAAACATATAGAATGAAATAAAAATGTCACTTGTATTATTTTTATTTTGGATGGATTTTTATTTTATGATTTTGAGTTTGATATTACTAAGTATGGATTTTACTCGAGTTATTATTGATGAACGCGCCTTATCTGATAGGTTGCGGTTTTTTTGTGTTTACCGGGCATCAACTATCGTCGAAGATCGTCATACTACTGCTATTACTACAGATGAGTCTATAGCCTCGCGTTCTACTTGTTTTAATGATTTTAAAACCCGCGAGGGGGATACATGCTGTTTGAAGTAAAATGAACACATGTCATAAGTAATTGTTGGACCCGATGTTGCCTTTGATGAAATGAATTGTATAAGTACCTAATTGCATAAGACCCTAAATTCATGAGCTGTTAACTATCTTCTGACTTGATGTTGCGAGTTGGGAATAGCCGCTTATTCTAATAATAGTACTATTGGGCTGACAACCCTATCTGAGACCAGGGCTTTACGCTGAGTAACCCGCTGGGAAGGATAATTTTACGCGAATGAGAATTGGTATTCTTGTAATTAATACCCTAGTCGGGGCACTGGTAATTTTTCTAGTCATGCTGGCATTTAGCGTGGGTGACTAAGTTAAGGGGTCGGTGTCATGAGCTTAATACAATTCAATAGCTTTTGCTATTATATGATATACCTGATTGATAGATTGTATGGCCATAATTCTATTAAACAATTGTGAATGATTTTTACGATGTGTTCAGTTATGTTTTGTAAAACCTATAGACTTGCTCAACCTTTGTGTTGATGATTTTAAGCATGTATTTCAGGTACTTGAAGTTGTTGAATTGCGGAGCTTGCTGGAGAAGGATTGCGGATTGCTTTTGTAGTAATTTGGTCTAAAATAGGATTCTTTCCCTATTGTCATAAACATATAGTAAATGGTCAAATAATTTTGAAAAAGGTTTGTTGTTTTGATTTAGATCCTAGGAGAAACCTGTACGCTACTCTGATATATTTTTAACTGATTTTACTTGGGATTGAAGGTTTTAGACATTGATTTAAATTATTTCCATATTTATTCTTAAATATACTGTTTTTGGGTCATTTAAAGAGTTGTGAAATGAAGTTTGTGAATAACACCCAATTGTGTGTATTTTCCGCTGCCCAATGTAAATTAGGGGTGTTAAAATTAGGTTCACCATTGATGAACTTCTTGATGATAGGATTCCTGCTGATATGTCTCGAGCTCTAGCATCTAAGAAGCTAAAATCCAAAGCTCCCAAAGACATTGTCTCTAAATCCACTGAGACTTACATGGGCCTGACCCACTCTTACCCAATGTCTATGTCTCAAAAGATTTAGAAGAAAATCATACTCCTTTGCATCCTCTTACCAAACTCCCTGGAGTTGAACCTAGCAGCTCTTCTAGGGGAGCAAAGCTTGACACCAAGCATAAGGTTGCGACCTTACATGTTAAGACTTTTTGTGTACCTGTTAGACAATGGTAAGAAAAGTGCTTACAAATCTGTCTCAGCTGACAAAGTGACCACAACCGAATCCTCCACTGAGGAACGCCTGTTGTCTTTGATCAAAGAAGTTGAACTCTTAGAAGAACATATTAAGCCTTCCACTGAATGCTCTTCTTCTTCTAAATCAAAGTCAATCCTAGGCAAACCCACAACAAAAAGGTTAACCAAACCTTATTGTAATGTGTGTAAAAATTCTCATCCCATGACCAGAGACCATGATGAGCAAATGGTTGTCAAAAGATCTCTGGCTTATGTTAGAGGCAGACCACATGCTGATCAATTATGCAGAAGACCACCTATTGTACACAGACCCTTCTTACCCTATAAACATTGTGGGTACACAAATCATCACTCTGATGATTGTAATTACTTCAATGGATGTGAAATCTGTGGGAGGTACACCCATGACACAACCGACTGTCCATCATACAACCATAAGTACTATAGGAACCCAATAATTGCAAGCCAAAAATTCAAGGAACCCACTGGAAATGGGTTGATTGTAGTAAAATTTACCCCTTTAGGAAAAGGAAGGTAAAATTAGGGCAAGTATGCACGACGATTTAGGAAAACCGTGTGTGAATGACCCTAAAGTGAGTTTGTTCTCGAGGAGGCTAGTGCGTTGTGTAATGAATTGATTTTGATTTGTGATTATATGATTGAGAAAGAAAGAAATAAATGAGATTAGAAGAGAAAGACGGTTACGAAGACGGATTAAACTAAGACGAAAAAGGCGATCACGCAAATCCGTAAATAGTGCAAAAATTAAAATTTTAACCTAAAAATTCCTAAAAATTTCTAAAAAATCCACAATAATATTCTAAGAGTTTACAAAAAATCCAAACTTGCTAAAACCTTTTAATTAATTAGATAATGACTTTTTAATACTAATTAAAGCCCTAAAAATCACAATTAATTATTAAAAAGCCCTAAACAAGATTTTAAAGTTTGTAAACCTCAAAAATATCCTAATTAAGCTAAAAAAGTATTTTTTTTTAAATTTTAAAACCAAATAAAAATATTTTTAAACACTTAAAAACTATTAAAATCAATTAAAACTTAAATTAATTCTAGAAATTAATTGAAAAGTCCTAAAAATAGTTGGAAATTTAAAAAACTCCTAATTAAGTGACTACAATCTAGGAAAAATGTAAAAACTTAAAAAATCAAACTTCCAGTTTTTAATAATAAAATAATATTAAAATATTCAAAAAAAAATCAAAGTTCATAAAAAAAATTCTAAAAAATTACCAAAAATCTAAAATAATGTAACAAAGACAAAAATGCAATTAAAAGTTTCTAAAACCTATTTAATAGTTTTATATTCAATTTTAAAGTTGGTTAAAAACCCTAAAATCAAATAAAATAAAAAATTAGACTTTTTGAAAACTTAAATAGCTGTAAACCTCAAGTTACTTTAATAAAACCTAAAAACAATTTTTATAAAATTTTAAATTTACTTTATCTATTTTTAAACTAATTAATTAGAAACGGGTAAAAAAATATTAATAAAAAATAAATAAAGAAAGAGAAAAATCAAAACTTTAGCTAGAAAAATCCCGAATGTAATTCTAACCCTAGGAAAAATGCTAACAAGCTGATAAGCTTAACCAATAAGCTTGTATAAGCTTAATGAGCTACAGCTTAATTATGAAAAGCCAAATCAAAAACCCCTTAAGTAAATAAAGTATCCAACCTTGGTCAGTAAAAGACCCAAGGGCAGGATGGTTAGTCGTTTGTGTGTGGGAGGAATGGCGCAGGTTCGAGTCCTGGCCACGTCCTTTTTGCTTTTTATTTTTTTTTTCTTTTTAAAACTTTAAAACCCACTCCTTATGTTACTTTAATCACAAAAACACAAAAACAAACCCAAGTGAGCAAGATTAAATCACTGCAATGTCAAAAACATGCCCAGTTAAGAAACAAAATCTGATGAACCAAAAGCAATATCTTCACTTGTGCAGATATGACAAGAGTGCTTGTCTTTGGAATTTTGTGATGTTTTTGATGGACAAAAGGGCACCCCTATACTCAGCTGAGTATAGGGAGTCAATGCTAATCAGAAAAACAAGTAATCACTCACACAAATCAACCACAAATGCACAATTAAGTTACTGATTAAGCTATGAGCAGGTCTGGGGTTGTTTACTGATTTTAAATGCACAAAAGTGAATTTCAATGGCTCAATTCTTGCACACAAAGATACCAACTAGCATACAAACAATCACAAATCCTAAAATGACCCATAATCTAACAACTTACCAGATATGATGAACAAATTCCCCAAAAATCAGTCACAACAAGCACTTACTGATTTTATGCTATATGGCCAATGTTTTAGCATGCAACTTGTTTAAAAACTCACCCAAACTGAAACCAAGCACTAATATCATCTACTAACATCCTAATAAGTGTATTTAACAGATTTTAACACAAAATTTCCCAAAGAAGCTCAGTTAGTATGCAAACCTAAACACTCCTTTAAATTCAATAACTACTTTTTTTTCAAACCAAATCAAAGCAAATCCTATTCAAACTGAATATCAATACTTCTAACATGAATAATAATCAGTAAAAGACCTAATCTAGCAGATAAAACACACAATCAAGCAGTTTCACAAAAATTGATCAAAAATCACATAAAACTGAATATTTGAAAATTGAAACAAGAACAAGGTAACTACCTTGTGGGACCCACATCCAGGCCCCACAATGGCTGCTTTGCCATCTCCATACAGACTGGGTCTGTGCAGACTTTCTTTGCTGTTTGAAAGGGAGATAATGATGATGATTGCCCTAGTTTTGATCCTGCCAAAAACAGAAAACCAAGAACAAGGGTGACTGGTACAAGAGCTTAGGCTATAGGATTAACTTATTGACAAGTTAACCTATAGCTTAAGGCTTTTAAGAAGAAAGCACAAATGTAAAAGAGTGTTCTTTTCCTTCACTGAAAATTTTGGAATTTCAGAAAAAATGAAAACCTTTTGAAACAAGTAAATCAACAATAACAATCAACCAAACTACAAACAATATAAGTAAAGTTGGCTCTTTGCTTCTCATCAACAAACTTTAACCATTTTTCATTCATAAAAAACTGGACTTACAAAGTTGTGATCAAGGAGAAAAAACAAGGAACAAGAGCCTATCCACATGTTGGAAGGTCTCTTATATAGACTGATAGAACTATCTAGATATCAAAAACCCTAATACATGAATTTCCTGAATAGCCCTTGGACGAATTTTGAATTTTCAGTCAAAATAATGCCATGTGATCATGCAGTTGGAATCTTGTGAATGCCAGCTTGTTGTAGTCAATCTAAACCCTTCAAAATGTTGTGGAGGACAAGTAAAACATTTGGGGCGTTGATCTTGTCCCCTCATGGGGTTTTGTGGAAAGGGACGGGTGCAGGGGACCATGGGGTGGTCACATGGGTTGAGTGGTGATTTTTTTGGGATGTGGGTTTTAGTGACAATAACCCTAATTAGTGATCTGGAAACATTTAGCCAAAAACCCTTTGTTTTAATTAATGTTCATCCTGGGGATTTTAGGGTTTATGGGTGTATTAGTTAATGGTTTAATCTGAAATGGGGATTAAAGTATTTGAAATGTGTGTTTGCCACCAAAATTTAAACCGGATTAAGTTAAATAAATAAATGAGTGGGTGGATTCTGACGTGGGGGAATGGATGTTTTTGATTGGTTGTGTTGGAGTAGTGGGACACGTGGAGGGATGTGAGTGGGGGAATAGGGTTTGGTTGTCTGACAGGAATGGCCCCCAAAGGTTTTTGTTTCCTTCACTTTGTATAAATAGCAACAATACTCCATTTCCCTTTATAATAGGTTTGGCAGTTTGACACTTTTGGCACAAATACTTTCTAAACTTGAAACAAGGGCTTAATATGAAATTTCTTCATATTTGAAGGACTGATTTTGGCATTTTCTTCATTCTTCAAGGTTTGACTTGTTTGTTGACTTCTTGGAGGACAAATATTGACAATTTAGTTTTGTTGAGGGACTAAATTTGCCAATTCTTCAAAGTTAAGGTCCTTTTTGTAATTTTGACAAACTTTAGGGACCAAACTTGTAATTATGAAGATACAAGGGTATAAAGTGTCAATTCTTTCATATTGGAGGACCCTTCTTCATAATTCTTCAAATCTTCAAGGGTTTTCTTTGGAAAATTCTTCATTAGGGCTTGGTTCATCGTGCGGCTTCGTTTCCCGTGTTCGTTTTGACTAATTTTTGTGATCTTTTGTCATTTTCTCAATATCCGTACCTAAAATACACAAGCAACAAACACAAGCATATATTTGGGTATTTTGATGATATTTAATGCATTTTAAGCCCTATTTGGACGATGAGACTATGTATAAAAGCAGTCTCATCATGGGTTCACCATAGGAACTACTATGTTTCTAAATATCTGTGCAGAAATATATCAAGGAATCAGTCTGGTATCTAGATAGTGGCTGCTCTAGACACATGACGAGAGTTCGACAATACTTGCATAGATATTCAAAGGAGCCAGGTCCTAAAGTTGTGTTTGGAGATAACTCTTCAGGCGATACAAAGGGATATGACTCATTTAACTGCAATGGGATTGTTGGGAATAAAATGAGCCAAGACACTTAGACGCTGACAAGAGTTATTTGGACGTTGATAGGAAGAAATTAAGCGCTGACAGATCAAGCGTTGACAAGAAGTATTCAAGCGCTGATAAGAAGAAGTCCAAGCACTGATAGGAAAACTTAGTCAACACCTTTGTTATTTGAAGAAAAGATATACTCAAATATTGTATTTTCTATATTTATCTTTTCCTAAAATAGTTGATACGTTATCCATTGTACATGACTCCTTATTTTATAAAAAGAGGTCGTAGGGTTTATAAGCATATACACATTATTATTTAGTATTTAACTTTCATGGTAATCAAGTTTGTTTCATCAATCAAAAGTGAAAGTTTGTTTTACTTGTTTTGCTTGTTCTTCGTTCAAGTATTAATTCCGTATAACACTTGAATTGTTCATACAACAAAGTTTCTCTAAGTGTTTAACTTGATTTAATCTCGTTAACACAAAGCTAATCGATCTAAGTTTGGGATCAACAAGTGGTATCAGAGCTTGTTGAGGAACTTTGATCTTGAAGAACAGTAAACCCTAAAAACAACGAAACCCTAAAAACCAGACAAGATGTCTACTCTAGATATGACCTCCTCCTCATCAAGTCACAACCTAAAAATCCCAAACCCCTCCTAACATATTGGATCACGAGCTATTAGAGATAAAGGAGAGGATTAGAGAGAAAGGTTTATTAAGTGAAAATGTGTGAAACAAATAATGACCAACCCCTCCTAACATGCTAGGAGGGTGTATATATAGCCCACCCTACATGTGGGCTTGATGGGCTATATTTTTACATATTGGATCACGAGCCCAATACTTGAATATATCGTTGGAGTGACCGATCCTTTCTAAATACGTAAAACGTATTTCCAACAATCTCCCCCTAAGGGAGGTCACTCCAAGTTACAATTTCCTAAATAGTCTATAGCTCGTGATCTATGCTAACAATGATGTGACCGAGACTTTCTTTGGAAAAACGTATTTTCAACAATCTCCCCCTAAGGAAGGTCACACCATTTTACAAAATCTTAAACCTCGCATGCTATGCTTGAGTCTTTGATATTGCTCTTGTGAATATGATTGATGTGATCTTTGACTTTAGTCTTGAGCATGTTTCCTTGTCTTGACCTTGTGCATTCATCACTTGTGATATTTGCCTCCTCGTGACTTCATGTTACATATATTTATACTTTTATAAATTCTTGAAAGCTTCAGAGTTTGATACAGAGGAAGACTTGACTTTTAGACTTTCTTAAATTTGTTGAAGTATTAAGTGCATACAGTATAAGAATGTGGTGACGACTTCTTCTTGATTGTACACCGCAATGCCACCTTCTTGTTACGCTACATAAGACAGTTAGCAACAAAACATATACACGGATGAAATGGCCTTGAACATTTCATTCTAATTCGGTAGCATTTTACCTCCGGTCGGTGAAGACCGTTGGATGATATTAAATATCGTACTTGTGACAGGTAGTTTCAATTAAGAACCTCCTTGACAAGATTTTGCGGGTAAACCCGTTCTCTTTACTCGACCGTCCGAAGCTGACTGCGAACGTAAATAGTGAATCATTTGGATAAAGTTATCCTCATGATTGAAGCCATCAATTCATGCTCCTGGAACAAGTTTGATTCATTAAAGAATCGCACCATCGTTGCTTTCCAGTTGTCACTAGCTTGATTCATATAGAATCTTGCTAGTTACCTACCAAGTGCTGTTTGATGTTAACACTAGAAGGATTTCAACTCATCACTGTGAACACTATAGAGTGTCACTCTGAGTGTTCTGGCAAGATCACTAAGATATTGCGTAGAGGCCTGGAACGTGTTTAAGTTCAGTTAAGAACTAAACCAATGTTGCTTTCCGGTTATCACAAGCTTGATTCATAAAGAATCGCACAAGTCACCTACCATGAGCTTTTTGATATTCTCTCAAGAAGGATTTCAATCTTCATTGTAAATACTTTCATATTCCTCGGATGTTCAGGCAAGATCATGAAGATTTTGCGTATGACTCTTTAGATCTTTCTTACTTTTCACAGTGTGTGAAGAAGCAAGGAATTATAAAAGTGTGTCCTAATGAGATATTTGATGATCTCAAATGGATCTAGACTCGATCGTGCATTTTGGATTTTAGTGATCGGAGGCTGGAGAGGAGTTCCACCATTTCAATACCAATTTATTCGGAGTGAATAAATCAATAGATAATGAGTTGTCTCCGTGTGATGAAAACAAATATCTTTTGAGAGATATCTGAGTTAGATGGGATGGGTTTTGCATTGCATCACTGGGTCCATGATGTCTTATCTTCAATATCAAGCATCATTAAAAATGATCTCAATAGCATATGTATTGACCCGGTTTCTGCCTAAGGTTGTATGGAGGGCTTCTTTCTTTACACCCTTTATCTTTACAATTCTTTTTCATTCTTCAACCCCTTCAATGCTTACCAATACGTCATAACTAGCACCTTGTTGTGATTGTTATAGTGCTAACATAAGTACTTGGTCGGCATTCAGCTACCTTCATAATCTTTCTCCATCTTTCCTAAGGACTACTATTTCTAGCTATAGAATATCCTTGGGAATATTCCTCCGGTTTTAGAAGAATCATTGGACTTAACCTATCCTACCATCCTTATGTCATCAAAATCTTTATCGTTGTGAAATAAATGGGTTGTGGGTAAGTATAAATCACCATGAAATCCATTTTGAAGTGCAAATCCATTTTGCTCCCCCTTAACATATGCCACGATATTCGAAAACATTTCGCACATGACGGGATGAGCTATCACATTAAGTCAAACCATTTGTGATTAATCATTTCCCATATTAAATCACATTTTCTCCCCCATATTAAAAATATTAACCCAATCGATGTTTTTAATATCATTTGATTTAATAGCATTTTAAGAAAATTTGGGAAGAAAATGCAAATCTAATTATCTTCATGATTTTCACAAGATCCCCCTCAAATTAATGAGGGACTGCATGAAACGTAAAGTAAATACCTTATAAACACAAGTGTAATGTATTTATCACGTGCAAAGATCATATATGATAGTGTATTCACAAGATTAGCAATTTACGAGGTTGGACCTGAATGATGCAGAACATCATATGATAGAATCACATGGTTCTTATTCACGAATGTTGGTCGCCTCGTCACGTCTGAAGTTATCTCTTGACATCATGTGTACGATTGATATCGTTGTCTTGACACCAATATGTGAACTTTGCACTTTCAGCATCAAAGATTCTGAATGCTGGACAATTGCTCCCCCTCAATTGTTGACCCGTGTTCTATTGAAAGAGCTGTAGTCGCCGTTTGAGTAGTCGCATCGTCGAGTATGCAGAAATCAATTTTAAATTTCTACGGATTGTGGAGAAGATAACTTCATAAAAACAAGATTTCTCTTGTTTTAACAAATAAATGCATTGAAGCGTACATATATTCGTGTTAGATTGTGTTATTACGTAAACACAATCCCTTACATGGTTATAAAGTAAACCATGCCCGATAAAATGAATTCCCGTTGTTGAGTCAAAGCTTTCCGGTGAAATGCTTGTCTTGAATATGAAAAGCGGGTTACTATCTGAAATAATAGTAAGCCTATTTGAGCATGTCTTAAAACATTTGAACTTCTGCTCGAACTTTATTTACAAGCCCATGTCATTATTGAATGACATTTCTAGTATTGTAAATATTATCGATTCCAGAAGACATGCTCTTTTTATCAAAACATTTTTGAACACACAATTTTGAAAGATTTAGAAAAACCTTTTGAGAAACTCTTGAAAAAAATTGTGTGCAATGTTTTGAAAACTAATTACTTGAGCTTAAGATGTTGAATATCTTACAAAACGAGCTCAAGTCCGAGAAGTTGCAAACTTCTCGTTGTGAGGATAAGTTTATCATCGGTGATAAACTTTCCTTTTAACTGAAGAACGAGTCCTAAGTTGAAATTTACTTAGAAGTCGTGTTCATGTGCTTGAAAACTTTTGAATGTTTTAACGAAAAGCTCATGACCAAGAAAGATGAATTTCTCGTTATGAGGAAAAGTTCTCTTATTTAAAAGATACACTTTCCTTTCTGAGCTTAAAACTTGGAATATTTTAATACAAGCTCATGACTGAGAAAAATTAATTTCTCGTTACAAGGAAAAGTTATCATGAAAGATAAGCTTTCCTAAAATTAAGGTCTGAGTTACAGTCTGATATTTAATTGTAAGTCTTTGTGCATGAGCTTAAAAACTTCGAATGTTTTTAATATTAGCTCATGCCCGAGAAAAATTAATTTCTCGTTGTAAGGATAAGTTTATCATCGGCGATAAACTTTCCTTTCTTAGAATCGCAGGTTACAATCTGACATGTGACTGCAAACCGGTGTGCATGAGCTTAAAAACTTTGAATGTTTTTAATATAAGCTCATGCCCGAGAAAAATTAATATCTCGTTGTGAGGTTAAGTTATCGTTGACAAGATAAACTTCCCTTTATTTGAAGTCCGGGTCATTGTATGACATTTAACAATGAACCGTTTACAGAGCTTAAAAACTTTGAATAGTTTAAATGTAAGCTCGTGTCTGAGAAAATTTAATTTCTCATTTTTGAGGATAATTTTATCATCGGCGATAAACTTTGCTTTATTTGAAGATCGGGTCATCGTCTGAAATTTAACGATGAGCTATATACACGAGCTTAAAACATTTGAATAGTTTTAATGTAAGCTCGTGTCCGAGAAAAACTTAATTTCTCGTTTTGAGGGTAAGTTATTGTTGCATAGATAAAATTCCATTTCTTTGATGAACGGGTGACAAACTGTGATTTGTCTATAAGCCTTATAAAGTAAGTTTAACTACAAATCCCGTGAGACACTTGTTTATCTGATATCAGCTTCTTTAGTAACCAAACTCTGAGAGTGTCCTTAGTTGAACGGTATATAAAGATCGGACCGGTTTGTTTTTGTTGATCCTTGACTTTGGTACCTGCAATCTCAGTTGAAGTTGGTATGCTTTTATATGGATTAGCGATATCTATCTTAGAACCATGCGGGGATTCACAGTTTTCTTATCTTGTGCCAGAGGTGACCCGAGGAGATGATTCACTTGTCTTAGCTGGCAAACGTTTCCTTTTATAGAAAACCTTAAGTTCAGGCTTAAGTGATGTATCATCCTTTTCAATTTCCTCCCTAGTAGTCTTAGTAGAATTAGTGACTATCCTAGTTAAAGGGCACTCGTTTCCTATAAAAGTGAAAGTTCTACCAGTGGGGCGCCAAACTTTACCAATGGGTTTGATTTTAGCTAACCACTGGGATTTAAGTCTAGCACGAGAGTTCACCTCATTAAGTAATTTCTTGACACAAGAATCATGATTTGCCTTAAAGACACATTTCCTACATGTTTTACAAGTAGCATATTTAATGTCCGAGTAAGATCTAGAATTCCTAGATGATTGATTGATGCTCCTAGTATATGACATGCTTCAGTTAGCAGTGTTGGGTAATCTAGAAGGCATCTGACTAGGTTTGAAATTCCTATCTATTACTTGTGTCTTTTGAATAGCTTTACCAAATTAATGGCGAAGGTCATTTGAACTAGTTCGAGACGTGTTCTTTGGACTATGTCAAGGGGACTAGAGGCAATCATGTGATTAGGTCTTGCAAAAGTTGTTTTAGTCACATTAGGCCTAGTTGGTGGATTGACTATTCTAGAGGTATGAACCATATCAACTTGGGAGGCAAACCGCAGTCTCGAGGATTGAGGTCGCTCGGATCTTAATGCAGTCGGTTATCTGACGGACTGATTTGTAGGCGGTTTCCCCAAGATTTATAGCTTTTCAAGCTTAGTGTCTACACCTTTTTTTTTGAACGGCTTAGTGTCCACACTAGTTCCTTTAGTTTTCCTCAATTCGTTTTTCAACGCAGCTATAGCAAAAACCTTTTCTTGAACCTGAGTCTTTAAAGTCTCATTCTCTTTGAGCAAGTTATCTTGGAATGCCAATTTAGATTCTAGCAACTTAATTTGTTTCAAAAAATTATCCTTTTCAGCTTTAGAATCTAGAACTTTTTGATCGAATTTTCGTTTAAGAACAATGTTTGACTTTTCAAGTTTTTCAAAATATGTTTCAAATTTGTTCGTTTTCTTTGAAAATTCAAGTTTAGCATCCTCAAGATCTTTTGATTGCTGAGCTACGATCGTTTCAAGCTCTTTAATCTTGGAATCAGAAGCAGTTAATGAAACAGTCATAAGGAAATTATCATGATCGTTAGCATTTTTGAACACTTTCTCCCCCATTATGACGCACATCGGATGAATCAGAAATGGTATCGCTATCACTCTTTTCCATCCCATGTTTTTCATAATTAGGTTCGAAATGCTCAATATGCGGCATTTCATCAGCATATACATCATATAAAACATTACATTGTACCATGTTTGTAGGTTCTTCGTCATAAACGGGTAAGGTGTCATCAAAAGATATGTCTGTAACATTCCCTGACGTGCTGCTGATATCATGCTTTATTGATTCCATGCCCTTGCAATCTTTAGCACCGTCTAATGCGTCAATGTTATGACCATTTTCCTCTTGCATCGTAGATTCTTGCACTCCATTATCATATGCTTGCAGAAGTCCGGATCTTTCATAAATCGAAGACGAGACTAATGTCATGAGTTTCAATAGTATACCACGGAAATCTTGAAGCTCGGTATGTGTGTCTCGAATAAATGACTGGCAAATCACTGAACTTTCAGACTTGACGATATTGAATTGGAGGAAAGGCGTGAGTTGTGTCACAAGAGACTTATATGCAAGTACCGATGCAGAGTGATTAAAGTCTTCATTGTGGAGTTGCTCTGTTAGTTGGTTCAAGATGATGAGCAGCGATTATATGAATATATTACGATCTTGACCAAAGAGTGTCACAAATTCGCTCCCTCCTTGAAGCCATGAAATGTTCACAAGATGAGACTGAAGCATTTGAAATGAAGTTATACCATTTTCTCTATCGTTGTCTTGCATTTGAGGCAATTATCCCTCTTGAAATGTCGAATGTAACGATTCCATTGAGGTTCGATAATGGTAATTGTGTTAGTTGTCGAAAGAACAATACGAGAGTTGACAAGTCGAGGAGAAACTGTGAAGTCGAATTTGCGAAATTTTTCAGACCAACGAATAAACCGTAACACTTTAATTCGTTTTTGGTAAGATGTACCTCTTTCTCGTCACCTTGTCTCGTAACTTTTTCCGTGTCGAAGCCCGAAAAAAAATCAACTAATATATCTTTATACCCCCAATATTCAGATATATAACTTTTGCTCTTCACTTGTCTCGTCACGTTGTCACGTTAAATCCCGAACTATCAACCAACTTAATAAAATAATCTTTTAAAATTAGCCATTTAAAAAAAAATCTTTTTAAAAAAACTGATAAAATTAGCCATTTGAAAAATCTTTTAATAAACCAATCTTTTAAAATTAGCCATTTTAAAAAAATTATCTGATGAAGACTTTCAATTAAATCAACAGCCAACCCTAATACTCCTCACAACACGTGGGCATGGGCAAGTTATACGTGGGCTGATCAAGACTCTAAAAAACAACCATAAATAATATACCCCATCTCTTTCTTGTTACATCCGCCCCCCAACTCTTTCTTGTTTCCTGCGTCTTCTCCAACACAAATCTTAGTCTCTTTCTTTCCTCAATCAACAGGAAAAAACTAAATAACACCCCTCAAATCTCAAAGACAGCCCAACTCTTTACCCGAATCTAATGCTTAGTTTCCTCCGCCCCCTTCTTATACTTTATCAAACAATTAACATCATCTCAATCACCCTTTTTTCCACAACTCCAAAAAAACAAAACACAGATCTAATCTTCAATTGAGCAGTTAGCCTCCAAAATTAAAGATCATCCTAAAGATACAAATCGTATCCGAAAATATATTCACCAAACAAATAAATTGCATCCGAATCTTTCTGATTGAACCTTAATCCTTAAGTTGAAGAGTAAGACATATCATATGATTCAGCATAGATCTTTGTTAAGATCTCGGGTAGGTATAATTTTCTTTTTTTTTCGGTTTGAGTCTATGATCAATGATGGTGTGGACGGAGATCTTTCTATTTTTATGGGTTCGAGTCGTGAGTCAAGTCGTGAGAGGTTTGGGTTGATGTGGGAGTAGAGTCGTTTTTTTAAAAAAAAATGGAGTCTTATTGTAACCGTGAGGGTGTTGAGTCCTTGGGATGTCGAGTATGCGTCGTGTGTCTTGAGTTCGAGAGTTGTTTAGAGTCGAGTGTGTTTGTGGTGTTTGGAAACTGTTATGTGGGTAGAGGCGAGAGTCTGTGTCGAAAAAATGTGAGTCTTAGTTTTGTGTCTGAGTTTTGTGTGTCAGTGTGTGTCAAGAGATGATTGAGACCGAGGCTGTTTTTGGTGAATGATGGTCTTGGTCGACGAGTCGTTTGAGTCTTGGGTGGGTGTAGTGTTGTCGAGTCTGTTTTTGAGTCTAATCTTGGTCTTGTGTTGAAGTCTTGTAGATTCGAGCGTGGTTTAGGAGAGTCAGTGTGTGAGTAATCGAGTATTGTTGATGATTGTGAGTCGAGTACCTGTTTATTGAGTCAGTTGTTGGGTTTTTGGGTTCGTAGCGAATTGTTGAGTTGAGAGTAGTGGGTTTGTGAATCGAGTGAGGTTTGAGGCTGGGTGTGATGGGAGTCGAGTCTGGTTGTCGTTTTTGGTTTAAGGTCTGTTGGTTTTTTTGGTGTCAGTCGAGTGGTGTTTGGATGTCTTATCCGGAATACATGATGTCCAACATAAGTCGGAATAAATTTATTCGACATGTAAGTCGGAATACGCGAATTCTCACGTAAGTCGGAATATACGAGTTCTAACTTAAATCGGAATATACGAATTCTCACCTTATCCGGAATCCATGTTTCCCACCTTATCCGGAATGCAAGATTTCTAACCTTAGTCGGAATGCAAGACTAACCTTAGTCGGAATGCAAGATTTCTAACTTAGTTCAGAATCCATTGAGTTGTAACCTTATCCGGAATCATCTCAGTTTTTATAAGTCGGAATGTGTTGAAAAGCTTATTCGTAATGGGGATTCGTTTTGGAGGGATAAAAAACAGACTCTTATTCGAAATATGGACACAATTATAAGTCGGATTATGAGATATTTTTTGGAGGAATAAAAAAATCAGACTCTAATGCGGAATGTTTGACCAAAAAAGATAGTTCGGAATATTAGACAAGAAGATAAGTCGGAATATTTGACCAAATATTAGTTCGGAATGTGAATCATTTTGGAGGGAAAAACTAAATAGTTCGGAATAAAATTTTGATAGTTCGAAATAATGTAAACCCTCTTTTTCCGAATTATACCCAAAAAATATTTCAAAAACTTGTAATTTTTACCCAAAAATCAATCTAAAAAATTCCAACTTTTTCATGTTTTTACCAAAATCACTACCACAACTATGTGGATGATTTCTAGAAAGATTAAACCATAAAAACACAATTTTTTTTTGAATCAAATGTTTTTAGATCAAAACTCACAAATCAATGATGAACAAACACAAGAACAACCTAATCAACCATGACTCTTGATACCAATTGTAGGTTCACGATTTCTTAGGATTGTGCAAGTGTTGTATTGATCTAATGAGAGAGGGAGAGAAGAAGAACTTAGAGAGAGAAAGTTAGGGAGAAAAAGTTAGAGAGAGAAAAGAGAGGATTAGAGAGAAAGGTTTATTAAGTGAAAATGTATGAAACAACTAATGACCAACCCCTCCTAACATGCTAGGAGGGTGTATATATAGCCCACCCTACATGTGGGCTTGATGGGCTATATGTATACATATTGGATCACGAGCCCAATACTTGAATATATCGTTGGAGTGATCAATCCTTTCTAAATACGTAAAAACGTATTTCCAACAATCTCCCCCTAAGGGAGGTCACTCCAAGTTACAATTTCCTAAATAGTCTATAGCTCGTGATCTATGCTAACAATGATGTGACTGGGACTTTCTTTGGAAAAACGTATTTCCAACAAACAATACCTTCAAATTCATGATCACACTCTCTGGGAAATTATTGAATATGGAAAAACATTCGATAAAGATGCTAAGATTGCTGCTGCTGTTGCTTTAAGATCAGTTGAGAGGTCAACTGAAGAGGATCGAAAAGAAAGACCTACGGATGGGAGAGCTGTCTCAACTGAGGATATTGCAAAGAGAAGGAATGACATAAAAACATTAAGCATTATCAAACTCTCTTTGGGTCCAAGCAATCAACACAAGTATAGAGGGTTTGAATCTGCCAAAGAACTTTGGGAAGCTCTTCAAGTCAACTATGGTGGTAATGATGATACTGCCTTAGAAAAGAAGAAGCAACTTTTGCATGAGTATGATGTGTTCAAGGTTCTTCCCAATGAGAAGCTAAGTGGGGTAAGAAGCAGGCTTCTAGACAT
Source organism: Glebionis coronaria (assembly GCA_025667525.1). Lineage (NCBI taxonomy): Eukaryota > Viridiplantae > Streptophyta > Magnoliopsida > Asterales > Asteraceae > Glebionis > Glebionis coronaria. The sequence goes on along the minus strand of CM046876.1, from coordinate 555,827,272 downwards.
CACTAGAAAATTGTCCTTTATGGGAACAATGTATAATGATGCTGATATCATTACTAGTTTCCTTAAAAGTCTTGGTGATGCATAGAAAATTGAAGCTAGGTCTATCATTTCTACCAATGCTCACAAGAGTTCTACTTTTGATGACGTCTACAATAAGCTAAAGATTTTAGAGAATGAAATCCTGTTGGATCATGGAAGCAAATATACCTCTAAACATGGCTTTCATCTCACATAGTGAAGCTCAAGTTGATAAGACAGAATCATATGTGCATCCTGTTACTGGATCACCTTGTGTCAGTGGTTGATCAACCTTTGTCAACGTTTCTCATTCAGACGCTGACACATACAATGTTGACTCACCAAGGATTAAACCTGCTGGTATTGATCTATACACAGTGTGTGCATACATTGTTACATTGCCCAATGGTTCAGTGATTACATATGAGGACCTTGAGCAAATCAGTGAGGAGAATTTGGAGGATATGGATATTAAATGGAATATGGCACTTGCAAGCATAAGGGCCAATAGATGGAATAGGAGATTCATGAAGAAGATGACCTTCAATGCTAAAGACACTGCTGGGTTTGATAAATCCAAGGTTAAGTGTTACAATTGCCATAGGATGATCACTTTATGAGGGAATGTAGATCTCCAAGAAGATCTGATGCTGGAAAGCCTTCAAGCCAAATCATCAAGGTTAAAGACACAAAGGCTATGGTTGCCATGCAAGACATTGATGGTGTTGGACGGGTTTAGAGCTTTATGGCAAAGGATGTGCAAGAGAACAAGGCCTTGATTGCAGAGAAGGAAGAAGAAGAGCATGTTCACTTTGCTCTCATGGCACATTCTTCGTCTTCATCAGATAATGAGGTATATGATGATGCTATCTATAGTAAAGGCTGTCGTTTAAACACTGAAAAACTTAATAAAGAAATTTTAAAGTTAAAATCAGATGTTTTTGATGAAAAATGCAAGCTATCTAATTATAAAATGGCACTTGTTCAAACTGAAAAGACTATAGAAGAGTATAAGAAAATGAAATTTGATCTAAAATATCAAATTAATGTTTTGTCTCATGACCTCAAAGTTAGTGTTGAACTTAGGGACATACTGGTGAGATCCAAGGGAGTAATACAAACTAAGTTAGATGAGGCCATTAAAGACAAAGAGAATGTAGGGCTTAAAATTCAAAAATTTGATAAAGCCACTCAAACCCTAGGAAGATGTGTAAGTGAGCAAAGAGATTCTAGGGATATGTCTGGGATTGGGCTAAAAGAGTATGCTGATGTTCCACCACCTGCTGGAAACTTTCATGGTGTCCTAAGAAAGGATTTGTCTTGGACTGGTATACCAGAACTCTAAGAAAAGGAATTCATTCCTCCACCAAGAGTTCTTACTTCAGCAGAGGAGTATAAGCAGAAAGAAACTGACTTGGAACAATGGAAGAAAGCCAATCCTACATTGTTTGTTAAAGGTGGAATGCTTAGTGAGAGTCCACTTGAATCTACACCCATAACTGTGACCAACCCTTCTACTGGAAAACCTGTTGACCTTGGCTCATATGTTAATAGAAAACCTAGTGTTAAGTATGCTGAAATGTATAGGAAACCTAGGTCACCACAAAGCCAAGCTAGTGTTAATGTGACAGGGTTCTTTTCATCTAGACCTAGGGTTATATCTAGAAAAGCATGTTATATTTGTGGGAGTTTTTCTCATTTGGCTTATAAATATGTCAGTGCTTCAAAAGTCAACGCTAACAGTAAGTCAACCATGGTCAAACCTAGACCTTTCGTCCAAACAAGTCCACAAGTTACTAGACCAACTCCATTCTTTACTAAAGGGACTAATACTCATGGACAAAGGCCCTTTAAAAAGACCAATACATGGTCTAACAGACAATGGGTTCCTGTAGCAAACCCTAATTTTGGCGCTGATAAGTACACATTCAGCCCTGACAAGAACAACTTTAACACTGACAAGAATGTTTCCAACGCTGTTAGACCAGATAATAACAAGTATCTGCAGCCAAAGGGAAAGGGGTCTAAGGCTTCATCTCGTTTGACATGGAGACCCAAACAAAACCAAAACCCTAATTCTGATGGGATTTCTATGACCTGTAACATATTTCATTATATTTCAAAGGTCATAACTAAACCAATTGGGGTCAACTAGGTGTTCAATCCTCAAAGGGATGAACAAGGGGTTGTTATAAGAACTAAATCTATTCTTGTTGAACAACCAGATGAATCCAAGTCTGCTCAGGCTTGGGTTCCTAAAGAAAACTAATTTGTTTTCTTTATGTGTAGGGCATTCAAAAACATGTAAATGATTATGGATATTGGGACAGTGGATGCTCTAGGCACATGCCAGGGAAGGAAGATTTTCTGACTAACTTGACCCCCATTAAAGATGGTGACAAAGTGTACTTTGGAGGAGGATATGGTACAATTTCTGGCAAAGGCACTCTTATCACCAATAATTTGCATTTTGAAAACGTATTTCTGGTAAAAGAACTTGATTATAAAATGTTTAGTGTATCACAAGTTTGTGATAACAAGAATAAGGTTCTTTTCACTGATATTGAATGCTTGGTGTTAAACAAAGACTTTAAGATGCCCGATGAGAAGTTTATTGATTATAGAACACCAAGGCATAAGGACATTTATAATGTAAATCTTAATGGAATTAGGATGAACAGCAATTTTTCATGTCTATATGCTAAAGCTTTAGTTGATGAAAGTAATCTATGGCACAGAAGGTTAGGGAACATAAACTTTAAGAACATAAACAGACTTGTGAGACATGGTTTAGTTGATGGTTTGCCTAAAAAGGCTTTCCACAATGATCATTCTCGTGTTGCATGTCTTAAAGGCAAACAGCACAAAGTCTCATTTAAGTCTAAACTTGTGCACTCTAGTTCTAAACCTCTTCACTTGCTACATATGGACTTATTTGGCCCAACTAATATAGAAAGTTTGAATGGTAAATCCTTTTGTTTTGTCATAACTGATGATTTTTTTAGATTTACTTGGACTTTCTTTTTGGCCTTAAAAAGTGAAACTGCCACAGCTTTGATTAACTTTATTACCCAAATTGAAAAGAAAACAGGGAATGAGGTTAAAATACTTAGAAGTGATAATGGTGGTGAGTTTAGAAACCAATTGTTAGATGACTTCTGTGTCAATAAAGGGATTACTAGGCAGTTTAGCATAGCTAGAACCCCACAACATAATAGGGTGGCTGAGAGAAAGAATAGAACACTCATAGAAGCAGCTAGGACAATGTTGGGTGATGCTCATTTTCCCATTGCTTTTTGGGCTGAGGCTGTGAATACAGCCTGCTATGTTCATAATAGAGCATTGATTAACAAAATCCATAATAAGACACCTTATGAGCTATTTTGGAATAGGAAACCTAATATTGGTTTTCTTAAACCCTTTGGATGTCATGTAGTGAATATAGATACTAGTGATGCCTTAAGAAAGTTTAGTGCCAAAGGTGATGAAGGCTATTTTATGGGATATTCAGTGCAGAGTAAAGGATATAGGGTTTATAATAAGAAAGAAAAACGTATACTTGAAAAGGTACATGTTAAGTTTTTAGAGAGTAAACCTAGTGATCCTGAGAGTGGACCTAACTGGTTCTTTGATTTAGAGCCTTTATCTAGAACCTTGAATTATATGCCTGTTACTAATCCAGACATTGTGAAAAAGGATTCAAATGTTGTGGAAGAACCTATTGTTGAAATTGCAGGTAAACAGTTTGACAAGGAAGAAGGATCACATGCAGTCAATTCAGATCCCATACTTGAGTATGTTACCATTCCTATATGGACTGATGGATTTGCTGCTGTTGCTGCTAGAAAGGAGAAAGATGGTCTACAAGAAAAACCAGTTGGTGAAAACATGCATGAATCTTCAAGCGCTTACAAAGGCAAATCCGACGCTGACAGGCCAAATTCAGGCGTTGATGGCTCAAACGCTGACAGGACAAATTCAGGCGTTGATGGCTCAAACGTTGACAATTCATTTGACCATTTATTCTCTTCCAATGCTTTTGAACAAGGTGAACCTTCCATAGTTCATGAAGAGGTTCATTCTAGTGATGATGGAGGGGATATAAAGATGATATTGGCAACATGGAGACTGAGATTGAAGACAATACACTCATTGAAGTAGGAACACTTACAACTACTATCAAAAATCATCCTCCTTCTCTAATCATTGGTGATGTTTTGTCTCCTGTTCAAACAAGAAGGTCTCATCAGAATCAAGGAGGTTTTATTGCCAATATCCACAAGAAGGTTGATACCCCTCTTGTACAGGCATGTTTGTTTGCTTGTTTTCTGTTACAACAGGAACCCAAGAAGATTTTTGATGCTCTCAAAGAACCAAGTTGGGTGGAAGAAATGTAGGATGAGCTTCACCAATTTTCTATTCAAGATGTTTGGGAGTTAGTTGATTGTCCTAAGTATGCAAGACATATAGGGAAAAGAAGGGTTCTTAGAAACAAGAAGGATGAAAGAGGGATTGTGGTCAGAAACAAGGCACGTTTAGTTGCTCAAGGCTATACACAAGAAGAGGGAATAGACCATTAAGAGGTTTTTGCACCTTTTGCAAGGATTGAAGCAATAAGGATTTTCCTAGCCTATGCTTCTTGCATGGGCTTCACAGTTTATCAAATGGATGTAAAGAGTGCTTTTCTATATGGCACAATTGAAGAGGAGGTTTATGTAATGCAACCTCCTGGTTTTGAAGATTCAAAACATTTAGATAAGGTGTATAGGGTGAAGAAAGCAATGTATGGATTTCATCAAGCCCCAAGAGCATGGTATGGAACATTGTCCACCTATCTGGTGGAAAATGGATTTAAGAGGGGCACCATAGATCAGACTTTATTTACCAAGAAGACTGGTAAGGACTTTCTACTTGTTCAGGTCTATGTGGATGATATCATCTTTGGTTCCAAAGATGAGTGAAGACTTTTCCAAGCTCATGACAGACAAATTTAAGATGAGTGCAATGGGAGAGATGAACTTCTTTCTAGGTTTACAAGTCTAACAAAAAGAAGATGGTATCTTTATCTCTCAAGACAAGTATGTAGCATAAATCTTGAAGAAGTTTGGCTTTTCTCCATATGGAAAACGGGCTAGCACACCCATGGATAGGGAAAACCCTTGGGGAAAGACTGGAGAAGGAAAAGTGGTGGATGTCAGACATTATAGATCAATGATTGGATCATTGATGTATCTTACAGCTTCTAGACCTAACATCATTTTTGCTGTGTGTGCATGTACACGCCATCAGGTGACTCCCAAAGAGTGACATCTTCATGCTGTCAAAAGGATCTTTAGATACCTTATGTGATATCCTTATTTGGGATTATGGTATCCAAAGGATTCTCCATTGGAGTTTATTGGTTATTCAGACAGTGATTATGGAGGTGATAAGTTTGATAGAAAATCCACAATGGTGGATGCCAATATCTTGGGAGCAGATTGATATCTTGGCAATGCAAGAAACAAACAGTGGTGGCCAACTCTACAACTGAAGCAGAATATGTAGCTATAGCTGCTTGTTGTGGACAAGTTCTATGGATTCAGAACCAACTGTTGGATTATGGGTATAATTTTATGCATACCAAGATTTTTGTAGACAATAACAATACATTATGCATTATTAAGAATCCTGTACATCATTCTAAAACAAAACACATAGAAATTAGACATCATTTTATAAGAGATTGTTTTGAAAAAGGTTTTATACAACCAGATAGGGTTGACACTGAAGAAAATGTGGCAGATTTGTTAACTAAACCTTTTGATGCTGGGAGGTTTCAGTACTTGGTAACAAGTATTGGAATGATCAATCTTACCTAAAATGTGTTTTGGAACTTATTGTAAAAGTATGTACAGGATATTCACTGTTATTGGTCTTTGTACAAAATTAGGTTTTCCACTTTATTTTTCTGACGCTAACAAAGATTATTTTAACGCTCATAAGTGTTAAAATGGACGCTGACAACAATATGTTAGTTTTGTGGTTTTTGATCTAATTATGCAGGCATTATGAGCATTGTACAACTGGATACAGAGTTGCTTATGGATCTTTGGAGCTTACTAGTAGTGTGTTTAAGTTTATGGATGATAGTTGGAATGTCATACATTCCTATCTTGACATAAATTTTATTGCATATTTTATTTTTGGCAACTTTGTGTATCATAGTTTAAGGGGAGGTTTAGGAAACCTTTAGGATTTTTGGGTATTTTTAAAATACTCTCATAACAATTCTAGATTGTGTCCACTGGTGAGTACAAGTTAGTTTTCTAAATCGTGAGGCACTTGTTGGGAATAAATTAAGGCCATATCACTTGAGCGCTGACAAGAGTAAAACAAGCGTTGACAGGAGCAAAACAAGCGCTGACAGCTCAAGCGTTGACAAGACAAAGTCAAACGTTGATACATTGAAGACAAGCACTGATGGGAAGATATACTCTACGCGTTTATTGTATTCTAGATTACTTCTAGTAAAGATAGGAACAACATTGTATTTTCTATATTTATCTTTACCTAGAATAGCTGATACGTAGATTATTGTACAAGGCTTCTTATGTCTATAAAAGAAGACCTTTAGGTTTATGTTTTATATAAGTTATTGTTCGTAAACTACTTTCATTGTAAGCAAGTTTGATATTATTAATCAAAGTGAAAGTTTGTTTATATCATTGTATGTTCTTGTTTAAGTGTTAATTCCGCATAACACTTAGATTATCATAAGCATATACAAAGGTTTCTCTAAGTGTATTACTTGATCTAATCTCGTATACATAAAGCTAAATCGATCTAAGTTTGGGATCCACAATTGGTATCAGAGCCTCGTGGCTCGTAATGCTAGGACCAACAAGGTGTTCGTATATGGTGAAAAGAAGAAAAATCCGTCTAGGGTTTTTTCTGGCCGTTTTTGTGTGTGCAGCAGTATTCAGAAGGTCATAACTTTCGATTGAACCGTTGGATCGTCACGAAATTTTATATGTGTGATCTACATACATATATCTAAACATCCACCGAAGGGATTGTCGAGTTTTATCCCCAATCAAAAGTTATTAAGCGTCGAAGTTGGCTGTAGAGGTGATTTTCATATTTTCAGCTTTTACATAAAATCATGATTAGGGTTTTTACAAACCCTCAATCAACTTAAGGTTGAAAAACTGGATGATTGTGGTTGTTATGATTCAAGATCTCAAGTTTATTTACAAACCCTAATTAGGGTTTTGGTGCTTAACCTTCTCAAATCCTAGATCTATTCAAAACTGCAGCAAGATAATGGTTCCTGTCATATACAAACAGTAGCTATTGTTTATGGATGATTGAGACGTGGCTTGATACAAAAGAAAAAGGAAGAGTAAACTGCTTGTTTACATCACGTATGTTTTCATATTAAAAGAGTAGGCAGTTTATGTTCACACGATGCAAGCTTTTCTATTGGTGGAGAAAAGTTGTGTTCACACGATCAAGAAACATGGGATATTTACAAAGAATGAATACGTTATTCGTTTGGGCCACATGCAAAAGAATGAATACGTTATTCAAAAGGTTACGTCCAGCGAATAAATAAATAGTGTGTTCACACGGTGATTGGCTAATGGAGTTAAAAAGGCAAGGTCAGAAACATTAAAGAGAAGATTTGCATGGGATGATCGTTTTTGGTTTCTGATTTTTAGATGGCAAGAATTTCGTGGATTTCAAACGGATGAATATGGGATAGAGCTGTTGCCCATTATTCTATACAGAAAGGGATATTCATGCATATCTTTGGATAATTTAAACAATAATTTTGTGGATTCACTGCACTTGATTGAGGACATGTTTAAAAAGGAGAAAGATATGGGATGTTGCTAATTTTCAGGGATTTTGGTTTTTCCAAATCTTTAGAAAGTTACTAATCGTTTGTTATTGGTAATTCTTGCCATACATATTTACAACGTTCTACATGGGCTTTCATTAGTGGACTATTTGTGGGTTGGATAAAGGTGATATCTTTAGCTATGGATATGTTTCTAGCCACAGATGATTTTCGTCGCTGATGATTTTTAGACGCTGACAAGGTTGGTATTAACGATGACAAAGAGGATGTTGACGCTGACAGAATAAGTCAACGCTGACAGCGTTGACAGTGTTGTCCGATATATAAGAATTCTAACGCTGATAGGTATTTTCCGATATCGGACAATACAACTGATAAAGATCTTGGATAAAGAGGATATTGGATAACACAAGGAAGGCTGCTGTTTGAGAAAATTGGTACGTTTTGAGCACACAAAAAGGTGGTATTTACACACGAAGGTACATGGAATCTCTGTTTTAATTTAGAATATCATGATGATATTTATGGCTCAGATATTTTTAAAAGGGATTAATGATTTTAATGCCAGTTAGCAACAATTCGTGAAGTAATATATTAGATTATGTAATCGGGGTAGCCTTGTGAAAGAGTTATCCGACTTCTAACTTTTACATATGAAGATATTTACTTGTCATGAAGAGGTGTTGGCTTAAGGGGAAGAATTCTTATGGTAAGTTTGATGATTGAAGAAGATTTTCGTGAGTTTGTGTTCTAATCATATCTTAAAGTCATGCACTAGCGACTTTAAAGGTAACTTGTTCGTGCTTTACATGGTTGGTGATGAAGACTTGTCATAACACTTGAAGGAGTTACATTATCGTGCTCAGTGTCTCACAAAGGATGAGAATATTGACAAGGGATCGAGGTCTACTTATATTTAATCATTAGTATAAGTTCTTCATCACATGGATAGTACAAGACATGGAACACAAGGTTGGGTTATTCTACTTCTACATCAAAAATATTTTATTAATTGTTCTTCAAGATCATTACATAGAGCTACATTTGGAGAATCTTCAAAGATTGCATACATTGTTTACTTTCCTGCTGATGTGACAAAAAGGGGAAGAAATATATGCTACACTTGAGGGGAAGCAATTTGAAGATCATGTACAACTTACAAGAGATACACATAGAGTTTTGCCACCATCAACTAGGGGAAGATTGTTGGGTCAAAAAGTTGATGTGGCAGAAACTCAAAAACGAAGAAAACATGAAGATATTGTCTAACCGTTGTCAAGAGCAATTTAGGCGTTGACAAGAACAAATCCGGCGTTGTTGGCTCAAGAGTTGTCATGTACAATCTAAGCATTGTTACATGCAATTCAAGAGTTGATAGAAACGTAGACAAGAAGCTTATGGAAGCTTCTATTTAGATAAACATGCAAGATATATTCTGCATAAGTTTATTTAAATAGAAGATTTACTTGTTTATTTGATTTTATCTCTTGTAAACCCTAATCCTTACACTATAAAAGGAACCAAGGGTCTTAGGTTTTATTCATACTTCCATTCACAATGTAAACCTAAAGCGTGTGTGCACTAGACGTGGGATTCAATGTATACACGTCTAGTGGTTGTTGATTATTAATACAATTAGCAACCCATTTGTTTTAATTCATGTTATTGTGCCCTAAACACCTTGTTAATGTATCATGTTCTAATTCCGCTTTGATTGTATAATCATATGAACATGGTGCATTCCTAGTTGAGGCAAGATCGATTTAGCTTTATGTATACGAGATTAGATCAAGTAATACACTTAGAGAAACCTTTGTATATGCTTATGATAATCTAAGTGTTATGCGGAATTAACACTTAAACAAGAACACACAATGATATAAACAAACTTTCACTTTGATTAATAATATCAAACTTGCTTACAATGAAAGTAGTTTACGAACAATAACTTATATAAAACATAAACCTAAAGGTCTTCTTTTATAGACATAAGAAGCCTTGTACAATAATCTACGTATCAGCTATTCTAGGTAAAGATAAATATAGAAAATACAATGTTGTTCCTATCTTTACTAGAAGTAATCTAGAATACAATAAACGCGTAGAGTATATCTTCCCATCAGTGCTTGTCTTCAATGTATCAACGTTTGACTTTGTCTTGTCAACGCTTGAGCTGTCAGCGCTTGTTTTTCTCCTGTCAACGCTTGTTTTACTCTTGTCAGTGCTCAAGTGATCTGGCCTTAATTTATTCCCAACAATCCTCCCCTAAACTTGATATCCACTCTTATGATCAAGTTTCTGAATAAGCATTAAGGACTAGGAGGAATCTTACAAACCTTCTCATATTGGTAATAAATAAATCTGATCAAGTCTTTTGCCACGTCACTTGAATAATCAATTTTCAGCTGAGTGTTCTTCATCTTCTCCAAGATAGCCTTGGATATGAAATACTGACCATCCACAAGTAGATACTCAGCAAACTTTGTAGAACTCAAATGGTAAACACCAGCAGCTGAATATAACCTCCATTGAAGACCACTGAGGTCATCTTCAAGATCCTTCCAAATAGCAGGATCCTCATCTTTTGGTCCACAAATTCTCTTAAATGTGGACCACAGTTTTATTCCATTAGCTGAAGTTGGTGCTTCAGCCTCATACTTGGTCTCTAGCAACCTCCATAGATCTACCAAGTCTTCTATATCACAACTTGCAAACAAAGATATGAGAGTGGTGAAAGTGTGTACCTCTTTTCCATATCTGCCAATCTTCCAGAATCCACATTCATCTTCTTCATAGCTCACAATTGGATTCCTGGAATCTAGAGGTAACACTTGAACCATGTCTGAAGCTTCTAATGGTGAGAGCTTGAGGCTCTTTCTTATGACAACTTCACTAGGATACAATGGATCCATATCTTTGGGAAACTCAAGAGAAACTCCCTTTTTCACTGGTATGGGAACAAACATTGCTTTCTTGAGCTCCATTTCTTCTGCAAGTTCTTCCTTTCTTTCATCAGAAAGAAGTCTGAGAGTGTTTGCTTCCTGCACTCTCACCCAGATGGGATAAGCCTTGCATTCCAACTCATCAAATGTCAATGCCCTCAATTTCTGATAAGTCCATCCTACTCCATGACATCTGAGCAACATGCAGTATAGCTCCCTTCTATCCCTTTTCAACTCTGAGAGAATATTGCTTGCCTTGTGTTTCAAAATTACCTGGCAATCCTTTTGAACTATGAGGAGAATCTCCAATCCCCATATTTGATCTGAAACAGTCAAGTGTGGATTCTCCATACATCTTTCTTCCCAAGCATTATACATTTGAACCACCTCTGGCATATCAAAGTCAACCTGCAACTTCAACTCTATCAATTTCTCCTTGGCCAACTCATCTCCATACTCAAGCCTTTCTGGCTCTATAATCATAACACTTGAGTCTAAGCTAGCTCCATCACTTACTTCTTCTGAAGTAACAACAAATGGTGACTCTTTCACCTCTTTTCTATCTTGTTCCATGATTTTTGCAGCCAATCTTTTATCAAACTTAACCTGAGCTGCATCCTTTGGAACAATCTCTTCTACCATAATACCCTTACCTTTATCTAATGGAGCAATTGTTGGTAAGGTAGATGGTGATACCTGTGAAGAAACCTCCTTGATGATGGGTGATGACTGGGATACATCACTCTCATGTGCAGGTCTGTCAACGCCTAATTTTGCTATGTCAGCGCCCAAAATATTTCTGTCAGCGTCCAAATTCTCCTTATCAATGCCCAAATTTCCTGCCTCAGCGCCTTTTGCAATTTCCTCCAACATGGTTGTAAATGATAAATTCAAGTTGGTAGGAGAGACTAAGGACGTATCAAAACCTGTTTGTTTCTTCAAACTTGTAAGGGCCTCAGCAACATTCAAAGATTGACCATCATGGCTGCCCTTATCACTCAGATTTATTGGATCTTCCTCCCCTTTGGAAGATTCCTCCACTCCTCTCCTTGCACTTGCAGTCTCCAAAACAACAATCCTCTCCCTCAATTGCTTGAGTTCAAGGCCTTGTGAGCTGACAACTTGTACCAAGTCTGCATTCTGCTTTTGCAAGCTCATGCAGACTGCCGTCAATTCAAGTAGGGTCATTGGTTCCAGTCTGCCCTCTTCTAAAATGGGGATTTGACCTCCCAAGTCAGATTCATTGGGCATGGATGAGGACTTAATGATGGTGGGACTGCCTTGGCCAGCTTCTAAGCCAGAACCAATAGTCCTAGCCTCATCTATATCACCAACCACACTTGTGGTGGTGGTTCTCTCTGCTACATGGCTAGGACCACCAGAGGAGAACAATCCAGTAGTCCTTTGGCGCTTCATCAACCTATATTCAGGGGGTGTGAAAGATGGTGTGGAAGAGTGGGTGGATGTGGGTTGGTTAAGGGGTGTTTGGGTTTGTGTAGGTTGTGTGTCAACGTTGGAAATAGGCACATCAACACCAACATTTAATGTGTCAGCGTTGAAGGGTTCTTGGTCAATTTGCATATGTTCAGGGGAAGGTAATGGTTCAGGTATTGGGTCAATTTATAGTTGGGGGTCTGGTTGAGGTTGAGCTGCTGCAATGACAGCAAGCATAGCTTGGGTTAAGGGTAGGTCACGATGGGGGGTGAGTTCATTTTCATAAAAATAGCTTTCTTTTGCACAGGGATCTCATAAAAATCATTATGATCCCTTGTGCAGTATCCTTGAACATCAAAAACCATTTGTAGAAAACGGGGATAAGCTAAAGTCATTTTGTTCCCCTTGTTTTTACACATGCCCTCAAAAATCATTTTTGAATAATTAAATTTTTGCCCAGTTACAATACACACAATGGAACTAGCAATAGATCTATTGATCTCATTGTGTGCAGTGCATTTGGGACTCAAACATTGATGGAGGACATGTATGAGGTACTTCCAGGCTGGGGGAAACTCCTGTTTATGATACTTGTTTAGAGTACCTTCATCAGGAAAAGGATATCCCAAAGCCCTTATCCCTTGTTCTATTTCATTAATGGGAAGGGTGGCTATACCATCAGCATCATCAAGATGCAAGGCTTGGCGTACCAAAGCCTCAGTAACCACCCAAGGTCTCCCATGAACAATAGAAGTCAATGTAGTCACTCTATTAACTGTTGAGGAACTAACAGTGTTCCAAAACTGTTTAATATGTGTGACAAGAATGAGTGGTGCATGAGAAAGAGCATACCTAAGAGGAGATGCGTTCAAATACGCCACCATTTGTGTGTATTGAGGAAACAGAGCATCATCAGCTTCAAGATACGCGATCATGTTGTGTTGAGTTCTGAACCCCAATTCCAATTCTGATGGTTTAAACTTTGGTGCCATTGTTGAAAGCTGTTAAAATTGATTGATGAAGATGAAGTTGATAAGAGAAAATTGTGTTAGACAAGAATTATAGATACCCTGTTTAAAAATAGGAGCCAAATTTATAGGAGAAGAAAATGCATGTGACTGGCCCAAAAATAGGCAAGTATTTTCAAAAACACAATCATGAAAATATTGAAAAAGTATAAGTTTATCTCATGCATTAAATGAAAGCTATCAACTCCCAAAATTACGGCCTAAAAATATGTCAAAAAGTAACAACTGGGTAGGACCCATTGAGTGTCAACGGTCAAAAATAACCTATCAACGCCCAACGGCTATAATCTTGTCAACGTTTGCCTATAGCCATGTCAGCGTCTAAATTGGTCACAACAACGCTTGAAAAATACTTGTCAGCGTCCAAAAATAAAAATGTTTAAAAATGAAAATGACCTTAACAAAGTAATTTATCCTAGAGAAGATAACCAAAAAGCTGATCATTATTATAGGGCGGCAAGCACTGTCCAGTTATGCACACTTGCTTAAGCAAGATAGACATAACAGTCCTCTAGTGTCCCTTGCTAACCAAAACTCTTAACAACCAAGTTACCTTATAAAATCCCTTGTTACTCCCAGGTAAATCCCATAACAAAATTATTCCCAAGTCTCCCAACAGACCACAACCAAGTCTAGGCCAAAAATGGGTCTTGGCAACATGCATAGTATATCAACTTTGCATGCTACAGTGCCTCATGATTTAGTAAGACTAACTCATACTCACCTGTGGACACAATCTAGAATTGTGATAAGAGTATCATATGGATACCCAAACATCTTAAAGGTTCCTAAAACCTCCCCTTAAACTATGAGACATAAGTTGCTAAACACATGCATGAACATAAAATTTTTATGTCAAGATAGGAATTAAAAATTCCAACCATCATCCACAAATACAAACTTGTCCAAATGCTTCTCCATTGATCCATAAGCAACTCTGTATCCAATGGTATACTGCTAACACCATCTGCACATTTAGATTGAAAACCACAAAACTAACATTGTTGCTGACAACGCCCCGATAACACATGACAGCGTTGAGGGAAGCTTTGTCAGCGTTAGACAATTATATTGCTGACAACGTTACAAAAACACTTATCAGCGTTCAATCAACCTTTGTGAGTGTTAGAAAAATATAGTGGAAAATCTAAATCATCACAAGACCAATAACAATGCATCATCCTGTACATACTTTTACAAAAAGACTTCAAAACACATATTATGTGAGATTGACCATTCCAATACTTGTTACCAAGTATTGAAATCTCCCAGCATCAAAAGGTTTAGTTAGTAAATCTGACACATTTTCCTCAGTGTCAACCCTATCTGGTTGTATTAAACCTTTTTCAAAACAACTTCTTACAAAATGGTGTCTAATTTCTATGTGTTTAGTTTTAGAATGATGTACAGGATTCTTAATGATGCATAAAGTGCTGTTATTGTCAACAAATATCTTGGTATGCATAAATTTATACCCATAGTCCAATCAGCTGGTTCTGAATCCACAAAACTTGTCCACAACAAGCAGCTGCAGCCACATACTCAGCTTCACTTGTAGAATTAGCCACCACTGTTTGTTTCTTGTATTGCCAAGATATCAATCTGCTCCCAAGAAACTGACATCCACCAGTTGTGGATTTCCTATCAAATTTATCACCTCCATAGTCACTATCTGAATATGCAATCAGCTCCAATGGTGAATCCTTTGGGTACCACAAACCAAGACTAGGATAGCATCTTAGGTACCTAAAGATCCTCTTCACAGCATAAAGGTGACATTCTTTGGGAGTCACTTGATGGCGTGCACAAGCACACACAGCAAACATGATGTCAGGTCTGGAGGCTGTAAGATACATCAAGGATCCAATCATGGATCTATAGTGCCTGACATCAACATATTTCCCATCTCCAATCTTTCCCCAAGGGTGTTCTCTATCCATAGGAGTAGTAGCCCTCTTTTCATGTGGAGAAAAGCCAAACTTCTTCAAGATCTCAGCCACATATTTATCCTGGGAGATGAAGATACCATCTTCTTTCTGCTGAACTTGTAAACCAAGAAAGAAGTTCATCTCCCCCATAGCACTCATCTTAAATTTGTCTGTCATAAGCTTGGAGAAATCCTCACTCATCTTTGGATCAGTAGACCCAAAAATGATATCATCAACATAGACCTGGACAAGCAACACATCCTTGCCTTTCTTCTTTGTAAATAGTGTCTGATCTATGGTGCCCCTCTTGAATCCATTGTCTACCAAATAGGTAGACAAAGTACCATACCATGCTCTTGGGGCTTGATGAAGTCCATACATAGCCTTCTTGACTCTATACACTTTATCTGGATTCTCTGGATCCTCAAAACCTAGAGGTTGCATCACATACACCTCCTCAACAATAGTTCCATAGAGGAAGGCACTCTTGACATCCATTTGATAGACAGTGAAACCCATGCAAGATGCATAGGCTAGAAAAATTCTTATAGCTTCAATCCTTGCAACTGGTGCAAAGACCTCCTCATAGTCTATCCCCTCCTCTTGTGTATATCCCTGAGCCACTAACCTTGCCTTGTTTCTGACCACAATACCTCTCTCATCTCTCTTGTTCCTTAGAACCCATCTTGTCCCTATAGGTCTGACATATTTGGGACAATCAACCAGCTCCCAAACATCCTAAATTGCAAATTGGTGAATCTCATCCTGCATTACTTCCACCCAACTTGGTTCTTTGAGAGCATCAAATATTTTCTTGGGTTCCTGTTGTGACAGAAAACAGGCAAACAAACATGCTTTCACAAGAGGGGTATCAACCTTCTTGTGTATATTGGCAATAAACCCACCAAGACCTTGATGAGATCTTCTGGTCTGAACTGGAGTCATAATGTCACCAATGATTTGAGAAGTGGGGTGATTCTTCATAGTGGAAGTGAGAACTCCTCCTTCAAAAAGTCTGGTGTCCTCAACCTCATTCTCCATGCTACTTTTCTTAAAAGTCTTGGTGAGGTGTGGAAAATTGAGGCAAGATCCATTCTTGCCAATAATACTTACAAAAGTTCCACGTTTGATGACATTTACAACAAATTGAGGCTGTTGGAAGATGAAACTCTTTTAGAGCATGGAAACAAGTCTACCAACAGTAATATGGCCTTCTTCTCTCATAGTGAAGGTTAATTCAATCAGAAGGACTCTTACATGCATCCAGTTACTGGATCATCATGTGTCAGCGTTGGAACAAGTCCTGTCAACGTCTCCTTTTCAGACGCTGACACATTCAAAAGTGACTCCCCAAGAGTTAAACCTGCTGGTTTGGATTTGGATACTGTATGTGCTTATATTGCTTCTTTGCCCAATGGTTCAGTGATTACATATGAGGACCTTGACCAGATAAGTGATGAGCACTTGGAAGAGATGGACATTAAGTGGAACATGGCTCTTGCTAGTATAAGAGCAAACAGGTGGAACAGAAGGTTTAAGAAGAAGATGACCTTCAATGCAAAAGACACAGTTGGATTTGATAAATCCAAAGTTGAATGCTACAACTGTCATCGTATGGGGCACTTCATGAGGGAATGCAGATCTCCTAGAAGATCTGATGCTGGTAAACCCTCAAGTCAAGTTGTTAAAGCTCAGGATTCTAAAGCCATGGTTGCAGTTCAAGGAATTGATGGTATGGGATGGGATTGGAGCTATCTGGCTAAAAATGTTGAAGAGGATAAAGCTTTGGTTGCTGAGGTTGAAGAAGAAGAGCATGTTGAATATGCTCTCATGGCACACTCCTCCTCTTCATCTGATAATGAGGTATATAATGATGCTTTTTGTAGTAAAGGTTGCAGGTTAAACACTGAGAAGCTTAACAAAGAGGTATTAAGATTATTAAGTGACGTGAGTACTGAAAAGGGCAAACTGTCTAATTACCAACTAGCTCTTACTCAAACTGAGAAAACAGTTTCTGAATACAAGAAAATGGAATTTGACTTAAAGGATAAAATAAATATTTTAAAACATGAGTTAAATGCTAGTATGGATATTAGAAACATCATGGAAAGGGTTAATGGTGAGTTACAGGCTAAATTAGATGAGGCCATTAAGAATAAAGACAATGTTGGCCTTAAAATTCAAAGATTTGATAGAGCCACTCAAACCCTAGGAGACTGTGTGGGTAAACAAAGGGATCCTAAGGACATGATTGGGATTGGGATGAATGATTACTCTTTGGTTCCACCACCAGCTGGTGACTTCTATGGTGTCCAACAAAAGGACCTATCTTGGACTGGTTTAACAGAATTCCAAGAGGAGGAATTCATTCCTCCACCAAGAGTTGTCACTCCAGTTGAAGAGTACAAACAAAAGTTGACTGATCTGAATAAATGGAAGAAAGTTAACCCTACTTTGTTTGTTAAGGGTGGCTTGCTATGTGAAAGTCCCAATGAGTCAACACCCATTAAGGTTACTAACCCAATCACTAGTAAAGCTGTTGATCTTGGCTCCAACACTGATAGAAAACCTAGCATTAAATATGATGAGATGTATAGGAATACTAGGTCACCCAAGAGCCAAGTTAGCAATAATGGAACAGGCTTCTTCTCTTCTAGACCTAAAGTTGTGTCTAGAAAAGCTTGTTACACTTGTGGTAGCTTTTCACACTTGTCTTATAAGTGTGTCAACGCTCCCAAAGCCAGCGCTGACAGGAATAATTTCAGCGCTGACAGGAACAAAGTCAACGTTGTTAGGAAGTCAAACGTTGTCAGACCCAAACCTTGTGTGCAGCAAAGTCCACAAGTGATTAGACATGCCCCATTCTTTACTAGAGGGTCTAACACTCATGGACAAACACCATTTCAAAAGACAAACACCTGGTCGAATAGGCAATGGGTTTCTGTAGCAAACCCTAGGTTCAACGCTGACAAGGGTAATCTCAGCGTTGACAAGACCAATTCCAACGCTGACAGAAACATGACCAGACCTAAATATTTGCAACCACATGGTAAGGGGTCTAAAGCTTCTTCAAGCTTAACATGGAGACCCAAGAAAGATCAAAACCCTAATGATAATGGGATTTCAATGACCTGCAACATATTTAATTACATTTCAAAGGTCATTACAAAACCTATTGGGGTTAACTGGGTATTTCATCCTAAGAAGGATGAAAATGGGGTTGTTTTAAGAACTAAGTCTGTTCTTATTGAACAATCAGATGAATCCAAGTTTTCTAAGGCTTGGGTTCCCAAAGAAAACTAATTTGTTTTCTTTATGTGCAGGGCATTCAAAGACAGGTCAATGATTATGGATATTGGGATAGTGGATGCTCAAGGCACATGACAGGGAAGGAAGACTATTTGACAAACTTCACTCCCATTAAATATGGTGATAAGGTTTACTTTGGAGGCGGATATGGTACTATCACAGGCAAAGGAACCCTTCTCACCAAGAATTTGCGTTTTGAAAACGTATTTTTGGTAAAAGAGCTTGATTACAATCTTTTTAGTGTATCACAAGTTTGTGATAACAAAAATAAAGTTTTGTTTACTGATACTGAGTGTTTGGTGTTAAGCAAGGATTATAAGATCCCTGATGAGAAATATATTGAGTATAGAACACCTAGGCATAAAGACATATACAATGTGATTCTGAATGGGATTAAAATGAATAATAATATGTCTTGTTTTTATGCTAAAGCTTCAGTAGATGAGAGTAATTTGTGGCACAGGAGACTAGGGCACATAAATTTTTAAAATATAAATAGGCTTGTGAGACTTGTCTTAGTTGATGGTTTGCCTGAGAAGGCCTTCCACAATGACCACTCTTGTGTTGCATGTCTTAAAGGCAAGCAGCACAAGGTCTCATTCAAGTCCAAACAGGTGCATACTAGTTCTAGACCTCTTCATATGCTACACATGAACCTCTTTGGTCCAACCAATATAGAAAGTTTGAATGGTAAGTCATATTGCTTTGTCATCACAGATGACTTTTCTAGGTTTACTTGGATATTCTTTCTAGCTATGAAGAGTGACACAACTGATATTCTAATTGATTTTATCACTCAGATTAAGAAGAGGTCTGGCAATGAAGTTAAAATGCTTAGGAGTGATAATGGTGGTGAATTTAGGAATAAGAAGCTAGATGATTTATGTGCCAGGAAAGGAATTACTAGGCAATTTAGTATTGCTAGAACCCCACAGCAAAATAGGGTTGCTGAGAGGAAAAATAGAACCCTAATTGAAGCAGCCAGAACAATGTTGGCTGATGCTCATTTTCCTATAGCCTTTTAGGCTGAGGCTGTTAATATAGCTTGTTATGTTCAAAATAGAGCATTGGTTAACAAAATTCAGAACAAAACACCTTATGAGTTACTTTGGGGAAGAAAACCTAACATTGGTTTTCTCAGACCTTTTGGTTGTCATGTAGTAGTTTTAGATACTAATGATGCCTTAGGGAAATTTAGTGCAAAAGGTGATGAGGGCTACTTCATGGGGTATTCAGTGCAGAGCAAGGGATATAGGGTTTATCTTAAAGAAGAAAAACGTATACTTGAAAGAGTACATGTTAGGTTTTTAGAAAATAAACCTAGTGATCCTGAAAGTGGTCCTAATTGGTTGTTGACTTGGAACCTTTATCTAGAACTTTAAATTATATGCCTGTCACTAATCCAGACATTGTGAAGGTAACTTCAAATGTTGTGGAGGAACAAGTTGTTGATGTTTCAGGTACACAGGTTCATGAAAAGGTTGGATCACAAGCAGAAGAGACATCTCCTATACAAGAATATGTTACTATTCCCATTTGGACAGATACTTTTGTTGCTGCTGCTGCTGCTAGTAAAGATAATAGTGGTCTCCAAGTACCACCAGATACAAACATGCATGGTCCTTCAGGCGCTGACAAAGGCAAATCTAGCGCTGACAAGACCAATTCAGACGTTGACAACAACAGTTCAAGCGTTGTTACCCCAAATGCTGACAAACAAGGTTCAGGCGTTGACAACACTTCTACACATCTTTCTCTTCCATTTTTGAACAAGGAGAACCTTCTAATATATATGAAGAGGTTCATCCCTATGTTGATGTAAGAGAGTCTGATGAAGAAGATATTGGCAACATGGAGAATGAGGTTGAGGACACCAGACTTTTTGAAGGAGGAGTTCTCACTTCCACTATGAAGAATCACCCCACTTCTCAAATCATTGGTGATATTATGACTCCAGTTCAGACCAGAAGATCTCATCAAGGTCTTGGTGGGTTTATTGCCAATATACACAAGAAGGTTGATACCCCTCTTGTGCAAGCATGTTTGTTTGCCTATTTTCTGTCACAACAGGAACCCAATAAAATATTAGATGCTCTCAAAGAACCAAGTTGGGTGGAAGCAATGCAGGATGAGCTTCATCAATTTGCAATTCAGGATGTTTGGGAGCTGGTTGATTGTCCCAGATATGTCAGACCTATAGGGACAATATGGGTTCTAAGGAACAATAGAGATGAGAGAGGTATTGTGGTCAGAAACAAGGCAAGGTTAGTGGCTCAGGGATATACACAAGAGGAGGGGATAGACTATGAGGAGGTCTTTGCACCAGTTGCAAGGATTGAAGCTATAAGAATTTTTCTAGCCTATGCATCCTGCATGGGTTTCACTGTCTATCAAATGGATGTCAAGAGTGCCTTCCTCTATAGAACTATTGTTGAGGAGGTGTATGTGATGCAGCCTCCAGGTTTTGAGGATCCAGAGAATCCAGATAAAGTGTATAGAGTCAAGAAGGCTATGTATGGACTTCATCAAGCCCCAAGAGCATGGTATGGTACTTTGTCTACCTATTTGGTGGACAATGGATTCAAGAGGGGCACCATAGATCAGACACTATTTACAAAGAAGAAAGGCAAGGATGTGTTGCTTGTCCAGGTCTATGTTGATGATATCATTTTTGGGTCTACTGATCCAAAGATGAGTGAGGATTTCTCCAAGCTTATGACAGACAAATTCAAGATGAATGCTATGGGGGAGATGAACTTCTTTCTTGGTTTACAAGTTCAGCAGAAAGAAGATGGTATCTTCATCTCCCAGGATAAATATGTGGCTGAGATCTTGAAGAAGTTTGGCTTTTCTCCACATGAAAAGAGGGCTACTACTCCTATGGATAGAGAACACCCTTGGGGAAAGATTAGAGATGGGAAAGATGTTGATGTCAGGCACTATAGATCCGTGATTGGATCCTTGATGTATCTTACAGCCTCCAGACCTGACATCATGTTTGCTGTGTGTGCTTGTGCACGCCATCAAGTGACTCCCAAAGAATGTCACCTTTATGTTGTGAAGAGGATCTTTAGGTACCTAAGATGCTATCCTAGTCTTTGTTTGTGGTACCCAAAGGATTCACCATTGGAGCTGATTGCATATTCAGATAGTGACTATGGAGGTGATAAATTTGATAGGAAATCCACAACTGGTGGATGTCAGTTTCTTAGGAGCAGATTGATATCTTGGCAATGCTAGAAACAAACAGTGGTGGCTAATTCTACAACTGAAGCTGAGTATGTGGCTGCAGCTGCTTGTTGTGGACAAGTTTTGTGGATTCAGAACCAGCTGATTGGACTATGGGTATAATTTCATGCATACCAAGATATTTGTTGACAATAACAGCACTTTATGCATCATTAAGAATCCTGTACATCATTCTAAAACTAAACACATAGAAATTAGACACCATTTTATAAGAGATTGTTTTGAAAAAGGTTTAATACAACCAGATAGGGTTGACACTGAGGAAAATGTGTCAGATTTACTAGCTAAACCTTTTGATGCTGGGAGATTTCAATACTTGGTAACAAGTATTGGAATGGTCAATCTCACATAATATGTGTTGTGAAGTCTTTTTGTAAAAGTATGTACAGGATGATGCATTGTTATTGGTCTTGTGATGATTTAGATTTTCCACTATATTTTTCTAACACTGACAAAGGTTGCTTGAACGCTGATAAGTGTTTTTGTAACGTTGTCAGCAATATAATTATCTAACACTGACAAAGCTTCCCTCAACGCTGTCATGTGTTATCGGGGCGTTGTCAGCAACAATGTTAGTTTTGTGGTTTTCAATCTAAATGTGCAGATGGTGTTAGCAGTATACCATTGGATACAGAGTTGCTTATGGATCAATGGAGAAGCATTTGGACAAGTTTCTATTTGTGGATGATGGTTGGAATTTTTAATTCCTATCTTGACATAAATTTTTTATGTTCATGCATGTGTTTAGCAACTTATGTCTCATAGTTTAAGGGGAGGTTTTAGGAACCTTTAAGATGTTTGGGTATCCATATGATACTCTTATCACAATTCTAGATTGTGTCCACAGGTGAGTATGAGTTAGTTTTACTAAATCACGAGGCACTGTAGCATGCAAAGTTGATATACTATGCATGTTGCCAAGACATTTTTGGCCTAGACTTGGTTGTGGTCTGTTGGGAGACTTAGGAATAATTTTGTTATGGGATTTACCTGGGAGTAACAAGGGATTTTATAAGGTAACTTGGTTGTTAAGAGTTTTGGTTAGCAAGGGACACTAGAGGACTGTTATGTCTATCTTGCTTAAGCAAGTGTGCATAACTGGACAGTGCTTGCCGCCCTATAATAATTATCAGCTTTTTGGTTATCTTCTCTAGGATAAATTACTTTGTTAAGGTCATTTTTCATTTTTAAACATTTTTATTTTTGGACGCTGACAAGTATTTTTCAAGCGTTGTTGTGACCAATTTATACGCTGACATGGCTATAGGCAAACGTTGACAAGATTATAGCCGTTGGGCGTTGATGGATTATTTTTGACCGTTGACACTCAATGGGTCCTACCCAGTTGTTACTTTTTGACATATTTTTAGGCCGTAATTTTGGGAGTTGATAGCTTTCATTTAATGCATGAGATAAACTTATACTTTTTCAATATTTTCATGATTGTGTTTTTGAAAATACTTGCCTATTTTTGGGCCAATCACATGCATTTTCTTCTCCTATAAATTTGGCTCCTATTTTTAAACAGGGTATCTATACTTCTTGTCTAACATAATTTTCTCTTATCAACTTCATCTTCATCAATCAATTTTAGCAGCTTTCAACAATGGCACCAAAGTTTAAACCATCAGAATTGGAATTGGGGTTCAGAACTCAACACAACATGATCGCGTATCTTGAAGCTGATGATGCTCTGTTTCCTCAATACACACAAATGGTGGCGTATTTGAACACATCTCCTCTTAGGTATGCTCTTTCTCATGCACCACTCATTCCTGTCACACATATTAAACAGTTTTGGAACACTGTTAGTTCCTCAACAGTTAATAGAGTGACTACATTGACTTCTATTGTTCATGGGAGACCTTTGGTGGTTACTGAGGCTTTGCTACGCCAAGCCTTGCATCTTGATGATGCTGATGGTATAGCCACCCTTCCCATTAATGAAATAGAACAAGGGCTAAGGGCTTTGGGATATCCTTTTCCTGATGAAGGTACTCTAAACAAGTATCATAAACAGGAGTTTCCCCCAGCCTGGAAGTACCTCATACATGTCCTCCTTCAATGTTTGAGTCCCAAATGCACTGCACACAATGAGATCAATAGATCTATTACTAGTGCCATTGTGTGTATTGCAACTGGGCAAAAATTTAATTATTCAAAAATGATTTTTGAGGGCATGTGTAAAAACAAGGGGAACAAAATGACTTTAGCTTATCCCCGTTTTCTATAAATGGTTTTTGATGTTCAAGGATACTGCACAAGGGATCATAATGATTTTTATGAGATCCCTGTACAAAAGAAAGCTATTTTTATGAAGATGAACTCACCCCCCATCGTGACCTACCCTTAACCCAAGCTATGCTTGCTGTCATTGCAGCAGCTCAACCCCAACCAGACCCCCAACCACAAATTGACCCAATACCTGAACCATTACCTTCCCCTGAACATATGCAAATTGACCAAGAACCATTCAACGCTGACACATTAAATGTTGGTGTTGATGTGCCTATTTCCAACGTTGACACACAACCAACACAAACCCAAACACCCCTTAACCAACCCACATCCACCCACTCTTCCACACCATCTTCCACACCCCTTGAATATAGGTTGATGAAGCGCCAAAGGACTACTGGAGTGTTCTCCTCTGGTGGTCCTAGCCATGTAGCAGAGAGAACCACCACCACAAGTGTGGTTGGTGATATGGATGAGGCTGGGACTATTGGTTCTGGCTTAGAAGCTGGCCAAGGCAGTCCCACCATCATTAAGTCCTCATCCATGCCCAATGAATCTGACTTGGGAGGTAAAATCCCCATTTTAGAAGAGGGCAGACTGGAACCAATGACCCTACTTGAATTGACGGCAGTCTGCATGAGCTTGCAAAAGCAGAATGCAGACTTGGTACAAGTTGTTAGCTCACAAGGCCTTGAACTCAAGCAATTGAGGGAGAGGATTGTTGTTTTGAAGACTGCAAGTGCAAGGAGAGGAATGGAGGAATCTTCCAAAGGGGAGGAAGATCCAATAAATCTGAGTGATAAGGGCAGCCATGATGGTCAATCTTTGGATGTTGCTGAGGCCCTTACAAGTTTGAAGAAACAAACAGGTTTTGATACGTCCTTAGTCTCTCCTACCAACTTGAATTTATCATTTACAGCCATGTTGGAGGAAATTGCAAAAGGCGCTGAGGCAGGAAATTTGGGCGTTGATAAGGAGAATTTGGACGCTGACAGAAATATTTTGGGCGCTAACATAGCAAAATTGGGCGTTGACAGACCTGCACATGAGGGTGATGTATCCCAGTCATCACCCATCATCAAGGAGGTTTCTTCACAGGTATCACCATCTACCTTACCAACAATTGCTCCATTAGATAAGGGTAAGGGTATTATGGTAGAAGAGATTGTTCCAAAGGATGCAGCTCAAGTTGAGTTTGATAGAAGATTGGTTGCACAAATCATGGAACAAGATAGAAAGGAGGTGAAAGAGTCACCATTTGTTGTTACTTTAGAAGAAGGAAGTGATGGATCTAGCTCAGACTCAAGTGTTATGATTATAGAGCCAGAAAGGCTTGAGTATGGAGATGAGTTGGCCAAGGAGAAATTGAGAGAGTTGAAGTTGCAGGTTGACTTTGATATGCCAGAGGTGGTTCAAATGTATAATGCTTGGGAAGAAAGATGTATGGAGAATCCACACTTGACTGTTTCAGATCAAATACGGGGATTGGAGATTCTCCTCAGAGTTCAAAAGGATTTCCAGGTAATTTTGAAACACAAGGCAAGCAATATTCTCTCAGAGTTGAAAAGGGATAGAAGGGAGCTATACTGCATGTTGCTCAGATGTCATAGAGTAGGATGGACTTATCAGAAATTGAGGGCATTGACATTTGATGAGTTGGAATGCAAGGCTTATCCCATCTGGGTGAGAGTGCAGGAAGCAAACACTCTCAAACTTCTTTCTGATGAAAGAAAGGAAGAACTTGCAGAAGAAATGGAGCTCAAGAAAGCAATGTTTTTTCCCAGACCAGTGAAAAAGGGAGTTTCTCTTGAGTTTCCCAAAGATATGGATCCATTGTATCCTAGTGAAGTTGAGCCTCAAGCTCTCACCATTAGAAGCTTCATACATGGTTCAAGTGTTACCTGTAGATTCCAGGAATCCAATTGTGAGCTATGAAGAAGATGAATGTGGATTCTGGAAGATTGGCAGATATGGAAAAGAGGTACACACTTTCACCACTCTCATATCTTTGTTTGTAAGTTGTGATAGAGAAGACTTTGTAGATCTATGGAGGTTGCTAGAGACCAAGTATGAGGCTGAAGCACCAACTTCAGCTAATGTAATAAAACTGTGGTCCACATTCAAGAGAATGTGTGGACCAAAAGATAAGGATCCTGCTATTTGGAAGGATCTTGAAGATGACCTCAATGGTCTTCAATGGAGGTTATATTCAGCTGCTGGTGTTTACCATTTGAGTTCTACAAAGTTTGCTGAGTATCTACTTGTGGATGGTCAGTATTTCATATCCAAGGCTATCTTGGAGAAGATGAAGAACACTCAGCTGGAAATTGATTATTCAAGTGACGTGGCAAAAGACTTGATCAGATTTATTTATTACCAATATGAGAAGGTTTGTAAGATTCCTCCTAGTCCTTAATGCTTATTCAGAAACTTGATCATAAGAGTAGATATCAAGTTTAGGGGAGGATTGTTGGGAATAAATTAAGGCCAGATCACTTGAGCGCTGACAAGAGTAAAACAAGCGTTGACAGGAGCAAAACAAGCGCTGACAGCTCAAGCGTTGACAAGACAAAGTCAAACGTTGATACATTGAAGACAAGCACTGATGGGAAGATATACTCTACGCGTTTATTGTATTCTAGATTACTTCTAGTAAAGATAGGAATAACATTGTATTTTCTATATTTATCTTTACCTAGAATAGCTGATACGTAGATTATTGTACAAGGCTTCTTATGTCTATAAAAGAAGACCTTTAGGTTTATGTTTTATACAAGTTATTGTTCGTAAACTACTTTCATTGTAAGCAAGTTTGATATTATTAATCAAAGTGAAAGTTTGTTTATATCATTGTGTGTTCTTGTTTAAGTGTTAATTCCGCATAACACTTAGATTATCATAAGCATATACAAAGGTTTCTCTAAGTGTATTACTTGATCTAATCTCGTATACATAAAGCTAAATCGATCTAAGTTTGGGATCAACAGCACTGTAGCATGCAAAGTTGATATACTATGCACGCTGCCAAGACCTTTTTGGCCTGAAATTAGATTTGGTCGGTTGGGAGACTTGGGTACGTTTTTATTGGACTTACCTGGGAAGTTACAAGGGATTTATATGAGATAACTTCATTGTTAAGAACTTTGGTTAGCAAGGGACACTTGAGGGTAATTATGTATATCTTGCTTAAGCAAGTGTACATGATTGGACAGTGCTTGCCACCCTATAGTGATTTTCAGTCTATGAGTTATCTTCACTAGGATAAATTACTTTTTTAAGGTCCTTTTTCTTTTCAATTATTTTTATTTTTGGACGCTGACATTTTTTTTTCCAAACGCTGATAAGACCAATTTTAACGCTGACATGGCAAATTTCCAACGTTGACAAGAATATAGCCGTTGGGCGCTGATACGTTATTTTTGGCCGTTGATAAACATTGGGTCCTACCAAGTTGTTATTTTTGACGAAAATATGGGCCGTAATTTTAGGAGTTGGTAAATTTTTATGAATGTCTGAGATAAGTTATATATTTTCAAGATTTTCATTATTACTTTTTGAATATAACTGCCTCACATTTTGACCAATCACATATTTTAACCTCTCCTATATATTTGGCTCATTTCTTTTAACCACGGTAAGTGCTTATTCTTATCTAACAAAAATTTCTCAAACCTTCATCTTCCATAACTTTTATCACAACTTTCTTACATCATCAATAGCGCCTAAGTTTAAACCTATAGATTTGGAATTGGGGTTCAGGAGTCAACATAACATGGTAGCTTATTTACAAGCTGATATAGCTCTGTATCCCCAATATACTCAGATGGTTGAGTATTTGAACGCGTCCCCATTAAGGTATGCACTTTCACATACTCCTCTTATCCATGTCACACACATTAAACAGTTTTGGAACACTGTTCGTTCCTCAACAGTTAATGAAGTGACTACATTGACTGTATTGTCCATGGGGTTCCATGGGTGGTTACTGAAGCTTCGGTTCGCCAAGCTTTGCATCTTAATGATGCAGATGGTATAACCACCCTACCCATTGCAGAGTTAGAGCAAGGACTCCAAGCCTTGGGTTATCCTTTGCCTGAAGAAGGCCATTTAAACAAATATTCAAAACAATAATTTCCCCCGGCTTGGAAGTACCTAATACATGTCATTCTTCAATATTTGAGTCCCAAATGCTCTGCACACAATGAAATCAACCGATCCATGGGGAGTGCTATTGTGTGTCTTGCAACTGGGTAAAAGTATAACTTTTCGAAAATGATTTTTGATGGCATGTGTCATAATAAGGTAACAAGATGACTCTTGCTTACCCTAGGTTTTTGCATATGGTTTTTGATTTACAAGAATACTGCAATAGGGATCATAATGATTTTTATACGATCCCTGCTCAAAAGAAAGCAATTTTTGGTAAGATGAACACTGAACCTTATCGAGACCTACCCCTCACCCAAGCCATGCTTGCTGTTATTGAAGAGGCAAACCCTCCATCTCACCCACAACCTCAACCAGACCCATTTCCTGAACAACCTCCATCACCCCAGCAAATGGAAATTGACCAAGAACAATTCAACGCTGACACTTCAAATGTTGGCGTTGACACTAAAAATCCAAACGCTGACACCCTTTTGCCACAAACCCAAACACCCCTTAACATTCAAACAGACCCTCAATCCACTTCCTCTTCTACACCACCAGACTATAGGTTGGAAAAACGCCAAAGGACTACTGGAGTGTTCTCCTCTAGTGTTCCTAGCCATGTAGCAGAGAGAACCACCACCACAAGTGTGGTTGGTGACATAGATGGGGCTGGGACTATTGGTTCTAGCTTAGATGCAGGCCAAGACAGTGCCCCATGAATCTACTTTGGGAGGTCAAGTTCCCATTCTAGAGGAGGGCAGATTGGAACCTTACACCATTTTGGAATTGACGGCGGTCTGCATTCGCTTATAAAAGCAAAATGCAGACCTTGTACAGGTTGTCAAGTCACAAGGCCTTGAACTCAAGCAATTGAGGGAAAGGATAATTATTTTGGAGGGTGCTAACACTAGGCGTAGAGAGGAGGATTCTTCCAAAGGGGAGGATGAACAGGTCCATATGAGTGACAAAGGCTCACAAGAAGGTACTTTTTTTGGTGATTCTTTGGGTATTGCTGAGGCTCTTACAGATTTGAAGAGGCAACCAGGTTTTGATGCTTCATTAGTTACTCCTACAAAGTTATATTTTACTGAAATGATGAAGCAGTTCACAGAGTCAGCCGCTGACAAGAGTAAATTAAGCATTGACACTCATAGTTTGGACGCTGAGAGACTAGCAGGCATAGTTGGTGTATCCCAACCATCAACTATCATTAAGGATGTCTCTCCACAGGTACCACCAACTACTTTACCAACCATTGGAGCAAGAGACAACGGTAAAGCAATCTTGGTGGAAGTTGAGAAGCCAAAGAAGAATGAAGCCCAAATTAAGTTTGATCAAGCTTTGGCTGCACAACTACAAGAAAAGGATTGGGCTACTCCAGAGAAAGAAAAAGATGGTAGTGATGATGAGAGCTCAGATTCTAGTGTGATGATCATTAAAGATCTAGAGAGGTTGGAGTATGGAGATGAGTTGACTAAGGAAAGACTTGAGGAGTTGAAGATGCAGGTAGATTATGAAATGCCTGAAGTAGCAAGAATGTACTTTGCATGGGAGAATAAGGTTATGGAGAATCCAAACATGACGATTTCTGATCAAATTTGGGGTTTGGAAATTCTGCTAAGAGTTCAACGAGATTGCAAGGTAATCTTGAAGTATAAGGCTAGCAAGGCTCTTTCACAGACTAAGAAAGATAGAAGAGAGTTCTACTATATGCTTCTCAGATGTCATCAAGGGGGTTGGACTTTCAAGAAATTGTAGAAGTCATCCTTTGATGAATTGGAGTTTCGTGCCTATCCTAATTGGGCACGTGTTCAAGAGGAGAATACTATCAGACTCCTTTGTGATGAAAGAAAGGAAGAAATTAAAGAAGAAATGCATATCCAAAAGGCTTCAATTGCACCAAGGCCAGTGAAGAAGGGACTTGCTATTGAGTTCCCAGCTTTAGATAGAGTGAATCCTAGTGAAGCAATTATTAGAAAGAGCATTAAGCTCTCACCATTGGAAGCTTCACATGTTGCAGAGGTATTACCTTTTGATTATAAAAACCCTATAGTTCACTATAAAGAAGATGCAAGTGGGTTCTGGATGATCACCAGATATGGAAAGAAGGTACATACTTTTACTTCTTTCATCTCTTTGTTTGCAAGCCTGGATAGAGAAGACTTGGTAGATCTTTAGGGATTGATGAAGGCCAACTATGAGGCTGAAGCACCTACTTCAGTCAATGGAATAAATATCTGGACATCCTTCAAAAGGATGATTGAACAAGATGATGCAGATCCAATATGGTTGGATTTGGATGATATCAGTGGACTTCAATGGCGTCTACATTCAGCAGCTGGTGTTTACCATTTGAGTACTACAAAGTTTTTATAATATCTTCTTGTGGATGTTGAATATCCTATGTCCAAGGAAGTTTTGAAGCAGATGGCGTCAACACAGCTGGAAATGGATTACACAAGTGATGTTGACAAAGATTTAATTAGGTTTATTTATTATCTAATTAACAAGTGATTTGTATTTGTAAGAATCCTCCTTGTACTTAGTTTTTATTCAGAAACTTGATTACTAGAGTAGATATCAAGTTTAGGGGAGGATTGTTGAGAATAAAATGAGCCAAGACACTTAGACGCTGACAAGAGTTATTTGGACGTTGATAGGAAGAAATCAAGCGCTGACAGATCAAGCGTTGACAAGAAGTATTCAAGCGCTGATAAGAAGAAGTCCAAGCACTGATAGGAAAACTTAGTCAACACGTTTGTTATTTGAAGAAAAGATATACTCAAATATTGTATTTTCTATATTTATCTTGTTTTAAAATAGTTGATAGGTTATCCATTGTACACGACTCCTTATGTTATAAAAGGAGGTCGTAGGGTTTATAAGCATATACACATTATTATTCAGTATTCAACTTTCATTGTAATC
Source organism: Glebionis coronaria (assembly GCA_025667525.1). NCBI lineage: Eukaryota > Viridiplantae > Streptophyta > Magnoliopsida > Asterales > Asteraceae > Glebionis > Glebionis coronaria. The sequence goes on along the minus strand of CM046876.1, from coordinate 555,796,200 downwards.
AAGTTTGTTTCATCAATCAAAAGTGAAAGTTTTTTTTACTTGTTTTGCTTGTTCTTCATTCAAGTATTAATTCCGCATAACACTTGAATTGTTCATACAACAAAGTTTCTCTAAGTGTTTAACTTGATTTAATCTCGTTAACACAAAGCTAATCGATCTAAGTTTGGGATCAACAGGGATAACATTTACAATGGTTGCATATGTGAATGGTCTTAAGCATAACTTCATAAGCATCAGCCAATTGTGTGATGCTGATTATATGGTGTTGTTTACTAAGACTCAAGGAACCATATTCAACAAGAACAATGATGTGGTGCTTGTTGCACCTAGAAGGGGAGATTTGTACATTATTAACATGGCATCATGCTCTGAAGACAACTCAAATTGTTTTCTATCAAAAGCGTCTGAAAGTGTCAATTAGCTATGACACAAAAGACTATCATATCTCAACTTTAAGAACATAAACAAGTTAGCCACACAAAATCTGGTTGTTGGTCTACCACCTGTTACCTTCACCAAAGACAATACATGTTCAGCATGTGTAAAAGGAAAGCATCACATGTCATCTTTCAAAACCAGGCAATCATTTTCAATCAACAAGTGCTTACATCTCCTTCACATGGATTTGTTTAGACCTGTTAAACCACAAACCATTAATCACAACAAATACATCTAGTCATTATAGATGAGTACTCAAGGTACATATAGGTGTTCTTTCTAAAACAAAAAAGTGAAGTAGCTGATGCAATCATGTCTTTCATTAGACAGGTTGAAAACATGAATGACGTTAAAGTAAAAGCCTTAAGAAGTGATAATGGCACTGAATTTAAGAACCATAAGCTTGAATCATTCAGTGATGAAAAAGGCATTTTACATAACTTCTCTTTAGTTGGTACTCCTAAACAAAATGGAGTGGCTGAAAGAAGAAATAGAACATTGATTGAGGCAGCTAGAACAATGCTAAATGGTGCAACCCTACCAAATCAATTTTGGGGGGAAGCTGTTCACACTGCCTGTCATACGCAAAATGACCAATCATTGTTAAGAGACTTGGAAAAACCTCTTATGAATTTTTAGAAAACGAGCGCCTGATGTTAACTACTTCCATGTATTTGGGTGTCCTGTGTTCATTTATAACTACAAGGACCACCTTGGGAAGTTTGACGAAAAGGCTGATGATGGTTTCTTCTTGGGATACTCTCCTACAGCTAAAGCATTTTGAGTATTTAATACAAGAAGACAGGAACTAGAAGAAACTTTTCACGTTACATTCAATGAAGACGATAACGTGTTACATAGAACAGGCACTGAAGGAGATGAAATTAACTTCAAAGAAAATAGGTTTTTTTCCAGAAGATGAATTTTCTGAACCAAGACCGACACTTCACCTTCACCCTCACACAAATATACTTACCCCTATGATCCTGCATTCGATACCCTGTCTACTCAAAACATTGAGTTTCCATCTAATCAAGAAAATACCACAAAAGAAAATCACTCAAACAACAACCAGTGTAACACCACAGCTGAAGAAAGTTCACCAGTCATACCCAATAATGAAGATTCTTCACCAAGCCATGACTCTTCACCAATTGCTGATGACGGTGAAGACACATACCCTGAGATTGTTTTTGAAGAAATCTTACTTGAGGAACATGGTGAAATCCAAGCTATTACACCATCCACCATACCTATCTCTGTCTTTGAACCTTCAACCCCTCAAAGTAAATGGTCAAGAGATCAACACATTCTTCTTGTCAACATTATTAGGGAACCAAATGCTAGAGTCACAACTAGACAGTGAGTTCATGACTCATAATCAACCTCAGCCAATGAATGATTTTTTGCTGAGTTTCTCTCCCACATCGAACCAAAGAGGGTAGTTGATGCACTCCTGGAAGAAGGCTGGGTAGATGCCATGCATGAAGAAATCAATCAGTTCAAAAGAAACAAAGTATGGACACTAGTGCCAGCCCTACCTGGTAAAAACATCACAGGTACTAGATGGATCTATAAAAACAAAATGGACAAAATTGGGAACATTATAAGGAACAAGGCAAGGTTAGTTGCACAGGGGTATACACAGACTGAAGGATAGATTTTGATGAAACTTTTGCACCTGTAGCTAGACTTAAAGCCATCAGAATCTTCCTAGCATACGCTGCATATATGAATTTCACTGTGTACAAAATGGATGTAAAAAGTGCCTTCCTCAATGGTAAATTGGCTGAGGAAGTGTATGTTAGACAACCAAAAGGATTCGAGAACAGCCATTTCCCTAATCACGTGTACAGGCTACACAAAGCCATGTATGGTCTGAAACAAGCACTGATGAGACTGTATTTATACATAGTCTCATCGTCCAAATCGGGCTTAAAACGCTTAAAATATCGTCAAAATACCCCAATATATGCTTGTGTTTGTTCATTGTGTATTTTAGGTATGGATATCGTGAATTCACCAAAAGATCAAAGGAATCAAGCAAAAACGAACACGGGAAACGAAACCGCACAAAGAACCGGACCCGAATCATGAATTTCCAAAAAGACCCTTGAAGTTTTGTGGATTGGCAAGTTTGGTCCCTCAACTATTGAAGAATGACACTTTATACCCCTCAAATATCCATAAATATGAGTGGGGTCCCTAAAGTTTGAAGACCTTACAAGAATAGCCCTTGAAGAATGCATTAATTGCATAATTAGTCCTTGTGAAAAGTTTGCTAATATCTTGTGCCAAATTTGACAAGATGGTTAAACTTGATATCAAAGGAAAAGAAAGAAATATGCTTGAAGTTTTTTTTGACACATATTTGGGAGTAGGGGGACTTATTTGGGCAGACACACATTCTTAAACCCTCCAACCCTGGCCTTACACGTCACCACCCCACCAATCACCACATTCCACTTCATCCACCCCCACCCAGTCAGCATTCCACTCAAATATTAACTAATTATTTTTTAAACGTAATTAGTTAATAATATATACTGGCGCCAAACATTTCCTATTCACCATCATCACCAAATTATCCCCTAATCCCTATCAAGAACCCTAATCTCTAATTTGCACAAATCAAAGGGGTATCCCTTGATTAGGTGCAGATTAGTGATTCACCATCACCTAATCCAAACCCACCCATAAAACCTACAACCCATGACTCCCCTTGGGCCCCCCAAGTCTCCCCTGCTTCACTATTTTTAGCAACAATGGCATCTTTTGACTAAATCAACGACAAAGACTCCAAACTTGGTCCCTAAGGAGTTTTTGGACGTCCCAGATCATCTTCACAGCTGGACAACATCAACATCAATCACATGGGGCACTATTGACCAAGAATTTGAATTTTCACCAAGGGCATAAGAAGAAAATCATAGCTAGGGTTTTTCAGTTTTTTTCATGTACTAGAATGTTCCTTAATGTAGTATATAAAGGGTTCGCCTGTGAACCCTTTTTCCTTGTTCCAGTTTTATTGTATAATTTTTAACAAGTAATGAAAGTGAACGTTTTTAGCTTATACAATATTCTGTGTTCCATTAGTTTAACTGTTTCTTTTCTAAAGCAAGTAGTTCAAAAAGTTCACAAGTTGTTAGTTATTAAGTTTTTCAGAAATACGTTTTTCTTTAGTCTCAAAGAGTTATTGTTAAAAGTTTTTCAAATCTTGATGGTTATGAGAGGATGAAGTGAAAGTGGATTCTCCTCATAAAAATCAGGTTGGTGAAAAGGTTTTTGCAAAAGGTTTCAATAGATTGGTTTCAACAAAGTTTTCAAAGATTTTTCATAAAATCTGATTTTACCTCTTTTTTATATTTCACATCTTACTGTAGCAAAAGCTACAAGCCAACAGCTTGTAGCCTTTGCTACTTGTAGTTTATTTCTTTGTTTAGTGGTCTTGTGCAGGTGACTAAGAAACAAGATCCATCATTTCATTGGATTTTCTGCTTGAAGATATTGTTTTCCCCTAGTTCTGTTGTTGAACTCCAACAGGGGTCTCTACACTCTCCATAAGCCCTTGAAAGCCAAAAAGTTTCACCAGGGAAGGCATCAGCTCTATGGTAAAAGGCTTGAACCCCCTTGTGCTATATTTTTTTACTTTTTAAGTGATTTATGAGATTTTGAGTGCAACCTGTTTTTGTGGTAGAGTATCTGTTTGCTCAAGCTTATTCATGACTTATATGCATGTTAGGATAGAAAGCAATCAGTTTAAATTGATTTGGTATTGATTTGGTATGTTAATTTTTAGTTTCAGAATTTTAAGGTGTGTTTGGGTCTACATATTAAGCTAGGAGTTTGATAAACTTTTTGCCTTATAGTAATCTAGACATACTTAAGAGATAGTAATAGGATTGTATTATGCTTTGTTTCATGTTTGGTTAAGTTTTTAAGAAGATTGCATGCTCATTTTTTGGTAATAATAGCTAAAATCAGAAAGTTCACCAGTAGTGCCTTGTTTTAGCTTAATTTTGCCCATCAATCTTGTTACTTGTTAGATTATAGGTCAGGATAGGTTTGTGTTTGGCTTATATGTGTATTGGTTGGATTGTGTTCAAGTGTTGAGCCCTTAAAAATCGTCCTAGAACCAATTGCATCAGCAAACAAACACCCTCAGACCCATAGCAACATACAGTAACTGTATTGCCCATTTGAGTGTGATTCTTGTATTGAGCTTGCTGTTTTTTTGTGCTTATACTGACTCCCTACACTCCACTGAGTGTGGGGGTGCCTTTGTTACCATTCAAATCCAAGTAACCAAGCTTTCCTAAGCTTAAAGTCCACCAGACTTTGATATTACACTAGCAGTGGGAACTTCATTACCCCTGCTAGTGTTTTTGTAGCCACTGCTTGCACAAAAGGACAGAAAACATCAAAGTGTCACTATCAGTTCTTTTTTTTTTGTCTTTTGTGGTAAAATTTAGGAGTTAGGACTTCAAATTAGTTTTAAAATTTTTCTTATTTAATCTTTGATTTTTTAGTATAATTTAATTTTCAGTTACTGTTCATTTAGTATTTTTTAGGTTTAATTGTTATTTTAATTACTTTTTAATTATTCTGATTTTGTCATTTAGTGTAAAAAAGTAATATTTTTCAGATTTAAAAATTTTCTTGGATTTAGAAAATTAGTTTAAGATTTTTGGTTTTAAAAATATTTACTGTTCACTTTTTAATTATTTTTTTAATTAATTTAGTATAATTAGGGTTTAATTATTAAACTGTTTTGTCTTTTAGTGTAAAATTTTACATTTTTTAAACTTTTTCAATTTTCTACAGTTCATTAGGATAATTTAGGATTTTTAAAATTGTTAAATTAATTTTGACATTATTTTATTATTTTTTTGGATTATTTTAATTTAAAAATAGTTTTTAGTGATTTAAAAATAGAAAAATAGTTTTTAAAATTTAGGAAAAATACTTTTTAGTCTTTAAATAGTATAAGTGACTTATTAGTTCAATAAATTAATATTTTGGACATTTTGTTAATTATATTTAATTTTTGGGCTTTAATTAGCATTAAAAATTGAATATTTAATTAATAAAAGGTTTTAAAATATATTTGTTGGATTTTTATTCTTATTTATATTATTTAAGACTTAGTTTAATATTTTAATTAATTTTTAGGTTTTATTTTTAATTTTGTCGCGTTTTACGTATTTACGTTCGCGTTTTACGTTAATTCGTCGTAGTTTAAACGTAGTCGTAACTCGTCTTTACTTTTTTCTCTCTTTAAAACAAAAATGACACTAATCCAAACTTGATTTTATATATATTGGCACATTAATACACACACCTCCTTCGAGAACGAACCCGCGTTTATTCGATTCTTCGGTTTTCCTAAATCGTCGAGTTTAATACTTACCGCATTTATACGTTGTTTTCCTAAACGCGTATTTCTACGTCTATCATTTTGGCGCCGCTCCGAGGAGGTGTTTAGTGTGCCATTATTATTAGTATCGTGTTTGTGTGAGTAGTGCGCCTTTGCTTTTCAATTTTTTGAAAAGCGTGAATATCGTACATACTCATTTTTGTTATTTTTCCTTATTATATTATAGTATCCAAATAAATCGTGTTTAGTTTTCCTAAATTAAACACACAACAATCTTTACTATATTGTAGATATATTGGTTTTCGTTTTTTATTGTGAATATATTATTACTATATTGTACTACGTAAGAACAATAAATATACAAGTACTCCAAAAGCGTGAAAACGCAACCTTGATTCGAGATTTCATCACTCGATCATTGTATTCGAATCTAAAGCAAAAGTTTAAAGGCAAAATAGATAAATACTTTCGTGAGGCTTAATTTCAATTAACACAAACTATAAGGTGGGTATAAGGCGGTTGTATTTCACGACCTAAAGGAAAAAGGCTCTTAAGTGCTTCGCGCCGCCTCGTTTCCTCCGCTTGCTTGTGCGTGTTTTGAGAAAGAGAGCTAATCGAGGGTTTGCCGCCCAAGTATTATCTACGTATATTATATTTGCTTGTGTTTTCAAGATTAAACCCTCTTGAACGTTTTGGTGTTCCACCAACGTTCTAAAGTCATCGAGAACGTTCACTCCACGTGATCGTTTTCATTCTTTGAGGCTCCTTTAATCGAGAAAGTCGATTCGAGGAGAGATTTGTAGATTTGTTTCTACGTAATACATTCAAAAATCCAAAAAAAAAATAAAAAACCAATCAAAAACAAAAAAAAATTGAAAAATCGAAAAACCGCAAAAAGAATCTTCTTTGCTACCACCCATTCTACGCTTAGTGCATGCGCACTCGATCGAAGAACTATTCCAATTCTAGTGAAGCTTCGAATCGACGCAATCGTAATCGAAGGAATCGACGACGTAGACGAGAATTAGAAACCGACGTTCCTAATATCGTTGTTGAAGAGACCTTAGACGAGATGGCCGACAATCGTTCGATGATGGAATTGCTCCAAGCGCCCACCGAGGGTTATGGAGACGCGATCGTAATTCCCGCTATCGAAGCGGAGAATTTTGAGATCAAGAGCGGAATGCTTTCGTTGATCCAAGCTACGAAGTTTCGAGGTCGTGAAGCCGACAATCCTCACGACCATATTCGGAATTTTGATCGTCTTTTGGCCACGAGCAAGTTTAAGAACGTCGACACCGATGTCGTCAAGCTTATGCTTTTTCCTTACTCGCTCGATGGTGCCGCCAAGGATTGGTACGAGAAAGAGACACCTAATTCGATAGTTACGTGGAAGGATCTCGTTTCCAAGTTCGTTAATTATTTTTTCCCACCGTCTAAGACAACGTTTTTCAAAAACGAGATTACGAAATTTGAGCAAAAACCGCATGAATCTTTTAGAGACGCGTGGGATCGCTTTAAGGAATTGCTTAGGCAATGTCCTCACCATGGTTTTTCCGAGTTGCACCAAATCGATACGTTTTACAACGGTCTTAATTTTCACGAACAAGACTCGTTGAATTCCGCCGCCGGTGGCAACTTTTTGTGTAAGACTCCGAAAGATGCATTGATAATTATCGAGAACCGATCAAGGTTTACCAACTCCGCAATGCACCGAGTGTTGCTAATGTCGCCAATGTTAGTAGTTCTAATCGCGACATTGAGAGAGTTGATGCGAAAGTCGATAAGTTGACGAATGTGTTCACGTCTTTTCTCGTTGAGATGCAAAAGAAAGACGCTCCCGCTACGGTGAAAGCGGTTGAGGTTTCGTGTACGTTTTGTGGTGGACCTCATAATTATTACGAGTGTGCGGCTACGGATGGCCAAACGTCGAATGTGAGTGCGTTAAATGGAAACAACAATTTTTCAAATCAAAATAACGTCGGTCCATCACAACAAGGAAATTATAACCAAGGCAACAATTTTCAAAATCGAAACAATTTTCAAGGAAATAATCAACAAGGAAATTTTTCGAATCAAAATCAAGGAGGTTATAATCAAGGTCGTAATATAACTTGGCAAAATCGAGACAATAACCAAAACTCGAATTTTTCAAACAACAACAATCAAGGTAACAATTTTTCAAATGGTAATCAAGGAAATTTTCAAAGAAGTAATCAAAACCAAGGGAACTTTAATTCAAATCAAAATAGTTCGTCAAACTATTTTCAAAATTACATGAAAACGAATGAGGCTAATATGAGACGATTAGAGGGAGAAATTGGTACTTTGAAAAATGACTTTTCTAATACTTTGAAATTACAAAACACGAAGATTGAGCAAGGGCAAATTGATATTAAAAAGATGTTTTCGGCCATTATGAACAAAGCCTCGGGTTCGTCATCGAGTTCGTTACCTAGTGACACCGTTGCTAATCCGAAAGAACAATGTAAAGCCGCCTCGTCTCGTGAGAAAGGTCGTGTGATTACCCCTAACCTTGAAGGATTCCGTGTTGTTTATCCCTCTCAACCCTCGACTTCTAAAACGTCTTCTTGTTCTAAAGTCGATGGGGTGAACGTGGCGACCAAGGAAAAGAGTGCACACCCTCATGTACCTCAAATTCCATCCACTGTTCAAAAAGAGAGCTTTGTCGACCTTACCAAAGTAACCCTTGAAGAAACTTGTGCTTCGATCCTTCTTAAAAAACCCAAAAGGCGTATGCCGAGAAAGGAAAAGGATCCGGGCCAATTTCTACTACCTTGTGATTTTTCCGAGATTGAGGGATGTTTAGCCCTTGCTGATTTAGGTGCTAGCATCAATCTCATGCCTCATTCTCTTTGGAAATTGATGAGATTGCCTTCGCTTACCCCCACGAACATGACTATCGAGCTTGCAAATTGTACACCTTTAATACCAATTGGAATAGCCGAGGATGTCTATGTTAGGATTGGAAAGTTTGTTTTTCCCACGGATTTCGTTATATCCGATTACGAGTGTGACCCTAAATGTCCCATTATTTTAGGCCGACCATTCTTATCGACGGCTAGAACCGTAATCGACGTTCACGAGGGGAGACTTACTATGAGATATGGGGATGAGAAAATAGACTTTTTCGCTAGAAAATCCCAAGGGTTTAATGAGAATGAAAAAACCGAGGTTTCAAAACCTAATGATTCAAACTCTAATGATTTCAAAATGTTTACTTTAGCGGAAAGAATGAAGCTTGATGCATGTTTTGAAAGAATTAAGAAAAACGGTTTTAAAGATGATGATTTTGATGATAAAGAATACGTGTACCTAATTCAAAAGGGTATGTGTAAATTTATGGATGAAAACTCACTTTGGGGTGTTTTTAGCGAAACAAGTGAACCGCCAATTCCGAAGGGTGACGTTAATGCCATCACGACAATGACCAAAATGGATTCGTCTTCACCACCTTCGAAGGACCACGTCTTTGAGGCTTCAACTTCTAACTCCATCGAAGTGCCTCCTTTTCCTAGCCCAACACCCGTTGAGGCTAAAGGGTTTATCGACATCGATCCTCTCGTCTTAGAAAAGTCACCTAAGCCTAGTCATTTGACTTGTAAGTCCATGGTTGTGAGTGCTCACATCGACTCTTTCTTTGACGATGACGATGGCGATTTTGCCGAGATTTATCACGTACTTCGAAATCCACATGCCATTTTTGATTCTCCTAAGAAGAAACATGTGAAGTACGATGATTACGAGTTTGATCCCGAGATTGAGGAAATCATTGAACGAGAGCTAGCTCTTATGCCTTCACTTCCACCTACGAGTGAGGTCGACCTTTCCAAAATCGAGGATGAACTTAATGAGTTGGAACGTCTTATTTTCGATGACGAACCAACTCATGTGACCACTAAGAATCCAATTCTCGAGGAGTTACCTTATAAACACTCCTCATTTGAGAATGACGTTTACCACATTCGTGAGGATCTAACTTATCAACGATCCCCACAAAAGAATGATGGTTTCGTGCTTGATCGTGATCTTTTCGAGAGAGTTTCTAAGATACTCAAGGAGGGAAATGACAAACCTTGGTTTGACAAGCCTATCTTTGATGAAGAAATCGATGAGATCGACGTTCATGAGGATGACGAGTATGTAGACCCCGAGGGGGCGGTGTTCTTTATTGACAAAAGTTTTGAGAACTTATATAATCCGCCACCCCCTCCCACCAAAGACTTAAATGTGAGGATTTTTAGCGCGACTAATTTTAAATTTGACACGCCAAATATTTTCGACATTATCAAATCGGGTTTTCATAAATAGTTTTTGAACGATGAAAAAGGAAAAGATTTTAAAAATGTTTTAAAAGATTTTTCTACATGTTTAACTCCGTCATCACCGTGTTTCATGACCTCGTCTACTCCTTTTGACAATGGTTGGTGTGGTCTTAGTATGGGGGAAGCCCCAAATGTTCCTTCACACTTTACCACCAAGGACGAGATTTACGATCCCGGAATTGCTTGTAAAGGGAAATCTCGGTCTTCCACCGATGCAATAAATGGAAATCTTATCTATTTGCTTGGTGTGAGTCTACCTCGAGTAGCTCATAAGTTTGACTTACCCATTGCCCCACCTTTCTACTTCTTATCTCTTTTCTTCTACCCCATTGGGGTTTGTGTTGGAGTGGCGTTGTTTCGTCTTTCATCCGAAAACGAGGACGCTATCTTTGACCCCGGTATACGTTTATCGGGTTTTTAAAGTACTCCATGTACTTTTGGGCCTTGTTTATCATGTAAGCCCCACTAAAAATGACCATACCAAGATTATCCCTAAATGATCACATTTATGGGGATTCGAGTCGAGCTTTTGACTCGGTTATCAAAAACAAGGTGCCTCGTGGGGGATTCTCATGCTTATCCTTGTATATATTATTGCTTTCTTAGTTAATGTAACAAGGGGACTTGTGCTCTTCCAACCTTTGTTTCGTGGTTGTTTGTGATTATGATCTATTAGGTTCATCGTCATCATTGAAGCCTCTCGTGTTCGTTTTACGGATCACTCGAGCTTCGATCGTTGCCTTTGGAGATTCCGATATCCGATGATATCCTTTTATGTTCTAACGTTTATCTTATTAGCATAATTCATAAACGGCTATAGGTTATTCGTTTTACCCTTTCCATGCTCGAGATTAAGCATTCGACTTCGTCTCTAGTATGGGGGTGTTTACACCCCTAGACTCGAAACATTGAGAACAATGTTTAGTTTTAGTATGGGGGGATGAGTAGATACTTCACCTTGCTTACGTCAACACGCAATCCAATATTCATCTTTTTGTTATCGTTGTACGCAAAATAAGGCTAAAAATGGCCAAATTTTAAAATTTTTCTAGTTTTCCATAAGTGTTTAAGACACGAATGTAGGTTTTCCGATGGTGAGAACGAGAGTAATTTTTGACTCGACCGTGCGTGTTGAGCACTTAGCTTCGATTCCTTAACTTTTTAGGCTAAGTCTCTTAAATGAGGATGAGAAATGATAGAGTTATTTATAAGTCTCGTAATCGTCACGATCTTATGTGTAGTAATTATTAGCTTATTCTCCCAACACTTTTGCATAATAAATTGTTAATAAATATTGATTTGGCGGTTTAGTCACTATTGTTGGGTTTCTAATTTGTTTTGGTAGCTTCCATGTAATTAAATTGGGAAAACATTAAGGTATCGCCAGCGTCACGGTTTTGAAGTATTGGCACCCGAATAATCAAAAGCTTCACCTAATAATAAGATTTCAAGTGCTCACCTAAATTAAGCAAAAATTTGAAGCTCACAAGGCCGAAAAATCTATGCCCAAATTGAAAGTGAATCAAGCCTTAATCTTCGAAGCTTTAAAGATCCAAAATTCGCTTTAGCGTGAGGATATACGTCTTTGGCTAATAAAACCACCGATGAGGCGGATAATAAAAGGCAAGGCAAGACCGAAGTCATAATAAAAGCTTCATGGCGAAGTTGAATAAAAGATGGAGGTAAACCAAAGATAATAAGGCCCTTCCGTTAGGGGGCGTATAAAAGTCTTGGTAATAAGTCTCATGTTCAAAACCGTTATAAAATCGTGTTTATCGATCCTTCTTGTTGACTTAATTTTTTGACATCGTTGTCTATTGGGGTGAATTATTGATTTGATGATTTTGGTTACACCGCTAAGTTTCTATTTTTAGACTTAATCTCTATTCACGCATAAGTCAATGATGTATCCTCGTGATCATTAAAGACAAAAATAAAATATAAGAGATACCAAGTAGGAATAAGGGAGTTTAGGTTCGTAATTAACACTCATGAGATGTGTTCGTGTTGCTAACTTATAATAACAATGATCTCGTTACACGCTTAGCATGGAATTGGGTGAAAATCGAGGACGACAAAATTATTTCTAACGAAGCACTCACGTGTTCTTGTTCTATGATCCTAAAAGTCACGTTCTCGTGATGAAAACAATACATTATGTCTAAAGCACGTGTAGTAGTTTATTTAATTTTATGTCTTCAATAAATGTCATCATAAAATGAATTTTGGAAGTGCTACGATACTTAATTCTAGCATTGCGTGGGGACACGGCAATGGTTTAGTATGGGGGAGTGATGAGACTGTATTTATACATAGTCTCATCGTCCAAATCGGGCTTAAAACGCTTAAAATATCGTCAAAATACCCCAATATATGCTTGTGTTTGTTCATTGTGTATTTTAGGTATGGATATCGTGAATTCACCAAAATATCAAAGAAATCAAGCAAAAACGAACACGGGAAACGAAACCGCACAAAGAACCGGACCCGAATCATGAATTTCCAAAAAGACCCTTGAAGTTTTGAAGATTGGCAAGTTTGGTCCCTCAACTATTGAAGAATGACACTTTATACCCCTCAAATATCCATAAATATGAGTGGGGTCCCTAAAGTTTGAAGACCTTACAAGAATAGCCCTTGAAGAATGCATTAATTGCATAATTAGTCCTTGTGAAAAGTTTGCTAATATCTTGTGCCAAATTTGACAAGATGGTTAAACTTGATATCAAAGGAAAAGAAAGAAATCTGCTTGAAGTTTGTTTTGACACATATTTGGGAGTAGGGGGACTTATTTGGGCAGACACACATTCTTAAACCCTCCAACCCTGGCCTTACACGTCACCACCCCACCAATCACCACATTCCACTTCATCCACCCCCACCCTGTCAGCACTCCACTCAAATATTAACTAATTATTTTTTAAACGTAATTAGTTAATAATATATACTGGCGCCAAACATTTCCTATTCACCATCATCACCAAATTATCCCCTAATCCCTATCAAGAACCCTAATCTCTAATTTGCACAAATCAAAGGGGTATCCCTTGATTAGGTGCAGATTAGTGATTCACCATCACCTAATCCAAACCCACCCATAAAACCTACAACCCATGACTCCCCTTGGGCCCCCCAAGTCTCCCCTGCTTCACTATTTTTAGCAACAATGGCATCTTTTGACTAAATCAACGGCAAAGACTCCAAACTTGGTCCCTAAGGAGTTTTTGGACGTCCCAGATCATCTTCACAGCTGGACAACATCAACATCAATCACATGGGGCACTATTGACCAAGAATTTGAATTTTCACCAAGGGCATAAGAGGAAAATCATAGCTAGGGTTTTTCAGTTTTTTTCATGTACTAGAATGTTCCTTAATGTAGTATATAAAGGGTTCGCCTGTGAACCCTTTTTCCTTGTTCCAGTTTTATTGTATAATTTTTAACAAGTAATGAAAGTGAACGTTTTTAGCTTATACAATATTCTGTGTTCCATTAGTTTAACTGTTTCTTTTCTAAAGCAAGTAGTTCAAAAAGTTCACAAGTTGTTAGTTATTAAGTTTTTCAGAAATACGTTTTTCTTTAGTCTCAAAGAGTTATTGTTAAAAGTTTTTCAAATCTTGATGGTTATGAGAGGATGAAGTGAAAGTGGATTCTCCTCATAAAAATCAGGTTGGTGAAAAGGTTTTTGCAAAAGGTTTCAATAGATTGGTTTCAACAAAGTTTTCAAAGATTTTTCATAAAATCTGATTTTACCTCTTTTTTATATTTCACATCTTACTGTAGCAAAAGCTACAAGCCAACAGCTTGTAGCCTTTGCTACTTGTAGTTTATTTCTTTGTTTAGTGGTCTTGTGCAGGTGACTAAGAAACAAGATCCATCATTTCATTGGATTTTCTGCTTGAAGATATTGTTTTCCCCTAGTTCTGTTGTTGAACTCCAACAGGGGTCTCTACACTCTCCATAAGCCCTTGAAAGCCAAAAAGTTTCACCAGGGAAGGCATCAGCTCTATGGTAAAAGGCTTGAACCCCCTTGTGCTATATTTTTTTACTTTTTAAGTGATTTATGAGATTTTGAGTGCAACCTGTTTTTGTGGTAGAGTATCTGTTTGCTCAAGCTTATTCATGACTTATATGCATGTTAGGATAGAAAGCAATCAGTTTAAATTGATTTGGTATGTTAATTTTTAGTTTCAGAATTTTAAGGTGTGTTTGGGTCTACATATTAAGCTAGGAGTTTGATAAACTTTTTGCCTTATAGTAATCTAGACATACTTAAGAGATAGTAATAGGATTGTATTATGCTTTGTTTCATGTTTGGTTAAGTTTTTAAGAAGATTGCATGCTCATTTTTTGGTAATAATAGCTAAAATCAGAAAGTTCACTAGTAGTGCCTTGTTTTAGCTTAATTTTGCCCATCAATCTTGTTACTTGTTAGATTATAGGTCAGGATAGGTTTGTGTTTGGCTTATATGTGTATTGGTTGGATTGTGTGCAAGTGTTGAGCCCTTAAAAATCGTCCTAGAACCAATTGCATCAGCAAACAAACACCCTCAGACCCATAGCAACATACAGTAACTGTATTGCCCATTTAAGTGTGATTCTTGTATTGAGCTTGCTGTTTTTTTGTGCTTATACTGACTCCCCACACTCCACTGAGTGTGGGGGTGCCTTTGTTACCATTCAAATCCAAGTAACCAAGCTTTCCTAAGCTTAAAGTCCACCAGACTTTGATATTACACTAGCAGTGGGAACTTCATTACCCCTGCTAGTGTTTTTGTAGCGACTGCTTGCACAAAAGGACAGAAAACATCAAAGTGTCACTATCAGTTCTTCTTTTTTTTGTCTTTTGTGGTAAAATTTAGGAGTTAGGACTTCAAATTAGTTTTAAAATTTTTCTTATTTAATCTTTGATTTTTTAGTATAATTTAATTTTCAGTTACTGTTCATTTAGTATTTTTTAGGTTTAATTGTTATTTTAATTACTTTTTAATTATTCTGATTTTGTCATTTAGTGTAAAAAAGTAATATTTTTCAGATTTAAAAATTTTCTTGGATTTACAAAATTAGTTTAAGATTTTTGGTTTTAAAAATATTTACTGTTCACTTTTTAATTATTATTTTTAATTAATTTAGTATAATTAGGGTTTAATTATTAAACTGTTTTGTCTTTTAGTGTAAAATTTTACATTTTTTAAACTTTTTCAATTTTCTACTGTTCATTAGGATAATTTTGGATTTTTAAAATTGTTAAATAATTTTGACATTATTTTATTATTTTTTTGGATTATTTTAATTTAAAAATAGTTTTTAGTGATTTAAAAATAGAAAAATAGTTTTTAAAATTTAGGAAAAATACTTTTTAGTCTTTAAATAATATAAGTGACTTATTAGTTCAATAAATTAATATTTTGGGCATTTTGTTAATTATATTTAATTTTTGGGCTTTAATTAGCATTAAAAATTGAATATTTAATTAATAAAAGGTTTTAAAATATATTTGTTGGATTTTTATTCTTATTTATATTATTTAAGACTTAGTTTAATATTTTAATTAATTTTTAGGTTTTATTTTTAATTTTGTCGCGTTTTACGTATTTACGTTCGCGTTTTACGTTAATTCGTCGTAGTTTAAACGTAGTCGTAACTCGTCTTTACTTTTTTCTCTCTTTAAACCAAAAATGACACTAATCCAAACTTGATTTTATATATATTGGTACATTAATACACACACCTCCTTCGAGAACGAACCCGCATTTATTCGATTCTTCGGTTTTCCTAAATCGTCGAGTTTAATACTTGCCGCATTTATACGTTGTTTTCCTAAACGCGTATTTCTACGTCTATCATTTTGGCGCCGCTCCGGGGAGGTGTTTAGTGTGCCATTATTATTAGTATCGTGTTTGTGTGAGTAGTGCGCCTTTGCTTTTCAATTTTTTGAAAAGCGTGAATATCGTACATACTCATTTTTGTTATTTTTCCTTATTATATTATAGTATCCAAATAAATCGTGTTTAGTTTTCCTAAATTAAACACACAACAATCTTTACTATATTGTAGATATATTGGTTTTCGTTTTTTATTGTGAATATATTATTACTATATTGTACTACGTAAGAACAATAAATATACAAGTACTCCAAAAGCGTGAAAACGCAACCTTGATTCGAGATTTCATCACTCGATCATTGTATTCGAATCTAAAGCAAAAGTTTAAAGGCAAAATAGATAAATACTTTCGTGAGGCTTAATTTCAATTAACACAAACTATAAGGTGGGTATAAGGCGGTTGTATTTCACGACCTAAAGGAAAAAGGCTCTTAAGTGCTTCGCGCCGCCTCGTTTCCTCCGCTTGCTTGTGCGTGTTTTGAGAAAGAGAGCTAATCGAGGGTTTGCCGCCCAAGTATTATCTACGTATATTATATTTGCTTGTGTTTTCAAGATTAAACCCTCTTGAACGTTTTGGTGTTCCACCAACGTTCTAAAGTCATCGAGAACGTTCACTCCACGTGATCGTTTTCATTCTTTGAGGCTCCTTTAATCGAGAAAGTCGATTCGAGGAGAGATTTGTAGATTTGTTTCTACGTAATACATTCAAAAACCCAAAAAAAAATCAAAAACCAATCAAAAACCAAAAAAAATTGAAAAATCGAAAAACCGCAAAAAGAATCTTCTTTGCTACCACCCATTCTACGCTTAGTGCATGCGCACTCGATCGAAGGACTATTCCAATTCTAGTGAAGCTTCGAATCGACGCAATCGTAATCGAAGGAATCGACGACGTAGACGAGAATTAGAAACCGACGTTCCTAATATCGTTGTTGAAGAGACCTTAGACGAGATGGCCGACAATCGTTCGATGATGGAATTGCTCCAAGCGCCCACCGAGGGTTATGGAGACGCGATCGTAATTCCCGCTATCGAAGCGGAGAATTTTGAGATCAAGAGCGGAATGCTTTCGTTGATCCAAGCTACGAAGTTTCGAGGTCGTGAAGCCGACAATCCTCACGACCATATTCGGAATTTTGATCGTCTTTTGGCCACGAGCAAGTTTAAGAACGTCGACACCGATGTCGTCAAGCTTATGCTTTTTCCTTACTCGCTCGATGGTGCCGCCAAGGATTGGTACGAGAAAGAGACACCTAATTTGATAGTTACGTGGAAGGATCTCGTTTCCAAGTTCGTTAATTATTTTTTCCCACCGTCTAAGACAACGTTTTTCAAAAACGAGATTACAAAATTTGAGCAAAAACCGCATGAATCTTTTAGAGACGCGTGGGATCGCTTTAAGGAATTGCTTAGGCAATGTCCTCACCATGGTTTTTCCGAGTTGCACCAAATCGATACGTTTTACAACGGTCTTAATTTTCACGAACAAGACTCGTTGAATTCCGCCGCCGGTGGCAACTTTTTGTGTAAGACTCTGAAAGATGCATTGATAATTATCGAGAACCGATCCAAGGTTTACCAACTCCGCAATGCACCGAGTGTTGCCAATGTCGCCAATGTTAGTAGTTCTAATCGCGACATTGAGAGAGTTGATGCGAAAGTCGATAAGTTGACGAATGTGTTCACGTCTTTTCTCGTTGAGATGCAAAAGAAAGACGCTCCCGCTACGGTGAAAGCGGTTGAGGTTTCGTGTACGTTTTGTGGTGGACCTCATAATTATTACGAGTGTGCGGCTACGGATGGCCAAACGTCGAATGTGAGTGCGTTAAATGGAAACAACAATTTTTCAAATCAAAATAACGCCGGTCCATCACAACAAGGAAATTATAACCAAGGCAACAATTTTCAAAATCGAAACAATTTTCAAGGAAATAATCAACAAGGAAATTTTTCGAATCAAAATCAAGGAGGTTATAATCAAGGTCGTAATATAACTTGGCAAAATCGAGACAATAACCAAAACTCGAATTTTTCAAACAACAACAATCAAGGTAACAATTTTTCAAATGGTAATCAAGGAAATTTTCAAAGAAGTAATCAAAACCAAGGGAACTTTAATTCAAATCAAAATAGTTCGTCAAACGATTTTCAAAATTACATGAAAACGAATGAGGCTAATATGAGACGATTAGAGGGAGAAATTGGTACTTTGAAAAATGACTTTTCTAATACTTTGAAATTACAAAACACGAAGATTGAGCAAGGGCAAATTGATATTAAAAAGATGTTTTCGGCCATTATGAACAAAGTCTCGGGTTCGTCATCGAGTTCGTTACCTAGTGACACCGTTGCTAATCCGAAAGAACAATGTAAAGCCGCCTCGTCTCGTGAGAAAGGTCGTGTGATTACCCCTAACCTTGAAGGATTCCGTGTTGTTTATCCCTCTCAACCCTCGACTTCTAAAACGTCTTCTTGTTCTAAAGTCGATGGGGTGAACGTGGCGACCAAGGAAAAGAGTGCACACCCTCATGTACCTCAAATTCCATCCACTGTTCAAAAAGAGAGCTTTGTCGACCTTACCAAAGTAACCCTTGAAGAAACTTGTGCTTCGATCCTTCTTAAAAAACCCAAAAGGCGTATGCCGAGAAAGGAAAAGGATCCGGGCCAATTTCTACTACCTTGTGATTTTTCCGAGATTGAGGGATGTTTAGCCCTTGCCGATTTAGGTGCTAGCATCAATCTCATGCCTCATTCTCTTTGGAAATTGATGAGATTGCCTTCGCTTACCCCCACGAACATGACTATCGAGCTTGCAAATTGTACACCTTTAATACCAATTGGAATAGCCGAGGATGTCTATGTTAGGATTGGAAAGTTTGTTTTTCCCACGGATTTCGTTATATCCGATTACGAGTGTGACCCTAAATGTCCCATTATTTTAGGCCGACCATTCTTATCGACGGCTAGAACCGTAATCGACGTTCACGAGGGGAGACTTACTATGAGATATGGGGATGAGAAAATAGACTTTTTCGCTAGAAAATCCCAAGGGTTTAATGAGAATGAAAAAACCGAGGTTTCAAAACCTAATGATTCAAACTCTAATGATTTCAAAATGTTTACTTTAGCGGAAAGAATGAAGCTTGATGCATGTTTTGAAAGAATTAAGAAAAACGGTTTTAAAGATGATGATTTTGATGATAAAGAATACGTGTACCTAATTCAAAAGGGTATGTGTAAATTTATGGATGAAAACTCACTTTGGGGTGTTTTTAGCGAAACAAGTGAACCGCCAATTCCGAAGGGTGACGTTAATGCCATCACGACAATGACCAAAATGGATTCGTCTTCACCACCTTCGAAGGACCACGTCTTTGAGGCTTCAACTTCTAACTCCATCGAAGTGCCTCCTTTTCCTAGCCCAACACCCGTTGAGGCTAAAGGGTTTATCGACATCGATCCTCTCGTCTTAGAAAAGTCACCTAAGCCTAGTCATTTGACTTGTAAGTCCATGGTTGTGAGTGCTCACATCGACTCTTTCTTTGACGATGACGATGGCGATTTTGCCGAGATTTATCACGTACTTCGAAATCCACATGCCATTTTTGATTCTCCTAAGAAGAAACATGTGAAGTACGATGATTACGAGTTTGATCCCGAGATTGAGGAAATCATTGAACGAGAGCTAGCTCTTATGCATTCACTTCCACCTACGAGTGAGGTCGACCTTTCCAAAATCGAGGATGAACTTAATGAGTTGGAACGTCTTATTTTCGATGACGAACCAACTCATGTGACCACTAAGAATCCAATTCTCGAGGAGTTACCTTATCAACACTCCTCATTTGAGAATGACGTTTACCACATTCGTGAGGATCTAACTTATCAACGATCCCCACAAAAGAATGATGGTTTCGTGCTTGATCGTGATCTTTTCGAGAGAGTTTCTAAGATACTCAAGGAGGGAAATGACAAACCTTGGTTTGACAAGCCTATCTTTGATGAAGAAATCGATGAGATCGACGTTCATGAGGATGACGAGTATGTAGACCCCGAGGGGGCGGTGTTCTTTATTGACAAAAGTTTTGAGAACTTATATAATCCGCCACCCCCTCCCACCAAAGACTTAAATGTGAGGATTTTTAGCGCGACTAATTTTCAATTTGACACGCCAAATATTTTCGACATTATCAAATCGGGTTTTCATAAAGAGTTTTTGAACGATGAAAAAGGAAAAGATTTTAAAAATGTTTTAAAAGATTTTTCTACATGTTTAACTCCGTCATCACCGCGTTTCATGAGTGCTACCACCTCGTCTACTCCTTTTGACGATGGTTGGTGTGGTCTTAGTATGGGGGAAGCCCCAAATGTTCCTTCACACTTTACCACCGAGGACGAGATTTAAGATCCCGGAATTGCTTGTAAAGGGAAATCTCGGTCTTCCACCGATGCAATAAATGGAAATCTTATCTATTTGCTTGGTGTGAGTCTACCTCGAGTAGCTCATAAGTTTGACTTACCCATTGCCCCACCTTTCTACTTCTTATCTCTTTTCTTCTACCCCATTGGGGTTTGTGTTGGAGTGGCATTGTTTCGTCTTTCATCCGAAAACGAGGACGTTATCTTTGACCCCGGTATACGTTTATCGGGTTTTTAAAGTACTCCATGTACTTTTGGGCCTTGTTTATCATGTAAGCCCCACTAAAAATGACCATACCAAGATTATCCCTAAATGATCACATTTATGGGGATTCGAGTCGAGCTTTTGACTCGGTTATCAAAAACAAGGTGCCTCGTGGGGGATTCTCATGCTTATCCTTGTATATATTATTGCTTTCTTAGTTAATGTAACAAGGGGACTTGTGCTCTTCCAACCTTTGTTTCGTGGTTGTTTGTGATTATGATCTATTAGGTTCATCGTCATCATTGAAGCCTCTCGTGTTCGTTTTACGGATCACTCGAGCTTCGATCGTTGCCTTTGGAGATTCCGATATCCGATGTATCCTTTTATGTTCTAACGTTTATCTTATTAGCATAATTCATAAACGGCTATAGGTTATTCGTTTTACCCTATCCATGCTCGAGATTGAGCATTCGACTTCGTCTCTAGTATGGGGGTGTTTACACCCCTAGACTCGAAACATTGAGGACAATGTTTAGTTTTAGTATGGGGGGTGAGTAGATACTTCACCTTGCTTACGTCAACACGCAATCCAATATTCATCTTTTTGTTATTGTTGTACGCAAAATAAGGCTAAAAATGGCCAATTTTAAAATTTTTCTAGTTTTCCATAAGTGTTTAAGACACGAATGTAGGTTTTCCGATGGTGAGAACGAGAGTAATTTTTGACTCGACCGTGCGTGTTGAGCACTTAGCTTCGATTCCTTAACTTTTTAGGCTAAGTCTCTTAAATGAGGATGAGAAATGATAGAGTTATTTATAAGTCTCGTAATCGTCACGATCTTATGTGTAGTAATTATTAGCTTATTCTCCCAACACTTTTGCATAATAAATTGTTAATAAATATTGATTTGGCGGTTTAGTCACTATTGTTGGGTTTCTAATTTGTTTTGGTAGCTTCCATGTAATTAAATTGGGAAAACATTAAGGTATCGCCAGCGTCACGGTTTTGAAGTATTGGCACCCGAATAATCAAAAGCTTCACCTAATAATAAGATTTCAAGTGCTCACCTAAATTAAGCAAAAATTTGAAGCTCACAAGGCCGAAAAATCTATGCCCAAATTGAAAGTGAATCAAGCCTTAATCTTCGAAGCTTTAAAGATCCAAAATTCGCTTTAGCGTGAGTATATACGTCTTTGGCTAATAAAACCACCGATGAGGCGGATAATAAAAGGCAAGGCAAGACCAAAGTCATAATAAAAGCTTCATGGCGAAGTTGAATAAAAGATGGAGGTAAACCAAAGATAATAAGGCCCTTCCGTTAGGGGGCGTATAAAAGTCTTGGTAATAAGTCTCATGTTCAAAACCGTTATAAAATCGTGTTTATCGATCCTTCTTGTTGACTTAATTTTTTGACATCGTTGTCTATTGGGGTGAATTATTGATTTGATGATTTTGGTTACACCGCTAAGTTTCTATTTTTAGACTTAATCTCTATTCACGCATAAGTCAATGATGTATTCTCGTGATCATTAAAGACAAAAATAAAATATAAGAGATATCAAGTAGGAATAAGGGAGTTTAGGTTCGTAATTAACACTCATGAGATGTGTTCGTGTTGCTAACTTATAATAACAATGATCTCGTTACACGCTTAGCATGGAATTGGGTGAAAATCGAGGACGACAAAATTATTTCCAACGAAGCACTCACGTGTTCCTGTTCTATGATCCTAAAAGTCACGTTCTCGTGATGAAAACAATACATTATGTCTAAAGCACGTGTAGTAGTTTATTTAATTTTATGTCTTCAATAAATGTCATCATAAAATGAATTTTGGAAGTGCTACGATACTTAATTCTAGCATTGCGTGGGGACACGGCAATGGTTTAGTATGGGGGAGTGATGAGACTGTATTTATACATAGTCTCATCGTCCAAATCGGGCTTAAAACGCTTATAATATCGTCAAAATACCCCAATATATGCTTGTGTTTGTTCATTGTGTATTTTAGGTATGGATATCGTGAATTCACCAAAAGATCAAAGGAATCAAGCAAAAACGAACACGGGAAACGAAACCGCACAAAGAACCGGACCCGAATCATGAATTTCCAAAAAGACCCTTGAAGTTTTGAAGATTGGCAAGTTTGGTCCCTCAACTATTGAAGAATGACACTTTATACCCCTCAAATATCCATAAATATGAGTGGGGTCCCTAAAGTTTGAAGACCTTACAAGAATAGCCCTTGAAGAATGCATTAATTGCATAATTAGTCCTTGTGAAAAGTTTGCTAATATCTTGTGCCAAATTTGACAAGATGGTTAAACTTGATATCAAAGGAAAAGAAAGAAATCTGCTTGAAGTTTGTTTTGACACATATTTGGGAGTAGGGGGACTTATTTGGGCAGACACACATTCTTAAACCCTCCAACCCTGGCCTTACACGTCACCACCCCACCAATCACCACATTCCACTTCATCCACCCCCACCCAGTCAGCACTCCACTCAAATATTAACTAATTATTTTTTAAACGTAATTAGTTAATAATATATACTGGCGCCAAACATTTCCTATTCACCATCATCACCAAATTATCCCCTAATCCCTATCAAGAACCCTAATCTCTAATTTGCACAAATCAAAGGGGTATCCCTTGATTAGGTGCAGATTAGTGATTCACCATCACCTAATCCAAACCCACCCATAAAACCTACAACCCATGACTCCCCTTGGGCCCCCCAAGTCTCCCCTGCTTCACTATTTTTAGCAACAATGGCATCTTTTGACTAAATCAACGGCAAAGACTCCAAACTTGGTCCCTAAGGAGTTTTTGGACGTCCCAGATCATCTTCACAGCTGGACAACATCAACATCAATCACATGGGGCACTATTGACCAAGAATTTGAATTTTCACCAAGGGCATAAGAGGAAAATCATAGCTAGGGTTTTTCAGTTTTTTTCATGTACTAGAATGTTCCTTAATGTAGTATATAAAGGGTTCGCCTGTGAACCCTTTTTCCTTGTTCCAGTTTTATTGTATAATTTTTAACAAGTAATGAAAGTGAACGTTTTTAGCTTATACAATATTCTGTGTTCCATTAGTTTAACTGTTTCTTTTCTAAAGCAAGTAGTTCAAAAAGTTCACAAGTTGTTAGTTATTAAGTTTTTCAGAAATACGTTTTTCTTTAGTCTCAAAGAGTTATTGTTAAAAGTTTTTCAAATCTTGATGGTTATGAGAGGATGAAGTGAAAGTGGATTCTCCTCATAAAAATCAGGTTGGTGAAAAGGTTTTTGCAAAAGGTTTCAATAGATTGGTTTCAACAAAGTTTTCAAAGATTTTTCATAAAATCTGATTTTACCTCTTTTTTATATTTCACATCTTACTGTAGCAAAAGCTACAAGCCAACAGCTTGTAGCCTTTGCTACTTGTAGTTTATTTCTTTGTTTAGTGGTCTTGTGCAGGTGACTAAGAAACAAGATCCATCATTTCATTGGATTTTCTGCTTGAAGATATTGTTTTCCCCTAGTTCTGTTGTTGAACTCCAACAGGGGTCTCTACACTCTCCATAAGCCCTTGAAAGCCAAAACGTTTCACCAGGGAAGGCATCAGCTCTATGGTAAAAGGCTTGAACCCCCTTGTGCTATATTTTTTTACTTTTTAAGTGATTTATGAGATTTTGAGTGCAACCTGTTTTTGTGGTAGAGTATCTGTTTGCTTAAGCTTTTTCATGACTTATATGCATGTTAGGATAGAAAGCAATCAGTTTAAATTGATTTGGTATTGATTTGGTATGTTAATTTTTAGTTTCAGAATTTTAAGGTGTGTTTGGGTCTACATATTAAGCTAGGAGTTTGATAAACTTTTGGCCTTATAGTAATCTAGACATACTTAAGAGATAGTAATAGGATTGTATTATGCTTTGTTTCATGTTTGGTTAAGTTTTTAAGAAGATTGCATGCTCATTTTTTGGTAATAATAGCTAAAATCAGAAATTTCACCAGTAGTGCCTTGTTTTAGCTTAATTTTGCCCATCAATCTTGTTACTTGTTAGATTATAGGTCAGGATAGGTTTGTGTTTGGCTTATATGTGTATTGGTTGGATTGTGTGCAAGTGTTGAGCCCTTAAAAATCGTCCTAGAACCAATTGCATCAGCAAACAAACACCCTCAGACCCATAGCAACATACAGTAACTGTATTGCCCATTTAAGTGTGATTCTTGTATTGAGCTTGCTGTTTTTTTGTGCTTATACTGACTCCCCACACTCCACTGAGTGTGGGGGTGCCTTTGTTACCATTCAAATCCAAGTAACCAAGCTTTCCTAAGCTTAAAGTCCACCAGACTTTGATATTACACTAGCAGTGGGAACTTCATTACCCCTGCTAGTGTTTTTGTAGCCACTGCTTGCACAAAAGGACAGAAAACATCAAAGTGTCACTATCAGTTCTTCTTTTTTTTGTCTTTTGTGGTAAAATTTAGGAGTTAGGACTTCAAATTAGTTTTAAAATTTTTCTTATTTAATCTTTGATTTTTTAGTATAATTTAATTTTCAGTTACTGTTCATTTAGTATTTTTTAGGTTTAATTGTTATTTTAATTACTTTTTAATTATTCTGATTTTGTCATTTAGTGTAAAAAAGTAATATTTTTCAGATTTAAAAATTTTCTTGGATTTACAAAATTAGTTTAAGATTTTTGGTTTTAAAAATATTTACTGTTCACTTTTTAATTATTATTTTTAATTAATTTAGTATAATTAGGGTTTAATTATTAAACTGTTTTGTCTTTTAGTGTAAAATTTTACATTTTTTAAACTTTTTCAATTTTCTACTGTTCATTAGGATAATTTTGGATTTTTAAAATTGTTAAATTAATTTTGACATTATTTTATTATTTTTTTGGATTATTTTAATTTAAAAATAGTTTTTAGTGATTTAAAAATAGAAAAATAGTTTTTAAAATTTAGGAAAAATACTTTTTAGTCTTTAAATAATATAAGTGACTTATTAGTTCAATAAATTAATATTTTGGGCATTTTGTTAATTATATTTAATTTTTGGGCTTTAATTAGCATTAAAAATTGAATATTTAATTAATAAAAGGTTTTAAAATATATTTGTTGGATTTTTATTCTTATTTATATTATTTAAGACTTAGTTTAATATTTTAATTAATTTTTAGGTTTTATTTTTAATTTTGTCGCGTTTTACGTATTTAAGTTCGCGTTTTACGTTAATTCGTCGTAGTTTAAACGTAGTCGTAACTCGTCTTTACTTTTTTCTCTCTTTAAACCAAAAACGACACTAATCCAAACTTGATTTTATATATATTGGCACATTAATACACACACCTCCTTCGAGAACGAACCCGCATTTATTCGATTCTTCGGTTTTCCTAAATCGTCGAGTTTAATACTTGCCGCATTTATACGTTGTTTTCCTAAACGCGTATTTCTACGTCTATCAAGCACCAAGGGCCTTGAATGAAACATTGTCTACTTTATTAACAGATAATAAATTTGTCAAGGGCTCTATCGATAAAACACTCTTTACCTTCAAGGATAAAAGTGATTTTATCATTGTATATATTTATGTGGATGAGATCATCTTTGCGGTCAACAAATGTTAATCTTAGTAAACGCTTTGCTAAATTAATGACCAAGAAATATGAGATGAGTATGATGGGTGAATTAACTTATTTTTGGGTTTTCAAATTAAACAATGTCCTAAAGGAATTTCTATTTGTCAAGAAAAGTATGTCAAGGATTTACTTAAACAATATGACTTGACTGATTGTGCATCAATGAAATGCCCCATGCTTCTACCCAATAACTTGGGCCCTGATAAGAGACTCTGTTAATGAGACTATGTATAGAGGCATGATTGGGTGAATCATGTATCTCACAACCAGTCGTCCAGATATCCAGTTCTCCACATGTCTCTGTGCAAGGTACCAAGCTAACCCAAAAGAATCCCATCTAGTAATTGTCAAGAAAATTTTCAAGTACCTCAATGGAACACCTTCATTAGGTACGTTGTATCCCAAAGAATTAGGCTTTGATATCAAAGCTTACTCAGACTCAGACTATGCAGGATGATGTTTGATAGAAAAAGCACCTATGGAAGCTGTCAAATCCTTGGAGGAAAGTTAGTTGGTTGGAGTGCAAAGAAGCAAAACTCTGTGGCTATGTCATTAGCTGAAGCTGAATATGTTGCAGCTGCAAGTTGCTGTGCATAGGTGCTTTGGATGAAAATTCAGTTGGCTGACTATGAGATTTTCTATGACAAAGTACCAATCTTTTTGTACAACATAAGTGCTATTGCAATCTCAAACAACCTTATGCTTCATTCTTGAACTAAACACATTGATATCATGTATCATTTTATTAGGGATCACATCTTGAAGGGAGATATTGAGCTGCATTTTGTTCCCACTGAGCTGCAACTAGCTGATCTTTTTACTAAGCCTTTGGCCGAACCTTCGTTCAACAGGCTAGTTGCTGAGTTGTGTATGCTCAATATTAGTAAGTCTGTGGCTGATAAGCAATGTGATATTAATGAAGTCTGAGTAAATATTAAATTTCTAAAGTAACTAGGTAGTTACAATCAAAGTAAATGTTAAAAACATTCCAAATATTTAATTAGTACTTTTTCGAATAACGAGGACACAAATAGTTTTGAAAGGTCAAGGGTCCCACAACTGATACTGTTTCTTTTCTACTACGCATTTAATGCAATTGAAAAACCGTTTTCAAACTTTGAATATATAAATCATTTTGGGATTTTTTCACCATCACACTATCATTATCTTTCACACATATTTCTCTCTCTAACATCTCTAAAAAACTCTCTCATCGTCATCACCATCATCTCTAATGGATTTTTCCGTACCAAAAGCCTAAAATGTTTCGTTCGAACTCAACGAAACATTTTGGCTTCCAACAACTCGAAAGGATGGCTCAAAGCTCCTAACGATTCATACTTTGATCTGGTAAATTTTATGAAGAATTGTGACGTAGGTGAAGCATTTACTAGATCTCCTCCCACTCTTTACCAAGAATACCTTAGGGAATTTTGGTACTCGGCTAAAGTAATTGATGACAACACTATCTCTTTCCATATCTATTGCATCCAAGAACCATTTTCTTTCACTGTGGACGACTTCTCTTCACTCGCTGGACTGAAGCATGGAGATGACTACCTTAAATCTGTTGATAAAAAGGCTGCTAAAGATGCCCTTGCCACACTTTACCCTGTTTCTGACACTAACCCAGCCTTCACCCTTTCTGAAGTAGTCAACAGATCCCCTTTAAAAATAAAATATTTCTCACACATGTGGAGAAACCTATTTTCTCACATAGTCAAGTCATTAGGAGGAATGCAAGGATCTTAGGACCAGCTGTCCTTCAACAGTCAAACCATTGCGTATGGGTTGATATGGGGAGTTAACATAGATGTGGGGAGTATCCTGTTTTCCAATCTAGTTGAAAACCTGAAAGGTGCAAAGGACGGATCAAGAGAAAAGAACAGATGCTACACTCGATTTCTCTCTCTCATCTTTCAGAACCTTCTTGTAGATTGTTACATCAACTCTGAACTCACATCCACGAAGCCATATCATCTTACAGGGGTTGTATACAAGATGATTGGACCTAATGATGTGCCAATGACTGCACATATGAAGGAAGTAGCTGCAAGATAACCATATGATCCTAAGTCTTTGATCCCTTCCTTCGAGAAGGTGAATACAACTAGAGTGTCTGGTTAGTCTGTGTCTTTGACTCTGGGCAACACTCTAAGCTGTCCAAAGCAACAACTGACCATCAAGCTAAGGAGAAGTCTATCCTCACTTCTTCCCAAACCTAAGTTGATAAAAATGTCAGGCAAAAGAAGAAGGGTACCAAAAAGACTCCCTCCGTTCCAAAGCTTGCTAAGGAACTAGAGAAGACAGCTGAAAAACAATCTGAGTCTAGTGTCTCCAATTCAACAGAGATAACAAGATACCAGCCTGAAAACACTAATATCTCAAAGGTAATCAATCAATCATTTTTAGAGGTACACAAGCAGCCACTCTCAAAAGTCTGTAGGTGAGAGTGGTGAAGTTAGGGCTATCCTCGACCCATAGAAGTCTGTGTTTGCACTTTGAATTTTATTTTAAGACTACTGTACATCATTTCCATGCACCAGGGAATGATTCATTTGTGTTTCCAAATCACCCCGATGACCCTGCACCTTCAAGACAGTACACATGCAAATAATAACCTGTGCACATATATGTCTCAACCTAGAGTGCCTGTACCTCACACAGCCTCTAGGTTCCCTCATTAAAAAGAGTTCTAAAATTTCTATACTTTTAGGGGGAGCTGAATAATCACCCTCAGCTTTCCTAGGGGCAGCGTAACAGGCGGTTATATAAAAGATTCCCAAAGGATTTATCCTTTTTTGGGGGGGGGGGGGGGCTGAATAATCATCCTCATCTTTCCTAGGGGCAGCGTAACAGGCGATCATAAACTTATATAATTCACAAACAAAGAGTCCCAAAGGATTTATCCTTTAGGGGGGGGGGGCTGAATAATCATCCTCAGTATTCCTAGCGGTAGCGAATGGCGATCCTAACCATATACTAATTCACACTTAAAAGAATCCCAAGGATTTATCATTTGGAGAGGCTGAATAATCATCCTCAGCCTCTCTAGGACAGTGTACTGGTGACCATTCCTCTTTTTTAATTCACCTGTTACTAACAAAAGCAAATTGCAAGATACACAATCATCTACTTTGGCTTTTCCCTCTACGATTGACAACTCTAAGGCAATTGAAGCCACTCTTGTATCTGAAGAAGATGCATGGATAACCTCTCTAAAGCAACCTATCCTAGATGCAGCAGTACAAGAGTATGAGGATGACATTATGGACCTCATTGAAGATTTCTCTGAACCAGAGTCAATGCCAAATGATGAAATCCTCATAGATGATGATCTTATAGAAGAGGATGAGGATCAAACCAATCATGATGATATATCACCACCTCCTCCGCCTCCTCCCAAAGTTTTATTAGTTGATTCCACTATAGCTGAAACTTCAAACACATGCAAGGATGATGTGCCTATCACACTTGTGCATGATATTGTCGTAGCCAAGAAGCCTACAAAGGCTGTTAAGTATTGTCCTTATGATGCAACAACATAATTTCTTTTGTTTGATCATCCATAACGGCTCAACTTTGATCTTGTTCCTAGGGAATATGGATATGAGCATTAGGCATTGAACATTCACTATTTGAAGCCTTACTACCATCCATCCGACATGGAGAGACTCTCTAGGAAGTTGGATCGCATTGGCTCAAAAGTCAAGTCATTTACCTCCAATTTTCCAAGCATCATCACAAAGGTTGTCAAGGATGCCCTTGAGGAGCCTATCGAGGAAGGAACTCGCAAAGGTGTTGCTCAGGGTCTCAATCACTTATCCACAAGAATCAAAGATGCCATCATCACTGAAGTTCCAAACATGTTTCCAACCTATGAACTTGTTATGCACAAAGAATTTGAAGTTGTATATAATCGACAAAGTCATCATGTAAAGTATTTGGCTGACCATGTAAGTCGATTTGTTAACTAAAACTGTAACAGGCTACTGAGAATCTCTCGCTGTTTTAGACATGTGCAGAAGAACATGGCCCTGTTTGTGGAAGATATTACTAGGTACCTTCAGACACGCTCAACTAAACGTTTGAAGAAGCAAGCTGAACGTGAGGGGGAGAAATCAATGTTAAAACTTGAACTTGTCAAGACCAACAATGGTACAACTGACACTACAATCCTTACTCTCCAAGTCATTTAACCAACTGTTATACCTGATGATTATGAAGTTAAGGGGAAGCAACAACCAAATGAACAAGCTGATCAATCACAGGTCCTAACTCTGGTCAACACCAAAGAGCCTGTTGACTATGATGAACAAACTGCTAAGAAACTCAAAATTGTTGTTAGTTCTCTGCCAAAGGCTATGCAAAACCAAGCTCAAATGGCTTTTACAAAGTATGTAGGAGATCTTGGACAATCAACACTATTATCCTTAGTCTCGAAGAAATGAAAGAAATTAGCTGTTGTATACTCAGACGCCAAGCTAAAGAAAATAGCTGCGATGCTAGAGACTAGATGATCGTCATCTAAACTATCTCAATTTTCCACCTTTAAGGTTGTGGGTGAGAAACCACTAACAACTGAGGAGATTGAAACACAACTAAATGAACTCAAAAGGCTGGATGAGATAAAGAAGGCCAAATAATTGAATGAGGCCAAGATAAGGAAAATGACACCTCAACAAAGAGAGGAACAAAGAAAGCTATTAAGACAAATGGAGCAAAAACGCACAGAGGCACTCAAGAAAATTAAAGCTGACGATGATGCTTGTGTTAACACAAGACTTCACTTAGGGAAAATCACTAAGTTCAAATACACCATTCAAAAATTAACTCACAAAGCACATATGGTAATTTGGAGAGATAATAAACATGCCAACATGGACATATTTGAAAACTTCAAATTAAAAACACTTGGTCTGTCTGAATGGTTTGAATTAAAGAAATTGGCTGAAAAGAAGTCTGGACAAGCAAATCTAGGACTTTTGAAAACTCTGAAAGCCAAGTTCAACTAGGTGAAAGAAACGGCTGCCAAGCTTAAAGTTAAACCCCCTCCACTGCTGTTCGAACAAGACTTACTAAAGAGTGAAAGAAAAAGAAAAAGGTTAAACCAATTTCTCAAAGAACAATTTGTTACATAAGACACCCAAGTTGATGGCATGTACAAGAACCTCATCCTACCTAAGAAAATTTAAGGTCCAATCAACGGTCACACATATACAAAGCCTGAAAAAGGGATGACATACATGAACAAGGGATGCCAGTATTGCTTTCAAAGAGAAAATAAGTTGGGGTTGGCTTCCACTGTACAACTGATATGTATGAAAAAATGTCTTACGATCAACACTGAATATGCTCAAGTGTTTGCAAATGAACTTCGGGCTATTCTTGATTCAAGAAATGATATAGCTGAAGCTGAAGAAAAAACCCCAGAAATGATGATTATTAAAGAAAGCACAACCTCTTTGTATTTTCATAAACTTTGTTGTACTTACCTTTTTGTACTTGTAATCGTTTAAAGTTTCAATGAATTATGAAGTATGTTTGTTAGATATGTTATGTGTAAGAAGAAGCTATTATCTCACTTACTATAACTTATTTAAATCTAGCTGTATTTATGTTTAAATATGGGGAGATTATTGGGAAACTAAGCCTGTTAGATTTCTCTTAGTCATAGATTTAAACGTAAATAATCTGTGTGTTATAAACTTACCCGTGCCAAGGAGACAAACAAGTATCAAAAGACTCACATAGAACTAAGTCTCTGTGTGCAACCACATAGGAGTCCATGTCAGAGACATTGTAAAGGAAGTCGAAGATTACTTGAATACATACTCATTAGCTGTGATGGATAACAACCAAGATGTATCAGGGACTCTCAGTGGTTGAATGTTAATAGGGGTGGCAATACCCTGTTAACACTCAGTACACTTTGGACAGCCCTTAGTATTTAGGCGGGACAAATAGTAGCTTTGAATTAAAGTAGCCTAAAGTATGAGGTTATGAAGAAAAGGGAATCTGTTTCCTTAAAGCCTTGTAGCAGCTTACCATGAATAGAAGAACATCTTGTGACAGATGTCTGACCTCATGTGTCTTATTAAGTCGCTATCAACCGAGCCATCAATGTCAACCTCGTACCACTATAAATAAGGAATGTAGTATAGATTTAATGTTGTTCACTTTGTTAGATCCATAACATTAACTCTCTCGAACTTAAAGAAGAATCAGTTGTGCCTGTGTTCTTAAGTTTGTAAGTAAACTTGTATCCTATGCAAGTTTACTTGTCCAAATAGTACACAACACATTGTCATCAAACTGTGTGATCCATAACACATTGTAATACTTGTTATACAATAATAAAGTCTTACGTTTGAAAAGTATTACTTGTGTTAATTATCCTTTTAAGTCGTTTCAGTTAGGTATTAGGGACTTTCACTTTAGCTCATTGCGAAGCTCTTTTCGAGGAGAACGAAAAGCTACTAACTACGCCGAATATATATAACATATACATATATTAAAGTATGTCCAAAGTATGAAAAAACCGTTTTGCAACTATCATTTTTCCAACAATAAATGCCACTTACCGAATTTACTTACCTCGATGTTCTGATTTAATTGGTAGACTTATTTATTTCTACATGACGGAGAAAATAATTTTTGTCTGTCTACATCATCACATGCTCAATATTGTTTACTATCTATCCTTATAAACAGGCTCGGTCAACATATATTTTCGACAGAATACCACACTATTTTTAAATATCGCTTTATAATTATTTTAGTTCTGGTTGTTGCGATATGCCCTGTTTATCGCAAGACATGTTTAGATTCTTTTGTAAAACATGTTGTTTATTGTAAAGAACTTTCGGATTTAAGTGCCGACTTGATTTTGTTAAGAATGTTCTTTTTGACTTACGTAGGCATGTCGAGACCTCTATGAAATTCTTGAGTAACCGTCATGTGGAAGATCCACACACATTCTGCTTTAATGGGGCGAAGGAAAACATGCATGCATTGATTTTACCGATGTTTCTTTTGCGTAGGATTAAGCTGTCGGGGTTTTATAATTGACATTCTACTTTAGAAGTTGTCTTGTGCAAAGTGACTAAACACGAGAAAAATATGTTGATAACCAACACCTATGTATTCTTTTCGCGTTTGATACATTTGATTTTTTTCACCGGAGACAGTGAAGCTATTTATCAATATATAACATGTTATAATCAATAATCTTTTAACACGTACAACGACCGTACGCAATAAAATTTAGTTTGTTATATAAAAAGAGCTAGCGATGCATATTATTTTCAATTTATTTTCTCCTACTATTTGAATAATAATTATCAAATAAAAATACTAACTATATAAGTTATTTAAGTATTTTATGGCTTTTTTATTTTTTTTAAATTTGCTTGTTTTATTTACTCATTCTAAAGTGTAAACATACAAGCCTTTAGTTCTTTGACTCTCAAACACTGGACTATCAATTTCAGCCCACTTTGAATCTCGATAAATATCGGGTTGTCAAATGTTGTTTTATGTGTAAATGGGATACAATCCAATAATTCAAGTTGATGAAAAATCGTTTTGGACCCATGATAGGGTACAAAATAGCTCGAATATCGTTTATAACATTTTAAAGACAGTTGTGAATACTACTAACATGTAACAAAAAGAAAAGAAAAAAAAGATTTGAATGTTTGAGTAAATAAGTCATAAGTTCATTTACAATTCTTACTAAAAATACTGGACCGTCTATTATATGCATTTAGATTTTTAACGAACACTCAAATGACATCCAAAAAAAATGCATAACGTCAAGGTTTCTTTGCTAATATAAGTTGTCAATAACTTTAATCCGTAACTTTTAAATACTACAGTATATATTTACAATGGTTTAGCAAAGTTAGTCAAAAGATACTTTGAAATAACAAAGTGTCGAGTTCGATTCTTTCGACTAGCCTTTCTAAAGCATCTTTTTTTTTTACCTCTCGAACTCAAAAGTCCGGGTCTTGGCTAGAATTTTATACGATTTTTGAAACCCACAGCAAAGTGCGGCTATACGTATTGCCACAGAGTAATATATACGTACATGTTTTCGAGTTAAAGCTAGTAAACTTCTCTAGGTGGGTTTTCTCAATGTTTTTAAAACTGATTTTTTAATCGTCACAATCCAGTTATCGGATCACAGTTTAACCGAAAGTCTAGTTAATTTTTTGTTTAAAACCTTGATCAAATCACCGATCAGATCATAGTTCAACCAGTTTAGTCAGCCGGGTCAACACGGGTTTTACAAAGCCAAAATACTTATCCCACATATTAAAGATAACATTTTTATAAAAAAAAAAGACAAAAAAAACCAATAAACCCTGAAAACAGTAGTAGTAGTAATGGGTGGTTCTTCATCTCTACCTCAAAAATCAATTCATGAATTCACTGTCAAGGTATGTATATCAATCATTTCTTACCCACAACACCAAAAAGAAAAGAGAAGACATTTTATGTTATTTTGTATTATTAACTTTTTTGGTTCAGGATAGCAAAGGTAAAGAAGTGGATCTGAGTGTTTACAAAGGCAAAGTTGTTCTTATTGTTAATGTTGCTTCCAAATGGTATTTTTTCTCTTTTTGTTTTTTGTTTTTGTTTTAAGGTTTAAATGTTTAATGATACAATGTGTGTGTTTTTTACTGTATATGAATTGTTTGTTTTTTGGTGTTGAAACAGTGGATTTACGAGTGCGAATTATCCTAAGTTGAATGAACTTCATGCTAAGTACAACACCAAAGGTATAACATTGCAATTATGGCTTATTTGGTTGCTTTTTGTGGCGTATTCTGAAAATTTTCGGGTTATATAAGTTTATCAAACACCCCCTAAGCCAATAGGCCCCATTTGCTTTGAAACTGAGTTATGCCGGGGGCGAGCTACATAGAGCCGAGCGGGTTAAATTGTAACCCACTAAACAATCCTGTTTTTTCTTTATAATCTTAGTGCAAGATAAGCATCATTAAGCATAAATTTGCGTTTTGAACCCACCGAGATTGTATACAAGCGTTACGAATATTAGTTTTGAATCCACCCGAAAAAATGTCTGGCGCTACCCCTTAAATAGTTAAAGTTATCAAAATAAGCTAATCCAAATACCCGGCTAAGCCCAAACTGGATGCAATAGCTACACCAACTCGTGTGCGGTGAGGGGTTCAGGAGCTCAAATATATCTCTATGAAAACTACGCGTACGATAAATAGCTCTAAAGTATCAGCGAGAATAGATAAGACAAACTCAGTTTAGTTTTGCACTTTTGGGCTTTGGCCCAAAGGGAGTCAGTTGTCGAACACTAAAAGTTACATATCGACTTATCGTACTTTGACACTCTCAGGACTTGAGATCTTGGCATTTCCATGTAATCAGTTTCTGAAGCAAGAACCTGCATCAAGTGAGAAAGTTGAAGAATTTGCGTGCACAAGATTTAAGACTGAATTTCCCATCTTTAATAAGGCGAGTACTTTATAATCCATATACAAACAAAACATATGCTATGTTGATTTGTGATTTGTTTGTTGGGTCGGTCAAAGTTAACTGTTTGGTTTGAGCAGGTTCGTGTCAATGGACCAAATGCAGCACCGGTCTACAAGTTCCTTAAAGCAAGTAAAGGGACTATATTTGGGTCTAGGATCAAATGGAACTTCACTAAGTTTCTGGTGGACAAAGAAGGTCGGGTTATAGGTCGATATGGAACAACCACATCACCTTTATCAATCGAGGTATGTAACTCGTTCACACCTTCTTTGATATTTTCGGATGTGGCAAAATCAACTGGTTAAATAACTAGTCAAAATTGGTTCTTCGGGTCTGAAACATCTACAAATTATTCTCAACTTTTTAATAAACAATTTATGCATTAAATACTATGACAAAACTATATTTATAGAATTTTACTAATTCATTTTATGATAAAACTCACTTAAAATGTTGTATGCATTGGACCCTCTAAAACCAATTTGACCCGTTGTCTTTTTAACTACCTTTCCCCTGTAGTACGTACATGTGTGAATAGACCTACTTTTAAGCTCCACCTTTATTATTTCTCTTTTTGTTTTGCGACTGATGAGATTCATTACAGGGAGACATCCAGAAGGCGTTGGACAAAGAGTGAGATGCGTCCCATATATGCTGCAAGTGTAAATTGCAAGTGGTCCTCGTAAGTCCATGGTAGTGAGTTGATATTAAAATTTTCATCTTGGTTTTTGTTGACCGAGTGTTATTGGGCATAATTTCATCTCTCTTGATTTCTGGGGTTAAATTGGACAGGCATTGTGAGTACATCTGTAACATACGTAATGTTTTGGTTGAGCAAAATACTGCGTATTGTTTTATTACTTTATTAAGGTGAATATATTTTAGTTTTCGTGTATCTTGTGTGTGGGGCTATTATCGATATTATAATTTGGTGCTCATTCTAAGGATTTGGCTTGATTTCTTCTCGATATTTTCTGAGCCCTAGTTTGTAGATTGTAAATGTTAACATACATGTAACTAAGGTAATAGGTTGAGTTCTATAATTTATTTAAGCTCAAATGTGACTTGACTTGCAGTAGGTAAACTCTATTGATTTTTCATCTGAGCACTACTCGAACATTGTTTCTGCTCAACATGTTGAGCCACTCAAGCTCTCGAATCGCTTTGAATCTTCTTAGTTTGAGTCTGCGTTATGAAGATCTGTCGAGTTATACAAGTGGATTTAACCTTTAAGTTTGTCTCATCTTGCTCTCAGAGTCTCGTACCTTTATGCATGTTTTTGTTATGCATTCACAATATGTGACTCGAATCACGCTTTCATCCAGTAACTATATATCCATACCAAAAAAGCCCTGATACATGATGTAGAACCTTGCTACCAAAAATTGCAATTCAACGGCTAGCTTATATGTTCTAGCTTAATCGGTTCATTGAAATTCAGAAACCATCATAAATTTTCAGGGTAATGATCCAAATTTTATGCTTATGTTATCAAGATAAGCATAATATGACTAACATTTACAACTTCATTTGTGAACCAGACATGGGACATACAGTTGTTCTGCAGAAGTTGCGAACCAGATATGTGTGCATGGGGTGGAGGTTTCACACTGAACCGGATGCTTTTGGCGTCGTTATATCCTCCATACATGGCTCATACGGTGGTTTTAATTCTAATAGGCTTTCTATTAACGATATCGGTGTTCCTTTCATAAACTTTTTTAAACGTAAGGTTATATCAGGCTCCTCGACTAGGATATGGAAAGATATTTGGTTCGGATCACAAACCCTTGATCAGATTTACCAAGGATGTTTGCTTTAGCTTTAGATAAAAATTGTTCTGTGCAACAATGGGTTTCGGCTAGTTCGGAGAATCGGTATCTTTGGAGGAGAGTTTTGTTCTTGGGCAGAGAATTGGAGGATCGAGAAAATTTTGACATTATTGTCTTGGGCTTATCTTTACAAGATGGAGTCGATGGATGGGCGTGGTCTTTGGATGCCGGTGGTTCATTCTCGGTATCCATTTTAAGATCCTGTATTGACTCATTAGTTCTGTCACGGCCTGATCCTGCCACTCTATGGAACAAGTTGATTCCAAAAAAGGTAAATATATTCTTTTGGAGATTGATTCGGGATCGATTGCCAACCAAAACAAACCTAGTTGGCAAAGGTATTGACCTGCACACTGTTTTATGCTCTTTTTGTGACAATTATTGTGAGTCTTCGGACCATATATTCATCGAGTGCGAGATGGTTAAACCGATTTGGGACTCCATATGGTGCAACGTCCATGTTTCTTTGGCTAGATCCCATGACTTGTTGGAGTTATCAGGTTGTGTTGGTCTAGCCTCGGTGTTCACTAAAACCTTTGATGCTGTTATTCGTATTACGTCATGGGTGATTTAGAATCATCAAAACGAAAAGGTTTTTAAAATTTAAAAATGTGAGCACAAACATTTTGGTAACGGAGATAAGAGCTATTTCTCATCTATGGATTCATAGCAGAAGTCGCGGCAATATTCTTAAGTGGGATGATTGGGTGTCCAACCCCTCGTGTAGGAGTTCTATTTCTTGACTTTTTGGTTTTCTGCTAGGTGGTGTTCTATTTGTTTGGTGTTTGGCTGGATTTTGTTGATGTTCTTTTGTCTAGCTTCTTGCTAGTCATATTGGGTTTTTAATAAAATTTCGCTGTTTGAACAAAATGTGCATGATTCTTTTAAACCAGTACAATGTTGGTGAAATTTGTAAAAAATGGATTGGCATACGACGTAAACTAACCGAATTAATGAACTCGGTCAAACAGATAAAAATGGAGTGACATACAAAGTAAACTAACCAGATCACTTGGAGCGAAAGTTAAAAATCGACACCGACCAGTTAGAAACTTTCAAAGCGTGGTTTAGTTTTTTTTTTAATAAAATTTGACGAGTTTACTTGATATCGGCTGACTAAGCAGCCCTTGCTGCAACTAATCTTAGTAACGATATCTTTTTAACACCACAAATATCGTTCTACAGCTAGTATTTGTAACTAACATACAAATTTCGACTCAAGTTGGTCAAAGGCAGTTGCTGCAAGCGAAAAGATCAGCCCATGACAGCTTAGTAAAACTATTGCCTCTATTCGTTACCACAAAAAATAGGGTCTGAAGGGCTTATGTAACAGTATATATCAATTATCTACAGGTGCAAACAAAACAAAACCAGTAGACACTTATTAGACCAAAATTTGTCATTTTCTTAGCATCTATTATCGATAAGTTTATGATGATATTTATATGGCTAATGTTCACCAACAACACCAGGACAAGAGTTTGGCATGTGGGTTGAACCCCATTATGGTCATTTAAGCCCGACATTCGGAATCTTGAACAAACTAACCCGGGCCAGTTTCGAGTTTTAGTGGAAGTATGAAAAGAGAGACACAATCAAACACATGAAAAAAATGTTACTTTATACCTGCCGACTTGAAACAGAACTTATACAAAAAGTTCATGTCTGCGAAAGTATATATGCAGTAGTTGAACGTATATTTACATCGGTAAAATGTGTTAAAAACTGTTAAAAAGTCGTTTACTGATTTTTATTTATCTGTGTTTGTAACTTTGTATACTGAGATAGTGAGATCCCATGGGGAACATGGTAGGGAAGGTTCAACTACAAGAAGTTATGGGCTGTACCTAACTTACATTTTTGGATTTCTGGTACATGACCAATTGTCTCATTCATACTCAAAACGTGCAACCGAAACTCGCAGCTTTTCAACTGCTCTGAGCCACAAGAACACACACCAAAATGTTGGTATGAAACACACAGCTTATTAATGCATATATGCACAGAGCCACATATACCAAACAGGGTCCAGTTGAACCCACATAACACATTTTTCTACTTTGACTTGTGACTCTAACTTTAGGGGGTGTTAGTTTAAGCTTATATGCGCGCTTATGAGCTTATTTGATATCGGCTTAGTATGAGACTTATGGGCTTATATAAGTTTATCATGTCGTAATAAACTTTTAACTAAACCGGAGTTTTAAACGAGCTCTTTTAGAAAGTTATCCATGGTCTCCATGAAGCAATGTTGGTTTGTTTAACCAATCATTCAAGTTAACACACCATGTGCTATTGAAACATACATGTATGTTTGAGATCATCTTATCAAGTCATTTCTCAAGACATAGATGGCCCCTTTGACCATTAGGATAGAAGGTTAGTGACATGTCATTTTAATTAATAATTTCGCCATTGGTCCAAGGAGACACGCCAGTAGTTTAGCCCTTATCTTATGAACCCCACAAACAAATGAGTTGAAGGGTCAGGGGTATGCAAATATACCACATACTTCAAAATCTATCATCTGTCCAAAGAAACAATGACTAGATCAAAGCAATAAAGCTATTACGGCGTGTACTTTATGTAGTCGAAGTTGTCTATAGCTTTGGAATTGTCGGTTTTCGCTCTGGATAAGTTGTTATAAGTAGGCCTATATATAGAGAGACATCCAAGTACAAGTGTAGAATATATTCATTCAAAGATATAAACAAGTTCTCTGGTATCATTTTCTAATGGCAGCTTCAAGTTTATCAACTTTCAAGCTACTGAGACAGAGATCACTAGTGAGATGCTCAAAGCAAATTCGGGAGCAAAAGGCGCGACTCTATATCATATGGAGGTGCACAAAGTTTCTTATTTGCTCACAAGATTAAGAAACGCTATGGAGGTGGTTTAAGAAGCATTAGTTAGCGTTAGGAAGGTGTAAGCTTTAGATGTTAACGATCTCTGTATGTACATAGAAAGAAATGCTTTGTAACGATCTTTATGTATAATGACAAATTACTAGTTACTTCTTCAACTCAACTTTTTATTTTATTTGCAATTTTCTATCTATATTTAGTTGCTTAAGCTAACTGTGTAACTTATCTAGAAATCTGATCGAATTTTGGTACCTTGGCTTCAAGTTCATGTGAAAGTTTGGAAAAACAGTTCTTATGTTTGGTATTGTGTCTCAGCAGTAGCTAGTAGTTTCAGCAATCAAGAACACAATTAGGACATTAGCGAAATGTCAACTTAAAATGATTACCAAAGTACTTTGAAACGTGTATGTGCAGACGAGCATATGTTAAAGTGAAATAGTCCATTTAGCTTCAAACAGTGGAGACTTAATACTGAAGTTAGTAAATGATCATGTGAAATAGTTCTGTTAGTTAGACATGATATCTTACACACACGCACGATGTATGTTTCTCGAAAACAATATGATAGTATACTGAATTATGGGCTGGTGTCCCCCCTTTGCAATTAGTAATTACAGATGATTCAAATTTATGTTAAAGGAAGAGGTGGTCCTCGGGTATGTGTGTTCATACCAGGGAATTTTTTATAAATTTTTGCATTTAAAGAATGTGTTATTATAGTGTATTTTCCGGAAATATGAATTACTATCATATGTTAGTCGATCTCGGATACAGATCCTGAATCTGCTAGTGTTTTGTTGTTAAGCATTTGCGTGCTCTTGCGAGTAGTTCTATAAACAACCATGTCCATGAAAAAAGTGGGTAGAGCTCAGTTACATAAAAGGTTGTAAGCGATGCCTAACTTAGATATATCGAGGGCACGAAACACAAAAGGAATGGCAAAAGGTTTGATCCATACCGAAAATGTGTTAGAGCGATGAGTGATTCGTGTATTTCTTCATAAGTCATAACCAAACCCCACATAAACCTAAAAAACAATCAGTGACTCATTTTATGTGGTGTTAAAATCCTTGTAATCTGATATTCTAAAGTTACAAGGACTAACTTGTCTTTTCTCTTATCTTCAGGGTTTAAAGATGGACAAGTGGAAGGAAGTTTACCAAGCTAGCCGTTGGACTTATTGGGCTCTCGGGTTGAAGGCCCAAGTGTGTTTGGGTGAACGTTGCCTTGTTTTGTTTATAATACCCTAACTCATTTTGAGTTAGGGTTAAGTCAAGTGTGTGTGTTTTTCTCTTGTGCAGCCATCAATGGCGACAAACATAACTTACTTCATATCTGGGTATTTCATCTAGTATTTATTGTTGTTTGATTTGTAAAACTATTATCAGGTTAGATAATAGATCCATACCAGTTTATACTGTGGTGGATTTTGATTCGTATAAACTCTCTCGTTCCTTTGATTGTTTGAAGTGAATGAAAGTGTTGTTAAATCATCTAGCCTTGTTTTTCTACATGGTATCAGAGACAGGTTATCAAACCTGATTCTGTTATTGTGAAAAGTTTTGTTTTCAAAAAGTTTTTTATGGTTTTTTGTTCATACAAAGTTATAAAGTGTTTTTTCTGGTCAATCTGCTATTACAATAGCATTATACTCTCTCGATTTACAAAACCCCTAATTTTTTGAAAAAAATTAGGGTTTGACTTTTTTGGGGATCTTTTGATTCCTTGGTTCCGGTGACCTATTGTTGCGATTATTGTTACTCTGGTTATATTATCTATCTCATAAGTGGTAAATCCCCAATTTTTTGCAAAAATTAGGGTTTACTGTTTGTGATTAGATCTTGTGTTGTTTGTTCCTTGTGTCTCATAGGTGGCTTATTGGAGGGTTTCTCTTACGGAAATTGATTTTCCCTTTTTTTCCCTTGAAGGAAAATTAGGGTTGGTCAATTGGAGGTTCTGATATCATCTAGACTAAGTGAATCTAGATATATCAGATCGATTGTGCTTGGTTTGCTATCACTGTAACACCTCTTATCTCTCTCCTTACTTGCTACCTGTTTTTTGTTTGTTTATGCTCTTGGGTTGGTTGTCTTTTATTTTCTGACCCTTTATATTGGATCCTCACTCATTGCTTGCCCTTGACCTACCACCCTTGAGTGGTTTGGAAGCCTGGGAACTTTGTTTGCAGTGTTGTGAGTTTGTTTATACCCTTTTTGACCCTTCACCATGACTGATCATGAGAATGAGTCAGTTCATGGTGATGATGAGACCTTGAGTGTGACAGATCCTGTCACACTCATTAGCAAGTTGGACTTAAGTGACCCTTTGCATTTACACCCCAATGATACTGCTGTGTTGACTGTTGTGAGTGTTAAACTTAAAGGTACTGAAAATTATCAAGTTTGGGCCAATGCCATGTTGTTGGCATTGGAAGGCAAAAACAAAATTGGTTTTATAGATGGTTCTTGTAAAAGGTCTTTAACTGATGAAGTTTTGGGAAAACAATGGGATAGAGTCAATGCTGTGGTACTTGGATGGATTCTGAACTCTATTTCTGAGGAATTATTCCTTGGACAAATTTTTTCTAAAAAGGCTAAGTATGTTTGGAATGAATTGAGAGAAACTTACCATAAAGTGGATGGTTCTGTCATTTTTAACCTACATCACAAGATTAACACTCTCAAACAAAATGGGTCTAACTTATCTGATTATTACCATAAATTGAATGATTATTGGAAACAGTATGATGCTATGATTGAGTTACCTAATTGTGTGTGTACTGCTTCTGGTGAATTTAAAAGACATAATCAGTTGTTGAAGCTTATGCAATTTTTGATGGGGTTGGATGATTCTTATATGAGCATTAGAAGTTCTATTCTCTCTAGAGAGACCTTGCCTGATGTGAAAGGTGCCTATGCCATAATTTCCAGTGAGGAATCTCATAGGTTGGCATCTGGTACCCTTGCTAGTTCCTCTCAGAGGACTCAGACCTCTGCTTTCTTTTCTAATGGGCCTGCTAGAAATAATAATACTCAAAGAAATCAGTCCAATAACCAAGGTAATTATAATGGTGGTAACTTTAGACCCAACTTTAATTCTGGCAACAATGGGGGTTTCAGACCTAACACTCCCACCACTGGATTTAGGCCTAATGTTCCTAATGGTCCTAGACCTTTTGGTATTAGTAATTCTGAGTTGATTTGTGAAAATTGTGGGTATAATGGGCACACTATTGATAGGTGCTTCAAGATTATTGGGTATCCTCCTGATTTTGGTAAGAAAAAAGGAGGACAAGGTAACAAGGGAAAAAATGTTTCCAACAATTCTGTTGGAACATCCTCTTCATCTGGATTCAGTGATGAGCAACTTGCTACCTTACTTTCTATGTTTAAGGATAACAAAGGGACCACTAGTGACTCTGGGAATGTTCATGCCAATATGGCAGGTACTTACTTTAACAATAGTAAGATTTTTAATGACAATTTTGAGAAGTTTTTTTGCTCTAACACAAACATCAAGTCCAAAATTGGGAACAATGGGAAGGTTGTTGATTCAGGGGCTAATCAACATATGACCAATAATGATTCTGAATTAGAAAATGTTTTTGATATTTCTCACCTTAATATTAAAGTTGCTCATCCCAATGGGACTGAAGCCATCATCTCCAAAATTGGAAATCTTAAACTCTCTAATGGACTTGTGTTGTTTGATGTTCTTGTTATTCCTGATTATTGTGTGACTTTGGTGTCTGTTCATAAATTAGCTAAGGATAACAAAATCTTAGTGGTGTTTGATGAAAATAAATGTTTCTTTGTTAATCAGGATTTCAATCTCAAAAAAATCTTGGGGACTGGTAGACAGTGTGGTGGTTTGTACTATTTAGATGTAGAAGGTAACAAATGTGTTAATGATTCTCATGTGATTACTTGTTCTTTGTCCAAACATGACTGGCATTGTAGATTGGGTCACCCTGCTGACCCAGCCCTAAATGTTCTAAAAGATTCTTTAAAAATTAGTTGCATTGATCAACATGAGTTTTGTGAAATTTGTCAAAGGGCTAAACAAGTGAGAGAACCATTTCCTCTAAGTGAACACAAAACTAGAACTCTTGGTGAACTTGTTCATTTGGATGTGTGGGGTCCTTATAGGGTGACTAGTCATACTGGCTATAGATTTTTCTTGACCATTGTGGATGATTACACAAGAGCTGTTTGGGTTTATTTGTTAAAAACCAAAGATGAAGTTGGCAAATCTATTGAGATTTTTTACAATTTGTTAAAAAACCAATTTCAAAAAGATGTTAAAATTTTCAGAAGTGACAATGGGACTGAG
The DNA here is from genome assembly GCA_025667525.1 of Glebionis coronaria. Taxonomy (NCBI): domain Eukaryota; kingdom Viridiplantae; phylum Streptophyta; class Magnoliopsida; order Asterales; family Asteraceae; genus Glebionis; species Glebionis coronaria. The sequence continues at coordinate 555,751,338 of CM046876.1, read as the reverse complement.
TTTGTTAACCATACTTTTCAGACATTCTGTAACAACAAAGGTATTATACATCAAACCTCTTGTGCTTATACTCCACAACAAAATGGGGTTGTTGAAAGAAACACAGGCATCTCCTTAATGTGACCAGATGCCTTATGTTTCAGGGGGGAATACCCTTAAGATTTTGGACTGAATGCATTCTAACTGCTACTTATCTTATCAACAGATTGCCTTCTTCTGTTCTAAATGGTAGATCTCCTTATGAGATGATGTATAACACATCTCCTAATCTCTCTCATATTAGGACCTTTGGTTGTCTTTGTTTTGCTACTATTTTGAATAGTCATGATAAACTTACCAGCAGATCTGAAAAATGTGTTATGATGGGTTTTTCTAATTTGCAAAAAGGTTATAAACTTTATAGTCTTGATAGACATCAGTTCTTTGTTTCCAGAGATGTTAAGTTCTTTGAGTCTATTTTTCCTTTTAAGGATACTGTTTTGAATAAAAAGAATAAGGACCAAGATGTTGATGTTTCTCAAAATGACAAAGTTTTAACCTTTTTTGATTTGGAAAACCCTGAGCTTCCTAATGATGATGAGAGAGTTATAAATGTTCATAATGGTGACAATAAGTCACCAAGTGCTGGTAGCCCAGACTTGGGTCTAGGTGACAATGGATACATTGCTTCTAGCAATGATACCATTGATGCCAGTCCAAGTGTTGAGGCTGCTACACTTGATGAAACACAAATATCTGAAGGAAATTTAGAATTTCACCCAAGCCTTCCTTTGCATGGACATGACTTGGGTGGTATCTCTAATATTAATGCTCAGGGTAATCAGGGTGTGAGAAGGTCTTCTAGACCTTCTGTTTTTCCAAAAAATTACAATGATTTTGTTGTGGATTCCAAGGTCAAGTATGGGATTGAAAAATTTGTTGGTTATTCCAAACTTAAAGGAGATGTGTTATGCTTTGTGACTCAATTGAATAAGAGTAGTGAACCTAGGAGTTTTTTTGAGGCTTGTCAAAGTCCTGAATGGGTAGATGCTATGAATGTTGAATTTGCTGCTTTGCTTGAAAATGACACTTGGGATTTAGTTGAATTGCCTCCTGATAGGACTGCCTTAAATTCTAAATGGGTTTGGAAACTTAAGTTTAAATCCAGTGGTGAGATTGAGAGGTATAAGGCCAGATTGGTTGCCATGGGTTGTGGTCAAAAGGAGGGAATTGATTATGAGGAAACTTTCTCTCCTGTTGTTAAAATGGTTACCATTAGATGCTTGATCACTCTTGCTGTTAACCAATGTTGGCCTATTTACCAATTAGATATAAACAATGCTTTCTTGTATGGTGAATTGGATGAGACTGTTTACATGAAACCCCCACAAGGTTTTTACTCTGGTAATCCTAAGCTTGTTTGTAAGCTTAAAAAGTCTATTTATGGTCTGAAACAGTCCCCTAGACAATGGAATGCTAAACTCACTTCTGTCCTAATTGAGAATGGTTTTCAGCAAAGCAAGTCTGATTACTCCTTGTATACTAAGGATTGCCATAAGTGTTTTATTGTTGTGCTTGTTTATGTTGATGATATTATTATTACTGGGAACAACAAAAAGGAGATTGACAACTTCAAACTTTTTTTGAAAAGTAATTTCAAAATAAAAGATTTGGGAAAACTGCAATATTTTTTGGGAATTGAGGTTGTTGATACTAAAGATGGAATATGTTTGAATCAAAGAAAGTATGTTCTTGATGTTTTATCTGAATATGGTATGCTTGCTTGCAAACCCTCCAAGACACCTTTACCTTCCAAACTGACCATTTCTAATCAACCTTGTGATGATGATCCCTTGTTGGAAAACATTGTGGATTACCAAAAGCTTATGGGCAAGCTGATATATCTGACCAATACCAGACCTGATATTTCCTATGCTGTTCATTGTCTTAGTCAGTTTATGCACTCACCCTTGAGGTCTCACTTGAAGACTGCCTTTAAGATTCTTAGATATTTAAAGGGTGCTCCAGGTTTGGGTATTCATGTTAAAAATCACACAGGTATGGCTCTTAAAGCTTTTTCTGATGCTGATTGGGCTAAGTGTATTGTCACTAGGAAATCAGTTACTGGGTATTGTGTGTTTGTGAATGATAACCTTGTGTCTTGGAAAAGCAAAAAACAAATTACTCTCTCTAAGTCATCTGCTGAGGCTGAGTATAGAGCTCTAGCCTCAGTGACTAGTGAAGTCATTTGGATCCTAAAAATTCTAAAAGATTTAAAATGTAACAATCTTTTGCCTGTGGATCTTTATTGTGACAGTAACTCAGCAATCAAAATTGCTGCCAACCCAGTGTTTCATGAGAGAACTAAACACCTTGAAATTGACCTACATTTTGTGAGGGAAAAGATCTTGAATGGGGTGGTTAGGACTCAAAAGGTAGAGTCTGCAAATCAAATTGCAGACATCTTTACCAAAGGGTTGGATACACCTCAGCATGCATACCTGGTTGGAAAACTGGGAATGCTTGATTTGTATAGAATATCAGATTAAGGGGGGATGTTAAAATCCTTGTAATCTGATATTCTAAAGTTACAAGGACTAACTTGTCTTTTCTCTTATCTTCAGGGTTTAAAGATGGACAAGTGGAAGGAAGTTTACCAAGCTAGCCGTTGGACTTATTGGGCTCTCGGGTTGAAGGCCCAAGTGTGTTTGGGTGAACGTTGCCTTGTTTTGTTTATAATACCCTAACTCATTTTGAGTTAGGGTTAAGTCAAGTGTGTGTGTTTTTCTCTTGTGCAGCCATCAATGGCGACACACATAACTTACTTCATATCTGGGTATTTCATCTAGTATTTATTGTTGTTTGATTTGTAAAACTATTATCAGGTTAGATAATAGATCCATACCAGTTTATACTGTGGTGGATTTTGATTCGTATAAACTCTCTCGTTCCTTTGATTGTTTGAAGTGAATGAAAGTGTTGTTAAATCATCTAGCCTTGTTTTTCTACATGTGGGCTATATATATGTACATCCACATAAAAAGGGAAAAAACAAAGACAACAGTGTCAGTAGTCAGTTGTTTGACCCATATTAATGTGAACATATATACCAAATTTCTGTTGGAACATGCATGCATGTCAATTCTCATCTTATCTAGCCCTTCAAGACATGTATGGCCCTCTGCACTGCAATGAATACATAGTTTGCGTACATAGTTTTCTACACGGCTTAGAAAATGTGCGGTTTTGTTGGTTACACTTATGAACGCGTAAATATATCTAATGTATATGGAGAAATGTAAAAAGGTCATAAATTTTTTATAAGATGCAGAAATATACATGAAATTGCTGGTTTGTAGTAATTATTGCGCGATTCTGAGCAATATGTTCAGATATGCGCTACAGAACAAGATCGATAAAAGGGTTGGTTGTTAAACCACCATTCATGTAAAGTTCTAAACACACCATGTGCAGTTGGAACATACATGCTAGTTTAACTTCATCTTTTGCGGGCGTTTCTCAGGACATGGATGGCCCCTTTTGCCAACTAGATCATGAAGTTGATGACATGTCATCTTAAGGAAAGTTTGGCCATTGTCCCAAGGAGACATGTCATGTATCTTTCGTAGCATAAGTTGTGGATCACTCTGTATTTGTCAATTTCGGAACTAAAGTGGTCGCTTTAGGCTGGCCTATATAAAGAAAGACATCATACATGTAAGTTTATTGCAGAGGTGCTTTAGTTCGATCTGTGGTACTGAACTTCTAACACATGATGGCTGCAAGTTCATCAACTTTCAGAACTTTTAAACGGAGGTCACTAGTGAGATGTTCAAAGCAAATCCGGGAACAAAAGGCAAGAATTTATATCATATGGAGGTGTACTGTGTTTCTTGTTTGCTCACACGGTTAAATAAAATGGACTAATGGGTTGTTCAAAATGTATATCTTAGCTTCTGAAATTTGTAAGGTTAAATGCTCGTGATCTTTGTATGTAATAGAGAGAAATATTGTGCAATGGTGATCAATGTGTAAAAGTATGCAGACTCAAGTCATTTGACTGACGATTTGCGAAACACCAAATATCCAATAATAGTTTGAAATTTCGACACCGTGTTACAAGAGGAAGGCAACTACCATGTTGTTCCTCGTGTCACCACCTATGTTTTTTTCAATCTAATAAATTTTCACCACTAAAATTCATTAACTACAAAGGATGATAAAAAATGCACTGCTTAGTTGCAGGGAGGTATAAGTTTCGAATGTTCACGGTCTTTTAATGATAGTAATATGTATATACATATGTTTTGTCGGGTGCTCTAAGTACAGAATTGACCATCAATCTGATTTTAAGACACATATGTTTGTAAGCAACTCTACGAGAAGATGTAAATCTGATGACACACAAGTTGCAAAAGACCATATACAATCATAATGCTTTGACCTAATGACAATCCACAACTACAGGTCTTTAACTACTTACAAAACAAGGATGCTAAGCATCACAAAAAGAGCATTAGACGTTACTGATTCATTTCATCATAATCACCCTTCTTCCGCCTGCACTTGTCATTACCGTCCCCTTCTTGCTTCTTCCTTCTAAATTTCCTTTATTCCGAGAGCTTAAGATAGTTGGAGGGCAAGCTACTCCTGTGGCAAAAGTTTGACCAAAATTAAGCAAATTGTCAGTTGACTTTGCATTTCCCGCTTTAGCTGTGTCTGCATTTTTTAAGTCAGCCACAAATCCCACATTCTTTATCCCCTCCTGCCATTGTTTGTCCAAACTAAATATATTCGGAACTAGTCTTTTAGCAGTTTGACAATGGTCATCAGCTGGCTCATTTTTCACATTTGTTGACAAATTGTGCTCTGGAGAATTAACCAAACTCACGGTTTTACTACTTATTCTCGAGGAAGCCCACGCCCCAGGACATATTGGCAGCATTGTTGGTTTCTGAGTGACAGATTGAGCATGATCAGCAGGACAGAAATTTTGCCCAAAAATGAAATTCTTATCAAGAGTCACACAGGAATCAGCTGGCTCATTCAGTTTGTTCTCTTGAGAAACATCCAAAGTTACTTGTTTCCCAGTTTCTATTGGTTTCTGAGTGGCAGATTGAACCTTGTCACCAGCAGAACAATTTTGCCCAAAAACAAAGTTCTTATCAAGAGTCATTCTGGAATCAGCTGGGTCATTTTTCTCATTCGGGACCTCATCTATTAACAGTTTACACTCTGGAGCAGCAACCAAAGTCAACAATTTTCCGATTTCTAACGGTTTCTGAGAGGCAGATTGAACATGGTCAGCAGTAGAACAGGTTAGCCCTGAACCTAAGTTCTTATCAGTAACCAGACATGAATCAGCTGTCTCATTGTGGGTAACCTTTGTTAACGGTGAACTTGAAGAGGCTATGATGGATGATGTTTGGCTAGAAAACACTTCAACTAGCGCAGCTTCTTGGTCAAGTGACTCTTTCAGCAACTTCACATCCTGACATTTCTTACTTATATCTCCACTGCATAAAGAAGTAACACAGTGTAAACCAGATGTTCGATTCAAATATGCAACTAATGTGGATACTAATACTTACTCTAACATATCAACAACATTGCCACGATCTACAAGAAACTGCTGCAACTGTAACAACAAAGAAAAATAAGAATACAAAGTACGAATTCAATTGCATTACACAATCACTTTTGTTAGAATACTACATTGGAGTTATTCATTTCTTCTTGTTTCAGTCTTTCTGACTCTTCTACTAACTTTTTCGTTTGGCTTTCTTCGTATGCAAGTGCTTCCCGAGCCAGGGTTTCTTTTTCTAGCTTTTCTTTCACTGCTAATTCCTTTTCCTCTAATGCTGACGCCAGTCTCTTCTCCAAGGCAATACGTATCTATGAAAAAAACATATTTGCAATTAGCACTCGACACTTCAGTATAAGAAGTTAAGAATTACCAAAAGCTGTTGATAAAAGTAGCAGTACCTCATCAAGAACTGTAACTGATTTGCTTCCTTCACGCAACACATCCGATACACGAGACTGAAGCTCCTTCATTTCAGTAGCTATAACCTCCTTTAGTGAATACACTTCCTTAGCATGCTGCAGAGGTTCAAATAGAAACACTCGAAATGAGAAACACCGATGGTACATACATTTACAGAAGTCAGACATTTTACACTTTTGTTAAATTCAAATAAGAAAAAAGTTTGCAACCGTCTCATTTGTTTCTTTTGCACGCTGCTGCGCCTGTTTAAGTTCTTCGACCTTTAAACGAATATCCAAGCCACTAGTAGCTGCTTCCGCTTTTGCTTGCTCCACAGCTTTCTCTTCAGACTCTACTTGTTTCATTAAACTGATGACCAAATCCATTGTTGAAGCCAGGGTTTTCTGCATAAACACAAACATTATAAGAACAATCGATCTATTACTACAGAATCACATAAGCGGAAAACTATACTTTCGGCAGGTGATTTGTACATCAGTTTTTTTATGTCACACTTACCCCACCAAGTTATTACAGATATGCAACCAAGTGATGGTTTTATGTCCACAAACTAAGGTTAGTGACTTGGTGTTACACATTACAAAGAGATGCTACTGGTCTTTTATTTCAATACAGTAATAGTCAGGGTAAAATGGGGATGCTATTGTCAACAAAAAAAATTTGCGCCACGGGTCAATTTACCAAAGGGTCACTTACATAGTTCCATACACGGGTAAATGGTAAAAAGGGTAAAATTCAGCAGTTCATTTAAACATACATTTTGGTACAAAATACGGTAAAATAAATAACTACACAGTCATGACACAAATAGAACACAAATAAAGTTTCGCTACAAAAAAGTAAAAAAAACAAGATTACACCTTATTATTTGTAGCATCTTCAATGGTGGTATTGATAAGTTCAGTCGAACTTGTGATCATATCGTTCAATGTAGCAGAATCTTGGTCGTCAGGACGATTAACCATTTCAAACTCCAAATCCATCTGATCACGTGAAATAATCACATAACTAATCAATATATAATCAACCATTTTTACAACAGCAAATGATAACTTGTAACTTTTAACAAAATCAAGATGTCGATTACATAAAATATTTACATTTCCGGGTGCAGTTAACAGAGACTCAATATATTAACCAATGATCATGCATAAACAGGATACTAATATACTTCAAAAGTTTTACAATCATGCAATAACTACAAAACTATACCTTTCTATTTATAGCAAGGACAGTAGCACCAACAAGATCCCGTGAACTTTTTATCGTATCGTTCAACGTCGTATCTTTATCATCAGGATGATTAACCATTTCAAACTCCATCTGAAATGATCAAGAAACACAATCTTTAAATAACAACATTACTAATAAATATAAAAGTTAACAATTTTTATAAAAGATTGTTGGATTAGTGAAAAATGGGTACCTTTAAAACTGTTTTTTAACAAGATGATGATTGGATTTTGGAACAGAATCAAGAAAGTTGATGGGGTTTCAGGAAAAGGGGTGTTTGGGAATGTGTTTTAAGTTTTGAAATTTGAGTAAGAGGGATCTATATATAATAATGGGGCCAAGTATCCGTTGGTAAATTGAATGATAATCTGTCTTTTCAGTTTTCACAACGGTTATTGTTTTTGTTTATGGGTAAAAAAATTATGGTTAATTATTTGGCCATTTAGGGTGTGTTTGTTATATGGTTTTGGGAATGAGTGACGGAAGGCTTGAATTTTGATATTAGTAATCAAACCATGAGTATCGGTGTGTATAGGTAACATATGACTTAATTTAAACAGTATTAAATCGTATAAATAATGTTTGTTTATGACTTAATAGAGAAAGATGATTTAAAATATTAAATAATAAAAATGAAACTGTTTGTATTAAATCGTCTGTTAATTAAACGTGACTTAATAATAAAAACTATTAAAAATATCTTACTTTATTAAGTTACAAACAAACAACCCTAAGAGTGTTTAACGTTAAGCATTCTAAGAAAAAAGTTTGTTTAGCAACAAACATTTTGTATTATCAGTTTTTTAACATCACGCGTTAAATGTTACATAAAAATTAAAGTTAGTATCGTAACTAATATTGATCTTCTTTATAAGTTTATAACATCATTATAATAGAAAATAATCCAAAAATCACAGTAGTGAGGTCAATCCAATGTTGGATAACATTTGGATTTAAGGGTGATGCATATTCATATGACATTTTCAAAAACATCATAAAGAGTATTATTGATTTTTAAAATGTGTTTGATAGAAAAAAATTAAACAAGAAAAACAAAATTAGTCTTATTTGATAAAGAAAAAATAATAAAATAAAGAAAAAAATAAAATAAAGAATAGAAGATAAGGAGTGATGAAAAAATTGAAGAGATGAATAATATTATTTGTTAGCTTTTATTTTTATTATTTTAGTAGAAAAATGTTTTTTCTTTGAAAACATGTGTTTTTTTTAACCACTTTAACATAAATTAATTTAAAAATATTTTTTTTAACAAATTATGTAAACAAATTAGATGCAACATCTCGTGGTTATAACATGTTAGAAATTTATTTTGTGTGACACAATAATCCTTTTTTATTTAGATGTTTTTTTAAAAATAAAAAAACTAAATTCATGATTATTTTTTAATTTAATTCTCTGACGAAACAAAATAGTACAGTAATATTTATTAAATTTTTCAATAAATTTTCTTTTTTTTGAAATTATAATATACGCTTTATTTATAATATCTACCAAATATACCTTATATTCAAGTATGTAACATTCTATATATTTATAATTCTTCTTTCTAGGAAAAATGTTACTAGTATCTAATAGTAACCAAGTTTAATTATTGTTTTGATTAAATCACTCAAATTTTAAACTAACCACAAAACCCATTTAACTATCGATATTTCTCCGTTATTGTGTCATTGTCCAAAACAATCATTTTTAATATATTCATATGTATTATATGGTTGTAACATAACTGTTAATGCAAAATAATGCCTAAAAACATTGTTAGTGCTAACTAATCTTTCTTAGTTTTGATCACGACAAATTATAAAGACATTTATCGTCAAATACAATCGTAAAACGAATTATCCAACAAATACTATCATCAAGGTAATAATCATTACACTAACATATCTTAATCATGTTTAGTGATCATAAAAGTGATTAGCCTTAAAACTCACTTTTGTCAAATATGACAAACGATTTTTAATAAACTTTCTTTTTAAGAAAATGCTTTACTAAAATGAAAATGTAAATTTGAATATGACATATTTCAAATGTCATAAGAATATCCTTTGAAGTTTTCAAACTGCCTCAGATATTTCTACCCCACTAAAAGACAAAAAAGAGTGGAGTCTACATCCGTGGTTCCTTAAGTACCTATGCGGTTCTTTATTGGTAAGGAACCGCCTAGACAATAAGGAACCGCGTGCAGATAGCCGTTGGTTTTTGTCTCCTATAAATAATGGATCAAATCTACATTTTCAACAACCCTTTTTGGACATTTCTTTCAGCCCTCTTTCTCTTTTCTTAATCGTAATCATTTGTAAATGATCACTTAATGTGTTAAGTATGTTTACTTATGATTGTCCTCTTGATCCCCTTCTTTACCTTGTCCAAAAAGAAGATCACTCACACACTTGTGTTGTGATTAAAGATGAAGCCTTGATGAAGATCATCCTCTCATAAAGATCTAGTCATGTTCATCATTTATTTATTTATGTCTTGTGTAGATCCAATGTATTTGTGAATACTTAGACTAGTTGTGTTCATCCAAGCTATTTGTGAATACTTGGATTAGTGTTGTGTATATCCATTGCATATATGTGTGCTTGGATTTGTCTTGTGTACATCCAAGTTACATGTGTGTACTTGGATATGTTTAGTTGAGTTGTAATGTATATTGTGTTAGTTCTCACTAAACTACAAAGTGATTTGTGTGTGAGTTGTGTAAGTTCTCACTTAGCTTCAAAGTGAAGAGTCGTGAAGATTGGTTCTAGCTTTAGATTAGAACTCGACATCTAGCCTTGTGTCGAAAAATGGTGAAGTAGGCAACGTTGTGAAGATTAGTTCTATCTTTCCATTAGAACTCGACATCTAGCCTTGTGTCGTTAAATGGTGAAGTGGACGACGTTGTGTAGATTGGTCCTAGCTAAGATTAGGTCTCGACATTTAGCTTAGTGTCAGAAAATAATGTAAGCAACGTTGTAAGGTTTTCTCCGCCAAGAAGGGAGCTTGTGGATATAGTGGAAATCTCGAGTAAGGTGTACTCGAGGAGTGGAGTAGGAACGAGGATAGAGCTTCGTTGTCGAACCACTATAAATCTTGGTGTCTTCCTATTAGCTTGTTTATTTCCTTACTCTTTACTTACTTTCACTATCACTTTACTTACCATTAATACTTGTCATTGTTAATGCATTAGAATTGAACCTAATCATTATGAAACTAGCTTTCAAGTAAAAGATTGTTCTGACACAAACCTAATTGAAAGGAATTTTAATTAGGAGATAAACCGAAGAGAAACTATTCACCCCCCCCCCCCCTTCTAGTTTCTACAATTGGTATCAGAGTTATGGTCACACAAGATCTTTGAAGTATATTGTAATTTAAAATTTGGATCGATCCATTGTCTCCTCAAATTATAAGGTTAAGTTGTACTAATGTTTTTCTTTGATCAAAACTAATTTTTATTGAAAATAGTCCTTTTAATTGGTAATATAGCATCTCATTTAGACTAGTAGTATTTATGCATTTTAGATTTAATCTTGAAATGTATCTACTAGTTTGCATCTTGTTATGCGTAGGTACTCATGAAGATCAGTCATTCAATTGATTGTGGATTGAGTCACTTACACTTGTAGAAGACTCATCTTCTTTGATTTCCAACATTATTGAATGATGATATCAAGATGGATGGGAGTGATACTAATCCTTGAATACTTAGTAGTCACTTTAGTCATGGTTGGGCTTTGCATTGATTCCTTGTAAGCTTGGAATGCACTTTGTGGCTAAGGTACGTTTTCGTTCTTCCACACGTCCTATTGATCATTCTTTTGATCGTTACTTGACTATGTGCTTGTTCTTGGCATCCTTGCCTTGACATTTGTTTGTGGTTTGTGATTCTTTTCTTTTAACCTCTCAAACCTTCATTTCTTGGATACTTGACTCACTATGGGGATGTAGAGTGAGTTAGTAGTAGCTTAAAGTATCAAACATGTTTTCCATGGTTTGCAACCTTACGGTTAGTAGGCCCTATATCATGTGTAACTTGTGCATTTGAGCTCATCTCTAGGATGATTGATTAATACCTTGAGATACCAACCTACTTCATAAGTTGTAGTGGATTTTACACATTTGGAATTGAAATATTCCAAGGATATTGTTATTGTAAATCCTAGCAATAATGATTGTCCGATCATGTGGGAGAGAAAGTGAATTTATACTTTGCTCACATTTTGAAGTAGAGTAAGACTATTCTTGAAAGTGATCTTATTCTATGTACCAAAATTTCTTGGTATAGTTTATTACCAAAGCCGTTTAGACTTTTTCCAGAAAGTCACGTCTTAAACCACTATATATGACAAAAGCTCTTCGTCTCCTCGACTTAAAGGTTGTCATTTGTCTCTTGAGCATTGTACTTGGTCTTGATTCACTCCCCTTGACTTATCTCTTCTTTGCTTCTTTGCTACGAGTAGTTGTTTGTCCGTTTCGGTCTTTTTCAATCTCGATTCAACTCGTAATCCTTCATAAAGGCATTATTACTTAGTGTTGAAGTGGCCAAATGATTTCCTAAAGGCTTGAGACATATTTTAAGTATTTTAGAAAAATTTGGTTTTGAAAAATTCTTTGATTTTCCTTGTCAAAAAAATGCCACTGTAGGCGGTTCGTTATCTTTCGCGACTCAAAGGCGCGGTTCTCTATCGAAAGGAACCGCGGTCAGAACTGGTGACTAAAGTGCCCAGATTTTTATAAAAATCATTTTTCAAACAAACGTTCTCTCTCTTCTCTAATAGAGCGACGGGTTTCATTTTTTTCCACCATTGTTGCACCTTCAAAACCTTCAATCACTCAAGATTAATTGATTCCAAGTTGTGGGTTTCACTCATCCTTCATCCAACATCCATTAATTGTAAGTAATCTCATTCAATTTCATCTAATTTGTTCTAGGGTTCATACTTTCATAATTGGGGATTTTTAAAATTGAAATTGAATTTGAACCTTACTAGGAATGTGAGTTGACATAGTTATTTTACTATGATTCCTTTGGTTCATATTCATTGAGATTTCACTAAACCCCACTTGTAGAACAATCCGAATTTTAACTAAATTATTTTGGTTAATTGATGGAATTGATATGAACCCATAAACAAGTTGGTAATTGCATTGTTAATGCTTACCTAAAAACTTTGTTTTGAAAAACCAATGTTCAAGTTCATTGTTGATTTTACATAGTTAATATGTTATTGTTAATGATTAATTGGGTACATTGTGAACATGAGAATGATAAAGATTAATGCTTTGTTTGTCAAGAAATTGATGAAACACATTCTCATCCTTTTGAATTTTGGTTTATATTTAACATATGAGTGATTGGAGAAATATTTTTGTTTGTTGTATTTAGGTACTTAATCATGCATTTGGTAACTCATAAAGATCATTAGAAAACTAGAGAATACATGCATAATCTTTCTTCTTCATGTCGATCTCGTTCCCTTCAAAATACTTTTCGACATCTAGAATCTCGTTGTTTCATGAATGACACATTGTTCCTTCTAACTTTCTAGGACTTGACTTCATTCGATTCATGTTCAAATCCATTGGCTTTGATTGCTTGCTTGATATTAATGAGCCACTCTTTCCTTCCTTCCTTTTGGAATTCTTTAGCTCGTACACATTAATATGCATCAATAATGGTCTATCTACAAGATTTTCCATCAAGGGGAAAACCTTTGTATATACTTTTGAAGAATTTGGTGAAATTCTCAATGTTCCATACAAAGGTCAATGTAGGTTCACCGATACTTGGAGTTTAAACTCTTTAGAATCAGCCCCTATTGATGTACATTACGTGACCGAGCTACCCTCGGCTTCGGCCATCTCTTGTACTATTGCTAAACCTCGTGAACATCCTATTCTTGGTAAACTTCAAGGAGTAGTTCGTGCTCTCACTCCTTGGGAATTACTTACTAGCGATCTTAATGATTTTATGATCCCTTAGGCCAAAATCATTAGGAAAAATGCAATGTGTCTTGATGGTGATCGCAAACATGTGCCCGCTTGTCTTGCACATATGTTGTATTGTGTTGCAACTTCCACTCCATACAACCTTGCATTTTTCATGGCTAGAAGAATAAAATTTGTTCTCAGCGGGTCTCACTCTAGCCTCCCTTTTGTTATAATTGATGTAGAAGATTTTTGTATATACTTTATTAGGAAAAACAAAGCAACACAAAAAGCGGTAAGTATTAAGCGTCGGCTTAGGAAAACCAAGCACTTATGACCCTATGAGTGGGGATCGTTCTCTCGAGGAGGCACGTGTGTTGTGTAATGAATGATTGATTATGTTTTTGATTATTAATGAGAAGAAAAGAAGAAAAAATGACGAAGACGAAAAAATTAGAAAAATAAGGCAAAACACTACTAGAAAGTTACGACGAAGAACGTGAAAAACACAAAATTTAAAATTTTAATCTAAAAATTCCTAAAAATTACTAAAAACTCCCAAATAATATTCTAAGAGTTTACAAAAAATCCAAATTTGCCAAAACCTTTTAATTAATTTAATAATGACTTTTTAATGCTAATTAAAGCCCTAAAAATCACTTTTAAATATTAAAAAGCCCTAAACAAGATTTAATAGTTTGTAAACCTCAAAAATGACTTAATTAAACTAAAAACTATTTTTAAAAATTTTAAAACCAAATAAAACTATTTTTAAACTCCTAAAAACTATTAAAATCTATTAAATCTTAAATTAATTCTAAAAATTAATTGAAAAGCCTAAAAATTATTCTACAAATGGGAAAAGTCCTAATTAATGATATAGAACCTAGGAAAAATGAAAAAGAAATAAAAATAAAACTTTTTATTTTAATGAATAAAATAATATTAAAATATTCTAAAAAATTAAAAGTCCTCAAATAAATTCTAAAAAATTCTCAAAAATCCTAAATATTCTAACTAAGAAGAAAATGTAAATAAAAGTTTCTGAAACCTTTTAATGAATTTTATATTAATTTTTAAAGTTGCTAAAAAACCCTAAAATCAAATAAAATCAAAATTTAAAGTTTTTGAAAACTTTTTCACATGTAAACCTCAAAAATATCAATTAAAACCTAAAAACTATTTTTTTGTATTTTTATATTACTGTTTAATATTTTTTTAAAGACTTTCTAAAATTAAAAATAGAAATAATCCTATTAAATAATTAGATAAAAGGAAAAATAATATTTTTAACCAGAAAAATCCTAAAGCCTACTTAAAACCTAGGAAAAATGAAATAAGCTCAAAAAGTTTAATAAATAAGCTCAAATAAGCCAAAATGGTCACGGCTTATTTAACAAGGCTTAAACCAATTAGTACTTAAATATAATACAAAACCAAACTCATCAGTCAAAGTCCCCAGGGCGCATTGGTTAGCACGTTTGGTTGTGAGAGGAGTGGCGCAGGTTCGAGTCCTGGCCACGTCCTTTTTGTGTTTATATTTTTTTTTCTTTAGCTTTTTAAAACTTGATCAATACCACTTATAAGCTCACAAACACGAATCCAAATCCAAAATTAACCAAGATTGAGCAATTTACAAGTCAATTAGTGCCCAGGTCTAGATATGTTTCTGAAAAACAAATATGAACACCAAGAGGTCTTGGTTAATGCTATGTTTGCTGGTATTTTTTTGGAACAAGAGGGCACCCCTTCACTCTTTCTGAGTGAAGGGAGTCAAATGCAAGCAAATTACAACACTTAGCACACAAATATCACCAATTAAATGCACAAAAGGCACACAACAGGCTATGCAAGGTTGCTGTAATGATGAATGCAGGTCTGGTGGACTTAGTAACTTTTTACATGCACTCTAGTTAACTTCAAAGCTTCAAAATAAGCATACACAATCACCAATGATGCACAAAATAATCAGCAAACCTGGATAACCCTATAACTTAACAGAAAGCAAAGAATCAAGCACAAAAATATGAAAAATCAAGCAGAATTGAAGATAAGCAGATTTAAGCTATCCTATTGCTTTTTTAACACACCAATTAGTTTCCAATATGTTCCAAACTAACTTCAAACTAATTCCCTAACTATTTCAACCTCTAAACAACCTTCTAACACTTTTAAAACTCACAAATTTAGATCAAAGCCCTGCTAAACCTTGTAGCCAAACACTACTTTAAAAACCTTAAGCTACTTTTTAACAAACCAAAACCTCTCAAAACCTAAGCCAACTGACCCTATGCTATTCTAATATGCATACCAACACAGAAAAACACATATCAAACAACTATAATACCATATAGCACAAAATCAAACCAAGATCATATAATACTTAATTTCTGAGATTTTTCAAAGGTAAAAGAACTTTTACCTTAGGGTTTTACATCCAAAACCCTTGTGACAGCCTTGTCACCTCCTTCCCAACTCGGGTTGGGGCTGACTTAGATCAACAAACAAATCTCCCTACCTGTTTAAGAAAAATTAAGCAAAAGTAACCAATATCCAATATTTCTGTTTTAACTTTTTCTTAAAAACTTTTCTCAAAAATCTTCCAAACTTAAAACACACGTCTTAAATTAACACCAATTTCATAAATCACAAAGCTTTTTTCCACTTTCACTTCAAAAAGCTTAATGACTTAAAAATCTGTCCTACTCTTTATGAAAACCTTTTTAAAATCAAACTCAAACTTTCACAAATTAACAATGGTGGAACTCAACTTTTGCATATACCTCAACACACAAACTTTTTAAAACAACATAAAAGGAATTATAATTGTAAAAAACAAACACCAAACTTTATATATTTTAAAAAAGGAATTACAAGAGAATTTGCAAAAAACTGGAACAAGGGAAAATGATGAACAGGCTCATCATTTTATACTATCTAACAGAACATTCTAGGCTAGGATTAAAAAAATACAAAGGCATAAACCCTAAATGCATAAATGTACAAAAATGCCCTCTCTTCCTTGGACGTTTCTTGGTCAAAATGAGGTGCCATGTGATGCCAGCTATGGAAGACCATTCTTGGACGTTAGATTAACCTTGGGGACAAAGGAGTTGCTTGAAATCGTTGGATGTGTCGGATTGGGGTTTTGTGCGAAAGTGACAAGAGCAGGGGAGGTTTGGGGAGGGGACCAGAGGCCACGTGGCACTAGTTTAAGGAGTGGGTTTAGTTGAGGGTTTAGTTAATTTAAGATCTGGACAATTTGGGTGAAAAACCCTTTGATTTGGAGGCTAATTAATCTGGGTAGGATTAGGGTTCTAGGTTTAGAAAAGGGGGTTTAATCTTAATTGGGTTTAAAAAGAATTTAAAAAACTGTTTAGGTGGGAAAGATTAGTTAGTGGGGGGGGTTGACTATGGTTGACCAAGTTAAATAAATAACCCGGGTTGGTGGGATTGGGTAGGGTTGGTTTTGGGTAAGGGTTATGGGTAAATGGGTGGGTAGGGTTGACGTGGCAAGGTTTGGTTGGGTGGTAAGGTTTGTGGTTTTGACAGGTTAAGTCCCCAGGTTATCAACATTTCTTCATTTTGTAAATAAACCCTAACAGCGCCCAAAATGCCTTTGACAACTTTGGATAAGTTGTCAAATTTGGCACAATGTTCTTCAAAAACTTTTCCAAGGGTTTAAACTTGTATAAACTTGATTCCCAAGGGCTGGACTTGTAATATCTTCAAACATTAAGGATAATACTTGTACATTTGATAATTTGAGGGTCAAATGTGACAAGTTCTTCAAAGATGAGGGGCCATTTTTGCCAATCTTCAATTCTTCAAGGGTATTTTTGCAAAATTCCAGACTTGGGCCCGGTTCATTGTGCGACTTCGTTTCCCGTGTTCGTTTTTGATTGATTCTTGTGTTCTTTTGCCAATTCCTCAATATCCGTACCTAAAAATACACAAGTAACAAACACGAGCATATATTTGGCATATTTTATGATATTTTGTGCAATTAAAGGCCGTTTTGGACGATGAGACCATGTATAAAAGCAGTCTCATCACTCCCCCATACTAAACCATTGCCGTGCCCTCACGCAATGCTAAGAATAAAGTATCAAAGCATCTCCAAAATTTAATTTTATTCACTTTATTGAAATGATAACTAGCTACATACTACAATTACTACTACTTGTGTTATAGACATAATGTATGATTTTCATCGCAAAATGGGACGTTTAGGTTCATAGAATAAGAACACGTGAATGCTTCGTTAGAAATAATTTCGTCGTCCTCGATTTTCACCTTAATTCCATGCCAAGCGTGCAACGAGATCATTGTCATTATAAGTTAGTAATGCTAACACTACTCATATGCCCTAATCACGTACTTATTCTCCCATTATTCCTAAGTTGTATCTCTTATATTTTATTATGTCTTAATGATCACGAGGATACATCATTGACTTATGCGATAATAGAGATTTAGGTCTAAAAATAGAGTCCTAACGGTGTAACTAAGACCATCAAATCAATAACCCCTCCTAATAGACAACGATGTTAAAAAATTAAGTTAACAAGAAGAATCGATAAACACGGTTTTATAACGGTTTTGAACATGAGACTTATTACCAAGACTTTTATACGCCCCCTAACGGAAGGACCTTATTATCTTTGGTTTACCTCCATCTTTTATTCAACTTCACCATGAAGCTTTTATTATGACTTCGGTCTTGCCTTGCCTTTTATTATCCGCCATCATCGGTGGTTTTATTAGCCAAAGACGTATATCCTCACGCTAAAGCGAATTTTGGATCTTTAAAGCTTCGAAGATTAAGGCTTGATTCACTTTCAATTTTGCATAGATTTTAGGCCTTGTGGGGCTTCAAATTGTTTGCTTGATTTAGGTGAGCACTTGAAATCTTATTATTGGGTGAAGCTTTCGATTATTAGGGTGCCAATACTTCAAAACCGTGACGCTGGCGATATCTTAATGTCTTCCCAATTTAATTACACGGAAGCTACTAGAAAAGACTAGAAACCCAACAATCAAAATTAAACCGCTAAGTCAATATTTATTAAGCAAAAAATATTTACATGCGAAGGGAGAATAAGCAAACAACGAGAACACATGAGTTTTTGAAAGAATACGAGTACTCTACGTTTAGCATAGTAACTTATAATTAACTCTATCATTTCTCGTCCTCATTTAAGAGACTTAGCCTAATGTGTAGTTAAGGAATCAAAGCTAAGTGCTCAACACGCACGGTCGAGTCAAAAATTACTCTTATTCTCGCCATCGGAAAATCTACATTCGTGTCTTAAAACACTTATAAAACATGAGAAAAATTTTAAAATTTGGCCTTTTTTAGCCTTATTTTGCAAGAAAACGATAACAAAACGATAAACTTTGGAAAGCGTGAAGGTTTGGCAAGGCAAGTATCTATTCACCCCCCATACTAAAGTTAAACATTGTCCTCAATGTTTCGAGTCTAGGGGTGCAAACACCCCCATACTAGAGACGTAGTCGAATGCCTAATCTAGCATGGAAAGGGTGTAACCAATAAGTGATAGCCGTTTATGAAGTGTGCTAAAAACCTAAGGTTAGAACATAAAAGGATATCATATGTGGATATTGGGAAAGGCCTCCAAACAAACGATCGAGTGCTCCTATGAAACGAACACGAGAGGCTCCAATCGTGAAGATGATGATCTAAAAGACACAATTCACAAACAACCACGGAACAAAGGTTGGAAGGGCACAAATCCCCTCACATTAAACTAATTAGAAAGCAATAATATGTACATGGATAAGCATGGGTCTCCCCCACGAGGCACCTTGTTTTTGATAACCGAGTCAAAAGCTCGACTCGAATCCCCATAAATGTGATCATTTAGGGATAATCATGGTATGGTCAATTTTTGGTGGGGCTTACATGATAAACAAGGCCCAAAAGCACGTGGAGTACTTTAAGAATCCGATAAACGTATACCGGGGTCAAAGATAGCGTCCTCGTTTTCGGATGAAAGACGAGACAACACAACTCCAACACAAATCCCAATGGGATAGAAGAAAATAGGAGAGAAGAAATAGAAGGGTGGAACAATGGGTAAGGCAAAACATTGAGCTACTCGAGGTAGACTCGCACCAATCAAATGAAAAGATTTTCCATTTATTGCATCGGTGGAAGACCGAGATTTCCCTATAAAAGCAATTCCAGGATCAAATATCTCGTCCTCGGTGGAGAAAGGGGAGGGAACATAAGGGGCTTCCCCCACACTAGGTCCACACAAAGCATCGTCAAAAAGAGAAGACGAGCTTGTAGTACTCAAGACACGCGGTGATGACGGAGTTAGAATAGTAGAAAAATCTTTTAAATTAGATTCAAAATCTTTTCCTTTTTCATTTTTAACACTCTCCTTGTGAAAACCCGATTTGATTATGTCAAAAATATTTGGTGTATCTAAAACAATGTTAGTCACACTAAAAATTCTCACATTTTGAAAGCGTTTTGGTTTTGGTGGTGGCAAGTTTTCAAATCTTTTGTCAACAAAGAAAACCTCCCCATCGGGATCAACGTATTCATCATCCGAAGAATCACTCGATATTGGAATCATAGGCTTAACACTCTTAACCTCCATCGGCGGAGGGGACGGAACTTCATTTTTATCAACTCCTAAAACTCTATTTGAAATCTTTTGACAAATGTTTTTGATGGGATTGACATTGTACAAAGATGTGATCGAATAAACATGAGAAAGCGTGGAGTTTTGGGTTGCATTAATGACGAGTTCTTCCTCATTGAAACGAAGAGTGATTTTTCTTGCATGCACATCGATAAGTGCTCTCGAGGTATCCAAAAAAGATCGACCTAAAATTAACGGAACTTTAGGATCGATGGGAATATCAACAACTATGAAGTCCACGGGATAATAGAATTTCCCAACTTTCACAAAGACGTCCTCGGCAACTCCACAAGCTAGAATCGTAGAATGATCGGCCATTTCGATTGACATTCTTGAAGGAGTGAGATTTGGAAGATTGAGCGACTTAAAAATCTCGAGAGGCATCAAATTAATACTAGCACCAAGATCGGCCAAGGCGTAGCATTCTTCCATGTCTTGGATAGCACATGGGATTAAAAACTTTCCAGGATCACCGACCTTTTGAGGTATGCGGCTTAGAAAAACCGAAGAACAACTAGACGATTTTTGCAATTTTTCTTTGTTATTCAACATACTCTTGAAGTTCGCGGCAAATCGAGGCATCATGACTAAGGCGTCGGCAAAACTTATGTTGAAATGCAAGTCACGAAACATTTTCATAAAAAGTTCAAATTGATAATTATTTCGTTCTTGTGCCTTTTCCTTGTCTCGTCTTGATGGGTAGGGTAAAGGTGGTGTGGGTTGGGGCAAATTAGGCATAGGCAACGGCCTTGGAATCTCGGGTTCCATGATGGGTATTGGTTCAACCGTAGGTGTGGTTTGAGCGGTACTTCGTGGGCTTTGAATGTGCTCCTTTTCAACCACAACCTCGGGTTCTTTCTCTTTTTCCTTCTCCATAGAAGTACTTGGACGAGAAATGGGTTCTTTGAAAGTTTTACCACTACGAGTGGTAATAACCTTCAATTCTCCTTTCGGGTTCACGATGGTATCACTAGGAAGACCACCCGAAGAAGAGGGCTTACACATGATAGCTTCAAACATTTTAGCCATACGATCTTCAAACTTAGATTGCCTAGCATCCGCTTTCAACAACTCTTGCTTAATCTCATGTTGTCCTTGCTCCATTTTTTGTTGATTTTGTTGGAGTCATGTGACATTTCCTTCCATTTTATTAGCATGAGTTTTAAGTTCATTAGCAAGTTCGGTTTTAAGCTCATTTTTCAATTCGGATCTTAAGATAATCATCTCACGTTGCATGTTATCAAACTTAGCATCATTAGCCTTAGCATAGTCTAAAAATTCTCCTTGCAAATTTTTAGTGTGAGCATTTTGAAAACCTTGAGTAGGAGTTTGAAAATCACGGTTTTGGTTTTGATTAGAAACTTGCCCATTTCCACTTTGGTAATTACCTTTGTTATAATTTCTTTGATTTCCTTGGTAATTTCCACCTTGATTGTTGTTTCGATAGTTATTAGCATTTTGATTTTGTGGAGCTTGATTTGAACGTGAACCTTGACCGATTTGGTTATAAGTTCCCGTGGCTACATAAGCATTCGAAGTGTTACCATCCGCGGTAATGCACTCGGAAAAATCATGAGCTCCACCACATGAAATACAACTCTTAGCAACCGCTTTAACCGAAGCGGTGTTGGAAGCTTCTTGAGCCTTCCAATGAGACATAAGAGTCGAAAACCTATCGAAAAACCTATTCTCCTCATTTGCTTCATCTTGCAAGGCATTAATGGAACGAGATGATGACGAGCCCAAATTGGCAACACTCGGTGTGTTACGAGGGCTATAGACCTTAGACCTATTTTCTATGATTTTCAAAGCCTCATTGGTCGTTTTGCACAAAAAATTACCACCCGCGGCGGCATTTAAATAATCTCGTTCATGTTCATTAAGCCCATTATAAAAAGTGTCAATTTGATGCAATTCGGAAAAATCATGGTGTGGACATTCATGTAGCATTTCTTTAAATCTCTCCCAAGCCATTGAAAAACTTTCATTTGGTCTTTGTGTAAAACGTGAAATCTCGTTTTTCAAATGTGTTGTCTTAGATGGTGGAAAAAATTGATTCACAAATTTAGACACGAGATCGGCCCATGTCAAAATCGAATTCGGCGGTTCTTTCTCAAGCCAAATCTTGGCGGGTCCATCTAACGAGTAAGGAAACAACATCATCTTAATGGCATCGTGTGGTACATCCTTAAACTTGCTTGTCGCGGTGAGACGATTAAATTGCCTAATGTGATAATGTGGGTTGTCTTTTTCATGACCGCGAAACTTGTTTGCTTGAAGCATAGACATTAAACCCGTTTTGATCTCAAAGTTCTCCGCAAGGATGGCGGGGATCACAATGGCCTCTCCAAAACCCTCGGTGGGTGCTTGAAGCAACTCCATCATAGTACGATTAGCCATGATAGCTTCTTGTTCTACGATAGGTTCCTCACTTGGAGACTCCTCACTAGATTGAGTGAGTGATTTGTTTCTTCGTTTACGAGCACGTCTAGCTTTAGAGCGAGTTTGCATAAACGTCACGTACAACGAGAAGGCGAGCAAAGAAGATTCTTTTTGGTATTTTGTGTTTTTTCAATTTTTTTGTGGTTTTTGATTGTATTAACCTTTTGGAAATTGGTGAATATATTAAGTAGACAATGAGTCCACAAATCTCCTCACTTAATCAAATCTCTTGATTAAAAAGGCCTCAAGGAATGAAAACGATCACGTGGAGTGAACGCCTTCGATGACTTTAGAACGATTGTGGAACACCAAATCGTTCAAGAGGGTTTAATCAAATGAAACCAAGAAAATATATATGATACTTAGTAATACTTTGGGCGGCAAAACCCTCGATTCACTCTCAAAATCAAATACGCACAAGCAAGCGGAGGAAACGAGGCGGCGCGAAGCACTTAAGAGCCTTTTTCCTTTAGGTTGTGAAATACAACCGCCTTATACCCACCTTATAGTTTGTATTATCAAGATTAAGCTTCACGAAAGTATTTATCTATTTTTGCCTTTTTCTTTGGTTTGAGATTCGAATACAATGATCGAGTGATGAAATCCCGAATCAAGGTTGTGATTGCTCACGTATTTGGAGTACTTGTGTATTTATTGTTCTACGTATACAATATAGTAATAATATTCACACAAAAACCGAAAAACGATAATACGTATTAATAGAGTGCTATTAATACAATTATATTTATGGCTAATATAGAAAAACAACAATGGTTCAATCAAAACACAACACGCCTCCCCGGCAGCGGCGCCATTAATGATGTAGAAGATTTTTGTATATACTTTATTTTAGGAAAAACAAAGCAACACAAAAAGCGGTAAGTATTAAGCGTCGGTTTAGGAAAACCAAGCACTTATGACCCTATGAGTGGGGATCGTTCTCTCGAGGAGGCACGTGTGTTGTGTAATGAATGATTGATTATGTTTTTGATTATTAATGAGAAGAAAAGAAGAAAAAATGACGAAGACGAAAAAATTAGAAAAATAAGGCAAAACACTACTAGAAAGTTACGACGAAGAACGTGAAAAACACAAAATTTAAAATTTTAATCTAAAAATTCCTAAAAATTACTAAAAACTCCCAAATAATATTCTAAGAGTTTACAAAAAATCCAAATTTGCCAAAACCTTTTAATTAATTTAATAATGACTTTTTAATGCTAATTAAAGCCCTAAAAATCACTTTTAAATATTAAAAAGCCCTAAACAAGATTTAATAGTTTGTAAACCTCAAAAATGACTTAATTAAACTAAAAACTATTTTTAAAAATTTTAAAACCAAATAAAACTATTTTTAAACTCCTAAAAACTATTAAAATCTATTAAATCTTAAATTAATTCTAAAAATTAATTGAAAAGCCTAAAAATTATTCTACAAATGGAAAAAGTCCTAATTAATGATATAGAACCTAGGAAAAATGAAAAAGCAATAAAAATAAAACTTTTTATTTTAATGAATAAAATAATATTAAAATATTCTAAAAAATTAAAAGTCCTCAAATAAATTCTAAAAAATTCTCAAAAATCCTAAATATTCTAACTAAGAAGAAAATGTAAATAAAAGTTTCTGAAACCTTTTAATGAATTTTATATTAATTTTTAAAGTTGCTAAAAAACCCTAAAATCAAATAAAATCAAAATTTAAAGTTTTTGAAAACTTTTTCACATGTAAACCTCAAAAATATCAATTAAAACCTAAAAACTATTTTTTGTATTTTTATATTACTGTTTAATATTTTTTTAAAGACTTTCTAAAATTAAAAATAGAAATAATCCTATTAAATAATTAGATAAAAGGAAAAATAATATTTTTAACCAGAAAAATCCTAAAGCCTACTTAAAACCTAGGAAAAATGAAATAAGCTCAAAAAGTTTAATAAATAAGCTCAAATAAGCCAAAATGGTCACGGCTTATTTAACAAGGCTTAAACCAATTAGTACTTAAATATAATACAAAACCAAACTCATCAGTCAAAGTCCTCAGGGCGCATTGGTTAGCACGTTTGGTTGTGAGAGGAGTGGCGCAGGTTCGAGTCCTGGCCACGTCCTTTTTGTGTTTATATTTTTTTTTTCTTTAGCTTTTTAAAACTTGATCAATACCACTTATAAGCTCACAAACACGAATCCAAATCCAAAATTAACCAAGATTGAGCAATTTACAAGTCAATTAGTGCCCAGGTCTGGATATGTTTCTGAAAAACAAATATGAACACCAAGAGGTCTTGGTTAATGCTATGTTTGCTGGTATTTTTTTGGAACAAGAGGGCACCCCTTCACTCTTTCTGAGTGAAGGGAGTCAAATGCAAGCAAATTACAACACTTAGCACACAAATATCACCAATTAAATGCACAAAAGGCACACAACAGGCTATGCAAGGTTGCTGTAATGATGAATGCAGGTCTGGTGGACTTAGTAACTTTTTACATGCACTCTAGTTAACTTCAAAGCTTCAAAATAAGCATACACAATCACCAATGATGCACAAAATAATCAGCAAACCTGGATAACCCTATAACTTAACAGAAAGCAAAGAATCAAGCACAAAAATATGAAAAATCAAGCAGAATTGAAGATACGCAGATTTAAGCTATCCTATTGCTTTTTTAACACACCAATTAGTTTCCAATATGTTCCAAACTAACTTCAAACTAATTCCCTAACTATTTCAACCTCTAAACAACCTTCTAACACTTTTAAAACTCACAAATTTAGATCAAAGCCCTGCTAAACCTTGTAGCCAAACACTACTTTAAAAACCTTAAGCTACTTTTTAACAAACCAAAACCTCTCAAAACCTAAGCCAACTGACCCTATGCTATTCTAATATGCATACCAACACAGAAAAACACATATCAAACAACTATAATACCATATAGCACAAAATCAAACCAAGATCATATAATACTTAATTTCTGAGATTTTTCAAAGGTAAAAGAACTTTTACCTTAGGGTTTTACATCCAAAACCCTTGTGACAGCCTTGTCACCTCCTTCCCAACTCGGGTTGGGGCTGACTTAGATCAACAAACAAATCTCCCTACCTGTTTAAGAAAAATTAAGCAAAAGTAACCAATATCCAATATTTCTGTTTTAACTTTTTCTTAAAAACTTTTCTCAAAAATCTTCCAAACTTAAAACACACGTCTTAAATTAACACCAATTTCATAAATCACAAAGCTTTTTTCCACTTTCACTTCAAAAAGCTTAATGACTTAAAAATCTGTCCTACTCTTTATGAAAACCTTTTTAAAATCAAACTCAAACTTTCACAAATTAACAATGGTGGAACTCAACTTTTGCATATACCTCAACACACAAACTTTTTAAAACAACATAAAAGGAATTATAATTGTAAAAAACAAACACCAAACTTTATATATTTTAAAAAAGGAATTACAAGAGAATTTGCAAAAAACTGGAACAAGGGAAAATGATGAACAGGCTCATCATTTTATACTATCTAACAGAACATTCTAGGCTAGGATTAAAAAAATACAAAGGCATAAACCCTAAATGCATAAATGTACAAAAATGCCCTCTCTTCCTTGGACGTTTCTTGGTCAAAATGAGGTGCCATGTGATGCCAGCTATGGAAGACCATTCTTGGACGTTAGATTAACCTTGGGGACAAAGGAGTTGCTTGAAATCGTTGGATGTGTCGGATTGGGGTTTTGTGCGAAAGTGACAAGAGCAGGGGAGGTTTGGGGAGGGGACCAGAGGCCACGTGGCACTAGTTTAAGGAGTGGGTTTAGTTGAGGGTTTAGTTAATTTAAGATCTGGACAATTTGGGTGAAAAACCCTTTGATTTGGAGGCTAATTAATCTGGGTAGGATTAGGGTTCTAGGTTTAGAAAAGGGGGTTTAATCTTAATTGGGTTTAAAAAGAATTTAAAAAACTGTTTAGGTGGGAAAGATTAGTTAGTGGGGGGGGTTGACTATGGTTGACCAAGTTAAATAAATAACCCGGGTTGGTGGGATTGGGTAGGGTTGGTTTTGGGTAAGGGTTATGGGTAAATGGGTGGGTAGGGTTGACGTGGCAAGGTTTGGTTGGGTGGTAAGGTTTGTGGTTTTGACAGGTTAAGTCCCCAGGTTATCAACATTTCTTCATTTTGTAAATAAACCCTAACAGCGCCCAAAATGCCTTTGACAACTTTGGATAAGTTGTCAAATTTGGCACAATGTTCTTCAAAAACTTTTCCAAGGGTTTAAACTTGTATAAACTTGATTCCCAAGGGCTGGACTTGTAATATCTTCAAACATTAAGGATAATACTTGTACATTTGATAATTTGAGGGTCAAATGTGACAAGTTCTTCAAAGATGAGGGGCCATTTTTGCCAATCTTCAATTCTTCAAGGGTATTTTTGCAAAATTCCAGACTTGGGCCCGGTTCATTGTGCGACTTCGTTTCCCGTGTTCGTTTTTGATTGATTCTTGTGTTCTTTTGCCAATTCCTCAATATCCGTACCTAAAAATACACAAGTAACAAACACGAGCATATATTTGGCATATTTTATGATATTTTGTGCAATTAAAGGCCGTTTTGGACGATGAGACCATGTATAAAAGCAGTCTCATCAATAATTCTCTCATGGATTTTTAGAAAAATTCTCCTTGACTTTCCACCTTTAAATGCTTCATCCTTTCACTTCGTGGATCGAGTTATGCTTCCCATTGAAGGAAACATCTCACTTGAACCCAAGCATGATTCAAATGAAGATGGAAATGTCTCTCAAGACAATTCTCTCAACTCTAGCAATAATTTGTCATCCACTATCTCTCTATTGTCTATTCTAGACATTGATTCCGACTATCTTTTTTTTATCTCAATCACCATCTTCGAGAACGTTTAAGAAATGAATCAAGAAAATGAGGAAATGCACATGGCTGGATGCTACATGACTCTTGAATGATCCCACTATTTCCTTTTTCTCTCATTATTATTAGGACATTATGTGTATTAACTAATACTATGTGTTTGGATCATTTACTATTTTAATCCTTAGTGTTTATGTGATCGATCTTTCAATTTACATAACTTTGTGCATCTTATGTGTTAGTTACCTTCCTAGATTTTGATTAATAGTTCACTTTGGCTTGATAATCATTTGTGTGAAATCTGGGCTAGCAAAAGTTTCTGGAAGTGCAATTTTTGGAACCCTCTGGTGGCGGTTCTTTACCATCCCCGCGGTTCCTTAGTGATAAAGAACCGCGCCCATACATAAGGAACCGCTGGCACCTATTTCAACAGAATCTTTGCTTTACATTGTTTTCCCTTAATGTGTGTAAACATTGGTGGAATTTTTGCAAAAAACCTGCACTTTCCTAAACTAGGCTATCTAATTTCATTATTCACCTAAAATGATTTTAACCCATTACTAGTTTTGATCATCCCTTCATCTTCTTAAACCCTTCCTTGTTGATTGTATTCTTCATCCTTTAAACTTCTTTCTAAACTTCTACACACAACCATGATGTCCACTAGAACATGCAACTCTCCCAAAATATCCTCTTCCAATATAAACCTTAAAATCAAGATTAAGTTACCCAAACTTGGTTCTTCATCTTTCCATACACCCAAGAATGAGACTTCTCCTATTCTCATTTCTTCATCACCTTCACCACCTCTTGCTCCATGCAAGACCAAATCAACTCATGGTACCAACCATTCAATTGGTTCTACTTCTTCATTCCAATCTAGAATGAATGAGTTGTCCTCACCATTCACTCCTAGTCCTCTCTTGGATGTAAATACTCAGCCTCAACCTCTTCAAAGCATTCCTTTTGTGAATGATGAGCCTTTGATTACCTCTCCTTTAACTCCATCAAATTCACCCATATCACCCATATCACCTTTGGACACTATGCCTCCACCACCTCTTCCTCCCTCAAACACTCCAATTTTGGGTGTTCCCATCGTCACTTCATGGGTGACGTAAAACCCGAATTAAAATACCATGAACAATACACATGAATAATACACACATGAAAAATAGTAAAATTAAAACTTTCCATTTATAATATAATTCACGTGTCACGGTATTTAATAATATGTAGTTACGTAAATATTATAAATGTGTTAAGTACACGACGTATAAAAATCACGACATTAAAACATAAACGATCACGTAATTATTTGGACACGGAATATTTACGGGTTTCCCCGTGGACACCCTATAGGCTGCGGCTACACAAGAAGAAAGGGAGGAAATGGGCTTTGGCCCATGACCCAACTTAACGGAAAACATAAACATAATTTTAGGTTTTCAGAAAAGTCTCTCTTGCCTCCTTTTTCTCCTTGCCACCGGCCACTATAAACCACAAGAGCAAACCGGACAATTTTTTTGGTTGATCATTCGTGTGTACATGATCGTGTTCATAACCTTGTCCTTTTCACGCATTCGGTAATTAAACACTTCCTTTCTCTTTAAATCTTTATGAATTCATGTTTTATTTAATTAAACTTAAAAACAAGTAATAAGAACACATAGGGATTAATTAAATCTTGGATTTAGGGGTGTTTGGTTTGGCTTTGGGTTAGCCTAGACACAACCGAGACCCCCAAGGGGCTCGGCTTGTTTGATCCGACGCCACCGAGACCTACAAGGGGCTCGGTTTGGGCTGTGGTTCGGGCGTAGCAAGGGAAAACCCCCCGACCGTATGTCAGAGGTGTTGTTTTGGTTTTGACCGAGAGCCAACCGAGACCATGGGGTCTCGTTGGGATTCTTTTGGGCTGACAGTGGGGAACCGAACAAAGCAGGGGGAACCGGTACACTACCGGTGTGAACCGGCCGAACCACCGGTGTCAACCAGGGCTCGGCAGTGGTAACCGCAAGCCACCAGTGGCAACCGGCTAGCCGGTCTAGCCACTGGTAGGGATGTATGTTTTGGATTATATGTGGGATCGGGTTTTGGGCTCGAATTAATTTTTAAAACACGGGTGCGGGTCTCTGGTTTAATATTAAAATCAGAAAAACATGTTAATTAAATTAATTACTAAACTTTTTAATTTAATTAATTTCATGAATTAGGTTTAATATTAAATTAATATTACATGTATAAACTAAAATATTAACTTAGTTTAATTTAATTAAAACATGTATTTTTAATTAAATTCCATATAACGTATAGTTTAATTAATTAACCAGTTATTTAATTAATAAGCTATAACCATGACTTGTATTATACTATTTAAACTTTAATTATTATTTATAATCCAACTTATTTCTAATTATGGAAACTTACTATTTTTAGAAACTTTTTATTTTTAGAAACTTACTATTTATGGAAACCTGCTATTTTTAGAAAGTTACTTAGTATTACAATCCAAGTATTATAATACACTAATACATGAATAATACACAGTAGAACATCAGTATAAATACAATTAACATAGTAAACAGTAAAACATGACTGAATACATATAACAAGCTAATAACACACGGAACTAGTAAAACACATGTAAATCAGACAACTCATACACGTCCATATTTCTTATGTAGTGTTATCCGTCGAGGCGGATTAGTCTTAATCTTTTTCTTTAGCTTCTACTGGACATAAGGTACGGATTTCCCGTCCTTCATTAAGGACAATCTCTTCCTTCATTAGGATTTCCCGTATGCAGCCAACTATTTTCCCCAGTAGTTACAATTAAAATGCTTATGTTTATTAGTTACCTTAGCCATATGCATGACCAGTTTCACCTAGTTATGGAGGTACCATAACCATAACACTAGAGGCACTAGTGTTATGACTTCACCACGGCGGAGTGATAGCTCGTGGCGTCACTTTTCAGTTTTGGCCATTATATTATATTATCATATGGGGCGTATGGGTGCATCCTAGTTACATGTTTCAGTCAGGATTTCATGGCGAATGTGGTGTGTGCCTTGCATCCTTCACAAGGAGGTGATCCCTCCTACCCACTTACCAATTAATTAGAGGTATCCCCTCTAATTTGCATGACGAGGTCACCCCTCCAAGTATTCATGCACGTTGTTGACCTCATGACCTATATTGGCTTTTGGTACATTAACTAATACAGATTTTCATAAGTAACATAAGCTATGTTTTCAGAACTAAAACCAGTTAACATGGCAGACGACTAGGTTTTCCAGGACTTGTTCATTTCCGCTACTATTCATGCTTTATACTCTTTATATGCTTTCATATTCTATGTCTTCCATGCTTTATTATATATCCGTGCACTGAGCGTTATGCTCAGCCTTCTACTTTTCCATGTTCCCAAACGGCAGGTACCCAAGGACGCAAGTAGGAACTCCAGAGTATGTGCATTTGGATTGGAAGCTATCCGGCCTCTTTTACCTTATGCATTCATTCCTACTTTATCATACTTTACTTCTTTTTGGACATTGTTTAGTCCTTCCATTTACAATACTTAATATTGCTTATGTGTAAGTTACTAGACTACTGATGTTTGATTCCGGTACTTCTATTTATGGTCATGAATGTTTAGACATTTACCTTGCATGCTTCGATGACACGCCATAATTACTATAACATTCTATCCTAACAAATAGGGTGTTACAATTATGGTATTAGAGCCAAGGTTTCGACCTGTAGCTCTGTAAAACATGACCTGTGACTTACAGGTAGTCACGAGTGTCTTCCTAGAACTGACAGTTGGTTTTCATGCATTCATTCATTTTCATTTTATTTCATGCATTCATATCATTATAGCAAGTTTATGACTAAGGAATGGTTGGTACAAGACTGGCCCTATTTAGTCACATGTGCTTTTATCGAAACTTTTAACTTTGGGACCGACCCATAGGCGTCCCCTCGCCATGTCTTTTGTTTTGAGTGAACTGACCATAGGCGTTAACTCTCGTGCATATAAAAGTTTTTATAAACTGCTTCATGCATTTTTAAACTGTTTCATGCATTATAAACTGCTTCATTAATTTATACATTGTTCATGCATTTTATTTTATCTCATTTCATATTTATGATTTATGTTGCATCTTGTTTTTTTTAAAACTATCAGATGGTGAACTCACGCAATACTCCAGATTTGACAGCAGCTGTCAATGCAGCTCTGCAAGCCCTCCTTCCCCAACTTCGCAATGAAATCAGAGATGAAGTTCATGCGGAATTTCAGGCTCATGGCAATCAGAACAACAACAAAAATCCTCTACCTCCTCCTCCACCTGTTACTCTTATGACTTGGTTGGAGAGATTCAACAAACAGCGACCCCGTTCGTTTGAGCAGACTGACAGCCCTAACGAGGTTGAAGCTTGGATTTCTCACATCGAGAAGATTTTCGATGCAATGGGTTGTGACGGTGTTTTCAAGGCAACACTGGCTTGCTATAAATTTGAAGGTGATGTGCTACAGTGGTGGAAATTGGTCAAGTAATCCAACGGTGGTGATAATTGGGTTGCACAACAGACATGAGACCGGTTTAAGGAGCTCTTCCTTAATCAGTACTTTCCACATGCTGAGCAAGAGAAGCTCAAGAGGGACTACCACAACATTCGGCAGGTTGCTGGTGAAAACAGCAACGAGTTCATGCAAAGGTTTCTCCGTTTGGCAGGATTTCTGGGTCCAGCCGCAGGAACTGCTGCGGAGCAGGTTGAGAAGTTTCGCTGGGCACTTCGCACTTCGGTCGCCAACAACTTGGTATGTGATAGTTTCACTACAGTGGCACAGGTGGCCGATGCAGCCCGTAAGCTCGAGATGCTTCAGGAACGAGAGGAGTTTGGTGATGACAGAGCAGTGAAGAGGTATCTTCAATCACCAACTGTAAACAATTCATTTCCATCAATTATTTTTTTTTCATTTCATATAATCCTTTGTTCAACGTCATATTCCAGGCAGAAGACTGACGACCGTAAGCCTGCGGCCGCTCAGCAGCAAGCATCTAAGGGAAGCGGTCAGACTAACGACCGTTCTGGTTCTGAGAGGCGTGGCGGTAATGATAGTTACCGTAACAACGCTAACAACTCGAACAACAGCAGGTACCTACATTAACCTTCTTTCATGTTAAACTATCTTATGTTATGGTATTTTGACACTCCAACAATTGTTGATTCAGGAACAATTGGTAACGACACGGATCAGGACCGTAGGGGTTCACAGCCTAACCATTCTACCTCATCTGGTAAATTTTACACCTTCTATGTAATCATGTTTATGTTACACGATCATGTCTCATGCATGAAATCCTTAAACAGGCTCTCGGCTAACTAGGACGTCTGCTGGAGGATTCACGCATCCTGTATGTCCTACTTGTTCGTGTAGACACTCTGGTATTTGTCCCCGAGGTACTGGTGGTTGTTTCAAATGTGGCCAACAAGGCCATCAAAAGAAGGACTGTCGCCAAGGTGAGATAGAAGGCACCTCTGGGTACGCCGACACCAAGCCACCTCCTACTTCTGGTCGCGTTTTCACTACTACTAGAGACCAGGCGAATAAGACTTCAGGTACCATCACCGAAAATCTCTTTATGAATGGTTTGGCAGCATGTGTTCTGTTTGATACTGGAGCGACGCATTCAGTCGTATTCACTACTTCTGTTGTATGTGTTAGGATTTCCCCGATGTTATTAGATAATGCCTTATGCATTTCCACGACACTTAGGGACTCTGTACGAATCACTCAGGTGTACAGAGATCTTCCCCTAGAATTTGGTGATAAGATCCGCAGAGTTGACGCACTTCCTTTGGACATGTGCGATTTTGGGCATGGACTGGCTATTCCAACACCAGGCTATGATTGACTGCCACACATATCGGGTTATCTTCGGTGATGTTAAATCTACAGAGTACATACACCATGGTTTTCTGCCAGGGCGGTCAGTACAAATTATTTCATCCATGGAGGCGCGTGCATTGCTATCACACGGCTGTCAGTGCTTCATAGCCAATATTCATGACATTACTGCCGAGTCTCCATCGATCCAAGATCAGCCTATTGTGTCAGAGTTTCTTGATGTATTTACAGATAAAGTTTCGGGCATACCACCTGTTCGTGAAGTCGAGTTTGGAATCGAGCTCATACCAGGTGCAGAGCCAATTTCCAAAGCTCCTTACCGTATGGCTCCTATAGAGCTTAAGGAACTAAAAGAGCAGCTGCAGGAACTTCTGGAACAGGGTTTCATCCGTCCCAGTGCATCACCATGGGGTGCACCGGTACTGTTCGTGAAGAAGAAAGACGACAACATGCGTTTATGTATAGACTATCGTGAGCTGAACAAGATGACGATCAGGAATCGTTATCCTTTGCCGCGTATTGATGACCGGTTCGATCAACTTCAGGGCGTCAAGTATTTCTCTAAGATAGATCTGAGGTCCGGCTACCATCAGTTACGGGTTAAGGAGCAGGACATCTCCAAGACTGCTTTCCGTACACGTTATGGGCACTACGAGTTCGTAGTCATGCCATTTGGACTCACTAATGCTCCAACTGTCTTCATGGATTTGATGAACCGTCTCTTCCATGAGTTTCTGGACAAGTTCGTTATCGTGTTCATTGATGGCATCCTGATATTCTCCAAACCCAAGGAGGAACATGAGGAACACCTTCGTACAGTCTTACAGATTCTTCGTCAGGATCAGTTGTATGCTAAGTTCTCTAAGTGTGAGTTCTGGTTAAGCAAGGTGGCATTTCTTGGCCATATTGTATCCGCAGAGGGGATCACCATGGATCCTAAAAAGGTTGAAGCTATCACTAAATGGTCGAGACCTACATCTGCAACTGAAGTTAGAAGTTTTCTGGGTTTAGCTGGCTACTATCGTAGGTTTGTAGAGAACTTTTCACGGTTTGCCTCTCCTTTGACTAAGCTGATGAGGAAAGAAGAGAAATTTGTCTGGACAAAAGAGCGAGAGAAGAGCTTTGAAGATCTGAAGCAGAAGTTAGTGACTGCACCTATTCTTACTCTCCCATCTGGCTCAGGTGGATTTCAGATATATAGTGACACTTCAGGAAAGGGTCTAGGCTGCGTTCTCATGCAACATGGAAAGGTTATTGCATACGCATCGACAACTGAAACCTTATAAAGAAAACTATCCTACTCACGATTTAGAGCTTGCAGCAGTTGTTTTCGCGTTGAAGATATGGAGACATTATTTGTATGGTGAATCATGTGACATATTCACCTACCACAAGAGTCTCAAGTACATCTTCACCTAGAAGGAACTGAACATGATACAGAGGAGATGGTTAGAGCTTTTGAAGGACTACGACACCAACATTCAGTACCATCTCGGTAAGGCGAATGTGGTGGCAGATGCTCTAAGCAGAAGGTCGGGTATGATTGCTGGCATCTGGATTGCAAAGGAGATCATTCGTGACCTAGAGATGACTGATATTGAATTTTATGTACGAGGACAGCACGGTTACTGGGCTAATCTTATAGTGGAACCAGACTTACATTCTAGTATCAAGGAAGCTCAGAAGGACGATGGTGAGATTTGGGCTATCATTCAGAACCTTGATCAGCAGACGGAGTTTCGTGTTGACGACGACATTATCTTATGGCAGGGCACTAGACTAGTGGTTCCTGATGACTATACACTCAGGGAAGTTGTGCTGACTGAAGCTCACAGTTCTCTATTTACCATACATCTGGTTCTACCAAGATGTACCACGACATCAAGCAACACTTTTGGTGGAGTGGTATGAAGCAGGATGTTGCCACCTTCGTTTCTAAATGTATGATCTACCAACAAGTGAAGATCGAACACTAGTGAGCTAGTGGTTTACTGCAGCCACTAGACATTCCAGCATGGAAGTGGGACAAAATATCCATGGATTTTGTTACTGGTCTTCCGGTTACTCAGAAGAAGAACGACGCTATCTGGGTTATTATGGATAGGTTGACTATATATGCTCATTTCCTGCCGATTCGCAAGGAACATCCGGTCAGTAAATTAACAGACATATTCCAGAAGGAGATCATGAGACTACATGGTACTCCATCAGAAATCATCTCTGACAGAGATCCTCGTTTCACAACACGTTTTCGGCAGAGTCTGCAGAAAGCTTGGGGCACTAGACTTAAGCTCAGCACTGATTTTCATCCGTAAACTGACGTACAGTCAGAGCGTACCATTCAAACATTGGAGGACATGTTGCGATCATGTGCTCTAGAGTGGTCAGGAAGCTGGGATGATTATGTATTTATAGTAGAATTTGCATACAACAACAGCTGGCACGCTAGCATCAAGTGTGCTCCTTTTGAGATGTTGTATGGTAGAAAGTGTCGCGCCCCAATCTGCTGGGATCAGGTGGGCGAACGACTGCTCGAGGGCTCAGAGATGATTGAAGTGACAAATGAGAAGGTCGATGTCGCCAAGGCGAAGATTCAGGAAGCTCGTGCTCGTCAGAAGAGCTATGCTAATAAACATCGTAGAGATGTATCTTTCAACGTAGGTGATCACGTTTTCCTCAAGGTATCACCTGCACGAGGAGTTAAACGTTTTGGAATCAGAGGGAAGCTCGGTCCTCGCTTCATCGGACTATTCGACATCATAGAACACGTTGGTGAAGTGTCATACCGTTTAGCGTTACCGCCTCAGCTATCACACGTTCACAACGTGTTCCATGTGTCCTTACTCAGAGGATACAACTATCATCCAGTTCATTTTTTCCAGTATCCACTTGATCAAATTCGAGAGGATCTTTCTTATGTCGAAGAACCCGAGAGAGTTCTTGAGCGACAAGATCGTGTCATGTGGAGGAAGACGATCCCTTTCGTCAAAATCCTCTGGAGGGATCATCCTGAGTGGGAAGCCACTTGGGAGACAGAGGAGTCTATACGGACTTCTTACCCTCATTTCCAGTTCTGATTCAGGTATGTTTTCTTTTAGATTACGTTTATCCAATTCGAGGACGAATTGTTCTTTTAGAGGGGAAGAGTTATAAAACCCGCATTAAAATACCATGAACAATACACATTAACAATACACACATCAAAATACGGTAAAATTAAAACTTTCCATTTATAATATAATTCACGTGTCACGGTATTTAATAACATGTATTTACGTAAACATTATAAATGTGTTAAGTACACGACGTATAAAAATCACGACATTAAAACATAAACGATCACGTGATTATTTGGACACGAAAAAGTTACGGGTTTCCCCGTGGACACCCTATAGGCCGCGGCTACACAAGAAGAAAAGGAGGAAATGGGCTTTGGCCCATGACCCAACTTAAATCCACAAATATGAAAACACAGGGAAAACATAAACATAATTTTAGGTTTTCAGAAAAGTCTCTCTTGCCTCCTTTTTCTCCTTGCCGCCGGCCACCATAAACCACAAGAGCAAACCGGACAATTTTCTTGGTTGATCATTCTTGTGTACGTGATTGTGTTCATAACATTGTCCTTTTCACGCATTCGGTAATTAAACACTTCCTTTCTCTTTAATTCTTTATGAATTCATGTTTTATTTAATTAATCTTAAAAACAAGTAATAAGAACACATGGGTATTAATTAAATCTTGGATTTAGGGGTGTTTGGTTCGGCTTTAGGTTAGCCGAGACACAGCCGAGACCCCCAAGGGGCTCGGCTTGTTTGATCCGACGCCACCAAGACCATAAGGGGCTCGGTTTGGGTTGTGGTTCGGGTGCAACAAGGGAAAACCCCCCGACCGCATGTCGGGGGTGTGGTTTTGGTTTTTACTGAGAGCCAACCGAGACCATGGGGTCTCGGTGGGGTTTTTTTGGGCTGACAGTGGGGAACCGAACAAAGCAGGGGGAACCGGTCCACTACCGGTGTGAATCGGCCAAACAACCGGTGTCAGCCGGGGCTCGGCAGTGGAAACCGCAAGCCACCAGTGGCAACCGGCTAGCCGGTCTAGCCACTGGTAGGGCTGTATGTTTCGGCTTATATGTGGGATTAGGTTATTTTTTAAAATACGGCTTCGGGTCTCGGGTTAAATATTAAAATCAAAAAAATATGTTAATTAAATTAATTACTAGACTTTTTAATTTATTTAATTTCATGACTTAGGTTTAATATAAATTAATATTACATGTATAACCTAAAGTATTAACTTAGCTTAATTTAATTAAAACATGTATTTTTAATTAAATTCCATATAACGTATAATTTAATTAATTAAGCAGTTATTTAATTAATAAGCTATAACCATGACTTGTATTATACTATTTAAAATTTAATTATTATTTATAATCCAGCTTATTTCTAATTATAAAAAGTTACTATTTTTAGAAACTTTCTATTTTTAGAAACTTACTATTTATGGAAACATGCTATTTTTAGAAAGTTACTTAGTATTACAATACAAGTATTATAATACACTAATACATGAATAATACACAGTAGAACATCATTATAACTACAGTTAACACAGTATACAGTAGAACATGACTGAATACGTATAACAAGCTAATAATACACGAAACCAGTAAAACACATGTAAATCAGACAACTCATACACGTCCATATTTCTTATGTAGTGTTATACGTCAAGGCGGATTAGTCTTCGTCGTTTTCTTTAGCTTCTATTGGACATAAGGTACGGATTTCCCGTCCTTCATTAAGGACAATCTCTTCCTTCATTAGGATTTCCCGTATGCAGCCAACTATTTTCCCCAGTAGTTACAGATTAAAATGCTTATGTTTATTAGTTACCTTAGCCATATACATGCATGACCAGTTTCACCTAGTTATGGAGGTACCATAACCATAACACTAGAGGCACTAGTGTTATGACTTCACCACGGTGGAGTGATAGCTCGTGGCGTCACTTTTCAGTTTTGGCCATTATATTATATTATCATGTGGGGCGTATGGGTGCATCCTAGTTACATGTTTCAGTCAGGATTTCATGGTGAATGTGGTATGTGCCTTGCATCCTTCACAAGGAGTTGATCCCTCCTACCCACTTACCAATTAATTAGAGGCATCCCCTCTAATTCGCATGACGAGGTTACCCCTCCAAGTATTCATGCACGTTGTTGACCTCATGATCTATATTGGCTTTTGGTACATTAACTAATACAGATTTTAATAAGTAACATAAGCTATGTTTTCAGAACTAAAACCAGTTAACATGGCAGACGACTAGATTTTTACCAGGACTTGTTCATTTCCGCTGCTATTCATGCTTTATACTCTTTATATGCTTTCATATTCTATGTCTTCCATGCTTTATTGTATATCCGTGCACTGAGCGTTATGCTTAGCCGTCTACTTTTCCATGTTCCCAAACGGCAGGTACCCAAGGACGCAAGTAGGAACTCCAGAGTATGTGCATTCGGATTGGAAGCTATCAGGTCTCTTTTACCTTATGCATTCATTCCTACTTTATCATACTTTACTTCTTTTTTGGACATTATTTAGTCCTTCCATTTATAGTACTTAATATTGCTTGTGTGTGAGTTACTAGACTACCGATGTTTGATTCTGAAATTTCTATTTATGGTCATGAATGTTTAGACATTTACCTTGCATGCTTTGATGACACGCCATAATTTACTGTAGCATTCTATCCTAACAAATGGGGTGTTACAGGTGATCCTTACTTCTTTGGTTTTCTAGAAGCTCATGACCCTAATTGTCCATGTTTCCTCTATAACAACTATATCATTCAAAACCTAAGGTTGGAGATGTTTGGTCTCCATAGGAGGTTGCAAGATTTCTTGCTTACCTTGTTCTCCACGCCTCCTCCTCCTAGGAGATGAATGATGATTTTCAAAAATAAATGTTTTTAAAGAAAATCAAGCCAAGGAAGACTATCCTATCAAGAACTAGTTTAGCTAACTTTGTATTAGTTAGTTGTTATTTCTTTTATTGTATTTCTTTCATGAGTTTTTCCATGAATATGTTTTATGGATTTAGTTTTTGTGTGTTTCAATCTATGTGCTCACATTAATCAACCTCAATTTATTTAAAATTGGACCTAAATCTATCACAACCTCTAAAACTTGACTAAAAAAATTGAATCAAAATGTTATCTAAATATTTTGTCACCCTTTGTCAAGACACTCCTTGTGAGTGTGTTGATTTTATGCAACCCTAGCATATTCTAGTGCTAAAAGAGGTAAAAAATCCAAAATTTGCAAATTTTTGAAAGAGTTATTTTTCTTCAAAACTTTGAAAAATCATGGTTTCACGTCCACTGTGTGCGGCTCAATAGTAGTCGCGCGGTTACCTATCAATAAGGAACCGTCGGTCCCTTTATGGAACCGCGGACAACAAGCCTGTTTTTAGCTCGTTTTTGGTCTTTCTTCTTTGACCACTGTTTTTGTCAAGATTATTTGTTTACCAATTTTGGCTAAAAATTCCTTAAAACCTTTTGTTTTCATTTCAAATCTTTGCCTTGTCTACTTTCTTTAAATTCTTCTCTTTTGGGAGTTCTTTTCTTCATCCCTCACAATGTCTAACTCATCCATTCCTAACCTTGACATATCTTTGTCACAATCTTCTCCACCCAAAGCTTCTTCTTCTAAGCTTTCCAAGAAACCAAAAATCTCGGTTCGACCTGTTTGGATCAAGAAGAACAAGAATCTTCATGATTCCTCTTCTCCCAATCCTCTAAGAATTCTTCTTTCTCTCCGATCAAATATTGGAATGAGAGTTACTCTATAAATCCAATTACCGGAGAAAAGGAAATTCTTCCACCACCACCAAAACCTTTCAACTCTCCACAACTAAATGACCTATCTTCTTTCCCAAACCTCACTAGGCATTGTGAAAACATCTCTTATCCATTATCTCCCTCTCTACCAAACTCTCATTTTGATGGTCCTCCCCCATCTAACGACTTTGTTTTGCATCATGGATCCTCGTGTGCTTGTTGTCGATTTCAACAAATTAAACTTGCTCATGTGTATGATAAGCTAAATTTCCTTGAATTCCTTCTCACTCGACCTCCTCTCAAAGTTTTCGTTCCCATGAACAAAAATTCAAATGATGCCTCGTCGTCTTACTTTTCCAACTAAGGCACACTTTGTACTTTAATTGTTTGAGTCAATAAAACTTTAGCAATCTTGGAAGATTATCACTACTAGAGTAGTTTATGCTTTGTGGTTTATTTTCCATATTTGTTTCTTTTAAAATATTCATATTGTGTGTATGAATATTTCTTTTGTATGTTTCTTTATATTTGTGTAATATGAAAGTTATATGTGTTATCCTTTTCCCGATAATTCTTTTTCACACGTTTGTTAAAAAGATTGATCATGGTTAAAATTTAATATTACTTATGGGTGATTCCATAAATTCTAAATTTTTAACCCATTGACATTTTAATCATTTCATTTGGTTTGGATGTTTCTTTTCTTCCTCTATTCCACCAATTGAACTTTGATGTTGTCAACACACACTCTTTGGACATATTTAGCAAATACTTACTTCTAATTTGAGATTTCTTTTCTTCCTCCCTCTCAAGTTATTTAGTAGGTAGTGCACATATATACATTGGTATTTCTTTTCACTCAACTAACCTTTGTGTAGCATGTCACCTTAGCTCACGCACTTGGTGCCCCAAGCAAGGGGGAGTAAGCACCAAGGGGGAGTAAGCACCAAGGGGGAGCTACTAGCAAAGTCGATTCTCCTCTTCAAAGACTTGTGCTACCCTTTTTGCATCTACAAAGGGGGATAAATGATAGTACTAACCTCGTTAATAATTCGAATAATTTTGTATTTTACGTAAATGAGTTTATAGTTTGACGTAATCAAAAAGGGGGAGATTGTTAATGCAAAGCAATGCCTAAAAACATTGTTAGTGCTAACTAATCTTTCTTAGTTTTGATCACGACAAAT
Source organism: Glebionis coronaria (assembly GCA_025667525.1). NCBI lineage: Eukaryota > Viridiplantae > Streptophyta > Magnoliopsida > Asterales > Asteraceae > Glebionis > Glebionis coronaria. Next base: position 555,710,237 of record CM046876.1, on the reverse strand, counting down.
TATAAAGACAGTTATCGTCAAATACAATCGTAAACCGAATTATCCAACAAACACTATCATCAAGGTAATAATCATTACACTAACATAGCTTAATCATGTTTAGTGATCATAAAAGTGATTAGCCTTAAAACTCACTTTTGTAAAATGTGACAAAATATTTTTAATAAACTTTCTTTTTATGAAAATGTTTTATTAAAATAAAAATGTAAATTTGAATATGGCATATTCCAAATGCCATAACAATATTCTTTGAAGGTTTCAAACTGCCTCAGATATTTCTACCCCACTAAAAGACAAGAAAGAGCGGAGTCTACATTTGTGGTTTCTTAAGTACCTATGCGGTTCTTTATTGATAAGGAACCGCCTAGACCAATAAAGAATCGCGTGCAGATACCCGTTGGTTTTTATCTCCTATAAATAGTGGATCAAATCTGCATTTTCAACAACCCTTTTTGGACATTTCTTTCAGCCTTCTTTTTTTTTAATCCTAATCATTTGTAAATGATCACTTAATGTGTTAAGTATGTTTACTTATGATTATCCTCTTGATCCCCTTGTTTACCTTGTCCAAAGAGAAGATCACTCACACACTCGTGTTGTGATTAAAGATGAAGCCTTGATGAAGATCAACCTTTCATAAAGATCTAGTCATGTTCATTATTTGTTTATTTATGTCTTGTGTAGATCCAATGTATTTGTGAATACTTGGACTAGTTGTGTTCATCCAAGCTATTTGTGAATACTTGGATTAGAGTTGTGTAAATCCATTGCATATGTGTGTGCTTGGATTTGTCTTGTGTACATCCAAGTTACATGTGTGTACTTGGATATGTTTAATTGAGTTGTAATGTATAGTGTGTTAGGTCTCACTAAACTACAAAGTGATTTGTGTGTGAGTTGTGTAAGTTCTCACTTAGCTTCAAAGTGAAGAGTCGTGAAGATTAGTCCTAGTTTTGGATTAGAACTCGACATCTAGCCTTGTGCCGGAAAATGGTGAAGTAGGCAACGTTGTGAAGATTGGTTCTATCTTTCGATTAGAACTCGACATCTAGCCTTGTGTCGTTAAATGGTGAAGTGGGCGACGTTGTGTAGATTGGTCCTAACTAAGATTAGGTCTCCACATTTAGCTTAGTGTCGAAAAATAATGTAAGCAACGTTGTAAGGTTTTCTCCGCCAAGAAGGGAGCTTGTGGATATAGTGGAAATCTCGAGTAAGGTGTACTCGAGGAGTGGAGTAGGAACGAGGATAGAGCTTTGTTGCCGAACCACTATAAATCTTGGTGTCTTCCTATTAGGTTGTTTCTTTCCTTACTCTTTACTTACTTTCATTATCACTTTACTTACCATTGTCATTGTTAATGCATTAGAATTGAACCTAATCATTATTAAACTAGATTTCAAGTAAAAGATAGTTTTTACACAAACCTAATAGAAAGGAATTTTAATTAGAAGATAAACCGAAGAGAAACTATTCAACCTCCCCCCCTTATAGTTTCTACAATACCCGCCTTGTTTACCCGTATACGTACCTGTTTACCAAAATACATACCGTTTATTGCTATTTTAGATAATTTTTGAATTTGTGCGAAAGAGTAAACGAAGATTGTTAAAACAAAGAAAATGCTTATATTAGTTACATTTTTATATATTAAGATGTTTGTGATCAAGCATATTTTGATTTTGTAACTTTAAATAAAAACAATGATTTATTCGATATATTAAATCACATTATATGATATTGAATTAGTATTTCTTATCTTTTAAAAAATATATTAGGGTATTTTGATTGTTTTTCATTGGTTTTTCTTAAATTTATACGTACAATTATGTTCAACGAAATTTAATTATAGATACCCGCGGGTAAAAACAGAAAATCCGATGGGTGATACTAATCGGGTACCCGTCGGGTATTAGGACAGATGCGAGTTTGTATATTATAAATGGGTACGGGTACGATTTCACTAAAACCCGACCCAAACCCGACCCAAACCCGACCCGTTGCCATCCCTATTTATAACCAAAAGAAAGATGCAATGACTAAATTGAAACAAAACTGAAAATTGGTTACTACCAAGGTTTTTTATTTTTTTTAATTTTTTTTATCATTAACTATATTTAGCATCTACAATATGATTTATTTATCTTTATATTCAATTGTATATAAGAAAAGATTTAATGTTTTAGATTTGAACAATTATATGAAGAAGGACAATGATACATTTTTTTAATTTTTGGTGCAGTTGAAAATATTAGACCACTAGAGTTGAGATCCCTCTAGGACCATATCATATCAAAGAATAAAGAGGGAAATGCATAATTGCTCTCTGTGGTTTGTCCAAAATGCAGGCGGCCTCCACGACTTTACGAAAGTGCAAGCAAGCTCCCCAACGTTTAGGATAAGTAGGCAGGCGGCCTCCCCAGTGTTAACTTTGGCCAGTTATGTTATTTTGATCAAGGGCAATACCGTCTTTTTACCTATTAAAAATTGTTTAACACTTTTTCCCATCAATCCTATAAGAACAATGATCCATACTTTGTTTTTCTGAAAATCCCCTTTTCTTACTAACCCTAATTTTTATCCATACTTTGTTTTTCTAGAAATCCCTTTTTCTTACTAACCCTAATAACTTATGGCAATCAAATTATAAGAACTTGAACTTTATAAGTATGAACTGACCCAAGATTTTGACCAAGATAGGTCGAGAATATCGTCCTGATGACCTGTCAAAGTACAAATCGGTGTTTCCGACAACCCCAAAACAGTTTCCGGCACATGAACATAGTCTGGGATCCCTTTCTTCTTCTTCCATTTTTTCTTCTTCTGATCAGGTGTAGAATCGAGCAAAGGTGGCCTACCATCAGGACTAGCCATCATAGCCATCGGGTGAACCGATGTCCCACTGACTGAACCCAATTCATCCTGCATTCCTCATTGTCATCACATCACATTCCTGCACTTCCCATATATGAATCAACTTATCTTCACCTGCGGTTGCAAGATAATGACCATCGTTTGTAAATTTCATAGCCCAAATCGATCCATCGTGACCTTGAATCTCTTGACTTAAATGCAATGCTGTGAATTCCTTGTATGGTTTCCCATGAACATGTGCTTTTACCCATTGTGAAGAGGGTTTCTGCTCGGTTGTTAGTGAGGAATTTGACTTAGTACTATTAACTGAAGGAGAGTTCGTGATCGCAGGAGCTTTCTCTTTATCTGTTTTGGATGCCCCTATTGATCCTAATTTTATGTTCTTAAACAATGCAGCCCCTCTTTTCTTGCTTTTTTTAAAGCTTTGCTTGAAAGACAAGTTATTAGCTGTCAAATTTTTCCGATCACAGTCTTCTGATTTCTTCATCAACTCCTTTACCTTCGGTGAATGCCCAAAATTTTTCTCGAATTCTTTCATTGTAATCTGCTTCCCAGTTTGAACATCACTCAGTTTATTCCAATTCCCTTCATCGTGACACTCTTTAATCATAAATTCGTTCCCATTATCCAAATTCTTGATCAAAAGAATGGATCCCGTTTGACCTTTTGACGTCAAATTGTTTTCTTTATTGCTGGCTACAAAATCCTTCTTTGTTGGCCTTCGCTCTGAGTTGATAAACCAACAAACGGCGTAGAGAACCCTGAGGATGTACGTGTAAGGCTTTGTTTAGATACCGAACCAATCATTTTACGTGTAAGAAAAGGGGATTTTTAGAAAAACAAAGTATGGATCGATTGTTCTTATAAGATTGATGGGAAAAGTGTTAGATAATTTTTAATAGGTAAAAAGACGGTCTTGCCCTTGATCAAAATAACATAACTGGTCAAAGTTAACACTGGGGAGGCCGCCTGCCTACTTATCCTAAACTTTGAGGAGCTTGCTTGCACTTTCGTAAAGTCGGGGAGACCGCCTGCATTTTGGACAAACCACAGGGAGCAATTATGTGTTTCCCTCAAGAATAAAAGAAGATATCTTAGCCATTGAGTTTATTTTAATCTAACGATGGTTAAAGCAAACGGTGTCACGGCGTGGCACCCTCGCCGCTCCGACGTGGCACCTTCGCCGGGCCACGCCGTGACACTGTCCCAGCCCTCGCCGCTCCCCATTCGCCAAATTTTGATGAGAGGAAAAAGAGAAGAAAACGGGCCCTACATTCTCAATGTATATGCAGTTGTGAGTGAGGGGTGGGACCCAAGTGAAGAGGAGAGAGACTAGTTGTGAGTGAGGGGGTGTTTAGTTGGTTTTTTGTTTTGGTTAGTTGAGATGATGTGACGCTGAGGTGGCACAAGTGAAGAGACAAAACCTAGCCGTAACACCTTTTACTCTTAGCTTTTCTCTTATTCATATATAACCCTTAAAATACTCTTCAGCATTCATTTCTTATCGAGCTTTGCTATATCCTCCTACTAAATCATCCTACTTATCTTCCTACACTCACAATTATATAATATGCATTTTCTCCACTTATTATCTCTCTAAATCTAAACCTTCAATTCCGCCACTTGTCAGGATCTTATATGTAGGAGGATTTGTAGAAGGTTTTTGTAGGAAGAAATATCATTTCCTTTCTTATCCTATTGTCTTTCTCCTAAAAAACACAGGACCTCTCTTACCAAATTCATCATCGGAAAACAAATGACCACCACCGGAAAATAACAAAACATCGTGTGACTCCATCCATCTCGATACACCGTTGGTTACATTCCAGCACCATGTCACCACCTGCAACCACCCTCATCGACAACAACGCGTGCGGTGTCGATGAACACGCATCTACCTCCGAAGAACTGTCCAAAATCATGAATATATCAAATATTTCATTTGTGTGTTATCAATAATACATATCCTTTTCATCTGACTATTCTACTTTAAGTCACAAGAAGAACTTTTTATCCTGCGAATATGTGGCTTAACCATCTTCAATTAGATTACTAGTATCATTGTTGAAATTTCATTTTATTGACTTAAAATACTATGGATTTTCAAAAAAGGATGACATATCTTTTTATTAAAATAAACTAGTTTTAATTGTAGCTTTCTCTAAAATAAATAATGTAAAAAGAATGAAATAAATTTTGTGGCTGAAATTGTGTTTGTGGTGGCTTTGTCAGATCCAAAGAGATTGATATTTTATGACTTTGTTGGCGACTCTTTGATTTGGTGTGGACTCATTACCGTAGCGTCGCTGATTCATCTTCGGTCATTGTTTCTTCGTTCGTCGTTGATCTAACAATGATCAAAATTAGTTGTTGATTAAAACTTGGAAAAAATAGATGTTATTTAACTACAAGATGATCAACTGGTTCGTGTGAGAATCACATGCAATTCGTGCGTAAATCACATGTGATTTGTGCGCGAATCACATGTGATTCGACACGAATCACATTTGATTCGGCACGAATCACATGTGATCCGTGCTCACATGTGATCCGGCGTGAATCGCATGTAATTCATATGAATTCACATATGTTTCATGCATAGAATGAATGAAAGAAAGAAATTATAACTAAAAAATCCCTTTAAACGATTGAAATATGGTTTGAGAGAAAGAACATAAAATGAATGGAATAAAGAAATCACTTCAAGTAATGGTGTTGCCAAAAACGAGATATGAATATTGTGGAGAGAAGACCCAAACAAATAAAAAACGATTGTTCGTTAATCGTGGCGTGCTAGAACTTCAAGCTCTTCACCCAAATATCTTTCTACAAGAAAGCATTGCAAAAACATACATATATTAAAATTAATTTAACGTACAATCACGTGTGATTCGTTTATGAATCACATGTGATTCGTATGTAATTTTAATATATCACGTGTGATTCATATAATCAAATCTGATTTATACATAAAATAAATATGGAAATTTAGTTCTTTATTTCATATGTTGTTATATGGTACCATGTGTTAGACATGTAGAGCAAAATCACATATGATTAATGAGTTTTATTTAACGTTACAAACAATCACATGTGATTTAGCTTAAATCACAAGTGATTCTGCTCAAATCACATGAGATTTGTAAACAACAAATCTTAAGCCTATCATTCTTAATATTTACATGGAAATATGAAATTCTTATGATTTATTTAATTCCAATGAAATCACATGTGATAAAACTTTGATATCTTGATTAATACTTGAATTATACTTGAATAACAACATTAATTTTCACTTTTTAATATGTTTGATTGAATCAGATTAATATATTAACGGAATTACATGTGATTAAAAAAATCACATGTGATTCATTTAAAGTGGGCTTGTTAGAAGAAGTCAAGGTTCCGAAATGCTTGAATCATATGTAATGCAAACAAAATCACATGTAATTATCACCAAATCACATGTAATTCAAGTAGATAATTTAGTATGTTAACATATTACATGTGATTAAAAAATTCACATGTGATTCATTTAAAGTGAGTTTGTTAGAAGAAGTTAAGTTTTTGATATGCTTGAATCACATGTAATGCAAGCAAAATCATATGTAATTATCACCGAATTACATGAAATTCAAGCAGAATTACATGTGATTCAAACAAAATCACATGTAATTTAGAAGCCAATTTGTTTTATATATTTTACATAAATGAAAACAGATAATTTAATATATTAACTGAATTACACATGATTAAAAAATTACATGTGATTCATCTAAAGTGGGTTTGTTAGAAAAAGTTAAGGTTTCGAAATGCTTGAATTACATGTAATGTGTAGAAGTGTGATAATCTATGATCCTAACAAGTGGGTTGATGTTTTCTAGAGAGAGAAACTAGAGAGAGAACGAAAGAAAACTTGTATTATTGAAATGTGTAAAGTAAAACAACCAACACCCCTTTCCATGGTGGAAAGGGGTTTATATACCCAAGTCCCTAAGTGGACTTGGGCCTCCGGCCCATGAACATGTTCATGGGTTGGGCGAAACATAAACTTTAATTAAACAATACTACGAGCCTATAACTATATTGTTGGAGTAACCGAGACTTTCTAAATACGAAAAACGTATTTCCAAAAATCTTCCCCAAAGGGAGGTCACTCAAAATTATAAAGTCCTAATCTAGCATGTTAGATCTTCGTTCTCGTGCTCGTAGTCCACTTTTTCTTTTATTCTTTTTCTTTACATCATTCTTGTGAATATGTTGTAATAATCTTTGAGCTTTGGCTAGCAACATGTTCTTTTGGCTTTGACTTGTCTTGTAACATGAGATCATCTTCACGTGTAGTTTTTGCCTGCTTGTGATGTTTGCCTCTTTGTAACTTCATGTCCCACATACCTATTCCTTTATTGAATTCTTGACAGTTTAGAGTTGATACAACGTAATACTTTTAGCTCATACTTTCTTGAATTTTTCTGAAATATTTGATGCAGAAGGAATAAGTATGTGAGGACGACTTCATCTGGTACCCCGCAACGCCACCATCTTCAAATGCAGCAACATAATAAGACACGAATAAAATGGCTTTGACATTTTATTCTGATTCAGTGGCATTTTACCTCCGGTCGGTGAAGACCGGTGGACGATACTAAATATCGTACTTGTGACAGGTAGCTCTAATTAAAGATCTCCTTGACAAGATTTTGCGGGTAAACCCGTTCTCTTTATTCGACCGTCCAAAGCTGACTGCGAACATAAAGAGTGAATCACTTGGATAATAGATATCCTTATGATTGAAGCCGTCAATTCATGAATCCTGGAACAAGTGAATTTCAATTAAGATTTTCACTATCGTTGCTTTCCAATTGTCACGAGCTTGATTCTAATAAAATTTTGCTTGTCACCTACCGCAGTGTTGTTTGATGTTGACATTGGAAGGATTTCCACTCTTTACTGTGAGCACTAAATAGTGCCACTCTGAGTGTTCTGGCAAGATCACTTGGATTTTGCGTAGAGGTCCTAGAACAAGTTTAATCTCAGTTAAGAGTTAAACCATCGTTTCTTTCCAGTTATCACAAGATTAGTTCTTAAAGTACCGCACGTGTCACCTACCATGAGCTTGTTTGATGTTGGCTCAAGCAGGATTCCCATCTTCATTGTAATACTTTCGTATCACTCAGATGTTCTGGAAATATCACAAGAATATTGCGTAGGACTCATAAAAATCTTTCTAGTTTTTAAAATTGTGTCCTAATGAGACTTTTGATGATCTCGTGGCTCTAGACTCAATGGTGCATTTTGTTTTGGTAAGCCGAGGCTTGGAGAGGATTTCCACCTTTTTAATATCAATTTATTCGGAGTGAATAAACCGATAGATAACGTGTTGAACTCCGTGACATTAAAACCAATATCTTTTGAGAGATATTTGAGTTGGCTGGGAGGGGTTGTGCATCGCATCACTGGGTCCATGATACTTTGTCTTCAAGATGAGTTGACCCGGTTTCTGCCTAAGTTGTAAGGAGGGCTTCTTTCTTTACACCCTTTATCTTTACATTTCTTTTTCATTCTTCAACCCCTTCAATGCTTACCAATACATCATCACTAGCACCTTGTTGTGATTGTTCCAGTGCTAGCATCAGTAATTGGTCAGCATTCAGCTACGTTCACAATCCATTCTCCATCTTTCCTAAGGACTTCTATTTTCTAACTATGGAATTGTCCTTGGGAAGATTCCTCCGGTTTTGGAAGAATCATTGGACTAGCACCTAATCCTACCACCCTTTTGTCACCACGTCCGTCGTGAATTAAGTGTGTTTTGGGTAATTGATCGTCTTTATGGAAATTCCTTAAAATCACTGATGTACTTGTGATATAAATATCAAGAGTGTTTTGTACCTTCAGTGTTTTTAATAACAAAATGCTCCCCCTTAACATATGCATATCATATATCAAGTTGGGTTTACCATTTAGCTCTTTTCAATTTTAGCCACGTATGTTTACAAGTCTCCTTAATCCCATTATCTCCCCTTATCCAAAATGTTAACCATTGATATTTTGGATATTAACGGATTAACCGGTCTTTGGGTAACAAAATGAAATTAGTTGCTGGCCATAGAACATATCAATGCTCCCCCTCAAGTTAATGAGGGTTAGTTGTAGTGCTTGAGTATGATATATTTCGAAAGATTTAGAATCTCGTGAGAAATTCTTGAAACATTATCATACTTTCACACTACAGCATGTCACAAAAACACAATATTCATAGTATTTATATATTCACAAGAAAAATATGGAATTGACCTGAGATAGTCCGACCCATTTTAAATGGATCGTTCCATTAGCTTGTGGTGCGCTCCATACGGTCTTCTTCCGACGAATCGTTCCACAATTCTCATAAGACGTCTTTCCCTCAGCTTTTCATCAATCTTCTTGATCGTATAGGTAGCACTATGCTGAAATACCGTGTGCCAGTCTATAGTAACCTTTGGAAGAGTCTTTTACTTGTTGAGATGCACCAACTTTTCCCGAATATGGTTGAGAGTCCCGTCACTGAATTTGTTGATCTCTGGAATTCTCATGAACTTCATTAGACCACGACCATTCAAGTAGAAAATTTCGGGAATCAGGTCAGTGGTGCTGGTGTATGGAGATTTGTTTGTATGCCTCAGAAACACTTGAGTACGTGGTTTAGAAACATTTAGCTTCCTTTGATAACTTTCTACTCCAAGTTATAGATCTTCAACTCTTTTCTTGATGATAACTCGACGTGTGTACATTCTAAGAGCTGAATTCAAGGCAATGAGTTCTTCAGAGTTCAAGTGTCTAAGCGCGTTGTGAGTAATCAAAAGCATCATGTCTTCAATATCTTCGAGACGAAGAAGTGGAAAATATCCTTCCTGGATAGTGTAGATATTATCCTCTTCTCTTTTGATTCTGATCTCTGTCAAGTGTTGATAGCCAGTTTTGGGTTCAATCCTAACTCCTTGGATGCTTTTGATTCGAATTAGAGAGAAGACTTGAGGACCTGAGTTGTGCAGACATGCATAGTTGTAGGCGCGTCGCACACGCTCATCCCAATGTGAAACACCTAATTCGGCATATCGATCATATTCAGGATATACTTGTAGAATCCAGAGACGATTGACTTTTTCTTCTATCCAAGGTATCAAATCCCAAGTTGCAGCTTTTACCAATGTTAAGGAGGTCGCATACTTGTTTGCTCCCTTGACCAAGTATTCGAGATCCTTGCTGGAATTCAAGTTCAATTTGATCATCATCTGCAGCTGTGGAGAGAGGCGATTTTTCAGGTGCATGAAGACCATCTCTTTGAGTAGTTCTCAACGCTTTCAAAAGCTCATTAGCGTTGTACTTGAATTCCGTACTGCTGATCTTGGATTTAACACGAAGTTTGGGATCTTTGAGTCCTCGCACAACCATTGCTTGAGTTATGTTAGACCCATAGTTATACTCCAAGTATCTTGAAAAATCTATTAGATTGCTTAGGAATTGCGAGAATTCAGCTTCATCAGCCTTTGTCAGTGGACGAAGTGTAGCAGCGTTTGAAACCTAAGGTTGTACAGTTGCATTTTCATCTTCCTCGAGTGTATCCACCCATGCTGGTTCACTTGACTCTGGAACATCAGGAACTTCAACAACAGGTACGGCTACATCTTTAGTTTCTGGTATATCTTGGACTAGATCAGATACTGGAAAATCCGGTACAGGCTGAGCGGGTTCGGTCAGTTGTTGTTGCACTAAAGGTGTGGTAACTGAAGCAGCGGTAACTGGGGCAGATGTGACAAGGACAGTTGTGGTTGCAGGAGCGGTTGTGGCTGGAGTATGTGATGATGCTGTATTAGCATCTACATCATGAAACTTCTTGGTGCGTTTGCCTTGGCGGGTTGGAGGTGTCTTAGCTTTTGGAGTTGATTTTTCCTTGGTAACATCATCTTTGTGAGATTTGTCACCTTTGGACTTGTCTTTATCAGACTTTTCTTCATTATCTCCATCCTTTTTCCCTATATCACCGTCCCCTTCTTCTTCATCATCACCATTTTTGCCATCACCATCACCATTATCATCACCATCACTGTGTTTATCACTACCGCTTTCGTCATCACTACCTCCTTCGTCATCACTTCCTCCTTCGTCATCATTACCTTCGTCGTCATCATCATTGTCATCATCATCATTGTCATCATCAACATCAGCATCATCGTCATCGTTGTCGGATTCGTCTTCTTCTTTCTCTTCATTTAGGATATTGTAAGGAACTACAGTACCATGTGTCTTTAATATCTCAGTATCTTCATCCATAGCCGTTTTAAGAGCCTTGTGAAGGTTATTTTGAGCTTTGGTTTGGTTGTAGGACCCGACTTGAATCATCCGAGCATGTAAGAGTTTCTTCAACTCATAATCCGTGAGCCTTTGAGCAATGAGAAAATCTGACTTATGAGTGTCAGAAGACTTGATCATGAAGTTGCTTGCAGCAATTTGTTTCAACTCGTCTCATAAAGTTTCAATAGATTCGTTAACCTTTTCATCAAGTGATTCAACAATTGAGTCGTTAGCTTTGAGTTCTCGAAAACGAATGAACGTTGCTTCATTTTTGGCGGTTTCATTTGCTTTGACGTGAGCAATTTCTTCTACATGTACTTTGCGGGATAATTCTAACTCTTCTTGAAATTTAGCAATTGCATCTTCTTGAGCTTTTCTTGTGAATTCTTCACTTTGTTGTCTACGAGCTAACTCCTCTTTGACTCGAACCATCTCTTCTTGTTGAGCTTTCATGAGTTGTTTCATTTGTAGCATGAACAATGCTAGTAATGATGGAATCAACGATATCGGTGCTACTGGTGTTTGTTGTGTAGGAGAAATGGTCATGGCAGTGCTTGAAACTGAAGCCGAGAGAGGTTGGCTTGTTAGAGTTAAGGGAAGTTGAATTGACGCAGGTGGAGTCACTGTAATAACTGGTGGAGGCACTATAGAAACTGGTGGAGGCATTGTAGTAACTGGTGGAGGCACTGTAGTACTTGTGGCTTTGGTAGTTTCAACATTTGTAACAATATGTTCAGTGTTAACAAATGTTGTCGTATCAGTAGACCCAGCAATGTCCATATCCTTCAATCCGTCATGAGCTTGTTGTTCATCATGAATGGCGACATCGTCATCAACTTGGGCAGATTTCTCACGAAGAGGTATGTAATCACCAGGCTTCCCAAATTCAGCAATATCAGGAGGTAGTATGGTTTCCTTTGCCTTCATACCAGAACCACTACCCCCTGTGTCTTTCTTACTTTGCATGATAGCTTTCTTTATATTGCGTCTTTCATTTTTGCGAAGTAGTTCTTCTTCATTGATATCTTCATCTTCATCCTCAAAGCATCAGCTGCTTCCCACTAGACTTAACAACACTTTTCTTCCTTTTGGGCTTAGGTGAAACTATTTCTTCGGATGGTTCACTGTGTTTGCATTTGTCTTTTGGTTTTGATGAATAAAATTCTCAAGAAGCAACTCGTTCTTTTTGTGTTTCCACCTCTCACAAAACTTTCTTGTAAGCCTCACTTGTCTTGATAGCATCATTCAGCAGATTATCAGGAACTGGAGCAGGAATCTCTGAATAGGTATCCTTTGTCCTTCTGTTTTCATGAAGGTCAATAGATCATCTTCCTCTTCAGTATGGTAGAAGAACTCTCCACGTTTATTGATTTCGTCATCTTCTTTCATGAAGTAATTAATGATCAGCTTTATGAATCGAGGAAATTGAAATTGGTCAGACTTCTTCTTTTTGTTGTCAAATAGTTGATAGGTGAACTCCTGCCACACATATTTGGCATAATCTATATTTTGGTTCTTAAAGATTCCCCAAAAAATGAAAGCTTGAGGAAGTCTGAATGAGTCAGAGCCACTATGTTTTGCAGTAAGACACCGAATAAGAATGTTAAATATCGCCTTCCATGGTTGTCCTAATTGTGATGTGGTAAACTGTGACAAGTTCCTCAATTCTGTACCATATCCTAACGATTGAAGCGTATCTACGAGATCGTCCTTGGTTGGATCATCAACAAACTCGTCCCCTTCAGCTAAACGAGGTAGTCCAAGGATCTGACGAAAATGGGTAAGAAAGACTATCTTTTTACGTTTGGCGATTGTGAATGAGATCTTTGTGTTAGACAGTGACTTCTTGGAGACCCAAAATTCATGCATGTACACCCTTGGAACTGATGTCGTATACCGTAATGCATTTTTGATTGGTGAAAGATCAAGGATCTCCATGGCTACTTTGAAAGCATGCTGAGTTGGTACAAAATCTTCTTGTAGTCTGAGATTATTTGGTTTGAACTTAAGATGTTCATCGATTGGAACTAGCTTGAGATCGGCTTGTCGTTGTTGATCCATAGTGAGAGACATGGTTGTGCTTAAGATAAAATACACAAGGTTGATACAGACAAAACTATATATCACTATGCATAAATATCCTTCAAACATGGCAAATCTAACACCTAAAATATCACAAGCAAACAGGTAACCTACAAACACAAAGCATTCTTATCTATCCAAAGTATGAAGGTTATAACTTAGCAGTCCAAGTGAAATGTTACGTCAGAAAAATTTGCAAAAGAACTACTCAAACTAAGTTTGCCAAAACACTTTGCAAAATAGACCACTTCGCAATGTAACATCTTACTTCGCAATAAGACTTACTTCGCAATCAGACTTACTTCGCAATCAGACTTACTTCGCAACCAGACTTACTTCGCAATCACAGAGTAACCTACTTCGCAATATAACTTGATGAACCTACTTCGCAATATTACTTGGTGAACTACTTCGTAATGAATAGCCACTTCGCAATCTATTGACTTCGTAATCAAACTTTGCAAGGTTACTTCGCAATGAATAGCCACTTCGCAATTAATTCACTTCGCAATCAAACTTTACAAGGTTACTTCGCTATGAATAGCCACTTCGCAATTAATTACTTCGCAATTAATCACTTCGCAAATAATCACTTCGTAATTAATCACTTCGCAATTAATCACTTCGCAATTACTTACTTCACAATTAATCACTTCGCAATTACTTACTTCGCAATTGATTACTTCGCAATTAGTTACTTCGCAATTAGTTACTTCGCAATTAATCACTTCGCAATTACTTACTTCGCAAATAATCACTCCGCAATTACTTACTTTACAATTAGTCACTTTGGAATTACTTACTTCGAAATTAATCACTTTGGAATTACTTACTTCGCAATTAAGTAAATTCTCCTTTCTTATCACAAATTTTGAACTGATTAATCCTAAAGCAATTACAATTGATTTTGAGGCATCCTAAACATAATCCTATATTTGTATACGTATTCTAACCAAAACCCCTCTATCAATTCATACATTTGGTATAACACCCCCACAAAATGCTATGCGCAGCGGAACTACAACATTTGGGTGCTACTCAGTTATCATTGCACACAAGATATATCAAACGACTCTTAAAAAGACGTCAACTTAAAACTTGAATTAAAAATTGTTAGATGATACATGTCCACGGTTTTTCCAACCCCACTTGGTACAACAGAGTTTAGCGTTTTCGGTCCCCATGAATCTCGACCCAAGAATTTCAGTTTCACAACAACATAACATTAAAATTTAAAATGTTTAAGTAGAAAAGGGAGGAAAAACAAGCAGACTCCAAGCCATACACACAACATCCATCCCATGCACGCTCCATGCTACACTTCAGCGGTTACCTGAAACACATGCCAAAATTTGGTCAACGAAAATGTTGAGTGGAATTCATAGGTTTTACAATTCATTTTGAACGTATATAAAGTAAAAACCATTCGTGATCATCCATAGACTTGTCGATCAAACAATCTATATTCAGGATTCTGACAATTGTGTTTAAGCTCATGACACTAAACCCTTAACTCAATCACCCGCGTAATAATTACCGGCGTGACTCAGATGAAACCATGGCCCCTAATAAGGCATCAGTTGCAATTATACCTTTTCTCTTATCACAAATTATCCGTCCGCAGGGGGTATCAACGTACTAGCCCTCGTCTCGGATAGGGTAGTCAACCCCATGGTACTATCACTTTGTATAAGCGGCTATGTCCCCCTTCTCGAGGGCAAGACAATAGTTAATAGTTCATGAAATTAGGGTCTTTTGCAACTAGGTACTCAACACAATTTCTAAGACAGCATTCGGGTCTAACAATCATTCATGATATACGTTCCTTTTAAAAACTAGCATGCATTTCCCTCGCGGGTAAAACAATTTGAAATAAATATAAGCGAGGCTATAAATTCACACCTTATATATTAAGTAGTCGGTAGTTCGAGAGATGATCATTGACGACGATACGGATGCCCGGGTAAATCAACACCTATCAACAAATAACGCGAAATGAGTAATCTCATTTTAAATACCTTACGGTACTGTATAAAATACATAGATACTAGTCACTTAGGACAATTATAACTCACGCCAAAACAAAACAACAAGCATCACTCATTTTACACCATTTGTTCTTATTATTTACGTTATCCGTTTTTATTCATTTTCGCCGGTACTTACCGAAAGTACGGGCTGTTTTACCATATTTAACCATTCTTATAAAATTTGACAAAATTCTCAAAAATACTATAAGACCTGTAGATAACACATTTTTAATCCCAATAAAAGTTTTTACTTCTACGACCCGTTACTCAACGCTTTTCCAAAAACTACATTTTCCGGGCTGAAATTGTACTTCGACCAACTTGGACCTCTTTGACCTATTTGAAATGTACCTTTGACTCCTTTGACTCCTAAGTCCACTTATAGACTCAATTACCCAGGTTTGTGACCAAAATTTGACCCTTGACCTTTTACCAATTCATACTTGTGGTCCTCGGGATTTGACTAAAACTATACATAAATTCGGATTATGAAAGTTCTCGTCTCCCGGTACACGATCTTTAAAACCTCATAACCTTTAGCTCGTTTTGAGTCACGGGCTCTACCTTATACCAAATTAAAGCTAAGAAGACCCTCTATGACTAAATTTAGTTATCTAGACCTGTAGGAAAAATTATTTTTACGAAAAGGTCCTAAACTTTCTGCCTAAATTTGACCATACCAAAATCACACTTAAGCTCGATTCCAAACCTATTAATCATTACTAGGCTTCATCCTAAGCATTCCCAATCATAACCAAACACTAATTTTCAGTCCCTACCCCTATTGATCAACAACCTCATAATCTAAAAATCTAAAAACAAACATGCATTCACTTATACCCATTTAAAACACCAATAAACACAATGCCAAACATAAAACCAATGCTCAAAATCATCAACCACCATGGCTCCCCAAACACCCCCTTGTGCCGTGGGGTTTGGGTGACCAAATCACCACAACCAAATCAATTTTGGTGGGTTTTATTAGTGATTATACTCACACTATACATGAATTTAACATGCATCAATCCAATTGACCTCAAAAACGAATTTGAATGATCTTGAAAATTTTTGGAAAAATTTTGTTAATGCATGTTTAATTTAACCATGGATTAACACTCACCAATGGATTTTAGAAGGTGGTCTAAGGTTAGTTTTTGTCAAAACTCAAAAAAATGGTGGATGGTGGTGGTTTTGGTGGTGTAGCCGTCGGCTAGAGGGAGAGAGGAAGAGAGTGTTTGATTTTTTTTTGTGAAATGTTTCTATGTGTTTGTGTTTGTCCTTTTTGTGAGAATTGGGAGGGCTAAAGTGCAATTAAAGGTTTCTTTTGGCCTTAAACAAAAACGTCATTAAAACTTTGCGGGATCGACTCACTAGTCAATTTAGAAAATTTTACGGGAGTCGGAAATCATCCCGAACACTCCAAATTATTTTTGGGATACTTTAAATGTACTCGGAAGGCTATAAAACTCACCCGACTCAACTTAACACGAACCGTAAGTAAAATTCTCGAAAAATTACATTATCGATAAATCGTCAATAATTATAGAAATTTGGGCATCCATCGGGATCGTAATCGTCATCGTCCTTCTTGAATCGTCAATCGTAAAAATTATAACCTCGAACATCGGCTTTAACCAATATACTTATATATATAGAAATTAAAATTTATTAAAAATTTCAAAAATTAGCGTAATTTAGGGTAACGTTAATGACCTCGGTTCTAGGGTGTCACATCCACCCCTCCTTAAAGAGAGCGACGTCCCGGCGCTCGCCTCTTCTTGTACTCACATTTCGTTCTGCTGGAACAGATGAGGATACCTTTCCTTGAAAAAGTCCTCACGTTCCCAAGTGTATTCCGGTCCACGCTTAGAATTCCATCGAACTTTCACAATAGGAATTCTACTACGCTTCAGCCTCTTGACCTCTCGGTCCATAATTTCCACAGGTTCTTCCACAAAATGCATTTTGTCGTCCAGTCGAATCTCGTCCAAAGGAATCACCAATTCCTTATCCGCCAAACTCTTCTTCAGGTTCGATACGTGAAACGTGTCGTGAATAGCACTAAGGTCGCTCGGCAATTCTAACTTGTACGCTACTGGTCCAATTCGTTCAACGATCTTAAATGGTCCAATATACCTCGGACTCAACTTTCCTTTCTTCCCAAAACGAATTACACCCTTCCACGGCGATACCTTGAGCATAACCATATCTCCAACTTCAAACTCCAACGGTTTCCTTCTGTTATCGGCATAACTCTTCTGTCGGCTTCTCGCAGCAAGTAGTCGGTTCTTGATTTGCACAATCTTCTCGGTCGTTTCTAAAACCATTTCGGGTCCAGTCAATTGACTTTCTCCTACTTCACTCCAACACACAGGCGATCTACACTTCCTTCCATACAATGCTTCGAACGGTGCTGCTTTGATACTCGCATGATAACTATTATTATACGAAAACTCCACTAGAGGCAAGTGGCGTTCCCAACTTCCTCCAAAATCAATCACGCATGCTCGGAGCATGTCCTCCATCGTCTGAATAGTTCGTTCACTCTGGCCGTTAGTTTCCGGGTGATAAGCCGTACTTAAACTCAATTCAGTGCCCATCGCACGTTGAAGCGATTTCCAAAATTCCGAAGTAAATCTACTGTCGCGATCCGAAATGATCGATAACGGCACTCCATGTCTGCAGACGATCTCTTTCACGTACACACTGGCTAGCTTTTCCATGCTGTCCGTCTTCTTCATAGGTAAGAAATGAGCAGATTTCGTTAATCTATCCACTATTACCCATATCATATCACATCCACTAGGAGTCCTAGGTAAACCCGTCACGAAATCCATAGCGATTTTCTCCCATTTCCATTCCGGGATCTCTGGTTGTACCAACAATCCAGATGGTTTCTTATGTTCTGCTTGAACCTTCGCGCAAGTCAAACACTTACTAACGTAATGAGCAATATCCGCCTTCATATTCGGCCACCAATAAACTTTCTTCAGGTCGTGATACATTTTATCCGATCCAGGATGTATCGAATACTTCGACTTATGCGACTCGTTCATAACCAATTCTCGAACTCCAGGCTTTCCTTCCTCAGATGAACACAATGGTAACCAAATCCGATTTTCAAAATATCTCAGTCCGTCTGACCTAATCACGAAAAGAGGTTTCAACATTCGTCCCAAGTTCTCAGCTTCAACATTCCCTTTCATTAGTCCCCTCTCTTGAGCCTTCAGTATAGTTTCGGTTAAGTCAACGCTCTCAGTCATCACCAAAGCTCTGACCCTCAAAGGTTTCTCCCGTTCCTTCCTACTCAGTGCATCCGCTACAACATTCGCCTTGCCAGGGTGGTAGCGAATTTCGCAGTCGTAATCACTCAGTAGTTCAACCCATCGTCTTTGTCGCATATTCAACTCCTTTTGATCTAAAATGTGCTGCAAACTCTTGTGGTCAGTGAACACAACACACTTCGTCCCATACAAATAGTGTCTCCACAACTTCAACGCAAAAACTATAGCTCCTAATTCCAAATCGTGCGTCGTGTAGTTCTCCTCATTCTTCCTCAGTTGCCTCGATGCGTAAGATATCACCTTTTCACGTTGCATCAATACCGCTCCATAACCCTTACGAGATGCATCACAATACACTACAAAGTCTTCGGTTCCTTCAGGCAATGACAATATCGGTGCGGAACATAACTTGTCCTTGAGCGTTGTGAAAGCGAGTTCTTCCTCATTTCCCCATTCATACACCCTATTCTTTTCGGTAAGCCTTGTCAATGGTTTTGCAATCAACAAAAATCCTTCGATGAACCTTCGATAATACCCAGCTAAACCAAGGAATTGTCGAACTTCAGTCGGCGTTGTCGGTGCCGACCATTCCCTGATCGCTTCGACCTTGGCAGGATCCACACGAACTCCCTTGCTATCAATCACGTGACCTAGGAACTGCACGGATTCTAACCAAAACTCACACTTCGAGAATTTCGCATACAGCTTCTCCTTCTTTAGCAACTCCAAAATCTTCCTCAGGTGCTTCTCGTGCTCCTCCTTACTCTTAGAGTAAATAAGTATATCATCGATGAAAACAATAACAAACGTATCCAGATACGACTTGCACACGCGATTCATAAGGTCCATGAATACAGCAGGCGCGTTTGTCAACCCAAACGGCATCACTCGAAATTCAAAGTGTCCATACCGCGTACGAAAGGCAGTTACAGGAATATCTTCCTCTCTTACACGCAGTTGATGATACCCTGATCTTAAATCGATCTTTGAGTATACACTGGAACCTTGCAATTGATCAAACAAATCGTCAATCCTCGGCAATGGGTACCGATTCTTAACCGTCAGCTTATTGAGTTCCCTATAGTCAATACACATCCGAAATGAACCATCTTTCTTCTTCACAAACAACACTGGCACTCCCCAAGGTGATGAGCTCGGCCTAATAAATCCCTTGTCCATCAATTCCTTCAGTTGATCCGATAACTCCTTTAACTCGGATGGTACTAAGCGATAAGGTGCACGCGCAACCGGCGCAGCTCCTGGCACCAAATCAATTCGAAACTCGACCTCACGGGTGGGTGGTAAACCTGGCAACTCGTCTGGAAAAACTTCCGGATATTCGCAGATAACAGGTACCTCTTCAATCCTCGCCTCTAAATCACCATCACTCGAAACTTGTGCCAAAAACACATCGCATCCGCTCTCTACATACTTCATCATTTTCAAACAGGAAATCACTTTCAAACGAGAAGTGCATTCGTCTCCCTTCACCGTCAAGACTTTATTCCTCAACGGAATCTGAACTAATCTCTCGCCGCAGACGATCATAGCACTGTGCGCCATTAGCCAATCCATTCCCACAATCACGTCAAACGATCCTAGCTCTATAGGCATCAAGTCGATTTTAAAAGCGTAATTTCCTAACTTCAAGGTACACCCTTTCAGTATAGAATTCGTACTAACAATTTTTCCATCGGCTAACTCAACGTTATAACTAGTCGCTAACAACACCGGTTTTCTATCGATATGACGACTAAATTTAACATCTACAAAACTCTTGTCGGAGCCAGAATCAAACAAAATACTAGCATAACAAGCGTCTACCAAAACGTACCGGTAACCACGTTAGGACCCTGTGGTTTATCAGCCGTCCCTACTTGATACACAGCAGCAGCGTTGTTACCTCCCCGCTTGTTTCCTGCCTTCGGGCAATTCACTTGCACATGGCCTCTCTCTCCACATCCAAAACATCCCCTCATTCTGATAGCATTCGCCCCAGTGGCTACTCCTCCCGCTCGGCAACCAGACGTCCTGTGACCTGCTTTTCCACATTTGTCGCATGCAGGCGGGCAATTCCCGACATGGTACAAATTGCACCTACCACAATGGGGATTCACTTTTACTCCTCTGGGGTTCGTCACAGCCCTCATCCCTTCATTCCTTCGCTGGTTAAACTGCTGATTGCGGTTCTGACCATGGCTGTTTCGATTTCCACCTCGGTTCTGGCCCTGGGATTGATTGCTTTGTGCCGCTTCCCATTTCCTCTTGTTGCCTTCAGCAATGAAGTTCTGCTTGTCCTGGAGCTTGACGTCCATCAATGCGTGAGCCATCTGGACCGCTTCATCAAACGACCCAGGTTTTGACGAAGTCGTCTCACCTTTGATATTGCTGGATAAACCTTTGATGTACTGCTTCATCTTCTTGGCATCATTGGCAAAAACATTTGGACACAAAAGGCTTAACTCATTAAACCTCCTGGTATAAGCAGCGATATCATTGTTCTTCAAGGTCAAGTGCCTCAACTCATCTTCCAATTGGCCCAATTCCTCTTCCGGGCAAAACTTCTTAGTCAACAGAGCTTTTGTCGCAGTCCACGTCCTTGCATTTGCTACAGCCAATCCAACAGTGGCTACTTGAGTGTTCCACCAACTTAACGCATCAACAAGAAACGTAGCAGCCGCAAACTTCACTTTGTCCGCTTCTGAACAACCGCTGATTTCGAAAGTACTTTCAACCTTTTCCAACCATCTTCTAAGTTCCAGAGCTCCACCCGTTCCACGAAATTGCGTGGGACCGCATTTCATAAAACTAGAATAGGTACACACTCTCGGGGCTTGCTGTCTACCCGCGTTTCTACCCTGGTCCTGATTTCTCCCGGCTCGGTCCGCTTCCAACGCATTTGCTATAGCTTCCTGAATCATTGTGTTTACACGATCGGCGGTTAACTTTGGAGGCATGGTGTTATCGAATATCTCTTTCTGCAAGACAGGGAAAATAGAAAAACAATGTAAGTATACACATCAAGATTAAGATGGATTTCTCTTTCAAGACATAATATACACACAACGACACATCACTACAGAGTTACTAATATTCATCAATTCACATCACAAAAGATCAAATTTAAGACATATCACAGATCATGAAAGGTAACATGGATTGTATTGATAATTAACCAAAATTGTGACAAGTATTGCCACTACAATCGTTCACCACAAAACTTAAGTCCTCAAGTTTCTCGTCATAATGCCATCATACAAAAGTCTAAAACAGTTCTATTACAATGATCAAAGAAAAATACAAGACAAGCAACTAGGCATGTGGTGATCCACACGGCCTCTTGGATGGCGGTTCGTCATCATCTTCCTCGGGTTCCTCATCACTATCGTCCTCGTCCACATCATCCATTTTTCTCTTTCCTTTGTCATTCGGCCCACATTCGGTCTCCTTTTTCGTCCCTGACGTAGACCCACACTCAATCGCTACCTGACTTCCCACAGTAATACAAGCACCTCTAGTAGGCGGCTGAATCATGAAGTCATTAGCCTCCATCTCCAAATCGTCCACGAATCTCCAATCTGGGGGCAATGATGCTCTCACTCGATGCTCCCAACTCTGCATCCTTGACAACCTCACTTGATCTTCCCTAACACGGTCAAGACTAGCGCTCAAATTTGCAACCATCGATCTTAGACTGTTGATGTCACTTTTGTTTACATTTCCATCATACTCAATTCTTGCAGTCCTTTCCAACAGTCTTTGGTGTTCCCTTTCATTCTTATCAAACCTCTTAATTACCCTGGTCTCAACTACAAACCGCTCATACATCAACCTCTCCATCCTCCTTAAACGACCTGCGGGATCCCAGTAGTGTCTTGGTCTCGGAAAGTAGACCCTTGCGATATTCTCATGAATCGATTGCGACTTGGATGATTTGCTGGACTCTCCACCGCTCCCATTACTTACTCTAACAAATCCTGGCATTGTTCTCAAATAGTCCTTACAATTGTCCATCGGGCGATTAAAGGGTTGCTGCTCATATCGATCGGTTGGAGGTACTTCATAACCCTTCGGCAAATTCGGAGATTGAAACAAATCAGGTTCGGTCTGGCCTACAGCATTCTCGGGAATGCCATCATCCATTAGTTCCTCGGGCTCTTCCTCAGAATCCTCACTCTCGTCACTGCTGATGCTAAAATTGTCCACCTCACTTTCGTCATTGTCATTTTCCGGCCCTATTTCCTCTTCTGGAGCGATCCATCCATTATCATTATCCGGCGGGTTCGGAGGAAACGGTCCCCCTTCGTGACCTACGACGTAATCGTTTCCATTATCATTAGGCGGTACCTCGGCCATTCCTGCAATAACAGCGAATTTCGGAGGGTACATAAGTAATTATACAATAGTTATAAATACATGCATGCAAATGCAATGCAAAGGTGGTACATATGCCCAAAATGTAATAATATGATGCTCATGCATGATTAATACAAAAATTACGATGTCGGATATTCCACGTATAATTTCAACGTCTACATATAGTAATCTCCATACTTACGTAATAATTACCCACATATATACTTCACTCAAAAGTATACGTCAAATGCCATGAATACAAAAATAAATCTTACCGGAGCCATGCAGGATAGTTGTGTGTGCTTGGACCATTTCTTACGACACCAAAAGTTATAGTTTAGGATTTTCAAAAAACGACCTAGTTCTCTATAACTCATGGCTCTGATTACCAATCTATAACACCCCCACAAAATGCTATGCGCAGCGGAACTACAACATTTGGGTGCTACTCAGTTATCATTGCACACAAGATATATCAAACGACTCTTAAAAAGACGTCAACTTAAAACTTGAATTAAAAATTGTTAGATGATACATGTCCACGGTTTTTCCAACCCCACTTGGTACAACAGAGTTTAGCGTTTTCGGTCCCCATGAATCTCGACCCAAGAATTTCAGTTTCACAACAACATAACATTAAAATTTAAAATGTTTAAGTAGAAAAGGGAGGAAAAACAAGCAGACTCCAAGCCATACACACAACATCCATCCCATGCACGCTCCATGCTACACTTCAGCGGTTACCTGAAACACATGCCAAAATTTGGTCAACGAAAACGTTGAGTGGAATTCATAGGTTTTACAATTCATTTTGAACGTATATAAAGTAAAAACCATTCGTGATCATCCATAGACTTGTCGATCAAACAATCTATATTCAGGATTCTGACAATTGTGTTTAAGCTCATGACACTAAACCCTTAACTCAATCACCCGCGTAATAATTACCGGCGTGACTCAGATGAAACCATGGCCCCTAATAAGGCATCAGTTGCAATTATACCTTTTCTCTTATCACAAATTATCCGTCCGCAGGGGGTATCAACGTACTAGCCCTCGTCTCGGATAGGGTAGTCAACCCCATAGTACTATCACTTTGTATAAGCGGCTATGTCCCCCTTCTCGAGGGCAAGACAATAGTTAATAGTTCATGAAATTAGGGTCTTTTGCAACTAGGTACTCAACACAATTTCTAAGGCAACATTCGGGTCTAACAATCATTCATGATATACGTTCCTTTTAAAAACTAGCATGCATTTCCCTCGCGGGTAAAACAATTTGAAATAAATATAAGCGAGGCTATAAATTCACACCTTATATATTAAGTAGTCAGTAGTTCGAGAGATGATCACTGACGACGATACGGATGCCCGGGTAAATCAACACCTATCAACAAATAACGCGAAATGAGTAATCTCATTTTAAATACCTTACGGTACTGTATAAAATACATAGATACTAGTCACTTAGGACAATTATAACTCACGCCAAAACAAAACAACAAGCATCACTCATTTTACACCATTTGTTCTTATTATTTACGTTATCCGTTTTTATTCATTTTCGCCGGTACTTACCGAAAGTACGGGCTGTTTTACCATATTTAACCATTCTTATAAAATTTGACAAAATTCTCAAAAATACTATAAGACCTGTAGATAACACATTTTTAATCCCAATAAAAGTTTTTACTTCTACGACCCGTTACTCAACGCTTTTCCAAAAACTACATTTTCCGGGCTGAAATTGTACTTCGACCAACTTGGACCTCTTTGACCTATTTGAAATGTACCTTTGACTCCTTTGACTCCTAAGTCCACTTATAGACTCAATTACCCAGGTTTGTGACAAAAATTTGACCCTTGACCTTTTACCAATTCATACTTGTGGTCCTCGGGATTTGACTAAAACTATACATAAATTCGGATTATGAAAGTTCTCGTCTCCCGGTACACGATCTTTAAAACCTCATAACTTTTAGCTCGTTTTGAGTCACGGGCTCTACCTTATACCAAATTAAAGCTAAGAAGACCCTCTATGACTACATTTAGTTATCTAGACCTGTAGGAAAAATTATTTTTACGAAAAGGTCCTAAACTTTCTGCCTAAATTTGACCATACCAAAATCACACTTAAGCTCGATTCCAAACCTATTAATCATTACTAGGCTTCATCCTAAGCATTCCCAATCATAACCAAACACTAATTTTCAGTCCCTACCCCTATTGATCAACAACCTCATAATCTAAAAATCTAAAAACAAACATGCATTCACTTATACCCATTTAAAACACCAATAAACACAATGCCAAACATAAAACCAATGCTCAAAATCATCAACCACCATGGCTCCCCAAACACCCCCTTGTGCCGTGGGGTTTGGGTGACCAAATCACCACAACCAAATCAATTTTGGTGGGTTTTATTAGTGATTATACTCACACTATACATGAATTTAACATGCATCAATCCAATTGACCTCAAAAACGAATTTGAATGATCTTGAAAATTTTTGGAAAATTTTTGTTAATGCATGTTTAATTTAACCATGGATTAACACTCACCAATGGATTTTAGAAGGTGGTCTAAGGTTAGTTTTTGTCAAAACTCAAAAAAATGGTGGATGGTGGTGGTTTTGGTGGTGTAGCCGTCGGCTAGAGGGAGAGAGGAAGAGAGTGTTTGATTTTTTTTTGTGAAATGTTTCTATGTGTTTGTGTTTGTCCTTTTTGTGAGAATTGGGAGGGCTAAAGTGCAATGAAAGGTTTCTTTTGGCCTTAAACAAAAACGTCATTAAAACTTTGCGGGATCGACTCACTAGTCAATTTAGAAAATTTTACGGGAGTCGGAAATCATCCCGAACACTCCAAATTATTTTTGGGATACTTTAAATGTACTCGGAAGGCTATAAAACTCACCCGACTCAACTTAACACGAACCGTAAGTAAAGTTCTCGAAAAATTACATTATCGATAAATCGTCAATAATTATAGAAATTTGGGCATCCATCGGGATCGTAATCGTCATCGTCCTTCTTGAATCGTCAATCGTAAAAATTATAACCTCGAACATCGGCTTTAACCAATATACTTATATATATAGAAATTAAAATTTATTAAAAATTTCAAAAATTAGCGTAATTTAGGGTAACGTTAATGACCTCGGTTCTAGGGTGTCACATCTGGCCACTTAATTGAAAAACCCATTAAAACACACTTTAAACTGAATTAATCAAAGACCTAGGGTGCGTTTGTGTTAAGAACAAATGATAAGCATAGAAACAATTATGAATTAGATGCATACTTAGATGATAGCAGCAAATTTAGTCAATTAAACGAAGCTTTGGAGAAATAACAATGGCGGCAAAGAGTTGGTGGTTGTGTTTGTGTTTAACAGTGAAACGAAACAAAGAAATGCGGGCCTTTTTTATGTATTTGACTTAAGTCAAATTAAGCTTTTTCCCTTTTTACTCTTTTAGTCCTTCTATTTCCGTCTATTTTCTTTTTGAGTCTATCCTATTTAGTCACACACAATCCAAACACCGCAATTGAACTCCTATGCCTTAACACTAATTAAGCATATTACCACAAAAAAACCTAATTCCAAGTCACATAAATCACGAAAAAACACGAAGCACAACAAATACACACGAAGAATGATTCACCATTAAGCACGTAACCAATTAATTTTCTAAAAGACTTTTGAAGACCGATTTGATGATGAAAATGAGTTGATATTTTCTCCCCCTTAAATACAGACCCATTTTCTATTTAAAAAGTTGTAGTCTTTGTATTAAGGAGTACTGATGAAAGACATTTTCCGTTTAAGATGATATAAGAACGATTTGTGGTGGCAATAAGATATCTCTTATTTTAACAAGATAAGTGCACTGAAGCGTACACTAATTTGTGTTAGACCAAGTTATAAAGTAAACTTGATCCCTTGTATGGTTTTAAAGTAAACCATACCCGAGAAAATTAATTCCCGTTGTGAGCCAACGTCTTTGTATGAAATACGTGACTTTAATGCGAAGAGTGGGTTGCAGTCAGAAATAACTACAAGCCATATGGGCATGTTTTAAAATATGTACAACTTTTATACGGACTTTATTTATGGCGCCGTGTCAATTTTAATCGACATTTCTAAGGCCGTAAATATTACAGTACTAAAAGACATGCCCGATTTAAAATGAAAAATATTTTTGGATTTTCTTGGTTTTATAATTTTTATGGTTTTTGTAGATTTTATATTTTTGTATTTTTCTTTTGATGATTTATATATATACGATAATATACAAGATCACGATAAAAGGATACTCTAGAATAGTTTACCACAACTATTCTACAGATTCTTCTGCTAACTCCTTAAGTGTCGCTGGTGAGAATGATTTCATGCCTAGCTTTTCGATCAAAAACTCGATACGTCCTTGATCTAAGGCCTTTGTGAATATATTCGCCAGCTGATACTCAGTGTTGACAACATATAGTTCGATCACTCTATTTTCCACTTGCTCTTTGATGAAATGGTAGCGAATATCAATGTGCTTTGCCCGGGAGTGTTGAACGTAGTTGCAGCAAAGGGCAATGGCGATTTTGTTGTCACAGTAGATCGAAATTTTGTTGAATCCAAGACCGTAGTCAGTTAATTGTGTTCTCATCCAAAGAACTTGAGCACAACAACCGGACATAGTAACGTATTCAGCCTCTGTACTTGATATTGCAGCGCTTTTCTGCCTTTTGGATGCCCAACTAATCAGTCTATCTCCAAGAAGTTGCACACTGCCAGAAGTGCTACGTCTAGTATCTTGACACCCAGCATAATCCACATCTGCATATGATATTAGTGCAATAGAGGAATCCTTCGGATACCACAGAACACGATGAAGTGTTCCTTTAATATACCGAAAGATCCTTTTCACAACATGTAAGTGCTTTTCGGTAGGCCGAGTCTGATACCAGGTACACATGCATATAGCAAATTGCAAATCAGGCCTGCTAGCAGTCAGATGGAGAAGGGTGCCGATCATTCCACGATAAATATTAGGATCGAAAGTAATCCCATCCCTATCCTCATCTAACTTGGATCTCTCCACCATTGGAGTATCCACGAGGTCACAGTTTTCAAATGATACTTTTTCAACGATTCAAGAGCATATTTAGATTGATTAATGAAGATGCCTCTGGGATTTTAAGAAATTTGCAACCTAAGAAAAATGAAAATTTTCCCATCATTGACATCTTAAAACGTGTGGACATGATTTTCTCAAAATGGTCAGACAGTCTTTGATTAGTGGCAGCAAAAATTATATCATTCAACATAAATTTGTACCAGTATCATGTCGTTGTCCTCCTTGAGAATAAACAATGTAGGGTCCACTTTGCCTTTGGAGAAGCCTTCCGAGATGAGATAAGACGATAAAAGATCATACCACGCGCGTGGAGCTTGTTTCAACCCATAAAGAGCTTTCTTGAGCTTGTACACGTGATTAGGATACTCCGAGTTAAAGAATCCATTCGATTGGCTTAAATAGACATCTTCCCTTAATTCACCATTAATAAATGCCGTCTTAACATCTATTTGGTAGACGATCATGTTCATGTGAGCATCATAGGCAAGGAATAGTCTAATCGCCTCCAATCGTGCAACATGAGAAAATGATTCTTCAAAGTCAATACCCAAAGCTTGTTTGTAACCTCTAGCAACCAATCTAGCTTTGTTCTTTAACACTTCACCTAACTCATCGAGTTTAACCTGATAAACCCACGACAATGTAAGGATGTCAACGTTATTGGGTAAAGGAACTAATTCTCATACTTCAAGACGTTGAAATTCATTAAGTTCCTCTTGCATGGCTTCAATCCAAGATGATTGTGTCATGGCTTGTTGCCAAGTTTTAGGTTCAATGTCAGAGAGAAATGCATCAAAGTAGCAATATAATGCATGTTCTTGTAGTTGATGACGTGTTAAGACTGGTCGATCGATGTCACCAATAATATTGCGGATTGGGTGATCCTTTGCCCATTTGGTGTTGTGATTTTCAATTCGTGGTGGTCCGGAGTGAACGATTGCAGAAGCTTCCTCTGAGGTAGACGCACCGATAGGGTTTTCGGGTATTTGTGAACCAAAGAATGGAAGCTCTTGTAGGTGAGAAATTTCCAAATCGTGATCATAATAATCCTCTTCAACATCATTAGGAACGAGTAGGGGTGTTGATTCGGGTGTAGTTTGAGAATTGTTGGGGGATGGTGCATCTGGTTCAATAGTCACTGAAGATGCATCAGATTGATTTCCATTATCTTGAGCAACAACTTCGGGAATCGGAGCTACTACTGCAGGTGCTGGAGAATCATCACTTGGAGGATCAAAGAATTCATCAAACATAGGTTGAAATAACTCATCTCACTCGGGCCTTGTATGTGGTTTAAATGATAGAGAAGCAGTATTGTTGGGAGTTAATCCGGAACTAATCGTACCAGTTCCCATCTCATGTAATCCGGGGTTCAAAGTTGTGTTACTCAGAAGCCATCGCTGTCAGCTCATCAAAATCAGTATCTAAAGTTTCTACTATCTTGCCAAGACGACGGTTATAAATCCAGTAAGCTTTCTTTGCGGGTGAGTAACTAATGAAAATTCCAATATCAGCCTTCGGTTGAAGTTTGCCCAAATTCTCACTATTAGTATTTGGATAACAGAGTGCACCAAACACATGAAGAAAGGAAATATCGGGTTTGTGTCCATGAAGTAGCTCATATGGAGTGTTTCCATGGCGCTTATGAATGATGGAGCGGTTTTTGGTATAACACGCGGTTGCCACTGCTTCAGCCCATAAGAATAAAGGAGCATTCACATAAATCAACATGGTTCTAGCAGCTTCCATAAGTGTACGGTTACGTCTTTCCACGACACCGTTTTGTTGTGTAGTGCGAGCAACTGAAGTTTCATGTGAAATACCAACCTCTTCATAATAATCTTGTAGAGACTGGTTAACGAACTCAGTTCCATTATCAGTTCGAATGCGGCGAACAGTAGCGTTAAGACGCACCTGAATCATCTTAAGAAAAGTAATAATATATGCTGGTGCTTGATTCTTGGTTGCTAAGAACTTAACCAATGTAAATCTTGAATAATCATCCACCATGACGAGGATGTATTTTCGACCACTCACACTAGCCGTACGCATTGGCCCGCAAAGATCCATGTGCAACAGATACAATGGTTCTTGGTTGGTATCTTCAGCTTTAGGTTTGTATGATTTTTTGGTGCTTTTCCCCAAAGAACACGCGGAGCATAAATGATCCTTGTCGAGCTTAAGTTTTGGAAGACCACGAACAAGCTCGTTTTTAGCCAAATGGTTAATAGCATCAAAGTTAAGATGAGATAACCAACGATGCCACAACCATGACTTAGTCTTAGATGCTTTGGAGAGTAGGCATACAGGAGAGGCGGCCATCATGTTCTGAATGGATAGTGTATAGAGATTGTCCCCTCGAGAACCTTTTAACAAGTCATTTCCTGCAAGATCACGAATGAAGCAAGTATGTTGTCGAAAAGCAACTTCAAGGTTTGAATCGCAAAATTGTCCTACTGAAAATAAGTTGTGACCAAGTCCCTCCACGTAATATAACCTTAAAATCGTAACATTCCCAATTTGATATTCACCATAACCCATGATCTTCGCAATATGGTCGTTGCCGAATTTCACCGTTCCTAGAAACTTGCTGACAAAATTTCTGAGCATCGAGCGGTCTCCTGTCATATGCTTTGAGCATCCAGAGTCCAAGTACCAGAGGATGATTTGGACCACCTGAAAATATCACCAGACAAAGACGATGTATCGGAATCTAGTAGTTCCTCTGTGTTAGCAGGTACAGATATATTTATCTTAGATTTGCTAACAGAAGAATTCTTAGGCTTCCAAATTTTCTTCCTAGATGCCGGCTTAGATTCTAGTTGTCTAAGATCCTAAGGTACTTCTTCACTGGTAGGCACAATAGTGGGGGCAGACCTAGTTAAAGGGCGCTTTTTCCATTTTTTAGTGCTAGCGTTCCTATTTAAAGGACGCTGAGACCGAACTTTTATGGATGTGATCCTAGTTAAAGGGCACGTAGTTCCATTTACAGTGAAGGTCCTACCAGTGGGTTTCCATTGCCAACCAACTTGGGTGAATTTCTTCCCCGTTGGATTCCATTCAAGATTATTCCTAATAGCATACATTTCATTCATGTGATCAACAAGACATAAATCATGACGCTGAGAAAACATGCATCCATTACAATTCCAACATCGCAAACTAGAATTCACATTTTTCTTAGGCTGCTGCACAAGCGTAGGGCCTTTAGTCTTAGTTACATGATTCTTTTTATTCAAATTTGAAATAACATTCCTAAAGTGAACTTCTACTTTCTTCTTCGCAGTCCTACTAGTGGAAGGCTTGATCCTATTCTTCTTGTCTTGAGATCCTTTAGCCTTAGTAGATAAAATTACTCCTATAAAAGCCAATGGAACATTAGTGACCCATTTTGATTTAGCCTTGATGGGTGTGTTTAAAACAGGCTTAGCTCCTGGGGTCTTATTGAATGGAGTTATGGCAATGGTGGGGGTTTGTTGTTTAAGTGGTGCAGAACCCGGTTGTCCTATGTAAGTCAAATGCTCTAAGCATTCTTGAACCTTCTCAATGTAAGCATGAGAAGAATAATAGTGACTATTTGAAGGATCTAGATCATAGAGATCATCTACAACATCCCTAGCAAGATCCGCGTGCTTAATTGCATGCTGCATATAAAGCTTATATGATAGGGGATTGTTCTTATGGTACGGGATCTTAGTGATCACCACCTTTTTGGGTTTTAGAGCACTAGAGGTCGGGGCAGAGATTGTAGCTGGATTATCAACAACTTCTTGTCCTTTGAGTTGAAGTGTCTCCTTTAATTCAGCCAAAACCATGTTTTTGTCTATGAGTTGAATATTTAAGTCAGAGATTTCCTCACACTTATGGTTCAGTTGTTCAAAAAGTGACTTTTTTTCTGCCGCATTAATAGCGAAGTGTTCTTCTAACGAACCATAAATTTGTGAAAAACCCTGCTTTACTTTATCAAGCTCCCCTAGCAGAGAAGTAATTCTATCTTCTAGGGCACGATTTTTGATCTCTACAGCCTCTAGTTCCAATTTCTCTGCTAGTAATTCTCTCTTAAGTCTCATAATTTCTTCCTCTAATGCCTGAACCATCTGAATCATCTTGTCACTAGTCTCAACGGAGTTTTCACAATCATTTTTTTTGAAGAAGTTTCATTTTTAGATTGATTTTCAATTTCAAGAGATATACAATGTTGTTGAAGCTCATCAAAACGTTTTGAAAGTGAGTTATAAGGATCTTGAAGCTTTAAAAATTCAGCGTTAGATTCGTAACAAGAATGATTATCTATATTATTCACAGGTTCAACAATATTCACAGAAAGATCAGGCACATTATCACATTTTTCACAGCAGATGTAATCTCAATAGCACATTCAATAGTAACAACTTGCATCACTTCGAGAGACACTACATGTTCCAAGAATTGGTCATATTCGGACAAAATCTTTTCTTTCTCAATTAGATGTTGCTCATAAGCATCATCCATTTCATAGAAAACTTTTCGAACTTCAGCCATTTCGAAATTAAGATTATCCCCAAGATCTAGAAATCCTTCTTTAATATTGTGTACAAACGGAACGATCTCTTTCTCAAACACCGATTTCATGTGTTCGAAAGCCCATTCTCCAGCGGTTTGAGACGTTGGAGTCATACATTCCTTAATGACCTTGTCAAATCCGGTGAGGTATCGCCTAATCTCTTTCATGCTTGTCAATACGGTACTTGTCGATGGTAGACCCTTTGGAATTTCCTTAGGTTCATTCGGATTGACAAGTGTAGGAAATATACTAAGGCTTTCTATAGTAGACATGTAAGTTGGTGTATGGATAAACTCCCTTTGTATATTAAAGCGAATTCTAAAATCCTTTTTGGAAATCTCTTCATTAAGCTGTGGATAATCATACTTAGGATATGTAAAAATCACTTTTGACCGATTCTCTTCATGCAGTGACATATTCTCATATTCATTCTAATACAAGGGATTTCCAAGTATCAAAGTTCGTTGTTCCAAATCTCTTCGAATTGATTATTGGTTCAAAGTGCGACTCAATTGTTCTTGGTGGAAAATGAAAATAGTTTGGTTTGATTATCTATTTTAAACTAATAGCAAATATGTAAATGTCGTTGAGTAAAATAAGAGCTTTTAAAGATTAACTTAAAAGGACGAGTTAAAAATAAATGCTCGAAAACTTAAAGACAAGATTAGAAAAATACTTGAACACTTAATAAATCTAAAACTTGTAAACTTTGTAAAAACAAGAAACTCATCCAATCGGAATGCCAAATCGGAATTTACTGATCGGAATGTGCCAAAAGGAAGTGATCGGAATATGTGAAAATGAGTCGTGTCGGAATAAGGCAAAACCACTCCAATCGGAATATCAATAATAACACCACAGATCGGAATGTGTAAAGAGATAGCAATCAGAATGTTGGAAAACAGCACTAATTGGAATAATAAAACCCCTTTCCGATATTAGTGATCGGAATACTAATGATCAAATCGGAAAGCAAAACCCTAATCCGATCAAGTGATCAGAATAAGGAGGGACTAATCGGAATGCCAAATCGGAAAAGGGTTTACCCTTTTCTGATTATTGTGTGATTCGAAAATAAGCTAGTTATAAGCTATATTTGATAAGCTAACACTAAAACTTCTCCAAATCAGCAATGAAATAAACTAAATAAGCTCGAATAACAACTTTCCAATCTTCAAATAAGCAATCTTTTAAATCAAACCATAAAAAGATGAAACTTTTTAAGAAAAACTTTCAAAAAGTAAATAAGCTAAACATACAAATAAGCCAATAAGCACAAAGATCTTAAAGTTTAAACGTTTGAAAGCTTATGTAGGAATAAAAAGATTAACTTTTTAAGCACGAAAACATCAAGATCAACACGGATCATAAATATTTCGCACCAAAAGTAAACTAAAATCAAGAAAGGTAGAAAGAGATTAATGAACAAAAAGCTTAACTTGAATTTGATTAATGAAATCAAAATACAAAAAGGTTTAAACTAGAAAGATTAAAAGAAAGAAAAGATGAAAACTTAGTGAGAGAAAGTTTGGAACTTTCTCTCTCTAAAAACTAGAAAGGAAAAAAATGAAAAATAAAACTAGCTAACTCCCCTCCTAATGTGATTAGGAGGGTATTTATAGGGAAAATGGGAAGTGCATGTGTGGTGTGCTTCCTTCTTTCTTTACTTCTCGACTCGATTTAATTCTTTGTCTTTTCTCGACGTGGTCTCCGGATTTGAACTTGTCTTAATAATTTTCTTCTTTAATTTAGACTTGAGTTCTTCGACTTCATTAAACTTCCGTCTTTAGACTTTTTCTTCGATAAATCTTCAGAATAGGTCTTGGACATCCGTTCTTTAAGCACTCTTGATCTTTTGACTTCGTCTTTTCTCGTTTTCTTCGATAAAAGCCCGTGAAAGCCCGTGTTTTCTTCCTTTTTCATCTTTTGGTCCTAAAACACAATAAAAACACAAACCACGCATAATTCCAACTTTTACGACATAAAATACACGTTTTGGTCTTGTTATTATTGGAAATAAGTGGTAAAAGGATAAGTGTTTTCACACTTATTAAATCCCCTACACTTGACCATTGCAATGCCCTCATGCAATGCATTAATTTTAAAGCACGGTTTACATTTTCCATCATAAATAACCTACCTTGGCCTTTATTAAATACTAAACATTTAGGGAAGATAAAAAGATAAAAATAAGTAAAGAAATCAAAGACTTACATTGGGTTTTGGCTGCCATGAACGTTTATCATCCTCAAGTTTCACGTTCCCCGCACCAAGCTTAAAAACGAGATCATTGTTATTATAAGTTAGCAAACTAACACTAATTCATGTGGGCCATTTATTCACTTAGACTCCCTTATTCCTAGGTGTATCTCTTATATTTTATTTTTGTCTTGAATGATCACGAGGATGCATTGTTTGACTTATTTCGATAGTTATTTAGGCCGAAAATAAAGTGAACGATTTAATCAGTAGTTAGCTAAAGGACAAAATCTTTTAAAACTTCTTCTCGGGACCTCATAAAGTTCATATCTTGGCATAACTCGCTTCACGATTTGAGACCTTTCTCGGACCGATATTTGGCAACGGCTTCATACTTCAAATCTTTGAGAGACGTTCATGAAATTATGGTCTTTTCTTCATAATAGGGATTCTTCACTTGAAGTTTTTGAGAGATTCTTCATACTTGGACAACGACTTCTTCATTTTTCTCCAATCTTTATTTTGGACTTTGATATACAACGATCCGTCTCCTTTTAGGACTTGGATCTATTTATCCTCATACCTTGCTAGGGTCTTTTCGGATAGACTTCTCCATGATCTTTAGGGGAGTATTTGCTTTTCGTCGTGTGTCTTGATCCTTCATATTGATTTTCGATAAATGATTCTTCACATCACTTTTGGATCTTTAGCAACAAAATGTAGCCCTCATGCCTTGTTAGGACCTTTTTGGACTCGCTAATCTTCGCATCCCGCTTCAATAAGTTATGCCTTGGCTATGAACTCTAATCAATACCGAGCAACTTTTAAATGATCTTGGGCTAGAAGCTAAGTAACTTTTCAAATCGTACAACCTTATTTATTGCAGATAAATTTATTAACAAGCGATGGGAGAATAGGCTCATAATTAACTCACATAAATTCACGAAAGAATACCAAACTTATAATTGACTCTATCATCTCTCGTCCTCCACAGTTTAAAATCTCAAGGAATGAGACTCGTGGATGCTTAGCCAATTAAATCAATGTTTTGGGTTTTCGAGTCGCCTATAGGATCTTGCAACTTCTTAGACTTTTTCAAGTTTAGAAATCGCATTTTAAAGTTCCCTTGATAAACGACTCTCTAGGATAAATTATAGGAACTTGCGAAAAGTTCTTGTTCTTAACCCGTGAGAGTTAAGACTTTCGCGTTTTAAAGCTCCCTATATAAAAGCCTAGCAAAACTTGACTTAAACACGTTAAGGATACTAGCTAGAGTAAACTTAGATAAGTAAACTCGGGTTGAGTCAAAATGTTCATGACTTTGAAAAATTTAAAACCACTTTATTTTAGCAAGGAAAGAAAATAACCATAACAAAGGAAAATACAACTATACAACTAGGCCAAAATAGATTAAAAATTTTGAAAAAATGTCGAAAAATAAAATTTTCCGGTTAAAATGAGGACAAATTCATGGAAAAGACCACTTACTTCGATAGAAGTCCCCCCTACACTTGATATAAGCATTGTCCTCAATGTTTAAGCATGTGGGAGTAGACTCCCCTACACTTATGACATTGTGCACTTTTTTTAAATCTCGCTAAGGAAAGGACAACTATAGTGATTTCAGTGTGAACATATAAGATATGAAATATTGAATCACAAGATTTTAGGATAGAACCGGGAAGATGGGAACACGGGATCACGGTTCGTCAAAAGTCATCAAGGTGCTCTTTGAAGCTTGAATCCCTGCACAAAATAAGAAACAAGACAACAAACACATACGGGGCTCCCCCTACACTTATTATGAAAACGGTAAAGGATAGATCACGGGTTGCCTCCCGAGAAGCGCTTGTCTTTTATAACCGAGTCACGAGCCTGAATCGACCCAAAACTAGTTCATGGGAAACGTGGTGAGGGATGGAATCATCTCATGAGAGATGTCCTCACCAAAGTACAACTTCACGCGCTGGCCATTCACCTTAAAATTGGGCCCATTTGGCTAAGAAAGCTCAATGGTGCCATATGGAAAGACTTTAGCGATGGTGAATGGACCAGACCAGCGGCTCTTCAACTTGCCAGAGAAGATCTTCAACCGAGAGTTAAAAAGTAAGACTTGATCACCAACGTGGAACTCTCGGTTCTTAATCCTTGCATCATGGATGATCTTGGTCTTCTCTTTTTAGATCAATGAGTTCTCGTAAGCTTCATTCCTCAGTTCATTTAGCTCGTTGAGTTGAATCTTCCGAAGATTACTGGCTTTGTTGATGTCGAAGTTAGCCCACTTCAAGGCCCAGTATGCCTTATGTTCCAGCTCGATAGGGAGGTGGCATGCTTTCCCGTACACAAGACGATAAGGTGTACAACCAATCGGGGTCTTATATGCGGTACGGAAAGCCCACAAAGCATCATCTAACTTATCGGCCCATGAGGCACGATGCTCTCCCACAGTACGCTCCAGAATTCGCTTCAATCCACGGTTAGAAATCTCGGCTTGGCCATTGGTTTGAGGATGATAAGCGGTGGAAAGACGGTGATTGACACCGTACTTAGCCATGACTGTTGCGAATTGATCATTGCAAAAATGAGTCTCGCTGTCACTGATTATAGCACGAGGAACACCGAATCGAGCAAAGAGCTGCTTCAAAAAGTTCACAACCACCCTCGCATCGTTCGTAGGGAGAGCCTTAGCTTCAACCCATTTAGAAACATAGTCAACGGCTACGAGGATGTACTTGTTCCCTTTAGATGATGGAAATGGCCCCATAAAGTCGATGCCCCATACATCAAAGATTTCACATTCTTGTATGAAATTTTGAGGCATCTCATCTTTATGTGTGATCTTGCCTTGTCTTTGGCAAGCATCACAATGTTTAACCATGTCGTGAGCGTCACGATAAATGGTGGGCCAATAAAATCCAGAGTCGAATACTTTCTTCGCGGTGTAATTGGGACCAAAGTGACCACCGGTGGGTCCTTTATGGCAAGCGTGAAGGATTTGAACCGCTGCCGGCCCATCAACACATCGACGGATAATCAGATCAGCACATTGTTTGAAAAGGTAAGGGTCGTCCCAGAAATAGTGTTCAATGTCTTTAAAGAACTTTTTCTTTTGTTGGGACGTTAACCCTTCCTTGAGAATTCCACCCGCTAAGTAGTTTGCAATGTCCGCAATCCACGGGGTGTCATCGTGATTTGGATTGATAGACATTAAGGCCTCAAGGGGAAAAGAGTCATTGATCTCTTTGTTCGGATGATCCCCTTGATAAGGATCCTCAAGTCTACTGAGATGATCCACGGCTAGGTTTTCCGCACCCTTCTTGTCACGAATTTCAATGTTGAATTCTTGAAGGAGCAAAACCCAACGAAGAAGTCTTGGCTTAGAATCTTGCTTAGTCATCAAGTACTTCAACGCGGAATGATCGGTATACACAATGATGGTAGAAAGGACAAGATAGGGGCGGAACTTTTCAAAAGCATACACTATAGCTAAAAGCTCTTTTTCGGTAGTGGTATAATGCAATTGAGCCCCCGTCATTGTCTTGCTAGCATAGTGGATTGGTTGGAAGTGTTTGTTCACTCTTTGGCCCAAAACCGCTCCAATAGCAAAGTCGCTAGCATCACACATCAACTCAAAAGGTAGCTCCCAATTAGGGGTAACCAAGACCGGTGCCTTAGTTAGCTTATCCTTAAGAAGATTGAAGGATTCAAGACACTCTTTGGAAAAGATGAAAGGAGTATCTTTTTCCAAGAGGTGGGTCATCGGGCGAGCGATTTTAGAGAAATCTTGGATGAATCAACGATAGAAGCCCGCATGACCAAGGAAACTTCTCACACCCTTCACGGTTGAAGGTGGAGGCAATTTTGCAATAACATCGACTTTAGCACGGTCCACTTCAAGACCGGCTTTGGAGATTTTGTGTCCTAGCACGATGCCTTCTTTTACCATGAAATGGCATTTTTCCCAATTTAGAACAAGGCGAGTGTCTTCACACCGCTTAAGCATGCGTTCCAAATTGGCAAGGCAAGAAGAGAAAGAATCACCATAAACCGAGAAATCATCCATGAAGACTTCCATAGTTTCTTCAACCATGTCATGGAAGATAGCCATCATACACCTTTGGAAAGTCCCAGGAGCATTGCATAAGCCGAAAGGCGTTCTTTTGTAGGCAAATGTTCCATAAGGACAAGTGAATGTGGTTTTCTCTTGGTCTTTGGGATCGATGGGAATTTGAAAATACCCAGAGAAACCGTCCAAAAAGCAGTAATAGTCATTACCCGCTAGACGTTCAAGCATTTGGTCCATGAAAGGAAGGGGAAAATGATCCTTTCTCGTAGCATCATTGAGTTTGAGATAGTCTATACAAACTCTCCACCCTATAACGAGACGAGTAGGAATCAGCTCGTTGTTTTCATTGGGAACAACGGTGATTCCGCCTTTCTTAGGCACACAATGGACGGGACTAACCCACGGTGAATCCGAGATAGGATAGATCATGCCCGCATCAAGAAGTTTGATAACCTCTTTTTTGATTACGTCATGGATCTTAGGATTCACCCTTCTTTGGCTTTGAATAGTGGGTTTAAAGTCGTCCTCCATGAGAATTTTATGTTTGCAAAAGTGAGGATCAATTCCACGAATATCGGAGATCTTCCACGCAATCGCTTTCTTATGATTCTTCAACACGGCGATAAGTCGGGATTTGTCTTCTTCTTTCAGGTCCTTTGCGATGATGACCAGTAACTTCTTGTTGTCTTCAAGGAAAACGTACTTGATATGAGACGGAAGATCCTTAAGGTCTAAATCCGGAGGATTTTTGATGGACGGCGTAGTCAACTTCGGATCATCGGTAGAGATAGCCTTAGGAGACGGTGGAGAAGTATGATCCTCATTGAGAAGTTTCTCAATGGTACGAATGTCTTTATCCCAATTGGAGGGAGAATCGTCATAATTTAAGTCCACATCTCCCAAAGTTGCTTCAAATTCTTTCAAGATGAAATCACTTTCTCCAAATGGAGTTAGTGATGGAGCAATAGAGGTAACGGTCTCAACAATGGGTAGAGAAGAAGAACCACTTTTACAAGCGTCTTTGAAATGTTCTTCACAAGCCTCATCAAGAACATCAATGACATTAACACTCTCGTTTTCCGAAGGCTGCTTAGAAAGTTTACCCATGTTGAAGACGATTTTATCGTCACCAACTCTCATGATTAATTCGCCCGCGGCTACATCGATGAGAGTGCGACCGGTCCTCAAGAACGGACGTCCAACGATTAATGGAACACGAGGATCCATCTCGTAGTCAACGACAACAAAATCCGCCGGGAAGGTGAATTTGTCGACGCCAACGAAGACGTCTTCGGCTATCCCCTCTGGATAAGCAACCGTACGGTTAGCTAATTCCAAAGTCATTTTGGTGGGGACTAGCTCGGGGAGAGATAATTGCTTCCAAACACTTAATGGAATTAAGTTAATACTAGCACCTAGATTGGCTAGGGCCATGCAATTCTCTACTCCCGGGAAGTTGCAAGGAATCAAGAAACGACCCGGATCACCAAGTTTGGTTGGTAATTTCCTTAAGAGCACTGCGGAGAAATTCTCATTAAGTTGGGTCTGAGCAATATCGAGAAGTTTCTCCTTATCACTGAGAAGATCTTTAAACATTTTAGCATATTTGGGCATGTGAGCGAGAGCCTCAGCAAAGGAGATATTGAAATTCAGTTGTTTGAACATTTTAAGAAAGTTTGAAACCTGAATATCATCCTTGTTCTTCAATTTCTCTTTCCTCTACCTCGAAGGATAAGGTATATTGGGTTGAGATGAAGGCTTTGGGATAGAATTCGCACTCACATCCTTGGGTGGTGGAGGGGTAGAAGTTGGAGGAATAAAAGATGGAGGATTTGGAGAAGGAGACTCGTTTTCCTTTGTCACAATCACCGGTGTAGGTGTAGGAAGCTCGGGTTCCTTTAAACCTTTTCCACTGCGAGTGGTGATTGCTTTCATGTCCCCTCTTGGATTAGCAACGGTGTTACTCGGAAGAGAACCCGATCCAGAGGCTTGATTACTTGGGAAGAAACTAGCCATCATGTTCCTCAAGTCATTCGTTTGACTTGCCAAAGTGTTTCGCAAATCAGCTCGAAGATCATTCCCTTGCTTCACAATATCTGCTTTCATGTTGGCCATTTCCCGCTGAAGATTTTACACGATCACATCATTAGTCCTCATGTAGGTTTCAACATCTTGGTGTAATGCGGTGGGTTGGTTGGGAGGAGGAGCATGGTAGGCGGGTGGTTGATAAGCAGGTTGTTGGTAAACTTGGTTGTTTCTTTGAGGTGGATATGGGTTTCTTTGGTTTTGATATGGAGTTGGAGCACGTGGTTGGTTTTTATTGTTGCGATTGAGGTTGTTCGGGTTTTGTGGGGGGAAACCGGAAGGTGAAAGAAAGTTGTTTGAGCGATAGCTGAGCAAGTTGCGGTCACCTTGAGGACGTGCTTGATAGCCTCCCGTAGAATAGGTACCGTTGGCGGCATACACATTTTCCGGATTGTCGTGAGTCGAAGGACAGTCGGTGTACGAGTGAGATCCCCCGCATATATTACATGATTGAGTCAAAGCATTGGCTTGGGCAGTGATAGCTTTGGTATTATTGGCGTCTTGGAGAGCAAGTGCTTCAACAAGCGAAGTAAGCTTATCAAGTCTCTTGTCGCTCTCATTAGTGCTAGCACTAGCCACATTGGTCCGAACACTCTTAGTTTGCACTCTAGATTTGTTCTCAATAATATCCCAAGCGGCATTAGCAGACTTAACCAAAATATTACCCCCCGAGGCACTATTTAGTGAATCTTGGTCATTCATGCATAAACCATTATAAAAAGTATTAATTTGGTGCGCTTTGGTAAAATCATGTTGTGGGCACTTTCTTAAAAGTTCTTTAAAACGGTCCCAAGATTCACTAAAAGTCTCATCGTACTTTTGTTCAAAAGTAATGATTTCATTCCGCAAAGCGGTAGTACGAGAGGGTGGGAAAAATTAGTTTATGAATTTGGTCTCTATGTCCGTCCACGTAAGAATACTTTATGGCGGATCCTTATCAAGCCAATGCCGGGCTTGTCCCTCTAAGGAGAAAGGAAAAAGTTGCAAGCGAATTACCTCTTGTGAAACCCCATTGAATTTGACCGTATTCGTGAGTTGAAGGAACCTTTTGATGTGGTCATGAGGATCATCAATGGTACGCCCCAAGAATGGTTGAGCAGAGACCATTTGAATAAAGCCGGATTTGAGCTCAAAGTTGTTGGCTCCAATCGCGGGTATGACAATAGCATCGTGGTTGCCCTCTACATGTGCTTGCAAAAGTTCGATCATAGGACGATTGTCCGGTAGAGGTTCATTGTTGTTATTATTCATGTTGTTTTGAGGTGGATTATTATTATTGTTGTGTACACCGGCCATGTCTAAGTTATCGAGAGTCTCGGGATCTTGATAAGACGTTGATCGAGTGCGCATACACCTGGAAAAGAACTAACAAAGCAGAAATATTTTTGGTTTTTTTATGTTTTTTAACTTTTTTTTGTATTTTTGAAAATTTTATATTTTTTAGGATTTTTTTGAAAATTTGAAAACAAGGAAAATAACGTTCAAAGATGAACGGATCCCAAAATCTAACGCGTCTCTCACTAAAAACCTTTAATCTTAACGAAAAGAGCCGGCAGCGACGCCATTTAATACAAGGGATTTCCAAGTATCAAAGTTCGTTGTTCCAAATCTCTTCGAATTGATTATTGGTTCAAAGTGCGACTCAATTGTTCTTGGTGGAAAATGAAAATAGTTTGGATTGATTATCTATTTTAAACTAATAGCAAATATGTAAATGTCGTTGAGTAAAATAAGAGCTTTTAAAGATTAACTTAAAAGGACGAGTTAAAAATAAATGCTTGAAAACATAAAGACAAGATTAGAAAAATACTTGAACACTTAATAAATCTAAAACTTGTAAACTTTGTAAAAACAAGAAACTCATCCAATCGGAATACCAAATCGGAATTTACTGATCGGAATGTGCCAAAAGGAAGTGATCGGAATATGTGAAAATGAGTCGTGTCGGAATAAGGCAAAACCACTCCAATCGGAATATCAATAATAACACCACAGATCGGAATGTGTAAAGAGATAGCAATCGGAATGTTGGAAAACAGAACTAATCGGAATAATAAAACCCCTTTCCGATCTTAGTGATCGGAAAGCAAAACCCTAATCCGATCAAGTGATCGGAATAAGGAGGGACTAATCAGAATGCCAAATCGGAAAAGGGTTTACCCTTTTCCGATTATTGTGTGATTCGAAAATAAGCTAGTTATAAGCTATATTTGATACGCTAACACTAAAACTTCACCAAATCAGCAATGAAATAAACTAAATAAGCTCGAATAACAACTTTCCAATCTTCAAATAAGCAATCTTTTAAATCAAACCATAAAAAGATGAAACTTTTTAAGAACAACTTTCAAAAAGTAAATAAGCTAAACATACAAATAAGCCAATAAGCACAAAGATCTTAAAGCTTAAACGTTTGAAAGCTTATGTAGGAATAAAAAGATTAACTTTTTAAGCACGAAAACATCAAGATCAACATGGATCATAAATATTTCGCACCAAAAGTAAACTAAAATCAAGAAAGGTAGAAAGAGCTTAATGAACAAAAAGCTTAACTTGAATTTGATTAATGAAATCAAAATATAAAAAGGTTTAAACTTGAAAGATTAAAAGAAAGAAAAGATGAAAACTTAGTGAGAGAAAGTTTGGAACTTTCTCTCTCTAAAAACTAGAAAGGAAAAAAATAAAAAATAAAACTAGCTAACTCCCCTCCTAATGTGATTAGGAGGGTATTTATAGGGAAAATGGG
The DNA here is from genome assembly GCA_025667525.1 of Glebionis coronaria. Lineage (NCBI taxonomy): Eukaryota > Viridiplantae > Streptophyta > Magnoliopsida > Asterales > Asteraceae > Glebionis > Glebionis coronaria. The sequence continues at coordinate 555,666,513 of CM046876.1, read as the reverse complement.
AAGTGAATGTGTGGTGTGCTTCCTTCTTTTTTTACTTCTCGACTCGATTTAATTCTTTGTCTTTTCTCGACGTCGTCTCGGGATTTGAACTTGTCTTAATAATTTTCTTCTTTAATTTAGACTTGAGTTCTTCGACTTCATTAAACTTCCGTCTTTAGACTTTTTCTTCGATAAATCTTCAAAATAGGTCTTGGACATCCGTTCTAAGCACTCTTGATCTTTTGACTTCGTCTTTTCTCGTTTTCTTCGATAAAAGCCCGTGTTTTCTTCCTTTTTCATCTTTTGGTCCTAAAACACAATAAAAACACAAACCACGCATAATTCCGACTTTTACGACATAAAATACACGTTTTGGTCTTGTTATTATTGGAAATAAGTGGTAAAAGGATAAGTGTTTTCACACTTATTACATTCAAAAACACAATCGGATCTAATACCAATCCTAACTTGGTTGCATCATAAAGTCATGGGTTGTGGTTAAATGCTTGCTTTGCATACCTCGGGTTAGGTGGTAAGTCTATTAGACGCGATAGAGTGAATTCCTTAAATGATAAATGAATCAAGTGTACGAGATGTGAAGCAGAGTATTGTTTTAAAAGCAAAACTTCAGTCTTTTTAACTTTCACAGACGCCTTAATTTCTGTTTCAACCCTTTTAGACTCGAGAATTTTGAAATCCGTTTGTAGTTTTTGAAAATTATTAACGACTGACTCTTTTTCTTTAAGTTCTTTTGAAAGGTTTGCTCTTAAAATTTCAATTTCTAGCAAGTAATCCATTTGGACTTTCCTAAACCTATCAAACTCAGGATTGGTTAAGGTAGTGGTCACTGGAGTTAATTCCAAGGTTTTAACCTTTTCCTTATACAAAGCAAGCTCGACGGATAATGTCTGATTAACACCGAGGGTTTCAAGGACCGCATTATTCATTTGGCCAAGCATAGATGCTGACACCATAACCAAATCTTGTTGAGCAGACGAATTTGTAGACGTAATAGCTCCCGGTTGTGTTTCACTAAAACTCTGGGGACTTTCATTGATACTGTTATCATTGTTTGTCTCCTCGTTTGAATTACTAACCACCGGAGGCTGTTCCGGATACTCAAACACTTGCTCAACTTGATAAGGTACAATACTAGTATCATTGGCAGTATTTGGTACCTCAGAGATTGTATCAGCCCCATAAAGTGAAAGATTTGCCATGAGAGCTGCCTTGGCGGTATTAAGATCATCACAGTCTGAATCGTATGCATCAAGATCATTGCATTGATATGCTGCATTATTGGTAGAAGCTGTTGTGAATCCTTCAGTATACGCAACTCCTGGATCTTCTAGAAATGTTATCTCCTCTTCATCGAGCTCTCTACCTTGTGCTTGAGCATTAACCAAGTAAATCTTATCCTGAAACCATGTACCATCTCTCTTCCTCTTTGGTTGCTTACACTCCCGAGCCATGTGTCCTTCCCCTTTGCAGTTATAGCAGATGATCATTTTCACTTTGCCAACATTGTTTCCTCTTGGACAGTGTTGAATGGGCGTACAGCAGTATTGGATGAGCTTGGTCTCCCCTGAAGTGGTTGCACAGTAACTCTACCATCTTGATTTGTTGCTTGTTGACGAGAGTTAGAGGAAGTTCTCAACTGATTTTTCGTTGGAGATGGTCCTCGATAAGCTCTTTTGTTTAACGTTTGAGTTATGTAGGCAGACATTTGTGCTAGTACATCAGTAGGATTATCCCCTTGTCTGAACTCGGGAATCGGAACCTCATCATCGCAGTAGAAAACTGGTGTTGGTGGAGCGACATACTCACGTGAAGGATTACTGACATGTTGTGAATAATGGGGTTGAGGAGCTTCATGTTTTTGGTATGTAATCGAAGGAGGTGTTGGTGGTTGATAAGGAGAGTATGGTTGTGCAGCACGTTGTGATGATGATGCTAGTTGCTGATATTGTTGCAGATAGGATGTTGGTGGTTGTGGGAGGATGGAATACTGTAGGAAGCTTGGAGTTTGATAAGCCGGCTGGTAGTAGGCTTGTTGTCCCATAGGAGAAAGAGTGTTGTTGTATGACAATGTTGGATGATTTTCCATTAACGCCAATTGGTCGGGATATGATCCGTGAGACATACGGTTCTTGATTACATGCTTCTCATGTTGCTGCAGGAACGAGTATAGTTGATCTAAGTTCGACTTGTGCAAATCTCGAATCAGCTTAACATCAGTGACATATTGGCTCCATTCTATAGGTAGTGTGTTGAGAAACTTGGTGTTGAGCTGAAATTGAGCAATCGAAAGATTAAACACGTTCAAGTCATTCATCAATGTGGTAAATCGCCAATAGTAGTCATGAAGAGTTTCCCCTGGAATGTATGTGAACCGATCAAACAAATCATAAAGTTGGCACTCTCGTTCCTGTTTAGACAATGAAGTCCCTTGTAGTAATACCGTCAAACGTTCCCACAATTCCTTTGCCACCGTGTGATTGCTTACCATTCGATAAATATCGGGTGGAAGTGCTTGAAGAATAGTTTGAAGAGCCTTTTCATCCGCATCGACAATGAGTTGGTTGGGAAGAGTTAATTCTTCAAATAACCTAGGCCTAGTCACATTGTCGACAGTAATGGTACCATAATCAAGAGGTCCTTCCATGATTGATTTGACCATTAGCCTCCCACTCGGTCGACCCTTAATATATGTCATCATGCGACCTTGCCATGCTTCAAAGATTTCATTGATGAGCAAGGGTGGGCGGTATCGGTACCCGAGATGATAGAAATATCGGTAAGCGATGTCATGGTTGGCATAAATGAAGATGAGGATTCATTTTTGAACACCTGATGGAAAAAGATTATCTTTTGATCGTCCAATGAAATAAGGTTGTGAAACTGTGTTGTTGTTGATGCATTCAACTTCTGAATAAGTCTGAAAGACTACTTCTTAATCCCTGAACTTGAGAACTTCGGAATGTCCTTCTGAGATCACTTTGGAATATAGAGAATGGTGTACTTCGGAATAAATCTCTGAGTTCACTTCAGAATATGGAGAATGGTGTACTTCGGAATGTGAGATGTTGAAGAACTTCGGAATATTAAAGTTTTCCACTTTGGAATTATGGATGTTGAATAACTTCGGAATGTGAGAATAATGATTTACTTCGGAATAAACCTCTGAGATCACTTCGGAATATGGATGTTGAAGACTTCGGAATATTAAGGATGTTAACTTCGGAATTCTGGATGTTAACTTCCAAAAAAAAAATAGAAACCCTCGTGATAACTTCCGAATAATCAAAAACCCTCTTTGGTAATTCGCAAAACAGACTCAATATCCGAATATTTTGATATCCGATATCACTGTTAAGCTAAAACACCCCAAAAATCACCAAATAACCAAAAAATTTTGCGATTTTAACCAAATCAATTAAACCAAATAACTACCACAACTATGTAGTAGATTTGTTTACCAACTTAAACCATAAAAACGCGAAAAAATTTCAAGATTTGAGATTATTATCCTTAAAACTCCTAACACAATAAAAACTAAAGAACAACACAAATTAAAACCTTAAATCACCCCATGGCTCTTGATACCAATTGTGGAAGTGTGATAATCTATGATCCTAACAAGTGGGTTGATGTTTTCTAGAGAGAGAAACTAGAGGGAGAAAGAAAGAAAACTTGTATTATTGTAACGAAAAAGAAAATCAATAAAAAGATACAAAATAAATATTACTAAAATAAAATTACTTATTTGATACCATTGACCAGGGTATCTAATAAGTTCTACCTACTATTGGATTTGAAATGTGAAAAGTAAAACAACCAACACCCCTTTCCATGGTGGAAAGGGGTTTATATACCCAAGTCCCTAAGTGGACTTGGGCCTCCGGCCCATGAACATGCTTATGGGTCGGGCTAAACATAAACTTTAATTAAACAATACTACGAGCCTATAACTATATTGTTGGAGTGACCGAGACTTCCTAAATACGAAAAACGTATCTCCAACATAATGCAAGCAAAATCACATGTAATTATCATCGAATCACATGTAATTCAGAAGCAAATTTGTTTTACATATATTTTTTTTGGGTAAAGGGGACTCCACCCCGGTAAAATGAATATATTTTATATTAAAGGCAACATATATTTTAATATATTGACAAAATTACATGCGATTCAAACATTTTAATGTAATTCACATAAATCACATGTGATTTTAATGTAATAACGAAAATATCTTTGTCATTTTTAATAGACGGTTGTTTTCATATACTTTTAACGATTTTACAATGTTGAAATTCTCGTAAAAATACACGTTATTTTCACAAATCGCATGTGACATTACAAATTCAAAAGTAATTTTTAAAATAATAAATCAAACATGAGTTTTCGAGAATCACATGTAATTTTTCGAGAATCACATACGAAAATTTAAAAAAAAGAGTTCGCCGAAAGTATATAGAAGTGCATATTTATAGAAAGATAATTTAATTCTCGTCGTGGCAATATAATTATTTTTTCATAACGATTAACGGTTTCAGAGATATTTAATTTTTAAAAATTAGAATGAAAATGTGTTTTTTTAATTAAATTTAAAAAGATTAATATAAATCATTAGATATGATTTAAATGGATTGTGAATATTGCTTTCTTTTTTTCTTTTTTGAATACATGTTTTTTAAGGAACTTTTGTATAAACGACTAACGTCACAAAAATCAACCCATTTGACAACAATGTTAATGACTTTTTATATTGGGTAAAAGCTATAAAATAGCCACATACTCTTCATTTTGTTCCATTATGAAAAACATACTATTTTTTGTACTCATTTGCCCAATATACATTCAAATTTGACTATGTTATGACCAATATGACAATAAAATGACTAAAATACCCTTATAAATTTTTAGAATAACATTACCACCACACAGAGTTGGTAAGCTTCTCTATCTTAACTTTTTCTATTTTTCGAATGACATTAGTTTACTCCTTTAAAATGTTTTAACAATGACAAAAATCATATATTATTTGCTAACAAGGTTGATAGAAATAAGCAGTACCATAATACCAGGAGTTGAAACGTGCAGCCCATACTCTGTCAAAGCTCCAGTGGCATGTAATTAGTCCACACATCTTCAAAAATAGCAAACTCATCATGCATTTGGTAAAGAATTTCTTCCCCTAAATAGAAGTGATCAAGCACTTAAAAGGCGATGCTTTTGGCAAAAATGCATTAGGCATACTTTCTAACTGTTACTACCATCACACTTTCACAGTTCCACCTACAACTCATGCATATGTCACACCCAAAACATAGATCAAGCCAGATCTATCAATATCATACACAAAAACTACACTCACACATGATATGTCTCCGGAGAATGTATAGATCCCGCCGGATCTGTTAACGGAACCAGCTCTTTCGCCGAAAAAAACGCAGCTCTTTCACCAGGGTGTCATGGCGGTAAACGGAGGTGGGTTCACATGTTTGAAGAGAAAGTGGTTGTTCTAGTAGTTATGTTTTTCGGAGAGAGAGTCAGATTTAATGGCGGTGAAGGGAGGTGGCGGTGACCGGAGTTGGTGTTGACCGGATTTGGTGTTGACCGAAGCTTCCATGGCTATGAGTTAGTGCCACCGTCAAACATTAACCGCAACCATCAAACCGTCGCAGCCTCCCTCTCTCAAATCTGTAAATGAAAAAGATAAAAAAAACTTTCATTTCCATCAAAAGATATAGTGAATCTGTTTGATGGTTGCGACTTATGATTATGTTTAGGAAATGAAAGTTTTGAAATATAGTGAATCTGTGATACATAAAAAAGATAACCTTTTGAAGGAAATGAAAGTTTTGATGATTGCTGGAAATATGATAGAGAGAGAGTAGTTGATGTGAGTTTGCGGTAAAAAAGATAACCTTTTGAAGGAAAGAAAGTTTTGACATATATTTAAAAGAAAAAGAAATGAAAAAATATAGAAGGGTATTTTAGTCATTTATAAGGGTATTTTAGTAATTTTATTGTCATATTGGTCATAACATAGTCAAATTTAAATGTACATTGGGCAAATGGGTACAAAAAATAGTATGTTTTTATAATGGAACAAAATGAAGAGTACGTAGGTATTTAATTCTTAATTCCACGACTGACGCCAATATCATGAACATGAGGCAATTTTTTTTGAACAAAAAAAATATCGAATAACGTCCTATATATTATACCAACCCTAAAATAAACCATTTTCACGGATGTAATTGGTTCTGTTATTGCTATGGGAGACATTACCCCGTTAATGTCTACTATGGGTCGTGAAATTTATAGTATGGTGGTTGTTGTTGTTGATTATACTGAGAAAAAATTTCACGTTTGGTCCCTATCGTTTACACCAAACATCAAGTTTGGTCCCTATCTCAAACTAAGTGCACAGATCGTCCCTATCGTTTACACTTTGGATCAAAAACGGTCCCTATCTTGGATGGACGTTAGATTTGCCAGTTAAGTATACTTATTTGAGGGGTATTTTTGTATTTTCGAGCTCAATTATTTATTTTTTCTTTTCTTTCTTAAATCTAACTCTCTCTCGCTCTCTCAAATTCTTTCTTATCTCTCTCTCACACACACACATCTTAGTCTCTCTCTCACATGTTTTCATCTCAACCCAGATTCAATCAAAACCAAACCAAATCCTAAGCTACATAAATCCACAACCTACAAATAAGATCTGTTAAAATCATTATCCTCATCCTCAAAAAAAACCCACACCATGTTCCATCAGTATATATTAATACTGAACTAACCAACTGACCAATTCCCATCTATATTCTCTCAAAACCCAACCTGTTTCTTTCAGCTTTTCTTAAAGCTGAACACACATTTCTTTAGTGTGAGAACCCGTACTTTCCCAGTATTATTTTATTCTTTTTATTCTTGCTTCCTGAATTTTGCAACGTATTATGTTTTCTTGTATTGCTATATGTAAATCCTGAGATTTTTAAATTATACTTTTTAAGTATTTTTCTGATCATCGATAAATATTTTGTATGGAGTTATAAAATCTTTATTTTATTTTTCCATATTTAATTTAAATCAAAGTTTTTGATTTAAAATCACCCTCGTGAGTTTTACAACGAGCTTATTCAAAATCAATGTACAACGAGAATTCCTAGTGATCGCGATACCGAGGGATGCCCAAAAGTTTACGTTTATTTATCGATTGTTTCGATAATTAATATTTTCGATGATGTCGTTTTAATTACGTATTAAGTCGTGTCGAGAAATCATATAATCATTTTTATGATGCATTGTAACTTTTGAAAAGTATTTTTACGAAATCCGAGCCCCGTAAATATTTTCAATATTTACCAATAACAATTTTCTACTCTTTAAAACTATTAATTGTTTTTAAGTCCACAAGTTCCATACTTGACAACTTTAACCCTTATACTTAACTAGCCATATATAAACCATTCTATTTCTTCCACCACACACACTTAACCATTTTAAAAAAAAACATACAACTCCCTCCCACACCTCCATTGTTGCCGCCACTCCACCACCACAAAACACCACCATCCATCATGATTCGACAAAAACAAAAATTAGACCCATGTTCTAAATCTTGTGATGATTCTAAACATACAAAAATTTTCCACATATATCAAGTTATGAAGATTTTATAAATCCATGGTGGATTGATGTTTATACCATCTTGCATGCATTGTTTTTGGTATGATCATCACATTTTAATCCTTAAAAGTCTTGTTTTTAATCTTTGATTTTGTTAGATTTTACATGCAAGTGTTTTTAGGAGTGTTTGGATGATGGGTATGATAGTATAGTGATCCTAGGCGTATGGAATGAGTGGTTTTGCTTGAAAAATAGATTTGTCATGTTTTCTAAAAAGCTAATTTGGGACAGCAGCTTTAAACAGAATGTTTCGTGGGTTTAGGGTCTGTGAAAGACTGAGATTATTTGAAATTGTTGTAGAGTTTTCCGAGACGGTCGCTTTGGTATAAGATAGAGCTTCTAAGTCATTACGAGTCAAAAGTTATGCTAGTTTTAGTTTTCGTGTACCGGGAGACGCAAGTCGGCACAATCCGAAATTGTGGCTGATTTTGGGTCGACTCTCGGGGACTTTAGGCTTGGATAGATAGATGTATCTACTGGTTTTCAAAGTTTACAAACTGAGTTTGATGAGTCTAGTAGTGGTTTCAAAAGTCGGATTGTCGAGTTTGTACTTTTAAAGCGGTCCAAACGGTTTTACAAAACAAGTGCACAAATCTGTCCTAAATTTGGAGTCGGGTAAAGTGTCGAGCTGATGGATTTTAAAGTGTGAACTTTGGCTCAAATTTTGGTGAGGCCTTATACAGGTTATAAGTGGCCTTGAAACCAATTTTCATCTAAAACGGACAATTCTAGATAGGGTAGATCGGTGTGTACATTCGGGGTGTACTTGCTGATTTTAATTTTGGACACTTAGTTCAATGTTTGTGTTGCGTGAGTTTGAGTATTCACCATCGGACATGGTGACTTATTCAAGTGCTTAGTCATTATATAAATGACTTAGCTACTGGTCCAAGTAAGGTTAAAGAATAGTTTGACTTGCGTTTACTTGGCGTCGTATGACGGGTCATTTTTAAGTGTACAAGTGTTTTAACGAATAACGTTGGATAAAAGGATTCATTTGGTTCGTGTCAATGGTTTTTGAAACATGAATACTTTGAAAACATTTGAGTCATATTATATTTGGTACATATCGATATTCGAGTTCGAGTCTTAACGCGCGCCTTATTTTGATAGGTTGCGGTTTTCGTGTTTCCCCGGGCATCCATATCGTCGGTGATCGTCTACCACTATCGTTTCTACTCAGTTGCTGAGTACCGTGATTGACTTACCTCGTGGCTAAGGTGAGCTCATAGCCCCCTTTTTACTTGTACATGGTTTCTAAACACGGGGTGAGATCTTACATGGTGGAACACAACTAAATAAAAAAGCTGTATTGCTATCCAGAACTCGTATGTTATTCTGAACGTGTATGCTTTACAGATGATTTCAATGGTATTATTGCTTTTAGACGTTAGCCTTGAGTTTTCTATCCTATCATGAATCGTTATTGTCCCGTATGCTTTGCGCTAAGCGCGAATGTTGTGGGTGGATCCATTGGGATTGACAATCCCCGTCCCGATTACTTTGACGCACTAATATTCGTTTATACTTGAGTATTTAGGCTGAATACTCCCTAGAGGAACTTAAATTTGACTTAAGCTTCGGTTCATGAGACTAAACAGCAATAATATGCATCGTGACTATGGACGTACATAGTTAACCCCCCCATACGTGTTTTTACAAATTCTATTGTGTTCCACACGTTTACTGCTAAAACTATGAATATCACTCAACTTTATGTTGACGATTTTACATGTTTAATCTCAGGTATTATTACTTAACTTTGCTTGGATGGGAGCCCGCAGGATATTATCGCAGCTTGGAGATTTCTGTGATGCTACTAAAAGACTGTTCTTAGTAAAAACTGTCATGAGTTTATTCTATCTTTTGGGCAACTTTATGTTATAAATTGAGACGAAATAATATAATTTTCCGCTTTTAAAACTCTGGGACCTATGTTTAAGAACTCTGACCTTTTATGATGTAATGTACATGTTTTTATTTCGTCAGCCTTGTTATGAACTGTAATTCATTGTTTCTTGTACTATGACGTGTTACCCCCTCGTTTCCTAGTTGTTCCATGTCAGATTTTGGGGGTCTCACAGAGTGGTATCAGAGCGATAGTTATAGGGAATTGAGTCGTTTTTTCAAAACTTAGTCTATAACCGAAAGTTCAAATATTTTATTGTTCCTAAGTGTCAAACAAAGAATCTGCCAATGTTGTTCGATATCTTTGCAGGTAACTCTCTAATCCTTATTACTTACGTTTAATTATCGTTATAGTATTTCATCTCTTGATTACATGTTGAAATATTACGTTACCCTAATGACGATAATTACTATGTCTTTTCAAAGCCTTGTGCTTCATGAATTATCATTGAATATTACTATGATTACATCTGCCTATACTGTATTTCTTGAATTCTTATTCTTGTGACTTGATCTTATTGCAATGATTCTATATCGTTAAGACGGTACGTACTTGTATTCAGAGCGCGTATTCTGCCGACTTTTCATACTCATTTTTCTGAGTACTATTGCTATTTCATTTATGCGTGATACGACTGACTTCATATGCTCGTTCGTTTTGAATCATCTGTTTTTCTCGACTCGCTGCTACATGTTGTGCATACTCTCGTGATACCATTGTTCGGAATTGAAGAAGTGTTGTTTTCGATGAAACTTCTGATTTTCATTCTTACTACCGTGCATGTTGCTTTCATTGTTTATTTCCTTTAAAATATCTATGTAGATACCTAATTTTCTTTCCGACCATTCGTAATTGAATGTCTAGTTTTTAGACCATTGTGTAGCTCAATGTGTCTCCGGAAAAGTCTAAAGGACACCATGTGACTCACACATCTCGAAGTATTCGTTGAATCAGTACCTGAATAATATTGTGGGTTTTCATAATCTTGATTTACCTTTACACCACCGTTTTACACGACAATCGTACATGGATTACACCTTATTTCATTGACCATTCTACGTTTCGACTTCGACTTACAACATCCGTTGTACCTTGAACACATGATCGTCATTTATTATGTGACGATTGTTTGGAATACGATCCTACTTGTATCCTCCCTTTTTCATTAAACCTCATCGCCTCAGAAGTGTGACTAGTTAATATTTTGTTTCTTTCTCGGTATGTCTTGTGATTTTGGAAAAATCACGCCGCCAGGAGACTTTCCTGCATTGCATCTTGCAGCCGAAGACACAGATGATATGCGTCGTTTTTTTATCTCTCAGATTATCGTTGACATTCTTGAACCATTTCTATACTGTGTTTCTTTACATGACAAATTTTATAGTTTACTCTCTTTCGTCTTTATGGAATCCACAAGTCTTGTGTGTACATTAATTCTGGGTTATTATGAAACTGGATTTAATTTCAAGCTGTGTAGAAAAATATACTTTGTATAGAAACTTTACAAGGAATTTAACAGTATCGAGAAAATATTTTTATAACATTAGACATAAAAATATATATTTTTACCTGTTGAGATGTTCGTTTAGGACATAATGTTTTACCAGTAAACTTTAAAATCGAGCAAGTTACACTCATTTGAGATTCTAAAATCTAAGAAGTCATTTTCCGAATAATTCTAAAATATCATTTTGCTGACAGATTTAATGGAAGGGCATTTTCGTCCATTTTTATTCTGTTTCAAGTCTCGGGTAAAACTAGAAAGTTGTTCAAAACATTGTTTTACATCGAAATGCATTAGACTTTGAGTTTTAGAATATCGTTTAGTGAGTTAATTGGTCTAGTCAAACCCAAAAGTCAAAACTGATACACTTTAAAAATATGATTTCAAGCGTTTTTGAGTTCGTTGAGCTCGTAAAACTTTAACTAATGATATTTTGCAAACTAAAAACAAGGATTGCGTTTGAATCAGTATAAAATAGTAACTTTGAGTTCAGTCATACATGTACATAGATCTTGAACTTTTCAAATTCGGTAACTTCCAAATATAGAAACTTTTCTGAGTGGTTGTACTATTTTATAACTGATACCGTACTTTCTTAAAAGTATATTTTTGTCAAATAAATCACGATGTGTACACATACGGATTCCTTATTCCTTTCTTTTATTTATGACTTATTTGTCATTCCATTGTCTTTCTTTGCTTCTATCGTACCGCTGAATTAGACCGAGGTTGAAGTTCTTGCTTTCGTGTCGTTCGTTACCATCTTGACACGTGTCTCTTGACGATTTCGGCTAAACCTCTTGAAACCTTATCACCTTGTAACCATTTCGTTGACTGTCTTGAACTACTCCTTATTTTCCCTCTTGTAACCCACTCGCTACTTTATAAACTATTGTCATGTCACCATATAAACTCAAACTGGTGTTGGTTGCGAATCATTTTACAAAAGGTTTCATTTGGGCTTTCTTAAATAATTGAATGCTATCTTATAAAATTAATTTATATTAATTTTACAGTGTATACTCACAAATTGTTCTGCCTTGGGTCTTGTAAAGAATCTTGTAACATTACAATTGTTGAATTAAATATCTAACCAGTAACCTATTGGTGAATAGTTTCATAAACTATTTTGATTTATGTTTTTATAAATGGCATTATATACATATTTTAAATAATATGACCTGTAATAGTGGTTTGACGAAGCTGAGCATCGCATTGCTAGTCCTAAATTATGCATGGCCTGATCACCTATGCCTATATTAGAAGGAGCCATGCAAGGCCAAATAGTAGTCGCTGTTGATCCCAAAGTCAGATCTTAAACCTTAATAGCTTGTTTAAGGGTTGTGATAGAAAGAAAGAATTCAATCTAACACTAGAGAAACTTTGCAAAGCAAAGTAACTAAACAAGATGCGGAATATAATGTTTAGCACAAGAACAATATGATTGAAACGTTGAACTTTAATATATCAATGATATACGAATACCCTAAAATGGTATTAGGGTTTACAAAACCTTAAAGTATGACAAATGAAAGACAATAGAGAAAAGACACACATTGCATGCTAACCTAGTGAGTCCTTTTATAGCCATAAGGACTCACGTACAAGATCACTACTAACAAACTTGGAAAGTATAAAGGAATAGTAACAGAAACGCGTAAAAATCTATTCCAAGTTTATCTCTGACAGCAGGGCCTTTGACTTCAGCAGGGGAACCAATCCCCCTGCCTTTGTTATTTAGCAGGGGGAACTTACACTAGCAGGGGTACGGATAATCAACTAGCAGGGGTAACAAATAAGCATAGATTTATTCCCAACAATCCTCCCCTAAACTTGTGCTTTCCCCTAAAGACAAGTTTCTGAATAAATCCTAGTTGATGAGGATGCTTACAAACTTTCTTGCCAAATCTGACTATGAATCATTCTTACCAAATCATAAGCAACAGGCATTTTAGCATCTACAATCAAGTTAGCATGTGCTAGTTTCTTCAAGGTTTTCTGAGTGAAGGGATAATACCTATGATTGATCAAGTACACACTTACTCCTTCCATTACTACCTAATAGACCCCAGAATTGGTAAACAGCTTCCAATACAACAAATCTCCTTTATTCACTACATCAAATATAGGATCAAATAACTCATGCTCATACATCCTATGCATGCACTCCTAGATTACCCAATCCTCCTCCACACCATCCATGGTAGGAGGTTTTGCAGCAAACGTCTTCTTCAAAATTTTCCACAGATCTTCTAAGTCCTCATTATCCAAGGTCTGAAACATGACATCTAGACTTAGAAATGTCTGTGCTGTATTGTCAGCTCTTGTAAGCTTCCACCAAGTCCTCCCTTTGTGTTCATAAACAGCATACTCTATGATAGCAAACTTCTTTCCAAGTTCACTAGGTAAGATATCATCATTTTCCTACAGAATTAGCTATTTATCAATTTAATCATTTGAAGGCCGTTGAGACTCCTTAGTAACTGTGCCAACCTTCTCCATTCTCTTGAGTCTTTTGGCTGCTCTTTGCATATTAAGTACAGACTTCTCAATTTCTGGAAAACTTTCACCTGCTTGATGTAATGCCCCTGCTTGTGATGATGCACCTGCTTGGGATGATGCACCTGCTTGTGTAGTTTCCAAAGTTGTTCCTTCAGCTTTTCTTTTCTTAGATTCCCTAGCTTTCTGTAGCATTTCACTTTGTCTCCTAAGATACTCAGCTTCCTCAGGAGAATTCATAGTCATCCAATCTTCCACATCATATTCTCTTAAGACTGGTCTGACTGCTCTTTTTATGGCTTCAAAACTCATATCTTTGAAGTCACCATCCTTCCACTTCTTATGTCTCTTGAGCAAGACTTTGTAGTGTTCAAGTTGCCCTTTCTCAGAAGTTAAATAGTTCTCCCTCTGAATTTGATTTGCCCTTCTTTCCAGATACTCAGTTTGATATTTGTAAACAAGGCAAGTCAACTCATACCTGTCTTCCAAAGGAGCATTTATTAACTCCTTCTCCCATTGATCAAGAAATTCTCCAACATGAGGTACCCTGTCATCCAGCTCTCTATGCATAATCTCAACCTGCTTGAGCATATCTTTAGGCCTCATCTTTTGCATTCTTTGATCATGCATATCCATCTCCTCTTGTTGTAGCCTGAGAGCTACTTATGCATCATGTGCTTCTTGAGCCCTTTGCTGTTCAGGAGTTAGATGCTTGTATTTTCTCTTGGGCTGTTCAACCATGATTCCTTTTCCTTTGTCTTTTGGATCCACCGCTGGTGCTGGTTTAACTTTAGATGCAGGTTCTTTGATTGTAATCCCCTTCTGAGCTGGTTGCTTTCTGTTCTTTCTAACAAAAGTTTGAGTAATATTCTTAGCAGGGGAACGACTTACAGCAGTGGGATCAGCAATAGCAAGGGCTTCTTCTTGATTGCCCATGGTGAGCAATGTTTGAACAATCTCTTTGGTTGCACTCCCCTTATCACTTCCCTTATCAGCACTTCCTTTCCCAATCCCTTTCTCAGCACTTGCTATCTTTCCATGTACACCACCAGGATATGAATAGTACTGAGTAGACTCTTCTATATTTGGAACTTCCTCCCCTTTGGAAGCATCCTCATCTGTGGATATGATAAGTCTGGGCTTTCTCTTCCCCTCAAGAGTAGCAAGTCTGGTTTCCAAGTTATTGATAACCATATTTTGCTTTTTGACATTTTGTACCAGTTGTGCATTCTGCCTTTTCAGACTCATGCACATTTTCGTCAATTCCAAATTAGTCAAAGGTTTCATGCTGCTCTTAATCCTAGAAGGGGATTTCTCCCCTTTTTGGATATCATGGAGTGAGGGAGAGGACTTACTGATGGTGTCACTGTCTTGCTCACCCCTTGAGGATGAGACAGTAGTGGCAGCCAAACCCTCAGTTTGCTCCAAACCCTTGGAGACTCTCCTGTCTGCTGCTTGTGAAGATTCACCAGGCAAGGGAGACCTGGCAAACCTGGATTTAGATCGCCTTTCATGTTGTGGATCAGCAGGGGGTAAAGGACTGGCAGGGGGTAGGTTCTTGGCAGGGGAATCAGAAGGTTGGTGTTTAGCTGTTTGATTCTTGGCTTCTTCCTGTCTGATTTGTTTCATCATAATTAAAGTGAGTGGAATGGACCTGCCAGAAAACTGTGGTGATGGTGCAAGAAGTGTGGTGAATAGTTTGGTGGTATGTTTGGTTGCTGAAAAATAGTTTTTGTGTTTAATTGGACCATGATCACTCATATTCAGCAGAAGTTCTATAAACCTTGGGTACATACAAAACTTTGAGTTGCTTGAAACATTTTTAACCATTCCTTTGAAAATCATTTGAGAAAAACAATACTTCCTCTCTGTTGCAAAGCAGATCAGGGCAGAAGCCATCTCACTACCAAATTCATTGAAAGAAGTGGTTTTTGTGACAAACATTGCAAAACTGTATGAATCAAATACTTCCAATGAGGGGCAAACTGACCTTTAGCAAACTTACATTTTTGGTTTTTAGAAAGAGTGTACCCAAATTTAACAAGACCCGCAAAGATTTCAGCCTTAGATAGGTTGGTTATCCCATCCTCATCATCAAGCAGAAGACTGTCCCTGATGGAGGCAAGTGTAATCACCTTGGGATGACCATCTACAGTGCTTTGAATTGTAACCTCTCCATTTACTGTTTTGGTCATGGATTTAGACCAGAACTGCTGAATGTGTGAGGTATAAATTCTAGGGTTGATGAGAAGGGCTACTCTAAAGTACGAGGACTTTAGAAACGCCACAACATCAACAAACTCTACTGGTTCATCATGTAATAAAGCGATTTGATTATGATTAGCAGCAATTTTGAGAGGCATGATAAAGTTTGAAAATATTTTGAAGGTTTATAAAGGTGAGAGGTAGGTGGGATTTAGTCGAGAGGGAGAGATGGATCTGCTAGGAAAGGGAATTAAGTTTTTATAGGCAAATTGGAGAGCTGTGGTTGGACCAAATATTCAAAATGCAAAAATATCAAAGATAAATCTTGATAAAAAAGTAATTTATTTGAAATAATAAAGTAAAGATTACCAATCAGCAAAGAAAGCGCCTTAAATATCTTTTAAAAACAATAAAATATTCCCTAACCAAAATTTGTGCAAGCAGGCCCAACGGCTATGAACAGGGTAACGGTATTGTCGGTCAACGGTCAAACAGGGGAATGTTATGAAAGCATGGGAAGCAAAAGGTGAAAGCAGGGGAAACTTTCCTAGGGGTATTAGACTAGTCATGGAGAGACCAATGCTAACTAGCTCTGCTCTAATGTACACACTTGTATACACAAGATAGATACATAGAAACTCAAGAGTCCTCTATTCAGCAAAGGTCTCAGCACAAAAAGTCAACACATAAGTCACCCTGCACCTGGTCAGCCCAAGAAAATATGCATACCCTAGTCACCATTCCTACCTTTTCCCTTACCTATGGTCAGTTAGTCATGGAAATGTGTACCACACATCTGTATTTGAATAGCAAGCTGTTTTAATAGAGAAGTGTAAGCACCCATTACAGTGCCTCAAGGTTTCAGAGTTCTGACAAGCTTTGCAGCAAGTCCTCATCACCCTGAACCCTTACTCACTAATGGATATGATCTAAGATCATATATGAGCATCCTAAGGATACCCTGAGTCCTAAAGGTGTGACCTAACCTCCCCTTAAACATAGAGCATATACTTGATTCACCAATGAGAATAGTATGCACCACATGAAACTCTGCATTGTTAGTCTAAAACCACATAAAACCACTTTGTAAAAAGAACAAACCCAGTGTAAGGAGAAAAACTCACTTAGCAGGGGAATGAACCCCCAGTAGGGGAATCTGTGTTCAAAAGCAGTGGAATAAAAAGTGATGGAAAAATGGACTAACAGCTATACAACAACAGCAGTAAAGCAACCCTGAATATACATGACATAATAGACATCAATTTTTAGGGAGTAACCATTCCAATACCTGCAACCAGGTACTGAAACCTCCCTACTTCAAAATCTTTTGTTAAAAGATCAGAAACATTAAGTTTTGTATCAATTTTCTCAGGGACAATCAGTCCTTTCTCAAAACAATCTCTGATAAAGTGATGTCTAATTTCAATATGTTTAGTTTTGCTATGAAAAACAGGGTTCTTAATAATGCAAATGGTACTGTTGTTGTCAATGAAAATCTTGGTTTTAAGAAAGTTATACCCATAATAAAGCAGTTGATTTTGCACCCAGAGTACTTGACCACAGCATGCAGCAGCTGCTACATACTCAGCTTCAGTTATGGATGTGGCCATAATAGTCCGCTTCTTACATTGCCAAGATATAAGTCTGCTTTCCAAAAATTGGCATCCCCCTGTTGTGGACTTCCTATCATTGTTGTCACCAGCATAGTCACTATCTGAGTAAGATATCAACTCAAATGGTGACTCCTTGGGATACCAAAGTCCTAAGGTGGGATGACACTTTAGATACCTAAAAATTCTTTTTACAGCAAATAAGTGACACTCTGTTGGTGCCACCTGGTATCTTGGACATAAGCAAACTGCAAACATGATGTCAGGTCTTGAAGTTGTGAGATACATGAGAGACCCAATCATAGACATGTAGTTCCTGACATCTATGAGCTTTCTAGGACCATCTCTACCCCATGGATGATCCTTGTCCATTGGTGTGGACACCTTCTTTCCATCAGACATGCCAAACTTCTTCACAATCTCAGCCACATATTTGTCTTGTGAGATAAATATCCCATCTTTCCTCTGCTGAACTTGTAACCCCAAAAAGAAGTTTAGTTCTCCCATGGCACTCATTTGAAATTTATCCTTCATCAGTTTGGCAAACTCTTTGCTAAGCATAGAGTTAGTGGATCCAAAGATGATGTCATCAACATAGACTTGTACTAGCAGAAGGTCACCCTTTTGTTTCTTGGTGAACAGGGTCTGATCAATCTTCCCTCTGCTAAATCCATTATCTAAGAGATATTTAGCGAGAGTACCATACCAGGGCCTAGGAGCTTGGTGAAGTCCATACATAGCCTTTTTCATGATTAAACTTCATGGTGATGTTAGCAATGAAGCTGTGCTCCTTTGCTGTATACCTTGTGTGTCTAGGGGCTTCAGGATCACCAATGATTTGAGAGATAGGGTGATCCTTATTGATTCTGTAGGTAGGCTGCATGATTACTTCTGTTTCATCTTCTTCTAAATCAGAATTGATGGGGCTATTTTGATTAGGAAAGAAGTCCTCAAAGGAACTTTCAAAAGATACAGCATGACCTAGAGATGTATGCTGATGAGCTGACTGTAGCTCTGAGTAACTTGGGCCTCCACTCTTGATTATTCTGCTTCCACTGCTGGATATAATAGGACCATCAGATATGGGTGTAGATGATAAAATGAGTGGGGATTCTCGTTCTTCATCATTAGTATCATTAGCAACAGGATCCTTTGTGGAAGGGGAAGCAGTTGGTCTAGCAGGGGAATCCTGGATTCCACTGCCTTCAGCCATTCCGCTGCTTTCAGGAGGTGACATAGCAGGGGATGAGATTGGCTGTTCTTTTCCTAGAGAAGGATTATCTTCTTTATCATCAGCTTCAATAGGAAATAGTGAGGGTACATTCATGTACCTCAGGGGTGACTTCTCTACACCAGTTGGCTCTTGAGTACCTGAAATATTAGTGTTCTGCAATGCAACAGGTACATAATTCATAGATTTTGAAAGTACTTCTATATCAAAGAACCAGTCAGGACCTGTTTGAACATCTTCAGGTTTGTCTTCAAGAAAGTTCACATGAAGATTTTCTGTGATTTTGCTTGTCTTCTTGTTGAAGACCCTATATCCCTTGCTGTTTAATGAATAACCCACAAAATATCCATCATCTCCCTTTTCACTAAACTTGCCCAGGTTGTCAATAGTGTTCAAGATGATCACATGACATCCAAAAGGTCTGAAGAAGTCAATTAAAGGAGGTCTTCCATTGAACAGCTGATAGGGGGTCTTGTTGTGTGCCTTAACCACCAAGGCCCTGTTTTGTACATAACAAGCAGTGGATACAGCTTCAGCCCAAAAGATAACTGGAAGTTTGGAATCAGACAACATAGTTCTTGCAGCTTCAATGAGTGTCCTATTCCTTCTTTCTGCAACTCCATTCTGTTGAGGTGTTCTTGCAATGTTGAATTCCCTCTTGATTCCTTTGTTTATGCAGAAAGAGTCCAGTTTCTAATTTCTAAATTCACCACCATTATCTGATCTCATGGTGACTACCTTCATGCTTTTTGATAGTTCAATCTGATTGATGAACCCAATGAGTACATCAGCTGTGTCACTCTTCTGAAATAGAAAGAATGTCCATGTGAACCTTGAAAAATCATCAGTAATCACTAGGCAGTACCATTTCTTCATTATACTTGCCACAGAAGTAGGACCAAAGAGATCCATATGCAGTAGTTCCAATGGCTTAGTGGTGGACATACTTGTTTTTGATTTGCAAGATGCTCTGTGTTGCTTCCCTTTCAGACAGGCAGCACAAGTATGATCATTGACAAAAGACTTGGAAGGAAGACCATGAACCAGATTATTTTTCACTAGTTTGTTCATGTTCTTGAAATTCAGATGACCAAGTCTTCTATGCTATTTCTTACACTCATCTACTAAGGCTTTGGCAATGAAACATGTTTCATTATCTTGGAGAGATATGTCCTTGAGATCAATTGTGTACATGTTCTTTTGTCTTGGTGTTCTGAGTACAATAGGAGTGCCTGGTGGTAAGACAAACTCCTTTCCTAACACCAAGCATTCAGTGTCAGTAAACAAGACAAAATTCTTGTTATCAGTCATCTGTGACACACTGAAGAGATTGTACTTGAGTTCTTTCACCAAGTAAACATTGTCAAAGGTCATCCCATTGGTGACAATAGTTCCTTTTCCTGTTATTGTTCCATGCTCATCTCCAAAAGAAACACCATCATTGTCATGCAGGGGCACAAAATTAGACAGATAAGATTTTTGTCCAGTCATGCTTCTTGAGCATCCACTGTCCCAATATGCTCTATCATCCTTTGTCTTCTTTGTCACCTGCAAAAAGAAAAACAAATTAGTTTTTCTTGGGGACCCAAGCCATTACAGACTTGGATCTACCTCGTGTATCAATGTAGGATAGCTTATCAAAAACTAGAGATACACCATTAGATTGAGTACCCATTTTGGGTACCCAAACCCAACGAGCTGAGGCTTTCACAGCTTTTCCCCATCTACCCAGGTTCCTAGAAGGCAAAACTTTGTTAGCAGGGGATACCCCAGTTTTAGCAGGGGAATCCCTATGCTTAGCAGAGGGAACCCATCTTTTGTTTTGGCCTCTATTCATGTGTTGGTAAGGTCTAGGGACAGATCTATATGCATTATAAGGTGTTGGGGTGGTCACAGAGGTGTTGGGCTTGGTGTGAACATCATTCTCATTTCTAAGTGCACGAACCACATATTTGTCAGTCACCCTGTTTCTCAAGGAAGGGGCAACATACTTGGCAGGGGAAAAGGATTTTGCCCCTACATTCAGAAGAATGGTTTTAGGTTGCATATCCTTTAAAGGATTTGCATCCACCACTTCCATAGGTGCCTTACACTCTTGGTAAGTGTGCTCAAAACTGCCACATGTGAAGCAGGGCTTGGTGTTAATCACAAAGTTTTATCCTAACTGATGAGACTTTTAGTCATTCAAATTTCTTTGATTACCTCTGATAGTCCTGTACATACCAGCATATTTAATGTTGGACTTAGGAGACTGTGATCTGGTTTTAGATTTGGGTGAGCTACTCATAGAACTAGAATCACTACCAAAAAGTCCTTCCCTTGAAAATAGAACAGGGTTATCAATTTTCCATTGTTTTAAAGCAACCTGTTCCTTTTCAAAATCCCTAATAACACTAGTTTTTACTAGAGGCTCTTCAGTATCAAGATTATTAGGTATGTAAGCACTCAAGTCAAACTCAATATCATCCTGTTTTTGAAAACAAGGGAGACCAGTCCAAGACAGGTCTTTTCTAGGAAAAGGTGCATGGATGTTGGCAGGTGGTGGTGGTATGGTAGCATGCTCATTTTTAATCCCAAACCCTGTTTTGTCCCTAGGAGATTGACCAATTTCAACTGCTTTGGTTAAATCTTTTGAAGCTTTTCCAAAATTTTCAACAGATTCCTCATCTATCTTTTTGTTAGATTTAAAAATTTCAAGTTAAGCAGTCAACTCCTTAATGGATTGGTTATTCTCCTTGGCATCTCTTTCTAGAATCACAATGTGATCCCTATAATCACTTTCTCTTTGCTTAAACTCTCTTATGGTGGACTCTAACTGTTCTAAAGCACGTCTATAATTATCAAGGTCATTGTCACAATTGATATAGTCAGCTTTTACCTTTCTGATTTGATCATTCAATGACTCAGTATTTTTCCTACAAGCTTTAGTACAATATGAATCGTCATATAACTCATTGTCAGAGCTGGAACTTGACATGGCCATTAGTGCAAACTCTTCATCTTTTTCCTCAGCAACCAAAGCTTGATTTCTTTCCACATTCTCTGTCATGGCACTCCAGTCCCATCCACCTGCTCCATCTATCCCCTACATGGCTACCATGGCTTTAGCACCAGAATCATCATCTCTGGTTTCCTTCCTATAGTTGTTCCCAGTCTTAGGTCCTCTGCATTCCCTTGCAAAATGATCCTTCTTACCACAGTTGCAGCATTCAACTTTTGTTTTGTCAAATCCAGCCACATCAGAGGGATTTATTGAGATCTTCTTCCCATACTTCTTATAAAACCTGTTGGCTCTCATGCTAAGCAGAGCCATGTTCCACTTGATATCCATGTCTTCTAGCCCTTGCTTACTGATTTGACTTAGATATTCGTGCAACACAGTAGATCCTTGTGGCCCTTGAGATGCTATAAAAGCACAAGCAGTATCAAGGCTGAATGTAGCTAGCCTTTCTTCATCATAAGATGATCCAGACCTGGTAGAAGGGGAATAAGCAGCAGGGGCTACTTCAATTCCACTGTTTTTGGAGATTCCACTGGTTTGTGATATGAATTCCATGTTAGCAGGGGAATCAGTAGATCCACTTGAGTTGGTGGGAATAGTTCCTTTTGACTTCATTTCATTGACAACAGGTTCAAAAACTTTTAAGTTATTGTATATGTCATCAATGTTCTTGTTGTCCAAGTCATCCTTATTCTGCCAAATTGCCTTGTAGACAAACCATTCTTTCTGGAGGCTGTTAAGAAACCTGGTATTCACCTGCTCTCTTGACACCTCAATATCAAAGAATTCCAACTGGGCCACCATATCTTGAAGCCTATTGTAAATAGCTCCAATTGATTCATCACCAATTGATTTGAAAGAAGCAAAATCATCCAGCATTTGATTCTTCTTCTTCTTCTTTGTGGCTTCATTTCCTCCAAAGGTTGTGCCTATGGCTTCCCATAGTTCCTTAGTTGTTTTGTATTTTCTGAATCTTAGTTGATTTCTATCAGGTAGAGCCAACAACAATGAGCTGTGAACCCTGACATCATGCCTTCTGGCCAGTATTTCCTTATCACAAAGAGCAGCAGATTTCTTCTTGTCCTTACCTTTGGAACTTTCACCTTTCTCTTCTTCCTTGCCCTATTCAACTGCTAACATTTTGTTGAATTGATCACCAAATTCTATGATCTCCCAGAGAACATAGTGTTCCATTTTCAGGTATTGTTGGATTCTGAATTCCCATAATTCAAAGTTTTCAAGATCCAACATAGGTAACTTGAGGTTATTGTGGTTGTTGCTGTTTGAGGAGGAGTCTGAAGACATGGTTGTTATGAGGGTTTTGTTCTTGATTTAGACAAAGTTTCTCAACAAGCTCTGATACCACTTGTTGATCCCAAAGTCAGATCTTAAACCTTAATAGCTTGTTTAAGGGTTGTGATAGAAAGAAAGAATTAATCTAACACTAGAGAAACTTTGCAGAGCAATGTAACTAAACAAGATGCGGAATATAATGTTTAGCACAAGAACAATATGATTGAAATGTTGAACTTTAATATATCAATGATATACGAATACCCTAAAATGGTATTAGTGTTTACAAAACCTTAAAGTATGACAAATGAAAGACAATAGAGAAAAGACACACATTTCATGCTAACCTAGTGAGTCCTTTTATAGCCATAAGGACTCACGTACAAGATCACTACTAACAAACTTGGAAAGTATAAAGGAATAGTAACAGAAACGCGTAAAAATCTATTCCAAGTTTATCTCTAACAGCAGGGCCTTTGACTTCAGCAGGGGAACCAATCCCCCTGCCTTTGTTATTTAGCAGGGGGAACTTACACTAGCAGGGGTACGGATAATCAACTAGCAGGGGTAACAAATAAGCATAGATTTATTCCCAACAGTCGCCCTAAATATTTTTCCAAGAATCAACTTTTTAATTATGTTCTTTAAAAAGTTAGATAAAATAAAAGTTTTAAAAACTTTTACATCTTATGCGAGTAACAACAATTCGTGACTTACACATATGAACCCTTATCTTTTCTTGAACAACGTACATGCCTCAAGCACATATTTCCTTACTCAACGACCTTTGTTTTACTTTTTACCTCATCATTCTCATGATACGATTTTTGTTACCATTTGCCTAAATTCTTACCATTGATACCAGACTTGAAAGTTTCATCGTTGTTATGCTTCTACATCGATCGACCTTCTTTGTCTATTTTGGTAGACCTTCGAAACGTCTCTGGACGCGATTAATGACTTATGACTGGACGTGAACGATGATTTCGTGAAATTGTCATGATGTGTGTTAGACTTTATCATCTTGAAATTCATTCGTGTGAATTATGTGTTGATTTCGCCTTTCATTCCTAATGTTTTCATTTTACTGAATTTACTCTCAAGTGACTTCTTAAGAATTTTCTTTGATTCGAAAATTCGTTGTGTGGATTTTCCCTTTCGATCGTATTTCGACCACCGAGAACTTAATAAGCCGTTATTGGTGACGCCAACCGCACTCGTGAATTAATCTTGCTGAATCCTTTGTTTCTTATTGTCATTATCATCGATGCATCTATTCTATCATGTTCGTTAAGAGTTGATACGACTTCCCTTTTATTCCCTCGTGCTATTGCTTGTATACTAATTGTTGATCGATATTCGTTTCATAATCGTTTGCTATTTTGTCACTTTCAGAAAACCAGAAACTGTTACGTTTTTATCGTTTGATATCTTAAACAGTTTCTTGAATTTCTAAAAATTATTATTAATTTTTAAGAATGTTTTATACATTTTACCAAATGTTTAAATTGTCAAAATACCCATTTCAAGTTTAATATCGAATTTGTACATCCTCTTGGGTAAATTTATAACTTATGTTTAAACAGTGTCAAGCTGTATCTTTTAAAGTAATTGATTTTATCATACTTTACTGTCAGTATAATGAAATTATTAAATTAATTTATAATTACTAACAATGATTCTAAATAACTTGGAAAATCTGATTTTTCCTAATGGTAACGATAAACCTGAGTTTTTAACGAAAATTTCATGTAGTCACCCGAAAAGCTCTTAAGCTGATCAAAATAACTATTTGAACTGAGTTACTTTTACCTTGAAGTCCTGATCAAGAAAAAGTTTTTGACAACTGTTTACCCACTCATTTTATATAAAGTTTGATTTTTAATCACTACACCTGGTAAAATTTTCTTTTAATAAAGAAAATATTTAAAACTAAGTTTTAAA
The DNA here is from genome assembly GCA_025667525.1 of Glebionis coronaria. NCBI lineage: Eukaryota > Viridiplantae > Streptophyta > Magnoliopsida > Asterales > Asteraceae > Glebionis > Glebionis coronaria. The sequence continues at coordinate 555,641,637 of CM046876.1, read as the reverse complement.
GTAATACTAAAATACTAGACAACTGATTTTGACAGCTTGTATTTTAAATGATCATATGTTATTCATTTTTTTTCCTTCTAGTTCACTTGCGACTAGATTCTTACATTTTAAGATTATCACGTTTTATAGTTGCACGACTTGCGACCCCTTGTTGATTTACAATCTTGGTTCATTTTATCGCACTCTGCCTGTTTAAGCGATTCTTGTGTTCATTCTTGTTAGTTTATCGCACGTATTTCCAACAACTATATCTCTCGATGTGTCTCCGTATTGAAAGATCGTTATCCTAATCCAAGACTGAAAAGTTATACGAAAAGGAGTTAAGAAACTAAAGCATAGTGAATTCTAACCGTTAAGATTCGGCGTGGTACGAAAGTTACCTGGGAAGCAACGACTTTGTTCTACACTTTGGTACCTCCCCTCGTTTGCATCTTCTACTATTTTCAAGAGAACTATGGGGAACAGAGTTCCTTTAGGGGGGAAGACTGTGAGAACCCGTACTTTCCCAGTATTATTTTTTTCTTTTTATTCGTGCTTCCTGAATTTTCCAACGTATTACGTTTTCTTGTATTGCTATATGTAAATCCTGAGATTTTTAAATTATACTTTTTAAGTATTTTTCTGATCATCGATAAATATTTTGTATGGAATTATAAAATCTTTATTTTATTTTTCAATATTTAATTTAAATCAAAGTTTTTGATTTAAAATCACCCGCCTGAGTTTTACAACAAGTTTATTCAAAATCAATGTACAACGAGAATTCCTAGTGATCGCGAGACCGAGGGATGCCCAAAAGTTTACGTTTATTTATCGATTGTTTCGATAATTAATATTTTCGATGATGTCGTTTTAATTACGTATTAAGTCGTGTCGAGAAATCATATAATCATTTTTATGATGCATTGTAACTTTTGAAAAGTATTTTTACGAAACCCGAGCCCCGTAAATATTTTCAATGTTTACCAATAACCATTTTCTACCCTTTAAAACTATTAATTGTTTTTAAGTCCACAAGTTCCATACTTGACAACTTTAACCCTTATACTTAACTAGCCATATATAAACCATTCTATTTCTTCCACCACACACACTTAACCATTTTAAAAAAAACATACAACTCTCTCCCACACCTCCATTGTTGCCGCCACTCCACCACCACAAAACACCACCATCCATCATGATTTGACAAAAATAAAAATTAGACCCATATTCTAAATCTTGTGGTGATTCTAAACATACAAAAATTTTCCACATGCATCAAGTTATGAAGATTTTATAAATCCATGGTGGATTGATGTTTAAACCATCTTGCATGCATTGTTTTTGGTATGATCATCACATTTTAATCCTTAAAAGTCTTGTTTTTAATCTTTGATTTTGTTAGATTTTACATGCAAGTGTTTTTAGGAGTGTTTGGATGATGGGTATGATAGTATAGTGATTCTAGGGGTATGGAATGAGTGGTTTTACTTGAAAAATAGATTTGTCATGTTTTCTAAATAGCTAATTTGGGACAGCAGCTTTAAACAGAATGTTTCGTGGGTTTAAGGTCTGTGAAAGACTGAGATTATTTGAAACTGTTGTAGAGTTTTCCGAGACGGTCGTTTTGGTATAAGATAGAGCTTCTAAGTCATTACGAGTCAAAAGTTATGCTAGTTTTAGTTTTCGTGTACCGGGAGACGCAAGTCGGCACAATCCGAAATTGTGGCTGATTTTGGGTCGACTCTCGGGGACTTTAGGCTTGGATAGATAGATGTATCTACTGGTTTTCAAAGTTTACAAACTGAGTTTGATGAGTCTAGTAGTGGTTTCAAAAGTCAGATTGTCGAGTTTGTACTTTTAAAGCGGTCCAAACGGTTTTACAAAACAAGTGCACAAATCTGTCTAAATTTGGAGTCGGGTAAAGTGTCAAGCTGATGGATTTTAAAGTGTGAACTTTAGCTCAAATTTTGGTGAGGCCTTATACAGGTTATAAGTGGCCTTGACACCAATTTTCATCTAAAACGGACAAGTCTAAATAGGGTAGATCGGTGTGTACATTCGGGGTGTACTTACTGATTTTAATTTTGGACACTTAGTTCAATGTTTGTGTTGCGTGAGTTTGAGCATTCACCATCGGACATGGTGACTTATTCAAGTGCTTAGTCATTATATAAATGACTTAGCTACTGGTCCAAGTAAGGTTAAAGGATAGTTTGACTTGCGTTTACTTGGCGTCGTATGACGGGTCATTTTCAAGTGTACAAGTGTTTTAACGAATAACGTTGGATAAAAGGATTCATTTGGTTCGTGTCAATGGTTTTTGAAAAATGAATACTTTGAAAACATTTGAGTCATATTATATTTGGTACATATCGATATTCGAGTTCGAGTCTTAACGCGCGCCTTATTTTGATAGGTTGCGGTTTTCGTGTTTCCCCGGGCATCTATATCGTCGGTGATCGTCTACCACTACCGTTTCTACTCAGTTGCTGAGTACCGTGATTGACTTACCTCGTGGCTAAGGTGAGTTCATAGCCCCCTTTTTACTTGTACATGGTTTCTAAACACGGGGTGAGATTTTACATGGTGGAACACAACCAAATAAAAAAACTGTATTACTATCCAGAACTCGTATGTTATTCTGAACGTGTATGCTTTACAGATGATTTCAATGGTATTATTGCTTTTAGACGTTAGCCTTGAGTTTCCTCTCCTATCATGAATCGTTATTGTCCCGTATGCTTTGCGCTAAGCGCGAATGTTGTGGGTGGATCCATCGGGATTGGCAATCCCCGTCCCGATTACTTTGACGCACTAATATTCGTTTATACTTGAGTATTTAGGCTGAATACTCCCTAGAGGAACTTACATTTGAGTTAAGCTTCGGTTCATGAGACTAAACAGCAATAATATGCATCGTGACTATGGACGTACATAGTTAACCCCCCATTACGTGTTTTTACAAATTCAATTGTGTTCCACACGTTTACTGCTAAAACTATGAATATCACTCAACTTTATGTTGACGATTTTACATTTTTAATCTCAGGTATTATTACTTAGCTTTGCTTGGATGGGAGCCCGTAGGATATTATCGCAGCTTGGAGATTTCTGTGATGCTACTAAAAGACCGTTCTTAGTAAAAACTGTCATGAGTTTATTCTATCTTTTGGGCAACTTTATGTTATAAATTGAGACGAAATAATATAATTTTCCGCTTTTAAAACTCTGGGACGTATGTTTAAAAACTCAGACCTTTTATGATGTAATGTACATGTTTTTATTTCGTTAGCCTTGTTATGAACTGTAATTCATTGTTTCTTGTACTATGACGTGTTACCTCCTCGTTGCCTAGTTGTTCCGTGTCAGATTTTGGGGGTCTCACATTTAGTTTCACACGTCAGCTTATTGGCTCGAGAAAAAACTTGCTACAAGTCTTTCTATTCTTCATCAGAAAATAATAACGCCCAATTTTATATCATAGAAAAACATAAAACTGGGGGTAGGTATGCATTGACACTTTCAAGTCATCTCTACTCTTTTTCATTACCCAAATATAAAACTCCCCAATCCCCCATTTCCATTTCCTCGGCTTGATTAAACCACTTCCCCCTAACATTTATGTGAGCATGTGGCAGCAAAGGTGATAGTCATGGCTAGCGTGGTTGTGGTGATGTGGTGGTCAACGCGTGGTGGAGGTGTGATAGGTGGCGCCGACCATCTCTTATCATCATTTAAGTCCTCACCACATTACTTTCCCTACCAACTGATATCACTACCACCACCAACCGTTGTCACCGGTCAGTGCCACGAACCACCACCAACTGTGGTTGCCTCCAACCACGCCACCACACCACCGCTCGACTGGACGCCACCACAACGCCCCTCAACCAGACGCCACCACACCACCAACTGCACCACCCCTCCACCACAACACTAAAAGCATTAAACATATCCACCATCGGCAACTGTAACCCACCAATACACATACATACCTTAAAAAACACATATACGTACATGTGTATACATATATGTTTGTTCAATTGTGAATCTAAGCTGGGCCCAGATCTAATTGAGCTTGTGGTACCTTCGCAATGTTTGGCCCCAACTTCACTGATTTTGTGATTTGATTTCTGGGTTTATTAATAGTTTGAGGGTTTCAAGCTGTTGGTGGTGTCGGTGATGATTTAAGGTGTTGATTTTGGATTGTTCAAGTAAAGGTCTAAAAATGGTGGTGAACTGGTGATGATTTTGGATTGATTTTGAGTAGTTGGTGGTGTTTGTGATGATTTAAGGAGAGAGAGAAGAAATCCACCTTGTTTAATGATCGAATTGTTTTTTTTCGTGGGTTTTGATTGTTTGTTTTTCTTTCAATTTGTTGTTTATGGGATTTTGTAGATCCGTATTTGATTTGTAGATGAGGGATTTGGTTTGTATTTTGTGAAGTGTGAATGGTTATGTGAATCAAGTTAATAAATCTTGATTTGAGGATTCGGTGGTGGATTTGTTTAAAATCAAATGAACAGGTTATGAATTGGTGGGAGGATATGATTATTATTATAGAAGGTGTATGAGGGTTTTGATGATAAGTTATCTTGTTTTTGAATTATATGCAGAAAAACAAGTAAAAGATCAAATTACCCCTCCCTTCATATCACTTAACGGAGAAAACTAACCCCCATCCAAGATAGGGACAATTTTTGATCCAAAATGCATACGATAGGGACGATCTGTGCACTTAGTTTGAGATAGGGACCAGACTTGATGTTTGGTGTAAACGATAGGGACCAAACGTGAAATTTTTCTTATACTTAATAAGATCACATATTGATACATCGTAAAGTCCGATACAATTTTAAGAACTAATAAAATATACAGAACTGCGAGAAGCATCTTTTATTCTTAATAATGCATATGTATTTTCTTCGTAATGTTTAAATTATACGTTTAATAATTATTTTATTAGTTATAAATCCGAGTATAATGAGAAATATGAAGAGTGCAAATGTGTTTTTATATTATCCATCGAGAAGCAGTTATGATACAGACGAATCAAAATACATGTGGATGGTCCTTGAATATATGTATTTAAAGACCTAACACGATGAGAATCCTGCACGTCTACATTGTGAACTAACACGATAAAAATACATGTGCATTGTAAGAGTAAAAAACGGTTATCGCAGTTCTGTACATTTATTTGGTTCTGAAAAGAACCCCACCCTATTGATATAAATGCTAAAATATATTATTTTTGTTTCAAAATTATTGTCTTTAAAAAAATATATAATTAAAAAAAATACATTTATTACAACATTCTTTCTTTTTCTTTTTGATAGGGTGTGCAAGGTTCGGTTTAGGTCGGTTTTTGGCAAAAATCGAAACCGAACCGTTATATTCGGTTTTTCTAAAACCAAAAACCGAAACCATTCCGTTTTGGGCTGTTCGATTTTTCGGTTCGATTTTTTGGTTTTTACGGTTTTAAAACTATTTATATTTGTGTGTAGCCAATTTATACTAACAAACTTGTATTACGTAAAAAAATTTGGTTATTTTTTTATTTTAAGCCTAATAACGTTTATCCCAAAAAATTTAGAATTAGACATGCATCTACAAAATACACACATAAAAGTGAACATACGAATTATACATAAACGATTGTTGTCACATATATAATGATATATTCTGAAATAAACGCAAATACATATAAATACGCATATAATATTAAGATGTATTGTGAAATAAACACACGTATAAAAAAATCTTTTAGTATTTAGAATTATTATTTATTTTTTATATAGTAATAAATGTATATTGTTATGCAATTAAGGTGTTCGGTTCGGTTCTGTTTTTACGGTTTAGTTTTTTGATGAAAACCAAAACCGAACCGTATCTTTTTTGTTTTTAAAAATTAAAAATCGAACCATCGGTTTTTTGTTTCGGTTGGTTTTTCGGTTCGGTTTCGATTTTTTTTGTTTTTCTTTTGCTCGCCTCTACTTTTTGATAAACTAACAGTTTTACTCTTAATTAATTTAAGTTTTTTCTAAATTTTGTATTTATAATTTTAAACAAAAGTAACATAGTAAATTTGATCAAGCTTTTATTTTTATTATTATTAGTAGACAAATAAATTAAATTTAAAAAAAAATATAAACAATAATATTGAATCGGAAAGAATAGATGTTATTATTAAAAGAATATTAATGCACATATTTGTTATACTCTTTGGATCGGATAAAAACAAGTTTTGGGTGGATGAGACTGGTGACCGTGATGACTTGACTTTACACATCGAAAACCAAAAGGGCTAACTTATTTGGCTTTAAACTTGTCCGGGGGAAGATCCCTCACACACCCCTATTTAACAAAGGCTCCATGGATCAATCTCTACCCTCCATCTTTAAATGATCTAACGGTTGTGATTAAACCCCCTTTCTTATAACCTACCTTTTATTTATCAAAAAAAAAAAACTACATAACAAACACCGGGAAATGGAACCCGATCCTCACCCCCACCGGCAACCACCACAACCACCTCCACCTAACCGCCGACCACCACAACAACCTCATCCCCCACCTTTTTCCGGCGACCACCACAACAACCCCACCTTCTTCCCGCGACCACCACAATCAACCCACGTTTTTCCGGCGACCTCCACACCAAACCACTCTTTTCCGGCGATCTCCACTCCAACCCACCTTTTTCATACATATATGAGGCTGATGCCGATGTTAATTAAGATGCATATGTAGTTGTTGTTTGTAATATAGGTAAAGTACATATTATGATTTTTGATGCACACCATGTGTTTGATGAAATGACACAATGATAATCACATGTGATTTAGCAAGTTCTAAGTTATAAATGAGCATTTTTATTGAATTTTGGTCGATTTATGTAGTTAATAAGTTGATTACAGAAGTGGGATTTTTGTATTTGATAAGTTGTTGTGACTCATATATGAGTCACTGTGACTCATGCATGAGTCACAGTGACTCATGCATGAGTCACTGTGACTCATGCATGAGTCACTGTGACTCATGCATGAGTCACTGTGACTCATGCATGAGTCAGTGTGCCTCATTCATGATTTATGCTCACTTATTAATTTGTTTCATGTTTATGTTCAAGGTTCTCCGTAATCCTGGAGATGGATCAGTTGAGTGTACGTGTAGGCATTTTATGCGTTACGGTTTTCTTTGTGCCACATATTTTGTGTTTTGAAGAACCGTGATATTGAAGAGATTCCAAATAAGTACATTTTAATGCATTGGAGAAGGGATTTGATACCGCTGTCATTAAGAAGAAACACAAGCAGATACGGAGAGAAGAACGAAACAATTCAGAGACTAACAAATGAGGCTAACTTCCACATAGACGAGTGCTTGTTTTGGTTGAGTAAAGATGCAGAAAAGTAGGAGAATCAAATACAACAACCACTTCAAGTGTTGAAAAAATGTGTTGAATATCTAATTTAATTTTCTGTTTTTCTTTTATAAATATGTAAAAGTGAAAACATGTCTTGAATATTTGATTTAAATTTATGATTTCTTTTATTGAAGTGTTGAAAACATGTCTTGAATATGTGATTTGAATACTATGTATTGAATATCATGAGTCGCCTGACTCATGCATGAGTCGCCTGACTCATGCATGAGTCGCCTGACTCATGCATGAGTCGCGTCGCTTGACTCATGCATGAGTCACCTGACTCATGCATGAGTCATATAAATTTGCAAGTATTTATGAACACTTGTACATTTGATTGTTGTCATTTTTACACTTAATACAGTTTTAAATATGTAAAAGTGTTTTTAACATTTAAAACATATTCTGAGTCATTATGACTCATGCATGAGTCATATAATTTTGCAAGTGTTTATAAACACTTGTACATTTGATTGTTGTCATTTCTACACTTAATACGTAAAAGTGTTTTTTTACAGTTAATACATATTCTGAGTCATTATAATACATATTCTGTCATTATGACTCATGTGTGAGTCATACTGACTCATACATGAGTCACCTGACTCATACATGAGTCACCCGACTCATACATGAGTCACCCGACTCATACATGAGTCACCTGACTCATACATGAGTCATAGTCCAGTTTTGTAATAACATGTCTCACTTCTGTAATCAGCTTCTCAACTACAAAATCGAATAAATTTAAGAAAAATGCTCATTCATGAATAAAAACTTGCTAAATCACGTGTGATTATCATAGTGTCATTTCATCAAACACATGGTGTGCATCAACAATCATAAAATGTGCTTTATCTAAAGTACTATGAATTTTATTCTGCATCTTTTTCTAACTATGGTGACTCATACATGAGTTAGTGGTGTCAAGACAATCCAAGTGTTATAAAATTCTTCATATTGAACCCTCTGTATATCAGTCCTAAATAATCAAGATGGTTAAGCATTCCCTGGTAGGTGGGTTTCGTTTCACTTCGCTTTGCAATCCATAGATACTTTTCACCGTCTCTTTCAACATACCCACTCATGTGAATTCGATAAGCCTATAATAATTAAGATATCAGAGAAGCGTGCATAGGTAGTCATAGGGTGTAGCAGAAAGAATCGAGATGTATCATATATCAAAATACCAAAAGCATAGACTCTGGTCAGAGACATGATGGACTGTTACTGTAAAAAATGGTGGTGGCTGGTGGTGATTCGTGTGTGAGATATGTGGTGGGTGGATGAGAAAGAAAAAGAAACGTTGGGGGATATAAGGGAGGAGGGTTTGTTTAATTTATTATGTTTTAATCTGAGCCCTTGGATATAAATGGGTTGGATGGTGTAGATTAGTCCATCAAGACTTTGCAAAAAGATGGGACTTCATTGAACTTTTGGCAAACTTGTCCTCTAGTTGTGAAAACCTCAAGCTATCCACAACGCTATTAGGTCACGACTTAATTTTTTTCTATTTTCTTTTTTTTACGACTTAATACGACTTATTTGCCCCAATAAGACAACTAGTGCGACCTAATTTAATTTTTTTTATATTCAATAAAAGTAATATTTTATATTCAATAAAAACAACATTTTATTCCATAATAAAATATTTTATTCCATATAACACACATTACACTAAATAAAAATCATTACATAAAAAAACACAATACATAAATTAAAAAACATTACGAAACATAATAATAATTTTTAAATTGTAAAACTTAAAAAATTTAAACTCGTGGATTATCGAAGTGTGACATTTCAATGAAGCTCCAATGGAGATTGTGTTTCAAAACTTTCCAACATTCGTAGTATGAAAAATCCATATGACTAATAGTTTTGACATTCAAGTGCAGCTTCTTGATAAGAGTATCTTCAGAAGCCCCAGCCGGGTGCCTACGTACGACACCATTGTAAATCGTATTAAATTGACCAACTTTAAGACGAATATAATTTTTCCATTTGCTGATAATTGAGTCATAACCTTTTTTCTCACCCATTTCTTGATAAAATAACCCACGTACCCTCTCCCAAAACCCTTTCGCCTTATGAGATCGACGAAGAGAATTCGCTGTAACGTCCACCAAAGCTTTACACAAAGCTACCGCCTCTTCGGTAGTCCACGCCATTTGAGAACTCATTATTGTAGATGGTATAAAAATTGAATTTGGAGAATTGTAAGTTATGTGTGTGAAAAATGGTTAAATAAATGGAGTATTTATATAGGTAGAAGGTAAAATTTTTTAAATTTTTTTTTTCTTTTTTTTGCAAACACACAAAGACAAACACATAACCAACGTTTAAATTCAATCGTGGATAAGACCTAATTGCTGCCATCGAATTGGTGCGACCGAATCGCCGCAACTGTGCGACTCGGTCGCAACCGGGTGACGATCGATCGAAATCCTCACCGTTGTAGGTTGCCTCATAGTTTTGATGAAGGGCGATTAACTAGAAGGTGGCCACATTACGCTGAATAATAGGAGACAACGAGGGAGGAGGGTGGCTAGTGACCTCGATCTCGGTCTTGGTGACGAGTGTAGTAACATTGATGAGAGTACTGTTGTTTTGGGTGACAACTATTGGGTTATTTGTGCTGGAAAATATTGTTGACAAAACGATTTTTGACTAATTTTGAACACAGTTATGTATATGTATGTATCATATATATTAGTGATACTTTATAGGTTCACGTTCTTTTTAAAGAGAGCTTCACAATGAGGTATCGTGTATCAAAGTTAGACATTTGGTACCTGCTTAAAGAGAAAAATTAGTTTATTTTTTGTTTCACATCAGTGGAATGAGTAAACTGAAAAGGAGTTTATAAATAGAGGTCTAATTTCATAACTTTTTTTACACATTAAATCATTAAGTATTATATTGATTTCCAACATATGGAGTACGCATATGAAAAGGTGAAATTTCATGAAGTTTTGTTAAGTCCCACAGTACAACTTACTGTTTCGGCTGTTGTACCCTATGAAACAGACGACGAATCTGTTTTAAGGGAAACGTGTCAAATACGTGCCTCGGCTCTTTAGTTCTAAGCGTGTCTTACGCGTGCCTCGACTTACTAGTGATTTAGTAAAGTCTTTTTATTATTTTATTCTTTTATTTAATTATCGTTTAAAATTATGTCTGTATTTGTTCTCTTTGCTATTTATATTCTGTTATTTTTTATGTTAATTTGATTAATTTTATTTATTTGATTTATAAACAAAAGTGTTATAATTTACCTACAATTTACCCATATGATAGTATTTACACGACTGAAAATACATAAGCTTATAAGGTCACACATATACATGAAGGTATTAGCCTTATAATATAATTTATACATTTATAGTAATTAAAATTATATTAGTTTACATTTCATGCATTCTTAACGGTCGTTTATTAAAACGTTAAAACTTTTAATTAACTTAATGTTTTTATTTATTTCGTAATTAGTAATTAGTTTTAATACATGTACATGCATGAGATTTATAAATAAAAGATGAATTAAATGATAATTTCGTTATATGATAATTTTATGTAAATTTTATGTTTTTTTAAGAAAATTTAATTTTACATATTTGATTATGTTGTTTGAAACTTTGCTTCGTTTAAATTAATATATACCCACTTCAATTCTTATTGTTAGAATTTTCATACTTTTTTACTTTCAATATTTTTATTCTAAATAGTTAGTATATCTTAATTACTAAACAACAATTTATTTACATTAACCGTTCACACACACAATTTGAGCAGATTGTATAACGGGTAGTAATATTTAGATAATTTTGTTTGAAGTTAAATATTGTGATAATTTATAAATTCATGATTTTGTAATGTTTAATATTATTTTTTATAAAACTATATTGAATTTTCAATACTTAAATAATTACAATACTCATGCATACACGAGTTTTACATATATTTTTTATTATGTATTAACATCAATTAATATTTTGTGTAGATTTTTGTTGCATGAAGGATCGGACTTTGTTTAATTAAAATTTTTATGACCGTGAATTTTACGTGTCGTGTTGTAATATGTAGAATCTCGTATATTTATTTTCATCTCACACTAACTCTGAGGTCACGCCTTCATTTTGATATCTATATTTTTGTTAATAGCAAGGTTGTAAAAATCGTAAATCGTTAATCGGGTGGTGTATCACCTTGTAACTTGTAATCATTATAGGCGGAATTAATCATTGATTAACCGGATCGTCATTTTTAGAAAGTTTTGGGTATTTTTGGTAATATTTACTTAAAATCCGACTTATTATACATATATGTAGTTACTATAAGTGATAAACCAAGTTTATAGTGCATTTTTAGAATTTTCGGCAAGATTTGCAGGTTTTCGGCAAGTTTAACCTCTCTTGACTGTCGTTGACCACCATTAATTGTCTTTTACATAAATTGGCAAAGCCTTGTAGCGATTAAGCAATGATTAATCAGTCATGTAGACCTTTTTTGCAACACTGATAATTTACGTCGATCGCAATTAATTGATTTTGTTAAGTGCTAAAAATAGAATTAAACATAATTTGTGTTGATTTTGATTTTTATAATCATATACGTATATATTTATTCAAATTTTAAAGTAACATATGTATTGTGTTTTTATAGTATAAAGTTAAAAAAGTATAAAGTTAAACAGCATCTGTTTATTTGCTAAAATTATTAAAAACTTTGAAAAATTATAAGTTTATATTTACGCTCATATAATTTATTTAAAATTTAACTATTAATTTTTTTTATCAACTACTTTTTTTTAGTTTTATTTTTACAAATTTGTCAACTATAATTTTATGACATTTTTGTCTAAGGTATATTCAATTTTGATTTTTTTTCAACCAATCATATCGTTTGATTTTGCCTAACGACCCAATTGTTTTAATTTTTTTTATGACCTTTATTTTTTATGAAAATTTTAAAATATTAGGCAATACTCGCGCGTAGCAAGTGTTTCGTCAAACGTTTAAAATGACACATGAATATATCTATATATATACTATTATATAAAGAGGTTAACTCCGATCTTAACTCCGAACTTAAAGTTTCCAAACCTAACTCCAAACCAAAAATTAAAAAAGTTAAATTTAAACCTTTAGATCATATTCTGTTAAATTGATCTTATTCATCCATATGTTTTTATAATAAACTTTTGTAATAACCTTAATAAAAAACAATTTAAAAAACTTTTATATTTAAATTGAAATATCTTTTGATATATTTATTTTTTTTATAATCTAATTTTACCATATTTTCTAAAATTTTGTGCTCTTTAATTCAACATCCATTTTGATATAATTTTATTAAATTTTAATTTTTTCATTTTTAATGAGTTTACTTAAGTTAATTTAATTTTTTTTACTATTTTAACTTTAATTTGAACCTTAGTAAAATTTTAATATTTGTTCGCTAAAAAAATAATCATCAGGTATTCGCCGCTGCATTGCGCGGGTACGATGCTAGTATTTACAAACGGTTGTAACATAAGACCAGGTTTATTCACGATTTGCTCCAACCGATCGTCAGGTAGAGGACAAAGTATACTCAATATTATAATAAAAGAGTACAAGAGAAAGAGAGAGAAAGCCACGACCGGAGTCGGTATGTAACTTCCAAATCTCTGAACCAACCTTAACACATGTCATTCTTTGATTGGTCCACTGTTTCTTTTAGCTTTTCGCTGATATTGATTTGTTACGAGATTGAAGGTTAAAAATGGTGGATAAGGGGTTATTGTAGAAGAAGATAAGGGAGAGAGGGAAAGCAAATAAATATGTGGTGGATGAACATGTTGACTCTTGACTACTTTATGGTCATAATTATTTCTTAATTATTTTTTTTGCTCATTTCTTTTTAATTTAACTTATTTTTTTGGTAAAGTTTTTGTTACTTTATATACTATTTAATTTGTTTAACTAGATATTCAGTGATGTGAAATGAGAACACTTTGTGTGTTAAATAATAAATATTGTGTATATGTCTCACTTTATTTGTTGTAATACATTAAAATTTATCATTCAGAATATATGTTAGGTTGGTAGGGTTTTTTTATAAATGATAAGAAAAATGGTTATAGGTTTTTGATATAGTAATTAGTTAATGGTTATATTTGAAGTTAAATAATTAAATTAAATATAATTTGTTAGGTTGTGTTAGGTTGGGTTGTTGATAAATGGTAAAAAATTTAGAATTGATTGTATGTATTGGTTGTGTAGGTGGAGGAGTAAAAAAATAATATTTTATTAAAAAATTGGGTTGGATTATGTTGGGTTGAATTGTGAATAAACATAGTCTAAGGTACGTTAACTCATGCAAAAACCCCTTAAGATATACGAAGAACATAAAAATATGTTGATCCCAAAGTCAGATCTTAAACCTTAATAGCTTGTTTAAGGGTTGTGATAGAGAGAAAGAATTCAATCTAACACTAGAGAAACTTTGCAAAGCAAAGTAACTAAACAAGATGCGGAATGTAATGTTTAGCACAAGAACAAATGAGATTCAAACGTTGAACTTTAATATATCAAAGATATACGAATACCCAAAGTGGTATTAGGGTTTACAAAACCTTAAAGTAATAATAATGAGAAACGAAATGAGAAAGACACACTTTGCATGCTAACCTAGTGAGTCCTTTTATAGATGCAAGGACCCACGTACAAGATCACTACTAACAAACTATGGAAAGTATTAAGGAATAATAACTGAAACGCGTAAAGATCTATTCCATGTTTATCTTGACGGCAGGGCCTTTGACTCCAGCAGGGGAACGGATCCCCATGCCTTTGTTATTTAGCAGGGGGAACTTACTCTAGCAGGGGAATGAATAATCAACTAGCAGGGGAAACAAATAAGCATAGATTTATTCCCAACAATCCTCCCCTAAACTTGTGCTTTCCCCTAAAGACAAGTTTCTGAATAAATGCTAATTGATGAGGATGCTTACAAACTCTCTGGCCATATCTGACTATGAACCATTCTTACCAGATCATAAGCAACAGGCTTTTTGGCATCAACAATTAACTTAGCCTGTGCTAACTTCTTCAAGGTTTCCTGAGAGAAAGGATAATACCTATGATTGAGTAAATAAACACTCACACCTTCCATTACCACCTCATAAACCCCAGAATTTGTAAATAGCTTCCAATACACCAAATCTCCTTTATTCACTGCATCGAATAGAGGATCAAATAATTCATGTTCATACATTCTATGCATGCACTCCCAGATTACCCAATCCTTCTCCACACCATCCATGGTAGGAGGTTTTGCAGCAAACGTTTTCTTCAATATTTTCCACAGATCTTCTAAGTCTTCACTATCCAAAATTTGAAACATGACATCTAGACTTAGAAATGTCTGTGCTGTATTGTCAGCCCTTGTAAGCTTCCACCAAGTTCTCCCTTTGTGTTCATAAACAGCATACTCTATAATAGCAAACTTCTTTCCAAGTTCACTAGGTGAGATTTCATCATTTTCCTACAAAATCAGCTGTTTATCAATTTCATCATTTGATGGCCCTTGAGACTCTTTAGTGATTATGCCCACTTGCTCCATTCTCTTGAGTCTCTTTGCTGCTCTTTGTGCAATAAGTACAGACTTCTCAAGTGCTTCTGGAACACTTTCACCTGCTTGGTGTGATTCCACTGCTGGGGATGATGCACCTGCTTGTGTAGTCTCTCCAGCTTTTCTTTTCTTTGTTGCTCTAGCTTTCTGTAGCACTTCACTTTGTCTCCTAAGATACTCAGCTTCCTCAGGAGTGTTGATGGTCATCCAATCCTCCACATCATATAACTTTAGAACTGGTCTGACTGCTCTTTTTATTGCTTCAAAGCTCATATCTGTGAAGTCACCATCTTTCCACTTTCTATGCCTTTTAATCAGAACCTTGTAGTGATCAAGTTGCCCTTTCTCTGATGTTCTATACTTCTCACTCTGAATTTGCATTGCCCTTCTTTCCAGATATTCAGTTTGAAATTTGTAAACAAGGCAAGTCAACTCATACCTGTCTTCCAAAGGAGCATTTTTCAACTCCTTCTCCCATTGATTAAGAAATTCTTCAACATGAGGTACCCTGTCATCTAGTTCCCTATGCATAATCTCAACCTGTTTTAGCATATCTTTGGGCCTCATCTTCTCCATCCTTTGATCCTGCATATCCATTTCCTCTTGTTGTAGCCTGAGAGCTACTTGTGCATCATGAGCTTCTTGGATCTTCTGCTGTTCAGGAGTCAGATGCTTGTATTTTCTCTTGGGCTGTTGCACCATGATTCCTTTTCCTTTGTCTTTTGGATCCACTGCTGGTGCTGGTTTTGCTTTAGTTGCAGGTTCTTTGATTGTTATCCCCTTCTGAGCTGGTTGCTTTCTGTTCTTCCTAACAAATGTTTGAGTTATGTTCTTAGCAGGGGATAAACTTACAGCAGTGGGATCAGCAATGGCAGGGGAAACTTTTGAAGCAGGGGCTTCTTCTTGATTGCCCATGGTGAGCAATGTTTGAGCAATATCTTTGGTTGCACTCCCCTTGTCACTTCCTTTATCAGCACTTTCTCTCTCCATTCCTTCCTTAGCACCTGTTATCTTTCCATGCTCCCTACCAGGATATGAGTAATACTCAGTAGATCCTTCTTTGGTTGGAATTTCCTCCCCTTTGGAAGCATCCTCATCTGTGGAAAGAATCAGTCTGGGCTTTCTCCTCCCCTCAAGAGTAGCAAGTCTGGTTTCCAAATAAGAGATAACCAGACCTTGCTTTTTGACATCTTGTACAAGTTGTGCATTCTGCCTTTTCAGGCTCATGCACATTTTCGTCAATTCCAAGTTTGTCAAAGGTTTCATACTGCTCTCAATCCTAGAAGGGAATTTCTCCCCTTGTTGGATATCATGGAGTGGGGGAGAGGACTTATTGATGGTGTCACTATCCTGCTCACCCCTTGAGGATGAGACAGTAGTGGCAGCCAAACCCCCAGGTTGCTCCAAACTCTTGGAGACTCTCCTCTCTGCTGCTTGTGAAGATTCACCAGGCAAGGGAGACCTGGCAAACCTGGATTTTGAACGCCTTTCTTGGTGTGGATCAGCAGGTGGTAGGTTCTTGGCAGGGGATTCAGCAGGTGGATTTATGGCTGTTTGATGTTTGGCTTCTTCCCGTCTGATTTGGTCTAGCATGATTGAAGTGAATGGAATATTTCTGCCAGAGAACAAAGGTGATGGTGCAAGTAATGTGGTGAAAAGTTTGGTTGTGTGTTTGGTTGCTGAAAAATAGTTTCTGTGTGTAATGGGACCATGATCACTCATATTCAGCAAAACTTCTATAAACCTTGGATACATACAAAACTTTGAGGTGCTTGAAACATTTTTAACCATGCCTTTAAAAATCATTTGAGAAAAACAATACTTCCTTCCTGTTGCAAAGCAGATCAGGGCAGAAGCTATCTCACTACCAACTTCATTAAAAGCAGTGGTTTTGGGTGACAAACATTGCATAATAGTATGAATCAAAAGTTTCCAATGAGGGGCAAACTGGCCTTTAGCAAACTTTAATTTTTGATTTTCAGAAAGTTTATACCCCAATTTTTCAAGACCTTCAAAAATTTCAGCCTCAAAAAAGTTGGTTATTCCATCCTCATCATCAAGGAGGAGATTCTCCCTGATGGAGGCAAGTGTGATTACCTTGGAATGACCATCAACTGTGCTTTGAATTATGACCTCTCCATTCACTGTTTTGGTCATGGCTTTAGACCAGAACTGTTGAATGTGTGAGGTATAAATGCGAGGATTGATGAGAAGGGCCACTTTGAAGTACGAGGACTTTAGAAAGGCCACAGCCTCAGCAAACTCGGTTGGTTCATCATGAAGCAAAGCAATTTGGTTATGATTAGGAGCAATTTTAAGAGTCATGATGAATTTGAAAAATAGTGTAAAGGTTTATAGAGATGGGAGGTAAGTGGGATTAGGTCGAAAGAGATTTGTGGACCTGCTGGTAAAGGGAATTAAGTTTATATAGGCGAATTGAAGAGCTGTGATTGGACCAAAATTTTCAAATTGCAAAAATATCAAGAATAAATCTTGATAAAAAATTAATATATTTGAAATAGAAGGAAAAGATTACCAATCAGCTAAGAAAGCGCCTTAAAAATCTTTTAAAAAGAATAAAATATTCCCTAACCAAAATTTATGCAAGCAGGCCCAACGGCTATGAACAGGGTAACGGTATTGTCGGTCAATGGTCAAACAGGGGAATGTTGTGAAGGCAGGGGAATAAAAAATAAAAGCAGGGGAAACTTTCCTAGGGGTATTAAACTAGTCATGAAGGGACTAATGCTAACTAGCTCTGCTCTAATGCACACACTTGTATACACAAGATAGATACATAGAATCTCAAGAGTCCTCTATTCAGCAATGGTCCCAATACAAAAAGTTAATACATAAGCCCCCCTACACCAGGTAATCCCAAGAAATCATGCATACCCCAGTCATCATCCCAACCTTGTCCCTTACCTATGGTTAGTTAGTCTTGGCAATGTGTGCCACACATCTGTATTTTGAACAGCAAGCTGCTTGAATAAAGAAATGCAAACACACACTACAGTGCCTCAAGGTTTCAGAGTTTAGACAAGCTGTGCAGCAGGTCATCATTACCCTGAACCCCCACTCACCAATGGATATGATCTAAGATCATATATGAGCATTCTAAGAATACCCTGAATCCTAAAGGTTTGACCTAACCTCCCCTGAAACATAGAGTATATACCTGATCCACCAAGGAGAGTAGTATGCACCAATATGAACCTCTGCATTGTTAGTCTAAAACCACATAAAACCACTTTTGTAAACAGAACACACCCAGCTCAAGAGAAAAAATTCTCTTGGCAGGGGAATGAACCCCAAACAGGGGAATCAGTGTTAAAAAGCAGTGGAATGAAAGAAATGGTAAAAGTGACTAACAATTATACAACAACAGCAATGAAGTAACCCTGATTACATATGACAAAAATAGACATCAGATTTTAAGGAGTAACCATTCCAATACCTGCAACCAGATACTGAAACCTCCCTACCTCAAAAGCTTTTGTTAAAAGATCAGAAACATTAAGTTCTGTATCAATTTTCTCAGGGACAATCAGTCCTTTTTCAAAACAATCTCTGATAAAGTGATGTCTAATTTCAATGTGTTTGGTTTTGCTATGAAAAACAGGGTTCTTTATGATGCAAATAGTGCTGTTGTTGTCAATAAATATCTTGGTTTTAAGAAAGTTGTACCCATAATCTAGCAATTGATTTTGCACCCAAAGAACTTGACCACAGCATGCAGCAGCTGCTACATACTCAGCTTCAGTTGTGGATGTTGCCATGATAGTCTGCTTCTTACATTGCCAAGATATAAGCCTGCTCCCCAAAAATTGGCATCCCCCTGTTGTAGACTTCCTATCATTGTTGTCACCAGCATAATCACTATCTGAATAAGCTATCAGCTCAAATGGTGACTCCTTTGGATACCAGAGTCCTAGGGTGGGATGACATTTTAGATACCTAAAGATCCTTTTCACAGCAAATAAGTGACACTCTGTTGGTGACACCTGTTATAGTTCCATGCCCATCTCCAAAAGAAACACCATCATTGTCATGCAGGGGTACAAAGTTAGACAATTAAGCTTTGTGTCCAGTCATACTTCTTGAGCATCCACTATCCCAATATGCTCTATCATCCCTTGTCTTCTTTGTCACCTGCAAAAGGAAAAACAAATTAGTTTTTCTTGGGGACCCAAGCCATTACAGACTTGGATCTACCTCGTGTATCAATGTAGGATAGCTTATCAAAAACTAGAGATACACCATTAGATTGAGTACCCCTTTTGGGTGCCCAAACCCAACGAGCTGAGGCTTTCACAGCTTTTCCCCATCTTCCCATGTTCCTAGAAGGTATAACTTTTCTAGCAGGGGATACCCCAGTTTTAGCAGGGGAATCCTTATGCTTAGCAGAGGGAACCCACCTTTTGTTTTGGCCTCTGTTCATGTGTTGGTAAGGTCTAGGGCCAGATCTATATGCAGTATAAGGTGTTGGGGTGGTCACAGAAGTGTTGGGCTTTGGGTGAACATCATTTTCCTTTCTAAGGGTTGGAGCAACATATTTCTCAGCTACTCTATTTCTCAAGGCAGGGGCAACATACTTGGCAGGGGAAAAGGATTTTGCCCCTGCATTTAGAAGAATGGCTCTAGGTTGCATATCCTTTAAGGGATTTGCAGCCACCATCTCCATTGGTGCCTTACACTCCTGATAAGTGTGTTCAAAACTGCCACATGTGAAGCAGGGCTTGGTATTGATCACAAAGTCTTTTCCTAATTGATGAGACTTTTGATCATTCCAATTTCTTTGATTTCCTCTGACATTCCTGTACATACCAGCATATTTAATGGTAGGTTTAGGATACTGTGGCCTAGCATTAGATTTGGAAGAGTTTCCTTCTTTTGAAAATCTAACAGGGTTGTCAATTTGCTTTAAGCCAACCTGTTCCTGTTTAACATCCCTAATGACACTAGTTTTAACTAGAGACTCTTCTGTATCAAGGTTATTAGGTATATAAGCACTCAAGTCAAACTCAATGTCATCCTGTTTTTCAAAACAAGGGAGACCAGTCCATGACAAGTCTTTTCTAGGATATGCAGCATGGATGTTAGCAGGGGGTGGAGGTATAGTAGCATTCATATTCTTAATTCCAAACCCTGTTTTGTCCTTAGGAGATTGACCAATTTCAAATGCCTTGGTTAAATCTTTTGAAGCTTTTCCAAATTTTTCAACAGTTTCCTCATCTATCTTTTGGTTAGCTTTGAAAATTTCAAGTTCAGCAGTTAAAACATTTATAGATTGGTTATTCTCCTTGGCATCTCTTTCAAGAATCACAATGTGATCCCTATAATCACTTTCTCTTTGCCTATACTCTCTTATGGTGGACTCTAGTTGTTCTAAAGCACGTTTGTAATTATCAAGATCATTATCACAGTTGATATAGTCAGCTTTTACCTTTCTGATTTGATCATTTAAAGATTCAGTATTTTTTCTACAAGCTTTAGTACAGTATGAGTCATCATATACCTCATTGTCAGAGCTGGAACTTGACATGGCCATAAGTGCAAAGTCTTCTTCCTTCTCCTCAGCCATCAAAGCTTGATTTCTTTCCACACTTTCTGTCATAGCACTCCAGTCCCATCCATTTGCTCCATCTATCCCCTGCATTGCTACCATGGCTTTAGCACCAGAATCCTCATCCTTTCTATGGCTATTTCCAGACTTAGGTCCTCTGCATTCCCTGGCAAAATGACCCTTCTTGCCACAATTGTAGCATTCAACTTTTGATTTATCAAACCCAGCCACATCAGATGGATTAATTGTGATCTTCTTCCCATACTTCTTGTGGAACCTGTTGGCTCTCATGCTTAGCAAAGCCATATTCCACTTGATATCCAATTCTTCTAGTGCTTGCTTACTGATTTGATTCAGATCTTCATGTAACACTGTAGATCCTAGTGGCCCTTGGGATGCTATGAAGGCACATGTAGTATCAAGACTGAATGTAGCTGGTCTTTCTTCATCATAGGAAGGTCCAGACCTGGTAGCAGGGGAATAAGTAGCAGGGACTACTTCTATTCCACTGTTCTTGGCGATTCCACTGCTTTGTGATATGAATGCCATGTTAGCAGGGGGATCAGCCACTCCACTTGAGTTGGTGGGAATTGTCCCTTTTGACTTCATTTCATTGACAATAGGTTCAAAAACTTTTAAGTTATTGTATATATCATCAATATTCTTGTTGTCCAAGTCATCCTTATTCTGCCAGATTGCCTTATAGACAAACCATTCTTTCTGGAGGCTGTTAAGAAACCTGGTATTCACCTGCTCTCTTGTCACCTCAATATCAAAGAATTCCAAGTGGGCCACCATGTCTTGAAGCCTATTGTAAATAGCTCCAATTGATTCATCACCAATTGCTTTGAAAGAAGCAAAATCATCCAGCATTTGGTTCTTCTTCTTCTTCTTTGTGGCTTCATTTCCTCCAAAGGTTGTGCCTATGGCTTCCCATAGTTCCTTTGCTGTTTTGTATTTCCTGAATCTGAGTTGATGTCTATCAGGTAGGGCCAACAGCAATGAGCTGTGAGCCCTGACATCATGCCTTCTAGCCAGTATTTCCTTATCACATAGAGCAGCAGATTTCTTCTTGTCCTTACCTTTGGAACTTTCACCTTCATCCTTGCCTTCTTCAACAGCCACCATTTTGTTGAATTGATCACCAAACTCTATGATCTCCCAGAGAACATAGTGTTCCATTTTCAGGTATTGTTGGATTCTGAATTCCCATAATTCAAAGTTTTCAGGATCCAACATGGGTAACTTGAGGTTATTGTGGTTGTTGCTATTTGTGGATGAATCTGAAGACATGTTTGCTATAAGGATTTTGTTCTTGATTTAGACAAAGTTTCTCAACAAGCTCTGATACCACTTGTTGATCCCAAAGTCAGATCTTAAACCTTAATAGCTTGTTTAAGGGTTGTGATAGAGAGAAAGAATTCAATCTAACACTAGAGAAACTTTGCAAAGCAAAGTAACTAAACAAGATGCGGAATGTAATGTTTAGCACAAGAACAAATGAGATTCAAACGTTGAACTTTAATATATCAAAGATTTACGAATACCCAAAGTGGTATTAGGGTTTACAAAACCTTAAAGTAATAATAATGAGAAACGAAATGAGAAAGACACACTTTGCATGCTAACCTAGTGAGTCCTTTTATAGATGCAAGGACCCACGTACAAGATCACTACTAACAAACTATGGAAAGTATTAAGGAATAATAACTGAAACGCGTAAAGATCTATTCCATGTTTATCTTGACGGCAGGGCCTTTGACTCCAGCAGGGGAACGGATCCCCCTGCCTTTGTTATTTAGCAGGGGGAACTTACTCTAGCAGGGAATGAATAATCAACTAGCAGGGGAAACAAATAAGCATAGATTTATTCCCAACAAAATACATTTACAATACGTAAAGAAATTTACAATTAGTGACCGCTGGATTTCACCATAATCCCACTTCTTCGGCCTGATACCTCCGCTTTCTTGCTTCTTTATTACTACGTGCCAAACAAGGATGAAAAAGCTGCCCTTATAGCATTAGTTTGACCCAAAATAACCCAATTCTCACTTGACTTTTCATTTCCCACCATAGCTATGCCTGCATTTTTTAAGTCATGGGTCTGTTTGTGCACTGGAGAAGCAACCAAAGGTACTGATGAACCACTTTCTATTGATTTCTGAGTGACAGACTCAACATTGCCACCAGTAGAAAACTTTCGCCCAAAAACGAAGTTCTTATCATGAGTCACACTGGAATTAGCTGCCGCATTTTTCTCATTTGGGATCTCATCTGCTATCAGTTTGTGCTCTTGAGAAACATCCAAAGTTACCGGTTTTCCACTTTCTATTGGTTTCTGAGTGGCATATTGAACATGGTCACCCGCAGAACAATTTTGCCCAAAAACAAAGTTCTTATCAAGCGTCGTTCTGGAATCAGCTGGCTTATTTCTCTCGTTCGGGATCCCATCTGTTAGCTCTGGAGCAGCAACCAAAGTCACCGATTTTCCAATTGCTAACGGTTCCTGAGGGGCAGATTGAACATGGTCACTATTAGAATATATTAGACCTGAACCAAAGTTCTTATCAGCAACCAGACAAGAATCAGCTGTCTCATGTTGGATCTCCATTGTTGACGGTGAACTTGAAGAGGCTTTGAGGGGTGATGTTTGGCAAGACAGCGCGGCTTCTCTGTTAGCTCTGGAGCAGCAACCAAAGTCACCGATTTTCCAATTGCTAACGGTTCCTGAGGGGCAGATTGAACATGGTCACTATTAGAATATATTAGACCTGAACCAAAGTTCTTATCAGCAACCAGACAAGAATCAGCTGTCTCATGTTGGATCTCCATTGTTGACGGTGAACTTGAAGAGGCTTTGAGGGGTGATGTTTGGCAAGACAGCGCGGCTTCTTGGTCAAGTGACTCTTTCAGCAACTTCACATCCTGACATTTCTTAATTATATCTCCTCTGCATAAACAAACGACGTTGTGTAAACCAGATGTTCGATTCTAATATGTAACTAATATGGATGCTAATACTTACTCTAACATATCAATTACATTGCCACGATCTACAAGAAACTGCTGCAACTGTAACAATAAAGAAAAATAAGCATATGAGTGTGGATTAAATTCAATTGCATGACACTCATTTGTTAGAATACTACCTTGGAATTATTCAATTCTTCTTGTTTCAGTCTTTCTGACTCTTCTACTAACTTTTTCGTTTGGCTTTCTTCGTACGCAAGTGCTTCCCGAGCCAGGGTTTCTTTTTCTAGCTTTTCTTTCTCTGCTAATTCCTTTTCCTCTAAAGCTGACGTCAGTCTCTTCTCCAAGGCAATACGCATCTATGAAAAAAAAATATTTGCAATTAGCACTCGACACTTCAGTATAAGAAGTTAAGAATTACCAAAAGCAGTTAACAAAAGTAGCAGTACCTCATCAAGAACTGTAACAGATTTGCTTCCTTCACGCAACACATCCGACACACGAGACTGAAGCTCCTTCATTTCAGTAGCTATAACATCCTTTTGTGAATACACTTCCTTAGCATGCTGCAGAGGTTCAAATAGAAACACTCGAAGTGAGAAACACTAATGGTACATACATCTACAAATGTCACAGGCATTTTACACTTTTGTTAAATTCAAATAAGAAATAAGTATGCAACCGTATCATTTGTTTCTTTTGCACGCTGCTGCGCCTGTTTAAGTTCTTCGACCTTCAAACGCATATCCAAGCCACTAGTAGCTGCTTCCGCTTTTGCTTGCTTCGCAGCTTTCTCTTCAGACTCTACTTGTTTCATTAAACTGATGACCAAATCCATTGTTGAAGCCAGGGTTTTCTGCATTAACTCAAATATTATAAGAACAGCCGATCTATCACTAAAAAACAGAATCACGTAAGTGGAAAACTATACTTTCGGCAGGTAATTTGTACATCAGTTATTACAGATACAACCAAGTTATGGTTTTAGGGCTGCAAACTAAGGTTGGTGACTTGGTGTTACACATTACAGAGAGATGCTACTGGTATTTTATTTCAATACAGTAATACGCAGGGTAAAATGGGAAAGCTATTGTCGACAAAAAATTTGTGCCACAGGTCAATTTACCAAAGGGTCACTTGCATAGTTCCATACATGGGTAAATGGTAAAAAAGGGTAAAATTCAGCAGTTCAGGTAAACATACATTTGGCACAAAATACAGTAAAATAAAATACTACACAATCATGACACAAACAGTAATTACAGGATTATACCTTATTATTTGCAGCATCTTCAATAGTAGTATTGATAAGTTCAGTCGAACTTGTGATCATATCGTTCAATGTAGTAGAATCTTGGTCGTCAGGACGAGTAACCATTTCAAACTCCGAATCCATCTGATCACGCGAAATACAGTAATTACATAACTAATCAATATACAACCAACCATTTTTACAGCAGCAAATGATATACGGAGTACTTGTAACTTTTAACAAAATGAAGACGTCGATTACATATAACATTTACATTTGGTGCAGTTAACAGAGACTTGTAGAGTTTTACAATCATTCAGTAACTAAAAAACTATACCTTTCTATTTAGAGCATGTTCAGTAGTAGCAACAAGATCACGTGATATTTTTATCGTATCATTCAACGTCGAATCTTTGTCAACAGGATGATTAACCATTTCAAATTCCATCTGACATGATCGAGAAACACAATCTTTAAATAACAAGATTACTAATAAATAAAAAAGATAACATTTTTATGAAAGATTGTTGGATTTATGGAAGATGGGTACCTTTAAAACTGTTTTTGGGAATGTGTGTTAAGTTTTGAAATTTGAGTTAAGAGGGATCAGTATTTATAATGGGCCAACTATCCGTTGGTAAATTGAATGATTATCTGTTTTTTTTTTTCACAACTGTTATTCTATTTAGAAATTTAGGGTGTGTTTGTTTTATGGTTGTGGGAATAAGTGATGAGTTGTATTGTTTTAAAGATTGTTTGGTAGAAAGGCTTGAATTCTGATATTAGAAAGGCCAATCGCAACGATATTGATCGCTGACTGATCGATCGACGTCGTAGTCGGTCGAGCCTGTTGGGGCGATCGAATGGAATCGGTCGTCGGCTGCGAATCGATCCCACCCTCGACCGTTTAAAGAAAGCCTTTTTCTTCTTTTCACATATCTAATTATTTTTAATTTAAAATTTAAACTCTTTACTCTTATAAATACTCAACCCATTTTATCAATTTTCTCACACATTCAAATTAATAAACCAAAAATTTGACAATCCCATCATGTCTAGCAAGAGAACCCCCAAAAATAAAACCTCAAAATCCCGAGTGCCTCAAGAAAGTGTTCTCCATATGACGCCGACTTTAACTTTTCGATTATCCGGTGTGTCACTAAACATCCGGTTTAAACCTGCCGGATTTGAATATCATTCACCACAACCTCAAAACCCAAATATGTACTTTCGAAACCGTCCGTTCTCTCCTCAGTATAATAACAACCAACAAGCTTTCTTTAAATTACCAACAGGTTTGTATCGCCCTATGATGAGACCCTAATTATAGATGGTCTCATTGCCTAAAAGGAGCTTAATATACGAAAAAAAATCATATAAACCATGCAAAAATCCTTTGTTTGTTCTATTGTGTGATTGTAGGTACGAATATCGTGAAATGACTAAAAAATCACAAAAACAAGCAAAAAAAAGCACGGGAAACGAAGCCGCACAAAGAACCGGGCCCGAATGTTGATTTTCTACAAAATTCCTTGAAGAATTGAAGATATACAAGAATGGTCCCTCAAGTTTGAAGAAATGACATTTTATACCCTTGTAAATCTCTTAATTACAAGTTTGGTCCCTAAAGTTTCACCATTATCCAAGAATACCCCTTGAAGTTCAAGAGAATTACAAAAAAGTCATTGTTCAAAGTTTCATAAGCCACAAGTACTAAAGTTGCCATTTGATCATAGCTATTACAAAGGAAAAATAGAAGAAATCTGCCAAAAATGCAAAGGGATGATTTGTAGCATTGCTCATAGTTATGGGGGTGAAAACAACTTAAACAAACCCATATCCATCCCCAAACCCGTTCAAGCCCACCCCTTTAACCCATCAAGCCCAATTACCCAACCTGGTTTAGATTAATTAATACTATTTTAAAAATAGTATTAATAAATACTAAGTGCGCCAAACACTTTGCCTAATCTCCTTTCAGATTAAAACCACCACTGTTCAACATGAACCTTAAAACCTAATTAAGATCAAATTAAAGAATTAAGGTTTGAGCATCTCCGAAACCTTAATTACACATTTTTTTATAACCTAACCCTTCTCTTAAACCTCACCCCACATCACCCATGTGATCTCCTCAGGTCTCACCTGCCCCACAAAGTCACAAGATGGCAAAATTCTAAAAACTTTGCAGATAAAGAACGCCTTGGAGTGTATGGCTTGTTCCCCACATCATTTGGAGGGCTAGGATCGACTTTAGCAAGCTGGCATCTCATGTGCTATGGTAGAAGAGCCACAAGGTCATTGTTGATACATTTCAAACTCACAAGACCAAAGCATCTTAATATCTATCCAAATCTTCTCATGGGAACTTTGGGCAATCCTCGGCTAGGGTTTCACATTATTTTCAGTTTTCTAGAATCGTCTTGTAGCCTTATATAAGGAAATTAGGTTTTCTTTTTTATGTGGTTCCAGATTTTGTACCTCTTTTTTAATGAATGAAAAAAGTTTGTTTGTTAAAATCCGAGTTCCCATTTTAAGTTTTATGCAAGTTTGAATCCGTCTCATTTTAATTTTATGCAAGTTTTTTATTTAAGTTTTTCATCAAAAGTTTTTTGTTCAAAGTTTTCTAGTCAAGAAACCTTTTCGATCCTTTGTTTCATGCTTGATCATAATACACTGATTTTGAAAAAATCAAGGTATTGTGAGGGCATAAATTAGAGTTTTACTTGGTTACATTCCAATTTCTGGTTCCAAAAGATTCTTGGAAAATCTTCTTTTGCTTATTATTTCTGCTAACCAAATAACTGTTCCATAAGCCCCTTGATAAGTTGCCTTATACTCAGCTTTTGGAAAGTTTTTGGACTTGAAGTTTTGGGTTTGTGTTGTGATCCAAAACAGGTAGCCAACAAGACCAAAAAGCCTTTGTGGCTTTTTACCTCTTGACCGTTGTAGTCAAGAGGATTTTCAATCCATTCCAAGTACTCATAGGGCTTCTTTCAGTTGTTGAATAAGCACCTAGGAGAGCATAGCAGACTCCTTGCCTGGATGTGGATGTGGAGAGGTGAAACACTCAATCTTTCCTTCTTTTTTTTTCTATCAAAATGTTTTGGTGTGATTTGCTTATGTCTGCATAGTTCTAGTAATTTTATGGTTTTAATATGTTGATTAGTTGTTATTATACCTGTTTTAGTTGATTACTTGCTTAAAATAGGGTTTTTAATCACAAGTGCTTAGTTAAAATTGTCATCAGTTGGATTAAAGGGTGTTTAGGTCTGTTTATTTTAGGACGTGGGTGACACATATCTCAACAAAAATTGGCCTTCACCTGTTTAATTGGTCTAGGGTAGCTTAAATCTAGTATTGGTTTGAAATATTTAGGGTAGAATTTGGATTTTAATGTTTTTGATGCATCTGCATAAGTTCTATTAGATTATTGCATGTTTAGTTGTTGTCTGTGATAGATTCTAGGTTGGACTGTGTTATTCTCATCTGGTATGGCTAGTTTGTTGAAGTGGCTTCACTTGCACAGTTGTTAACCAAGTGTGCAAATATTTTTTGCCCAAAACACACCAAAAACACTATATAGTAATTTAATTAGGTGAACTTAGTTTTAGCTTGTTAAATTTAGGATGCTGTTAGTTTTAGGATTTCTCTAAGTCTGCTTAAAGGTAATTTCAAGTTTGATGGCTTTTTGTAGCTTCTAGCTTAATTAGAATTTCATAAAAACTCAAGTAGTTGCACTTGCCCGACAAATCTGTTTCTATATGATGGCCGATATATGACAACCTTGCATTTCTTATTTGGCTGATATTTGTCATAGAGCAGTTTAGCTGTTTTGCTTATTCCCTATATGTGGCTTATTTGTTGCTTATATCTTGCTTATTTTTAGCTTTTTCTCACCCCCCACTAGCCAGTTGCTTGTGGGGTTGATTCTATCAAAAAAGAAAACGAAAAAAATAAAATAAAAAAATCTTACAACCTGACTCGAACACTTGACCTCTCGTAAGAGGGTTGGGTGTTGTACCAGTGTGAAGCGCTCTTTTTCTTGTTACCATTCCATTTCACATAATACTTAAGCAGTTTTGGTTTCTTTTTAACAAAATAAGTCGTGGCTTAAATAGCTTATTTCTAGCTTATTTTGTTAACTTTTTGGCTTCATTTTATTTTTCCCTAGTTCTAGATCACGTTTAAGACTTTTCCCAAAGTTTTTAGATTTTTCACTTTTGCTTAACTATTTTTAGCATTACTTTATTAATCATTAAAAAATAGTTAAAATAGGTTTAAAAATTCTAAAAATAATAAAATTTAATAAATAGGTTGAGGTTTACAAACAATAAAATCTTGATTTGGACTTTTGGTTCATTATTTTGATTTTTAGGTCTTTAAATAGATTTTAAAATTTTAAATATAATTAATTAAAGTGTTTAAAAAGTTTTATTGATTTTTATTTATTAATTAGACTTTTTAGGATTTATTTGCAAATTTTTATAAGGTTTTAGAATTTTTCATTATTTTAATATATTTTGTCTCGTTTTGTGTGCAAATACGAATCGTCTTAGTTTAATATTTTTAGTGTACCGTCTTTTTTTTAATCTTTTCTCTTTTCAAAAACATAAACCTATACAAACAACGATAATTGGAATTTTAAACCATTTCCTTGAGAACGAACCCGTCGGTTTTTGAATACATTAACAGTTTTTCTAAACCTTTATTCGTCTTTATAATACTTGACACTATTCGCTACATCACCCTACTATATATTTGTCCACTTCTTCGCATACTAATTTGTCTTATTCTCCAGTTAATCGTTTTAATATTGATGTTGATTTTGATCAAATGATGTATAATTAAGAGTACTCTACGGGTCAAGGTTCAGGTCACGGTCTGAGTAGAAAATCAATCTATGGGCCAAGGTTCAGGTCACGAGTCATATCACTGTGCGGTTAACCTTGACGATGATGCATCTCCAACTGAAGAGATGTCACCTGTCAAACCTATGAAGCACTCAAAACGTGCTTCAATAGCCAAGCAGGTTGATCCCAAGGAGCCGCCAAAAGAATGGACAATAAAGAAAGAGGTCTCCTTGTGCAAAGGTTGGTGTCATATATCCGAGCATATCAAGCAAGGAAACAATCATAATGCAAGGGTGTTTTTGGGAGACGTCCATAAGTACTTTGAAGCCGAGACAGGTTCAACTAGAGGGTACGACACGGTTTTAAGCAAATGGAAAAGTAGGGTACGTCCTAGAGTTGGTGTTATTTGTGCTATCATGAATAACATTGAGCTTAATCAAGAAAGTGGTGTCAATGATCTCACCTCATACCAAAAAGGTTGTGCGGAATACACAATGATTTACAAACATCCTTTTACGTTAGAGGATGCGTGGAAGGCGTTGAAAGATCACCCAAGTTGGCAACAAGTTGAGATAACAATGTGTTAAAAAAGGTAGCAAAAAGTCCACGACTTCTGAAACTACCTCCATATCTGGACAAGGTTCTTACATGAATTTAAATGATGAACCAGACGAGGACGAGGAAGAGACTCAATGTGGGTTTGCTATTTTCTATAGATCCGGTGGTCTAGTTGGGTGGTAAATGGTGGCAGCCATGTTTAGAGAGAGATATAGAGGTTGTAGGTGTTTCTAGAGAGAGAGACAATTTATAAAATAAAAAGAGAAAAACACAAACAACAACCCTTCCTTGGAAGTCCTGGAAGGGTATTTATAGTCACTCTTACACCTACACTATCCATAGTTTCCTAGTCTAGTCTTAGTGTGAGTGACTATGATAACTTATGGGAATTCTTAAATGTCGTCACATAAAGTGAATTTCCAACAATCTTCCCCCATGGGACGATGTGTAGAATTCCTTACAATATTTTCCCTAACAATTACATAATTATTAAGAAAAAAGCTTCCATGAAGCGTCCAATGCTGATGATGTATTTTGAGGCCATTGACTTCAAGTCTTCACTCTAAAACGACTCATCTTTGTAGTAACTTGTAGAAGAAATACTGTAACTGCACGAACTAAGTCACCTATATACTTCTGGTTAAGGAGAAGCTTTTGAATAAACTTCCCCCTAATTCATGCCACATATAATTGATGTAGAAGTTTTTAATAGCCTCCCCCTAAATCGACAATCCTCATGAGCAATTTCAAAGCTTTCAATAAAGCTTAGAATGATTAAGCGCACAACGGAATTTAAAAGCAAACCCCATAATATGAAATGATAATGTTGCTATGAGTGATTGAACGTTTTGGGTACATCAAGTAGATCAACAATGTCTCTTCTCACGCTTGAATAATTATTTTGAATTTTCTTCCCCCCGAGAGTTCAAGTTATGCATACTAGAAAGAATCAAGACATTTCTTTCTCCACGTAGTGGAAGAGATGAAACCAATCCCATGTATGAAGCCCAAAAACTTGAAGTACACACTTTATCTCATTTATGAAGTTGGCATCATAACACCAAAGTCAATTAAGTCACACAAATGCACATATCTTCTTTCGGAGATGCACCAAAGTCAATTAAGTCCCGGAAATGCATATCTCTCCATATAGGATAATGATGATGTTTAATTGCAACATCAAAGCAATTAATCATCGAACAATAGTGTAGACTATATCTTTCATTTCTTCCACCATGTAAGTTGAAAGATTCACTAAACGCCACGAGTTAAAATACTGATTTTCTCTGCGGTTATGACATTTGTCTTCCCGGAAAGCCTTCAAATCAAAAGAATGTATGAAATTCATCACTTGTACTCGTGTTGCATTCAATATGTCTTCTTCTCCCCTTTGATGGTTTTGAAACCTCAGAACTTGCAATAAATCATACGCACATGTACCTGAAATCTCATGAGAATAATAAATAAGCTGAATTATATTATGCGAGAATCAGTTGCTGATCGAAATTCTCTACTCATAAACTATCCATGGCTATCTTTACCAACTCCTTTGTAGCCTATTTGAAGTGACCACTGATGGAGTAAACCCGATATACCAAACGTGAAACTGAATAAAAATTCCTCGACCTTGTGACTTAAGCTTGCATTATTGTTGAATGAGAAACGATGTAGAAATTTCCTTGCTGAGAAATTTCTAAGTACCGAATACATTGTTGAAGAAATATATAAGCAAAACACCTCTTGAAATTATCCACATCGACTATGCGCGTGACACTGAGTACAACAATGTAGTTCCTTAAAGTGATAGTTTTCCATGTCAACCAACCAACCCGAACCCGGAAACTAGATTATCAAGTCTTCATTCTAATGATTAAGTACGAGAAAGTTATCATTCAAAGATAAAATAAGTGCACGGCTTCAATAAATCCGTCTTCAAAATAATAATACCCGATTAAATCCGTAGCCAACAAAATTCAAATTGAGCCATTTTTCTCGGTCTCGTCAAAATAATTCGTCACTTTGTGTCGTCACATTGTCTCGTCTCTTTGTCCTGTCACTTTTTCATTTATAAAACCGATAATATGACCAATGTCTAAAAGCTATTAATAAAAATTGGCAACATTACCAATAAATCTTAGTAACTTTAGCCACATTGTCAAATTGTCGTGTCAACCAAGGTGTATGCCCATTACAAATTTGATGCAAAACACATTGTCAAATGCACTTTACAAATCATGTGAGCCCATGAAATCTGAACCACTTTAGGCCCTTCAAGTTAACCCGCACATAAAAATGCGTGTTAAGCATCAAAAGTCCTTATTTGTACATAGATTATGGGTCAATAACGTCAAGTTAAACATGTATAATTTGGGTGTTATCACCCATCGACCTTTCTCCGCTACTTTATCCTCCTTTCTACTATCTAGATGATATAGCCTAGGAAATCTATCATACAATCTCGTATCACAACCCATTTG
Organism: Glebionis coronaria; assembly: GCA_025667525.1. NCBI lineage: Eukaryota > Viridiplantae > Streptophyta > Magnoliopsida > Asterales > Asteraceae > Glebionis > Glebionis coronaria. The sequence goes on along the minus strand of CM046876.1, from coordinate 555,608,927 downwards.
TCTACCCAAAACCCGACATCATGACCATTACCCACTATACCTATAAAAGAAGTTGAAAATTAAATGCCCAACCTTGTTGTTCCCATATTTATCACTTCACCATGGTTTGATTATAAGAAATAAGGATGAAAAGAATTAAATTTTAGAGAGAGAAAGTAGAGAGAGAAAGTAGAGAGAATATGTGTGAAACTTGGTGAAATTAGATTAAGAAAATGATTTAGCCAACCTCTCCTAACATGCTAGGAGAGGTATTTATAGCCTTGCCTTACATGTAGGCTTTATGGGCTATGTTTGATTGGATCGGACTTGAATAAATGCTTAGTACCTTGAAAGAGGCCTTTTAAGCTAACCATCAAGCCCGTATTACACGACTATTCTACTACCTATTACAACGTTCTAATAAACAATGCATAATAAACCTATGACCGATCATTCTTGTTTGACTCAATATTTTGAGGCTAACAATCTCACCCAATGAGAGGTCATTCCTCTTTGACATTTGGAGATTTAAAGAGATTACTAATCTCGCCCTAAATGAGTCTTTAATGTGTAATAGTAGTCTTGTTCCTTCATGTTGTGATCTTTGAGCCTTTGTAGTTGTCTTTCGACTTTGTATTTTAATCTTGAGATCTTCAAACCATCCTTGACTTGTCTTTACCATATTGCGATCTTCTGTCTTCATCCACATGCTCACACTATGCACCATCTTGAAAGCTTGCTAACAATCTCCTTTGAAGTAAGGTCATTCCTCTACATTAATAGTTAAGGAAGATTTTGATCATCAGAGTTGCGGAAGTCTTTAGCTTTCTTGATTGTTGAATATGTCTTTGGGCATGAGTATGTGGTTTTCAATCTTTGACTTTGCTGAGTACACTATAACACCACCTTCTTGAGACAAAACATAGACACAGACTAAATGGCTTTGACATTCGTCCTAAATCGGTAGCGTTTTACATCCGGTCGGTGAAGACCGTTAGATGATATTAAATATCGTACCTGTGATTAGGTAGATTCAATTAAGATTCACCTTGACAGGGTTTCGCGGCTGTACTAGCCGTTCTCTTTACTCAACGATTTCAAAGCAAGACTGCGAACGTAAAGAGTGAATCGATTGGATAGATATCCGCTTGATTAGAGTCGTCAATTAAAATTCATGGAACAAGTTAGATTCATAAAGAATCTTACCATTTTTGCTTTCCAGTTGACAAAAGTTTGATTCATAAGAATCTCGCAAGTCACCTACCGTAGCGCTGTTTGAGGTTGACGCTAGAAGGATTTGCATTCGTCACTGTGAATATTAATGAATATCACTATGTATGTTCCGGAACGACCATAAAGATATTACGTAGAAACCTGAAACGAGTTTGAATCAATTTAGAATCGAACCACTGTTGCTTTTCCGTTTACACATGTTCAATTCATAAAGAATCTTACACATGACCTATCGCAGTGCTGTTAGATGTTAACACTGGATGGATTTCCACTCATCATTGTGAATACTAAGTAGTATCACTCTGAGTGTTCTAGCAATATCACAAGGATATAGCGCAGGACTCTCTTCATCATCATTTCGTGTGTCCTACCGAGATTTGATTGATCTTTAGGCTCTAGACTCGATTTGTGAGCATTTAGTGGTTGGAGGCTGGAGCAGATGCCACCTATTCAATATCAACTATCTCGGAGTGAGAAAGTCAATAGGAGTCGTGTTGATCTCCGTGACAATAAAACAAACTTCTTCTGAGAGAAACCTGAGTCAACTGGGGAAGGGTTGTGCATTACATCACTGGGTCCATGATGTGTTGACCCGGTTTCTGCCTAAGTTGTATGGAGGGCTAATTTCTTTACACCCTTTATCCTTACATTTCTTTTTCATTCTTCAACCCCTTTAATGCTTACCAAGACGTCATCACTAGCACCTTGTTGTGATTGTTCCAACGCTAGCTTAAGTACTTAGTCGGCATTCAGCTACGTTCACATTCTACTCCATCTTTCCTAATGACTCTAATAATCTATTGGACTTTTTAGGAAGATCCCTCTTGTTCTGGTTGGATCATAGAACGTATGCCTAACCACCCTTTTGACACCAATAACGTCATGAATTGAAGATGTTATGGGTATGATATCGTAACCATAAAACCACTTGAAAGTCTATCAAAGTGTTTGAAAAACATTTAACACCTTGATAGTTTTTCTGTTTCAGAAATGCTCCCCCTTCACATGTGCATCGATAATCGAAAGTGTTTCACACATGTGGGTAAGAGTTAAAATGCTTGAGTCTTACATATATGTGTCATATATTAGATCACATTTTAATCGCATCTTCTCCGCTATCTCTACTATATAAATCTTTTGATATTAGAGATACCAAATTTGATTAAAATATATCGCAAAAATAGTCTTAGAAATCTTTGGGAGAAAAATGTGTCTTACTAGCATGAATTTTTGGAACGCTCCCCCTCAAAAATTGATCCAATTGAATTGTCATTGTGAGGATGTGATCCACATTCACTTTTTGAGGATAGGAGTTGTTGAACACACAACTTTTGAAAGATTTTGAATAACATTGAAAAATTCTTGAAAAAATTGTGTTCAACGCTTTTTGAAAATCCATTTCTTTTTGGCGACATGGTTTTTCTAAAGTATGAACTTGAGTTCATAGACTTTGAATGTCTTGACGAATCCACTCAAGTGTAAGAAGATTTCTCTTCTTTTCCTGAGTTTAAGGGCACTAAATCGTACACTCCCCTGTGAATATAGATCCGGGTTGCAATCTGAAAGGGATTACAAGCCATTGTGTTGAGCTCAAAACGTTGAATGTTTTGTGACAAGCCCAACCCGTGATAGATTGCTCTACCCGTTGTTTGGAAATATTGTCCAAAATAGACATTTTCCTTTATTAAAAAATAGAAATAACTATTTACAACTTTCATTCGATCTTTATGTACACACCTGTGTCGTTATTATGCGCATTTCTAGGCCGTCCATATTATTGATACTGAAAAACATGTCGATATGAATATTTTTTGATTTTCAAAATTTTGTAATTTTGTTTTTTGCTTTTATGTGACAACCACGATTTTGGGGTTCTTCACTTAGTCTTATCTTTTTAGTTATTTTATGTGTGACTATGTGTTTTATATGTCTGTGTGTTTATTTTGTGTGAATGGGGAAGGAATGGACATCGTTTATGGGTACGGAGTACTCATATGTAAATCGATGAGCGAATATTTCATGATCATGAGCTCACATTTTAGTGACTATGAAATGAAATGAAGTCATTTTGATAATTTACGTATACGTATAAGTATTATAGTAAGACGTATTTTTACGATTTTGGGTTTAGCATTTTGGGGTCTCGGATAAGGTAATTAGACACAGGAATATTTTTTGGGATGGTTTTAAGTCATTTAGGACTTAGTTATTTAGATTATTTCACATTTCAAGAGTTTTTATAAAACTGTATATTTTTACGGTATACGCGTAAAATCGGCTAGATTTACGGTTTTGAGGTTTGGGAGGTCTTAAAGGATGAAATAAATTAAGTAAATTTAAGGTAATGTTTATAATATATTATTAAAAAATAAAAAGAAAAAAAATAATATAAAAATAAGGGGGAAGTCGGTTTGGTAGACGCAAGAAGGAAGAAAAAGGATAAAAAACAAAAAGGAAAGGTGTTTTTGGGTTGGGCTAGGAATGGGTTATCACATCCTATATAATGTTTTATACACAATCAAAATTCAGTATTTTTCTCCTAGAAACTAAAAAAAGTCTTGGCTTTCACAAAAATTTAGGGTTCTTTAGTAAAAATCTTATTTTTTAAAAATCAAAGGTAAATCTTTAAACCCTTTTCAATTTAAGTGTTTTTAATCATTTCTTAATCATCCTATGATGGATTTAGGTTAGGGTTTATAATAAGATCAGTATATTAATGATGTTTAATGATTAGATGAATTAGGGCTTGTAATCAATTAATTATTGGGTAATTAATTAGGTTAGTTTAATTAAATTCTTAATTAAAAACTGGGCATAACTTTAGGTCTAATATTTTGATCATATCTAGAGTTCAAGGAACATTCATGATACGATCCAAGTACCTCTGAAGAGGTATTTGAGTTGGCTTTTTAATGGAAGAAACGAGGACTAAATTGGAGATAGGGAATTACGTCAAAAAAATGTTACAACAGTCGGAGGTCCTAATGTTTTAAGGTCGTTAGGGTACTTAGGAGTACAATTGGACTTTTAAACGAACATGAGAGTTAGATTATATGTTATATAAGATATCTGGAATAGGGCTAATCAATTGAGATAGTGAAAGACCCTCTGATCATAACGAACTTTTTATATGATCAAAATCAGTAAAATCTAGATAGACAAAAGTATATACATGTATATCGGGGCCTTAACAGTAGCTTTAAGGTTGGGTCAAAAGATAGGAGTTAGCTAACACATGTAAGGGCATAGGGTTTCTTTACAAAGAGCATGAATTTGTTTTGGTGGGCGTTTGCCTAATAGTTTGGGGACTTAAAATCTGGACTATTTTGGGTAAAATGTTAACGGGATAGGTTATGAACATGGATAAATGAAGGGCTTTCGGGAAGGGTGTAATGGGATGAATTAAGAATATAAATGAAGTTAATAAGTGGGAAAGAGTTAGATATCCATCATAGATTGATGAGCCATTTTATTTATTGGTTCATGTCTTGATGTTGTGCATTTATTTGTTTAGCTTTTTGCTAGTGCGGGATATTGGAGAAGCTCAATCAGGTGAGTTTCATAGTCCCATTTTCTTTATCTTTTTACTTCTAGATGGGATGGAAGGGACACTGTCGTTACTTGTTCTTATAAATGTTCTTATAAATGTATGTTGTGAATGTTTTTGGTTTGTTAGTTGGACAATTACGTGTTTACTTATGCATTGAACTACTATGTGGAAATACTTTATATAGTTAAGTATACTTGATATCAAGGAGGACAAGTGTAAAACCCGCATGCTTTTACCATGAATAGTACCCTTAAGATCGTACGTACTAGATTAAAACTTTCCTATTATAGCATGATTACGATTACGTGTTAGGATATTACGTATTACGTACGTGTTAGAACACGATAAGTATTTACTACGCACGAACACGCAATAATTATTAAACAGTAATTAATCACGAACATGCGATCATGAAATCATGAACGTAATTAAATCACGAGCTAATATTAATTACGTATATATATTTATTACGAACAAGAATAAATATATTAAGTCACGATCGATAACTAATTAAAACACGTAAATTACGAACACGAGAACACATTATAATATTTAGACTCGGGAAATGTATGGGTTACCCCATGTGGGCCCCATACCACGAAATTAGGGAGGAAAGATGGGCTTAGCCCATCAATTTTTTACTAAAACAAGGAATTAGGAAATATTTTGGTCATTTTTCACTTTACAGGAAAACATCAAAAACCCTAAAAAGTTTTTCTCCTTCTCCTTGTCCTCCTCTTTTAGCCGCCACCTACAATCACCATGGAGGGGTGATTCGATTTGATTTTAACCTTGGAATTATTACAAGGATCGGTGTGTGTTCGTCCTTGATTGATCCACGCATTCGGTATAACCTTTTTAACCTTTTCTTTTATGTTTTGATTTAATAAATCACATAAAACCATGATGTTTTTAAAAAACTAATTAAAAACATTTATTAAAACATGTCTATGATTATGGGGTAAATCAAAACAAGGGTTTTTAGGGGTTTTGTTCTAGCCGGCGCCTAAACCGAGCCCTAAGGGGTCTCGGTTTGATTTAATCCACACCACCGAGACCACAAGGTCTCGGTATGGTGATAGTGGTCCCACGGCAGCAGCCAAAACAAGGGAACCCCGACTTGGTTCGGGGTATGGTGTTGATTACGGGTCCGGTTCATGGTTTCTAGTCAAGATCCGGTTCACGGTTTTTGTTAAGATTATATTTTTTTATAATCATATGTTATAATTAAATTAATAAATATGACATGATTAATTTAATAAACATGACTTAGCTTATATTTAATTATTAGATCATGAAATTATTAACCTAAGTATTTTATATTTTCGAGACTTATAATTAATTAATTATTTAAAAACCATGGTTATAATTAATTAATTAACATGACTTAGGTTATATTATTAATAAATAATAATACATTTTCTAACCTAAGTATTTAACGTTATTTAATTAAAAACATGATATACTTTAATTAAATATTTTAACCTATAGTTTATTTAAATTACATGAAATAATTAATAAACTATACATTATATCATTATGACTTAGAAAATAATCATGAAAACACTTAGGCTTATATACATAGCTTATTTAACCAGCATATATCTAATTATGGAAACTTTCTATTTTTAGAAACTTATTTTAATAAGGCATCTAATCTATTTATGGAAACTTTCTATTTTTAGAAACTTATTTAATTCAGGCAGCTAATCTATTTATGGAAACTTATTTAATTAAGGCAGCTGAATATTTATGGAAACTTTCTATTTTTAGAAACTTATCTATTTTAAGCAGTAATTCTATTTTTGGAAACTTTCTATTTTTGGTAACTTTCTATTTTTGGAAACTTTCTATTTTGAGAAACTTTCTATTTCAGGAAACCTACTATTTTTGGAAAGTTACTTATTATTACACAGTAAGTATAATAATACATGAAATACCAGAAATACTTAATCAGAATAGATAGAATATAAGATAAACCCAGTTTAAGGCTTAAAACAGTGAAACATGATAAGAACATATAAAATAAGCTAAGACATGACATAAAACCAGTTACGTATTTAGTAGTCAGATACTTATTCATGTATGTATTCATGTATCATTAGTGATACGGAAGTAGGATTCCTCTCAGTTCGTCTTCTTCTTCACTGGACATAAGGTACGGATTCCCGTCCTTTCAGTATGGACATTCTTTCCCTATTAGGATTCCCCGTATGCAGCCAACTGTTTTCCCAGTATTTGTTTTATATGTTTTTGAATTGCTTATGTTTAATTAGAATACCTAAAGCCATATACATGCATGACCAGTTTCACCTAGTTATGGAGGTACTATAACCATAACATTGGAGGCACCAATGTTATGACTTCACCACGGCGAAGTGATTGCTCGTGGCGTCCCTTCAGCTTTTGGCCATATTATTATATTTATCATGTGGGGCGTATGGGTGCATCCTAGTTACATGTTTCTGTCAGGATTCCATGGTGAATGTGGTGTGTGTCTTGCATCCTTCACAAGGAGCTGATCCCTCCTACCCAAAACCAGTATATTAAATTAGAAGCAGCCCCTCTAATTTGCATGATGAGGTCACCCCTCCAAGTATTCATGCACGGTGGATTTTCATGACCTATATTGGCTAATGGTAAAACATGTTAAACAGTTTTCATAAGATAAACATAAGGCTTTTCAAACTATAAAACCAGTTTTATGAACATGTCCCAGGTTTTCCAGGACTTATACATTTCCGCTGCTATTAAGTCTTTATTATGTTTTAGTCATTTATACTATGTCTATATCCGTGCACTGAGCGTTTTGCTCAGCCGTTACTTTCCTTTCCATGTCCCAAAACGGCAGGTACTCAAGGACTGACTCGAGCATTTGGAGGACACGCATAGGATGGAAGCTGCCATAGACTTCTTTTCCTTTTTTCCTTCATATACTTATGCTTGTTTAGTCTTTCATTCATTTCTTTTGCTTTATTATGTTTTGGGCTTATATTTGGGAACCGATGTTTGATTCCGGTTATCCCTATGGTCATGTAATGTTTTAGACATTTATCCTTGTATGCTTTGATGACACGCCATAATTACGCGTGACATTCCATATCAAAATGGGGTGTTACAATTATGGTATCAGAGCCAAGGCTTAGACCTGTAGGCTCTAAACTTGACCTGTGACTAGTGGGTAGTCACTAGGAGCTTCCTAAGCCAACGTTTGTTATTCCACGTATTGATGTTTTCAGCGCATTGTTGTTTTAACCATGATGTTTTCAGCACCTTGAGGTTTTAACCTTGATGTTTTCATCGATATTGTTTTACTAATATGAATGGACAACCGTCATTCATATTTAGTTATGTGTCATGTCTTCATGCATGGCGTTCCTCGTGAACTGTGACTATGTAGACCGAACCTCAGTAGTTCATAATTAGTCACATAAATTTTTTTTCTGATAAGTTTTTACAGATAAGTTTCATTTATTATGTTTCATGTATCATTGTTGTAGGGATTATGACTAAGTAATGGTTGGTACAGGACTGTCCCTATTTAGTCGCATGTGCTTTTATCGAAACTTTTAACTTTGGGACCGACCCATAGGCGTCCCCTCGCACATATAAAGGTTTTTATAAACTACATTACGCATTTATGCACTGTTTTTCATGCATAAAAATTTTCTCATGATTTATTGGCATAATTTTTTTTTCATGTCCCTTCATAAGTTAATATGTTTTTATGTCAAGTATGTTTTCATACTGTCATGGTTAAACTCAGTTTCATGCTGATTACGTTATACACTCCTTCATGTTAAATCGTTTCATGTTTATTCATGATAATTCCGTCTTCATGTGGATTACGTCTTACGCCTCTTTTGTTATTATGCCTTCATGAAAGACATTGTTGGATTTCATTGAATTCTGCTTTCAGGATAGTCATGGTTGGTTTTCATTGATCATGATGTCTGGCAAATCATCGTTGAATTTTGTGTAACCACACTTTAACGTTTTTAGATATAACCAAACTGATGTCTATGCTAATACTGCCAGGTTATCATAATGGTTTTCCTAACCGTTTAACCGATATACTTTCCTTAAATCATGATAAATGATCGACCCCATACTGATCATTTCATGTGCATTCCACGTGTACTCCATGTACCGTATTTCATGTGTATTACACGTACCTTAATCCATGTGTATTTCACTTGCAATACTTCACGAGTATTCACTAGTCGATTTTGAATCATCTCAGGCGTATTTTCAATTGCTAATATTCTACAAGATTGCTGATGTCGTTCATAACTGGGAGATGTTACTAAAGGTTGATGCTGCTGACGTTCGAAGACGCTACGAGATGCGGATGCTGTTCACAACCTGGAGATCCTACAAGACAAAGACAAAGGCGTCAGAGCAAAGCAATTGGACGAGAAGATGCTTCACCATCAGACGATTTCCATCAATCATTGTCCCTAATTCTTAGTTACATGTCATACGTCATTCGGCTGTCATTTCAGCCATATGCAAACCGGTACCAGCCGGCCACTCAGCTGAATTGTTACATGAATCACGGTCATGAGAATGACCGTCATGGAACTGACAGACAAGACGATAGTAACCACTACTATGACAGAACTATCCTAAAAATCACAACCGAGGCTCCGGCCGCGGACGTGATCAAACATACAAAGGATCAGTAGTCCAACCGACCCGCCAAGTCTGGCATAATAACCTAATATTGTAGTTCTATTGAATTACGTCTCGAGACACATGTCAAGACATCAGTCAAGACACATGTCTCACGTATACTTTCTGAAGACACATGTCAAGACATCAGTCAAGACACATGTCTCACGTATACTTTCTGAAGGCACATGTCAAGATATCAGTCAAGACACATGTCTCACGTATACTTTCTGAAGACACATGTCAAGACACCAGTCAAGACATATGTCATGCTTATAGTTCCAAGAAACGAGTCAAGACACATGATTCACGTCCAACTATGGAACATTTCTAAGAAATTCAGGGTACCCTCCAAGGGTATATCCATTTTGTTGTGCCATGTATTAATCAGGCCATAAGAATTTCAATACCATTACCGGCGCATCAGTGAGAACTGTCACGTTGCCGATGTCACTTTCATTTGTTTCACCATATTTCATACATTCATGACCATGAAGGACACCTTTCGTATTCCCACATATACGAAGGTTTTCCTTCAGCTTAATGATGAGATCCAAGCTGCTAATGCATTTCCTCGGACAGACACGAGATGAATTTTATCCTAATTATGGACTATGAACAACACACCATGCTACGATTCATAATTATGTACAGTAATGTTCAGGCTCCTGAATACATTCAGCTTGATTTTCCATCAGGAAAATCTGTACAAATTATCTATGTTTACAAGCATGTGCGTTGTTAGCCATGGTCGCTAAAATTTTCTAGCTGGCAGTAAGACACGACTACTTAAGTCCTTTTACGCATAGCCAGTTGATTATTCCAAAATTTTCCCATATATTCCAGAAGAACCTTCAAGGAGAAGGACGGAACCATGAGATTATGTGTCGACTACCGTCGATTTAAACAAATCACCATTCATGACCGTTATTCTCCTCCACGTATTGACAACATGTCCAATCGACCTTATAGTGTTAATCACTTTTCCAAGATCGAACTCATGATCATGCTGCCAATAGTGACGAGTGAAAGAGCAGGACATGTCCATGACTGCTATTCGTACACGACTTGGTCATGCTAAATTCATGATTCTGTATTAATCTCATAAATGCTCCAACAGCATTATGAACTTAATAAATTGAGTTTCCATGAACTCATAAGCAAATTCATCAGCGTTTTCATTGAGGATAACCTGATTTCCTCTAAGTTTAGAGAAGAACGGGAAGACCATATCTGCACTATGTTGCAAATTCTATGACAAGAGAAATTTTACCCTAGAATTTTTTTTTTCAATATCAATTCGGTTTGATTACAGTGACACGCTGAATCACATGGGTTTCTACGGTTAATCTTACCATGACTTAGCTTATGCGTAAAGGAGAGAACCCTACACTACATTAGGTGTTCTAGAAAATCCTATGCTAGGAGAAGTCTAGATTCAGAGACTCAGAGTTTCACAAACTCCTAGGTATCAAGTTCTACGAAGCAAGATACAGTTACGTTCATATCTAAGTACCTGACATACCAACAGGTTAAGTTAGGACACCAACAGACTGGGATGTTTTCATCATCTAAAATTGTGAATTGAAATGGGACAAGATCTCCATGGATTTTGGTTACCAGATTAACGCAAACTCAGAAGAAGCATGATGCTATCTGGGTTATTGCAAACAGTTTGATCAAGTCTGCAGAATCCTTACATCCGCAAGGATTTCAGAACCAACAGATTGATCGAACATGTTCCAGCCAAGGCTCATCCGATCACTTGGCAATTCCCCAGTTATCGGGTCAGATAAAGATTCGCAATTGTACTCCTTAATTACTTCACGTTTTCATTCTAATTCCACGACTTGCTTTCGCGCTCGTGTTCATGACACTATTCACGTTCATGATGGTATCTTGGCTTACGATTTTGTGTTCATTTTTCTCATTCTGGGAAGTTTTGCAAGAACTTGAGAGACCAGACCCAAGTTTAGTATAACTCCCTATCCTCTGATAGATGTTTCTCGTCATATTCTATGTCTCACCTTGTAGCGTTTGGCGTTACCGCCATTATATTCTATGTTCACGATATGTTTCACATGTCATGTTCATTCCACGTTCCTCATATCATGATCAAGATATGATTACACGTATCATGGATCACGATATGTTTACTCATACTACACTCGCCATATCTCCACGTAGCACGTTCAAAATTTTTCACGTATCACGTTCAAAATTTTTCACGTACTACGTTTCTTTATGTCTCGCGCATCGTTTCTAATTATCAGTTAAGTCAGACTGTCTTGCATCGTAACGTTTTAGTTGCCCTTACACGTTAATTCTTATTCCCTCAATCAAATTTAGGGGATCTACCTTAAGTCGATAACCAAGAACTTCTTCGTATTTCAAGTCAAGGTCAAGAGGACAAGGATTTATCATTTGTGTCAAAATCTGGTGAAGGAACCGTTCCAAGAGGGAGGCCACTTAGAAACGGACAAGTTCATCCGGACTTCTTATCCATTTTTCTCTTATCAATTAGATATGTCCTTTCAGTCACGTCACGTTACATGTCCTTTCAAGACATGCCACGTTCCTTCTACCATGTCACATGCACGTTCATTTATCTTACATACCCTCTTAGTTTGATTCGGGTATGTTTCTCTTTCAGTTACGTTATCTAAAATTCGGGGACGAATTATTCTTTTTAGGGGGGAAGAGTTATAAAACCCGCATGCTTTTACCATGAATAGTACCCTTAAGATCGTACGTACTAGATTAAAACTTTCCTATTATAGCATGGTTACGATTACGTGTTAGGATTTTACGTATTACGTACGTGTTAGAACACGATAAGTATTTACTACGCACGAACACGCAATAATTATTAAACAATAATTAATCACGAACATGCGATCATGAAATCATGAACGTAATTAAATCACGAGCTAATATTAATTACGTATATATATTTATTACGAACACGAATAAATATATTAAGTCACGATCGATAACTAATTAAAACACGTAAATTACGAACACGAGAACAAACGAGAACACACTATAATATTTAGACTCGGGAAATGTATGGGTTACCTCATGTGGGCCGCATACCACGAAATTAGGGAGGAAAGATGGGCTTAGCCCATCAATTTTTTACTAAAACAAGGAATTAGGAAAGATTTTGGTAATTTTTCACTTTACAAGAAAACATCAAAAACCCTAAAAAGTTTTTCTCCTTCTCCTTGTCCTCTTCTTTTAGCCGCCACCTACAATCACCATGGAGGGGTGATTCGGTTTGATTTTAACCTTGGAATTATTACAAGGATCGGTGTGTGTTCGTCCTTGATTGATCCACGCATTCGGTATAACCTTTTTAACCTTTTCTTTTATGTTTTGATTTAATAAATCACATAAAATCATGATGTTTTTGAAAAACTAATTAAAAACATTTATTAAAACATGTCTATGATTATGGGGTAAATCAAAACAAGGGTTTTTAGGGGTTTTGTTCTAGCCGGCGCCTAAACCGAGCCCTAAGGGGTCTCGGCTTGATTTAATCCACACCACCGAGACCATAAGGTCTCGGTAGTGTGATGGTGGTCGTACGGCAGCAGCCAAAACAAGGGAACCCCGACTTGGTTCGGGGTATGGTGTTGATTACGGGTCCGATTCATGGTTTCTAGTCAAGATCTGGTTCACGGTTTATGTTAAGATTATATTTTTTTATAATCATATGTTATAATTAAATTAATAAATATGACATGATTAATTTAATAAACATGACTTAGGTTATATTTAATTATTAGATCATGAAATTATTAACCTAAGCATTTTAAATTTTCTAGACTTATAATTAATTAATTATTTAAAAACCATGGTTATAATTAATTAATTAACATGACTTAGGTTATATTATTAATAAATAATAATACATGTTCTAACCTAAGTATTTAACGTTATTTAATTAAAAACATGATATACTTTAATTAAATATTTTAACCTATAGTTTATTTAAATTACATGAAATAATTAATAAACTATACATTATATCATTATGACTTAGAAAATAATCATGAAAACACTTAGGCTTATATACTTAGCTTATTTAACCAGCTTATATCTAATTATGGAAACTTTCTATTTTTAGAAACTTATTTAAATAAGGCAGCTAATCTATTTATGGAAACTTTCTATTTTTAGAAACTTATTTAATTAAGGCAACTAATCTATTTATGGAAACTTATTTAATTAAGGCAGCTGATCTATTTATGGAAACTTTCTATTTTTACAAACTTATCTATTTTAAGCATTTATTCTATTTTTGAAACTTTCTTATTTTGGTAACTTTCTATTTTTGGAAACTTTCTATTTTTGGAAACTTTCTATTACAGGAAACCTACTATTTTTGGAATGTTACGTATTATTACACAGTAAGTATAATAATACATGAAATACCAGAAATACTTAATCAGAATAGACAGAATATAAGATAAACCCAGTTTAGGGCTTAAAACAGTGAAACATGATAAGAACATATAAAATAAGCTAAGACATGACATAAAACCAGTTACGTATTTAGTAATCAGATACTTATTCATGTATGTATTCATGTATGTATTCATGTAGCATTAGTGATACGGAAGTAGGATTCCTCTCAGTTCGTCTTCTTCGTTCACTGGACATAAGGTACGGATTCCTGTCCTTTCAGTATGGACATTCTTTCCTTATTAGGATTCCCCGTATGCAGCCAACTGTTTTCCCAGTATTTGTTTTATATGTTTTTGGATTTCTTATGTTTAATTAGAATACCTAAAGCCATATACATGCATGACCAGTTTCACCTAGTTATGGAGGTACCATAACCATAACATTGGAGGCACCAATGTTATGACTTCACCACGGCGGAGTGATTGCTCGTTGCGTCCCTTCAGCTTTTGGCCATATTATTATATTTATCATGTGGGGCGTATGGGTGCATCCTAGTTACATGTTTCAGTCAGGATTCCATGGTGAATGTGGTGTGTGCCTTGCATCCTTCACAAGGAGCTGATCCCTCCTACCCAAAACCAGTATATTAAATTAGAGGCAGCCCCTCTAATTTGCATGATGAGGTCACCCCTCCAAGTATTCATGCACGGTGGATTTTCATGACCTATATTGGCTAATGGTAAAACATGTTAAACAGTTTTCATAAGATAAACATAAGGCTTTTCAAACTATAAAACCAGTTTTATGAACATGTGGAAACCTTGGTTTCCGGATCTTTTAAGCTACTAGGAATGCATCATGTTCATATGATTATACAATCAAAGCGGAATTAGAACATAACACATTAACAAGGTGTTTAGGCACGAATAACATGAATTAAAACAATTGGATTGTTAATTATATTAATAATCAACAATCACTAGACGTGTATACATTGAATCCCACGTCTAGTCGACACACACTTTAGGTTTACATTGTGAATGAATTGAATGAATAAAACCTATGACCCTTGGTTCCTTTTATAGTGTAAGGATTAGGGTTTACAAGAGATAAGATTGAATAAACAAGTAAATCTTCTATTTAAATAAACTTATGCAGAATATCTTTTGTATGTTTATCTAAATAGAAGCTTCCATAAGCTTCTTTGTCTACGTTTTGTCAATGCTTGAATTGCATGTGACAATGCTTGGATTGCACACGACAATGCTTGAGCCATCAACGCCTAATTAACTCTTGTCAACGCCCAAATTAGTCTTGACAACGTTTAGACAATAACTTCACGTTTTCTTCATTTTTGAGTTTCTACCACATCAACTTTTTGACCCAACAATCTTCCCCTAGTTGATGGTGGCAAAACTCTATGTGTATCTCTTGTAAGTTGTACATGATCTTCAAATTGCTTCCCCTCAAGTGTAGCACGTATTTCTTCCCCTTTTTGTCACATCAACAAGGAAGTAAACAATGTTGCAATGTTGAAGATTCTCCATATGTAGGCTCTATGTAATGATCTTGAAGAAAAATAAATAAAGTATTCTTGATGTAGAAGTAGAATAACCCAACCTTGTGTTCCATGTCTTGTACTATCCATGTGATGAAAAACTTATACCAGTGATTAAATATAAGTAGACCTCGATCCCTTGTCAATATTCTCATCCTTTGTGAGACACTGAGCACGGTAATGTAACTCCTTCAAGTGTTATGACAAGTCTTCGTCACCAACCATGTAAAGCACGAACAAGTTACCTTTAAAGTCTATGACTGGAAGTGCATGACTTTAAGATATGATAGAACACAAACTCGCGAAAATCTTCTTCAATCATCAAACTTACCATAAGAATTCTTCCCCTTAAGTCAACACCTCTTCATGACAAGTCAATATCTTCATATGTAAAAGTATGGGAATGGATAACTCTTTCACAAGGCTATCCCGATTACATACTCCAATAAATAACTTCATGAATGATTGCTAACTCGCCTTAAAATCATTAATCCCTTTCAAAAGTATCCAAGCCATAAATATCAACATGATATTCTAAATAATAACGGAGATTCCATGTACCTTTGTGTGTATTTTCCTCCTTTTTGTGTGCTAAAAACGTACCAATTTTCTATAACAGCAGCAAACCTTGTGTTGTCCAATATCCTCTTCTGTCCAATATCTTTGACAGATGTATTGTCCAATATCGGACAATACGTATCAGCGTTGAAGTTCATATATCGGACGACACTGTCAACGCTATCAGCGTTGACTTATTCTGTCAGCGTCAAACTTTCACTCTGTCAGCGTCAATACAAGCCTTGTCAGCGTCAATATTCTGCTGACGTCATCACTTTACTCCAACCTATCTTTAACTTGCAATTTGATTATAGAAAATATGACTTTTCTTTAAGACACGTCATGACCACAAATGTGTCATCCAATCACAAGTTACTTACCGTGTGAACACAAATACCTCTTCACACAAATCAATCTTCCGTATTTGCATCGTGTGAACAGAAACGTTTTCCACCAATAGGAACACTTACACCGTGTGAACACAAGTTGAAGAACCAATCAGAATCGAAAGGTTTGTATCTTGACTTAGCCCCATATGAGTAATCATAGACCAGCATGTAGAGTAACACAATAACGAGTGGAATACAGTAACACAATATTAGGGCTTTCTCTTTTGGCTGTGTGAATACAGAAACCTTGATTAAGTGATTTGCTCTTTACGTTATATTCTGTCCACGTCAATCACGAACATAAAATGGTGACCTGAATCGAATACAACATGGGCCATCTTGAGCAATAGCGATCATCAAACATATACGAAGCTGCCTCCGTCTTTTCTTGATCAGTCCACATGAACTTTTAAGCTATTGCAATAAGCACGATCTAGGGTTTGTTGAAACTTGAGCATCGAAACCCTAATTTAGGGTTTATAAATTAACCTTAGATCATGTATCTTCACACGTTATAACAGCCACGAACTACATAACATCCTGCTTTTCATGTCGATCTAGGGTTTGAGAAACCCTAGATCATGATTTCATGTGAAAAAGCAAGAACATCATTACCTTAAACAGTGAACTTCGATCTTGAATAACATCTTCATTAGTGCTCAGATCGAAAATCCCTTCAGTGAGATTCTAGACACAAGTGCCAAGAATCTACAGTTCAAAAATCACGAAGACCCAACGGTTAACGAAGGAGAAAACGTGTTTTGAACATGGCTGTCCACAGAAAACTGCATTCATCCTACTGCTGACTTTGACGCTTAATAACTTTTGCCTGGGGATAAAACTCGACAATCCCTCCGGTGGATGTTTAGATCTATGTATGTAGAACACACATATAAAATTTCGTGACGATCCAACGGTTCAATCAAAAGTTATGACCTTCTGAATACTGCTGCACACACAAAAATGTCCAGAAAAACCCTAGACGGATTTTTCTTTTCTTCTCGATATACGAACACCTTGTTGGTCCTAGCATCACGAGCCACGAGGCTCTGATACCAATTGTGGAAACCTTGGTTTCCGGATCTTTTAAGCTACTAGGAATGCATCATGTTCATATGATTATACAATCAAAGCGGAATTAGAACATAACACATTAACAAGGTGTTTAGGCACGGATAACATGAATTAAAACAATTGGATTGTTAATTATATTAATAATCAACAATCACTAGACGTGTATACATTGAATCCCACGTCTAGTCGACACACACTTTAGGTTTACATTGTGAATGAATTGAATGAATAAAACCTATGACCCTTGGTTCCTTTTATAGTGTAAGGATTAGGGTTTACAAGAGATAAGATTGAATAAACAAGTAAATCTTCTATTTAAATAAACTTATGCAGAATATCTTTTGCATGTTTATCTAAATAGAAGCTTCCATAAGCTTCTTTGTCTATGTTTTGTCAATGCTTGAATTGCATGTGACAATGCTTGGATTGCACACGACAATGCTTGAGCCATCAACGCCTAATTAACTCTTGTCAACGCCCAAATTAGTCTTGACAACGTTTAGACAATAACTTCACGTTTTCTTCATTTTTGAGTTTCTGCCACATCAACTTTTTGACCCAACAGAACATGTCCCAGGTTTTCCAGGACTTATACATTTCCGCTGCTATTAAGTCTTTATTATGTTTTAGTCATTTATACTATGTCTATATCCGTGCACTGAGCGTTTTGCTCAGCCGTTACTTTCCTTTCCATGTCCCAAAACGGCAGGTACTCAAGGACTGACTCGAGCATTTGGAGGACACGCATAGGATGGAAGCTGCCATAGACTTCTTTTCCTTTTTGTCTTCATATACTTATGCTTGCTTAGTCTTTCATTCATTTCTTTTGCTTTATTATGTTTTGGGCTTATGTTTGGGAACCGATGTTTGATTCCGGTTATCCCTATGGTCATGTAATGTTTTAGACATTTATCCTTGTATGCTTTGATGACACGCCATAATTACGCGTGACATTCCATTATCAAAATGGGGTGTTACAACAAGTTTGGATCCTGGGGTTGGTTATTAGGTATATGGGTGCCTAATATGCCATGGAAGGAAGGAAGGATAGGCAAGGCTTGGAGCCTTTGGACGGAAAGGATAAGCACTTAGTACTAAATAGTTATGAATGTTAGTAGTACACTGTCCAATTGTCTAAATGTTATTGAATGTCGTTATTCACAGTTAATGTACTGAAATGTTATATATTTTGGCGTTGGATTCTAAACCTATGACTCTCACCGACATTATTTATGACGTGTTTTAGCGCCTCTTTGAGGTAATTTTGTTGTTAAGCCAGCGAATAGGAGTGAGTAGACCTGGAAGCATAGGATTGCATTTAGAAGGAGATCCCCGTTCCTTCTTAGTTTATTTTTGCATTTTGAATAAGAGATACTTGGACACCTATATGTTTGCTTTGTTATGTTATTTGTTAGTATTGGGTAAGCGGTAGGACTGTTACCTACTTACCTAGACGGTCTGTATTGTTTGAGATATTGTCATGACATTTGTGTCACCTTTTATGAGATTTATTATTTCATTTAGTTATCTCTATAGACATGCTATTGTTGTGATGATATCCATACGTCGCGCTCTATATTCTGCCATGGTGGGGTGTGACATTTTATATGTTTTATATTTTTGTATTTTTCTTTTTTTCATAGATATGTACAAGTAGATGTTTGATAGATGAATCAAGCAGGAAATTTTCCAGAATCTCCAGTTCTGATGGAGTAAAACATCTCATATAAATTTTCCTAACGAGGTACTCAAACCTATCTTTCGATAGAGCTTTTGTAAACAAGTCAGCTAATTGGCAATCCGTTCCAAAAAAGTGTAGTTCAACGATACCGCGTTCAACTTGTTCCTTTATGAAGTGATATCTGACATCAATGTGCTTCGTGCGGGAATGTTGTACCGGATTGCAGAAGATGGTTATGGCCGACTTTGAGTCACAATACATAGGTACTTTATCAAAGTGGAAGCTATAATCCGTGAGTTGTGTTCTCATCCAAAGAACTTGAGCACAACACGCAGATAGAGACATATACTCCGCTTCGGCTAATGAAAGCGACGTGCAATCCTGGTTCTTGGAAGACCATCCCACGAGCTTATCTTGTCACCAGAAGTACTTTTTCGAGTATCAAGACACCCTGCATGATCAAAATCTAAATAGGTCGTTAGAAAGAAACCGGTTTTCTTTGGATACCAGAGTCCCAAATGAATGGTATTCTTGAGGTACCGAAAGATTCATTTAACATCCTTGAGGTGCTTTTCAATGGGTCTGGCTTGATATCATGCACAATAGCATGTTGCATGTCCAATATCTGGTCTACTAGCTGTCAAGTACATGAGGGACCCGATCATGGAACGATATTTTGTTTGATCTATGGGTAATCCCTCTAAGTCAGCATCTAGGATGAGGTGGATAATGGTGTCCTAACTGGGTCACATGAGGTCTAACCATGTTTTTTGATTATCTCTTGACAATACTAAGCTTGGTTAATGAAGATACCACGTGGGGATTGGTGAACTTGAATTCCTAGAAAGAATTTTAGTTCGCCCATCATAGACATTTCGAATTTGCTGTGCATTACTTCTTCAAACCATTTTGAAAGTTTTGGGTTTGTAGACCCGAAAATAATGTCATCAACATAAATATACACAAGCAAAATGTGATCCCCATTTTTATATATGAACAATGTAAGATCAATGGAACCTTTGAGAAACCTTTGGATACCAAAAATTTCGAGAGCTCATCGTACCACGCCCTTGGAGCTTTCTTTAGTCCATATAGTGCTTTGTAGAGACGATACACCTTGTCAGGATAATGTGGATTAACGAATCCTTCTGGCTGCGTGACATAGACTTCTTCCTTCAAAGGACCGTTAAGAAATGTCGTATTCACGTCCATTTGATAAACAATGAATCCCTTATGTGCAACATAATCAAGGAAAACCCTGATCCTTCCATACGAGCAACTGGTGCAAATGATTCTTCAAAATCAATTCCCTCTTTTTGGCCATACCCCTTAACCACTAGCATAGCTTTATTCTTGATGATTGTGTTTTCTTCATCCATCTTGTTTTTCCAGATCCAACGAAGATTTAACGAAATCACATCGTATGGTCTGTCAACAAGTTCCCATACTTTAAGTCTTTCAAATTGAAGAAGTTCATCTTGCATTTATTCAATCCAAGCATGATCAGCCATAGCTTCTTTGATGTTTTTTTGGTTCAGCTCTACTCACGGCGAGTACGAACATACAAACATCGCCATCGGTTGCTAGTTATCCTCTTGTACGAACGGGCTGTGAAGGGTTTCCGATTACTTGAACCAAAGGGTGATCTCGGGTCCAATGAGTGTTGAAGGATGTCGTTGATAGAACATATGCATATTTGACGGATCAACATGGCGAGTAGAAGAATCTTGATGTGCTTGTACGCTAGTTATATTTAAAAAGAATTGCAAATACAAATCCTAGACGAGAAGCCAAAAACTTGATATGCGAACTTTCCACACATTGGGTTTTAAATTTATAAACAAGAATTACCGATATTAATTAGGAACACAAATTCAAGCAAGTATACTCTAGTCATGTTACAATTAGGTTGGTAAGTCAAGGTTGTCCCATGGGACTTGGTTATACTCAAGTGTAGTTGTTTGTAACAATGGTAAGTATGATTGTCACGATCACACCACCATGAGAATCGTTAAAGGAATAAGCACACAAAGAACATACAAGTATAGTCAAATGATCACATGGACATTAGGATGATTAGTTTGGAACAAATATTAAAGGTAATCCTTTCGACCTATAGAACCAATAATAAGACACTAGTGCTTTATAAATCAAATATACATAAGTTTCAATCAAGTGGTCACTCATGAGCCTTATGCCTAAACCAATAACAACAAGAATCCTATCGGCCCATAGACTTGGTGTTATCAAATTGATAAGTTCCATTTACTTGAAAGATGATTAGAACAATATATTCAAAAGACTCCTTTCGACCTATAATCTATATTAAACCTTTACTTGTTATGTTTATTAAGTCTCTTGCACAATCTTCACAAGCACAAGACCAAATCATTTGTCGATTAATGAATTGACATCAACCATATTGAGAATAATTTCGACATATAGACACAACAATGATTAACCAAATTGACAAACAAGAACAAGTTCTAATTCAACCAAATATAATGTTATCACCACAATCCAATGACAAGCACTAATAAAATCACATCCATTTCACAAGTTATCATATAAATAATACAAGTATCACAATATTCACAATATCACAAGAGAATCATCATGAACATGAACATAAACTTAATTGAATGATAAAGAAGAAGTTACCAAACATTAGAATCCATAACTACAAAGTATCCAAATGATTCTAACCAATAGAACAACCAAAGTACAATGCATTCTACCCATAACCTTCATGGACATCAACCTCTTGGTGCGAGTAAAGAGCCTTTAGGGTGTTTGGGAATAAGGATTGTTGGAGATTGAATTGTTAATAAGTGTGACAACACTTATCCTTTTACCACTTAATTATAATAATAACCGAGCCAAAACGTGTATTTTATGTTGTAAATGTCGGAATTATGCGTGGTTTGTGTTTTGTTGTGATTTAGGACCAAAATAGGAAAAAGGAAGAAAACACGGGCTTTCACGGGCTTTTATCGAAGAAAAAGGCAAAAGACGAAGTCAAAAGATCAAGAGTGCAAAAAGAACGGAAGTCCAAGGCCTATTCTGAAGATTTATCGAAGAAAAAGACTAAAGACGGAAATTTAATAAAGCCGAAGAACTCAAGTCTAAATTAGTGAAGAAATTATAAGACGAGTTCAAATAATCCCGAGACAAAGTCGAAAAAGTCGAAGAATTTAGAAGACGAAAAGACGAGAAAGAAAGAAAGAAGGAAGCAACACATGCTTAACCTCCTTAATCACTATAAATACCCTCCTAATGACACATTAGGAGTGGTTGGCTATTTTGACAAACTAGTCTTCCATTTAATTACTTGCACTTTTCTTAATGTCATTTACTTAATTGCACCTTTAATTTCTTGTCTTACACCTTTAATTAATCTCTCATTTTACCTTTCTTGTTCTTGATTTAATCTTTATGCTTATGTGCTATTTGTCATGCTTTTATGTTTATGATTGTGTTAGCTTATTGATTTTATAGCTTATTGTGTTTTTTTAAATTTAATTAAGTGCTTATGAGTTAATTTTTATAAAAAGTTGTTTTAAAATACTTTAGTATTTAGTGTTTTTTAAAGGGCTTTTAAATTTTGGCTTATTTTCTTTTTCTTAGATTAAATTTGGTTAAGTTTTTAGTTAGTTGCTTATTTGTTTTTAGCTTAATTTTAGTTTTTAGCTTATTGCAAACTTGTTTTTATCCGGGTTAGTAAAACCCTCTTATTCCGGATAGTAATTAGTTCCCCTATTCCGTATAACCAAGAGCTTAACATTCCAGATAAGCTTCGGATCTACTTATTCCGGATAGTGGTCATATTCAAGTATTCCGGATAAGGCAAGGTGTGAAGATTCCGCATAAGCCTTCGATTCACATTCCGAATTTAGCAACAAATATGATTCCGGATAAGAGTGACAGCAGCTTATTCCGGATAGGGGTTGGATTGGTGATTCCGGATAAGGAGGAAAAGGGGTATTCCAGATAAGCTACAAAAGTTATTCCGGATACCAAGTATTCCGGATAGTGGTTTAAACAAACATTCCGGATAGCTTGGTTTTGTGGATTCCGGATAAGGAGAAGATCCTTATTCCGGATAAGGTGCGACTCTTGTTTCCGGATAACACATTTGTGGAGTTATTCCGGATAACAAGTTTGTGAAGATTCCGGATAAGCTGTAGGAACACTTATTCCGGATAGAGGTAAGAAGAACTTATTCCGGATAAAAGTGACAAATTTATTCCGGGTAGGTCATTGAAGACATTTATTCCGGATAAGAGAAAGATCAGGTATCCCGGATAGTGACAGTATTTCGGAATCCGACTGAGGTTTTGTTTATCCTCTATTTTATTTTCAAGCATTTATTTTTCCCGCCATTTTTCTTTAAGTGATATTTTAATTGTTTTGTTTTAGTTTTTAATTTCAAGGTTACATTTTTATTACATTGTCAAATTTACTTTTCGTCGAGCTTTCATTTTTTCTTTTAATTAAATTACATTTTAATTTTTTTAATATTGCACCATTTACTTTTTAATTAGTTTTAGCTTTAGTTACCGTCAGTTACTTTTACGTCTTGCACATTTAATTTTACTACAACGAAAAATCTATTGTTTCCCACCAAAAGACAACTGAGTCGCACAATTACCCTTTTTCAATTCGATTAGACGGATCACAATGAACAATATTTATACCTAAAATTTAGTTATTAAATGGCGCCGCTGCCGGCTCTTTTCGTGAAGATTAACGGTTTTCTGTGAGAGACGCGTTGAATTTTGGGATCCGTTCACTCGTGAAAGTTATTTTTCGTGCTAAAAAAATTTCAAAAAATCCATAAAAATTAAAAATTGTTAAAAATCCATAAAAATTAAAAATTTTCAAAAATCCAAAAAGATTTTATTTTTATTTTTACACGTACATATATATTCTCTATTTCTTTGGTATCTTTTTCTTTTGCTTTTGCAGGTGCATGCGTAATAGATCTTCAACTTATTCTGAGCCCGAGACTCGTGAAGATTTAGATATGGCAGGTGTGAACAACAACAATAATCCACCCCACCCCAACCTGAATAACAACAATGTTCCCCCACCCGATCTTCGAATGATGGAGGAGCTGTGTCAACCTACGATGAACGGACGAGGAGGACCGATTGCACCGATGCAAATCACGGCTCCAGAGTTTTCGTTGAAGCATCACATGATCCAACAAGTTCAAAACACTTGTCCATTTCGCGGATTGCCGGATGATGATGCCAACAAACACCTCGACAAATTCATTACCGTTACTCAAAGCATGAAGTTGCCCGGGGTTACTATGGATTTTCTTCGCCTTCACCTATTTCCACACACCTTATCCCACCATGCCGAAAAATGGTTTGATCGTCTTCCGAAGAATTCAATTCATACTTGGGATGAGATGACTCAATGTTTTTTGTCGCGCTACTTTCCACCATCCATGGTCACGAGCCTTCGAAATCAAATTAGTGGATTTACACAAGAACCTGATGAATCACTTTTTGATGCTTGGGAACGATATAATGTTTTGATCGATCGATGTCCAAACCACAACATGCTCCCCGTCACCTTAACTGATACTTTCTACAACGGTTTAAGTTTTCGTGATCATGATACGATTAATGCAGCCGCCGGTGGCACATTTATGAAAAGAAGACCCGAGGAGTGTAGAGAGCTTATAGAGAACATGACTACTCATCACAAAATTTGGATTCATCCGCATCTTCAAGATCAAACCCGAGAGTCAATGTTTCTTCTACTTCTTCAAACCCTGATATCACCGAATTGACCCGCGCAATGGTCGAAATGAGCAAAAACATGCAACTCTTGGCTACAAATCAACAAGAAGTTAAAACTGTTACCATTTCTTGTGAGACTTGCGGCGGTCCTCATTCATACACTGATTGTCCTTCTACTCATGATAATCCGGAAAACGTGTATGCGGCTTATGGTAATTATTCAACGGAAAACTACCAAGCCCGACCTCAAGGTGATCGTAACTTGCTAAGTTACCGTTCTAACAACTTTCTTTCACCCGGTTTTTCTCCTCAAAACCACAACCCCAACAACTACAATAGAAGCAACCAAAACCCACCTCGAGCTTCTAATCCTTATCACCCACCCTCTCAACAACCACCACCCATTAATCAAGATGTTGAAACTTTAATAAGGACCCAAGGAGAGCAAATTAAGAATCTACAAAGCCAAATCATCAATTTGAAAGGAGATATCACTAAGCAAGGTAATGATATTAGATCCGAGCTTCGACATGATATAAAAACCTCTTTTAGCACTCAAACAAATGATTTGAAAAATATGCTGGCTAGTTTCTTAACAACTACTCAACCCTCTACTTCGGGCTCTCTTCCTTCAAATACCGTCACCAACCCAAGTGCGAATGTGAGTGCTATTACTACACGCAGTGGAGCAACCTTAGTAGGACCATCTATCCCTCCCCCAGTTACTCCATCTACACCTCCTCCACCACCATTTATCCCTCCTACTCCCACGCCTAGTATTAGTTCTCCATTACCGTCTCCACCTATGCATGAAGAAGTACACAAGAAAACCCTTCACCAACCCTACCTTCCACTTACAAACCTAACATTCCTTATCCTTCTCGCTTAGACAAAGCCAAACTGCAAACCAATGATGACATTCAAGTGTCGAATTATTTGAAGAAGATTTCAGGATAGACCATCACCTTTAGCCTTGTTGAAGCTCTTGCACAAATGCCTAAATTTCTTAAGATGTTTAAGGAATTGCTTAACAAGAAGGAAAAGATGGCTGAGTTTGTCAACACACGCTTAAATGAAAACTGTTCTGCAGTCCTTCTTAAAGAACTTCCGGAAAAACTTGGAGATCTCGGTCGTTTTGTGCTACCATGTACTTTTAACCAAACCGAAGAATTTACTGCCTTAGCCGATCTCGGGGCAAGTATAAATTTGATGCCTTTAAGTGTTTGGAAAAATTTATCATTACCCGATCTTACTCCAACAAAGATGAGTCTTGAGCTAGCCAATCGTACTCTCACTTACCCCGTTGGTATTGCCGAAGATGTGTTCATTAAAGTTGGCACCTTCACTTTTCCGGTCGACTTTTTTGTTGTTGATTATGAAATGGATCCTCGTATTCCATTAATACTTGGTCGGCCATTCTTGAGAACCGGAAAAGCTTTAGTCGATGTTGCCGAAGGTGAGTTAATCTTAAGGGTCGGGAATGATGCACAAGTTTTTAAAATGGGGAAGATCACAACCAAATCAAATGGAAGAGAATCAGCGAATATGGTTAATGTGCTTGATGATTTTGTCGTCTACAACAATCCTCTTTTCGATTCTTGCTATGATAATCCACTGTTCCAAGATGATGTGGATGATTCTCTCTCCAAGTTCGATCCTCCACCAATTTATGATTCTCCACCGATCTATGATGACTATGATGATGATTCTAGTTCCGATGGGGATGATTATGATAATTTTACTTCTGAGTATCCAGACATGCCCACTTATGATGATTTTGATGAGGCTGATACTCTTTCGAGTGATTCTTCACATATGAAGATCCTCCACCAGCCATGCTTGATCCTACTTTGGATGACTACTCATTTGAGGAAGATTTTGCTACTTTCCTTAATACATACTTCCCAAATGAGAATGAATCTCCTCCTTTGGACTTTGATTTTGGTCTTTATCCTCCTTCGGATATGAAGAAACCCGTTCCAAAGGAGAAGAAGCCGGAAGACACCGATATCCGCAGTACTTATATCTTGACACCTCTCTATCCACCTTTTGAGGATGAGATTGTGCGATTTATGAGCGGATCCTCTTCAAGGTATACTGAGCCCGAGTGTTATTTTCCCCTAAAGGAAAAGGTGTTCGATCCCGGTATTGCAATTTTTAAGCCATCTTAGTATCCATCTGATGAAATAAAAGGAAAGAATTTTGGAACTTTTGGAGATAGGCTTGAACCTCATCACCCTTGCTACCACCGTGCTCAACAACTGCTTAAGGGAACCTTGCCTACCCTTATTTGGCTTTCCTTTTTCGCCTTAAGCTTGTGCTACTTGATAGATGAAAACCATGGCTTTGATCCCGGTGGATATGTTTCAAGCTTCTTCCTATGCTAATCAAGGTCGAGTCAGGCTCACGACTCGGTTAACAAAAACAAGCGCTTATCAGGAGGCAACCCGCAGTATATATCCTTTTTCTTTTATTTTTATAATAAGTGTAGGGGGAGACCCTAGTATGTGTTTGTTGTTTTCTTTCTTATCCATTCTTGATGACTTTTGACGACTCGTGATTTCGTGTACCCGTCTTCCTGGTTCTATCCTAAACTCTTTTGATTCTCTATTTTATATTCTTCAATATTCAAATAGGAATCACTTTAGTTGTCTGTTCCTTAGCGAGATTTACTTCCTCATGCTTAAACATTGAGGACAATGTTTATATTAAGTGTAGGGGGGACTTCTATCGAAGTTAAGTGGGCTTTTCCTTGTATTTGTCCTTATTTTAACCGGAAAATTGATTTTTTGACATTTTTCAAAATTTTTGATCTATTTTGGCCTAGTTGTATTTACCTTTGTTATTGTTGGAAATACGTTTTACGTATTTATGAAGGATCGGTCGCTCCAACGATAATTATGTAATGGGCTCGTGGTCCACTTTATAATGTATAGTCCATATAGCCCACATGTAGGGTGGGCTATATATATACCCCTCCTAGAATGTTAGGAGGGGGTTGGTTAATTCATTCATTAACACTTTTCATTTAATCTAATCACTTTCTCTCTCTACTTTTCTTCCCTCTCCTTTCTCTCTCTACAACTAATCTCCTTCTTCCCCATCTCTTCCACCAAATCCATAGATCTAATCCATCCTTTACCAAATCCTTAGAATTAGTAGGCCTTCAATTGGTATCAAGAGCCATGGTTGAATCTTAGGATTTGTATTTTTTTATCTTTTGATTTGGTGGTAAAAATTCTTTCTTTTCTTATTTTTTATCCATCTTTTCATCATTCGATCAATTTTTTATCAATTTTTTATCAATTTTTTATAAATTTTTATCATTTTGTTACTTTTTTATCAGTTTTACAGTTTTTATTATCAGTTTTATTACTTTTTAAATCATCTAGTTTTATTAAATTTTTTTAAAATAATCAAGTGTTTTTTTAATCATTTTTTTTATCAGTCATTTTTAATCATTTTTTTTTTAAATCATATCAGTTTTTACTCAGTTATTTTTTAATCAAATTTTTTTTAGATCCGTTTATCAGTCCAAATCCGTCATCTTTTCATTTTTTTTTCTTTCTCATATCTGTCCAAAGTCAGTCCTATTGTCCATATCATCAATCTGTCCAACATCAGTCCCGTTTCATTGTCAAACGTCTCGTTTCTATAATCTGTTCATTCAAGCTGTTGCAAAAAGTTCCGCATAGACAAAAAGTTCCGCATAGACAAAAAGTTCCGAATAGACAAAAAAATTTCCGCATAGAAAACTTTCCGAATAGGGAAAAGTTCCGAATAGGGAAAAGTTCCGAATAGGGAAAAGTTCCGAATAGGGAAAAGTTCCGAATAGGGAAAAGTTCCGAATAGGGAAAGTTCCGAATAGGGAAAGTTCCGAATAGGAAAAGTTCCGAATAGGAAAAGTTCCGAATAGGAAAAGTTCCGACTAGGAAAAGTTCCGAATAGGAAAAGTTCCGAATAGGACTCTCATTCGACTCGAACTCTGCTTGGACAACACATCACACTTACTGTTACTGTTACGACATCCACCTCACACCCAAACCATTACTGTTACGACTCACTCTTAACCCCGACACCCTCACACCCAAACCGACTCTAACCCAAACCGACTCTAATCCCGACACCTTCACACCCAAACCGACTTCGACTCAAGCAACTGCTCAGACTCATCACCCTCACCCTCGACTCCAACAAACACAACAGAAGACTCCATTTTTTCT
Organism: Glebionis coronaria; assembly: GCA_025667525.1. Taxonomy (NCBI): domain Eukaryota; kingdom Viridiplantae; phylum Streptophyta; class Magnoliopsida; order Asterales; family Asteraceae; genus Glebionis; species Glebionis coronaria. Next base: position 555,579,839 of record CM046876.1, on the reverse strand, counting down.
AAAAACTGACTCGACAGACTGACACCAAAAAGGATTTAGAACCACTCAAATCTTTTATACGACACTCGACTCCTGACTCGACTTAATTCCTCACCAGACTCGACACCCAACTCACTAACTCACCCTCGAAACCCACTCAACAACAAACCAAAGACTCACAACACCCTCTATTACCCTCGACTCATTTTACCCACCCTCGTCTCACAATTACACCATCCTCCTCCCTCGAACCGACTCAAACAAAAACCTCACCTTCGCACCCTCTCGACCCTCACACACCTCGTCACAACTCTCGTCACAAAATACTCTCGAACCAAAAACAAAACTGACCCACACCCACACTCAACCCTAACACAAATCAGCCTATCCCCAACAAGAAGGACACTACAGTAGAGAGAGAGACTCATCAAAAACTTAAAATTAGAGACACCTACCTGAGATCCCTGTTAGGAGATCTTGACGCCATCTCTATTATACTTTTCGATGGTGCTATCCGATTTGAAGATTAGAGATTAGGTTTTTTTTTGGGTATATCAAGATTTGTGAGATTGGGAGGCGATATTTTTTATTTTTTGGGTGTGTTATCAAGAAAGAGAGAGAGACGGAGTTGTAATTTTTTTTTGGGAAATAAAGATAGGATTAGGTTTTGTGGTGAGTGGGACGGAGATATCGAGAGTTAAGTTTGTGTTGGTGAGTGTGTCCCACGTGGGATGATGAGTTAAATTGACGGAGATAACAAAGTCTAGTTGTCACGATATCACAGCCTGTTTCAGATTTTTTTTATTTTTAATAAAGCTTATTTTTGAAAATTTTTGAAAAACAGTTATTTTTTTCTATTTTTATATTCTATTTTTAAATATCAGATTTTTTGTTATTTTCTATTTTTAGTCAAAGTTTGGGAAAAGTTTTTTTTTGTGGGAACGTGTATACACGTTTTGTGTGGGAACGAGACTATCTATCTTTTCTAGTTTCATTATCAATTTTTTTCTTTAAATAGATAAATCATATTTTTCTATTTTTTAGTTTAAATTTCAAATTTTTCTAATTTGTTTAGTTTAAATAGATAATCACAATTTTCTTTTTTAAAATAAGTTAATTTTTTATATTAATTTTTTGGCAAAATCGTATTGAGGCGGGTATTTTAATAGAATTAACGTGGAAAAATATTTGACGGGTTCAAATTTTTCTGGCCGGATTTGAAGTCAAATTTACGAGTGAAAGTGACGGGATATATTTTTAGCAATTACGGATTTTTGATCGGGTTTTATTCATAATCTTTTGAGCCGATAACACTTTTTGAGCCGAGTCGTATTGTTCAAACCCGACAACAACAACAGCCACATCATTTTTCCTCGATTACCAATGGAATCGTTAAAATCGACACTTAAAGAGGGAGAATCGCATCAAGTGCAAGCCAACGCTAGGGAAAGTGGTATAACTTCATTTCGAATGCTTCAGTATCATCTAGTTAATCTTTCACGGATTCAAGGAGGGAGCGAATTTGTGACAATCTTTGGACAAGATCGTCATATATTCATCGACTCAATTTTCACCACTTTGACCCAACTCGCCGAGGAACTTAACAATAAAAGCTTTAATCACTCTGCATCGGCACTTGCTTATAAGGCTCTTGTGACACAACTCACGCCTTTCCTCCAGTTCAATATCATCAAGTCTGAAAGTTCAGTGATTTGCCAATCATTTCTTCGAGATACACATACCGAGTTTAGAGCTTTCCGTGATACAATTTTAAAACTCATGACATCGGTCTCGTCTTCGATTTATGAAAGATCTCGACTTCAGCAAGGGTATGATAATGGAGTGCAAGATTCTTCGATGCAAGAGAAAACTGGTCATACGGTTGAAAACTTGGAGCCTAACGATGCCAAGAGCACGGATTCAGAAGGACAACATGATATCAGTGGCACGTCGGGGAATGCTCACGAGATTTCTCTTGATGACACCTTACCCATTTATGACGAAGAGCCTGCAAACATGGTACAATGTGATGTTGGTTATGATGTATATGCTGATGACATGCCGCATATTGAGCATTCTGAACCTAATTATGACAAACATGGGATGGACAAGAGTGATAGAAATACCACTTATGATTCATCCGATGTGAGTCATAATGGGGGAGAAAGTGTTCAAAATGCTACAGTTCATCATGATAAATGCTTTATAACTGCCTCGTTAACTGATTCTGATTCTAAGATTAAAGAGCTCGAAACGATCGTAGCTCGGCAATCAAAAGATCTTGAGGATGCCAAACTTGAATTTTCTAAGAAAACGGTCAAATTTGAAACATACTTTGAAAAACTTGAAAAATCAAACGTTGTTCTTGAAAGAAAATTGGATCAAACTGTTTTAGATTCTAAAGCTGAAAAGGATAATCTTTTGAAACAAATTCAACTGCTTGAATCTAAATTGGCATCCCAAGATAACGTGCTCAAAGAAAATGAAACATTAAAGGCCCAAGTACAGGAAAAGGTTTTTGCTATAGCTGCGTTGAAAAACGAGTTAAGGAAAACTAGAGGATCTAGTGTGGACACTAAGCTTGAAAAACCATCAATCTTGGGGAAACCGCCTACAAATCAGTTCGTCAGACAACCGACTGTCAGACAACCTACTGCATTTAGATCCGAGCGACCACAATCCTCGAGACCGCGAGTTGCCTCCCAAGTTGATTTGGTTCATCTTTCTAGACAAGACACTCCAGCAACTAGGCCCTATGTGATCACTCCAGCTTTAGCAAGACCAAATCATATGATTGCCTCTAGTTTCCCTAAAAATACCAAGACCACGTCTAGAACTAGTTCAAATGACGTTTGCCACAAATCTGGTCAAAGGGAAGCTATTCAAAAGACACATGTAAGAGATAGCAATGTCCAACCTAGTCAGATGCCTTCTAGATTACCCAACACTGCTAGCCGTAGCATGCCATCTTCTAGGAGCATCGATCAATCATCTAGGAATTATTCAGACATTAAATATGCTACTTGTAAAACATGTAGAAAATGTGTCTTTACGGCAAATCATGATGCTTGTGTCAAAAAATTACTTGATGAGGTGAACTCCCGTGCTCGAATTAAGTCCCAGTGGATAGCTAAAATCAAACCCTTTGGTAAAGTTTGGCGCCCCACTGGTAGAACTTTTACTCTTGTAGGAAACGAGTGCCCTTTAACTAGGATAGTATCTGATTCTACAAAGACTACTAGGGAGGAAATTGCAAAGGATGATACATCACTTAAGCCTGAACTTAAGATTTTCTATAAAAGGAAACGTTTGCAAACTAAGACAAGTGAATCATTCCCTCAGGCCACCTCTGACACAAGTAAAGCCAACTGTGAACCCCCACGTGATTCAAAAATAGATATCTCTAACCCATGCAAAAGTATACAAACTCCTAATGAGATTGCAGGTACCAAAGTTGATGTTCCAAAAGAACGAAGCGGTCCAATCGTTGTGTACCGTTCAACTAAGGACACTCTTAGAGTTTGGTTGCTGAAGAAGCAGATATCAGAGAAACAAATGTCTCAGGGGATTCATGGTTAAGCTACACAAAGGACTTACAGTCACATAACAGACTGTAACTCGTTCATCAAAGAAAGGAAAGTTTATCGCCGATGATAAACTTATCCTAAAAACGAGAAATTCATTTTTCTCGGGCATGAGCTTATATCAAAAACATTCCAAGTTTTTAAGCTCATGCATCAAGGCTTATAGATAAATGACAGTCTGTAACCCGCTCTTCAAAGGCAGGAAAGTTTATCGCCGATGATAAACTTATCCTTACAACGAGAAATTAATTTTTCTCGGGCATGAGCTTATATCGAAAACATTCAAAGTTTTTAAGCTCATGCACAATGACTTACAGTTAAATGTCAGACTGTAACTCGATCTTCAAATAAAGGAAAGTTTATCATTAATGATGAACTTATCCTCATAACGAGAAATTCAATTTTCTCGGTCATGAGCTTGTCTTAAAACATTCGAAGTTTTAAGCTCAGAAAGGAAAGTGTATCTTTTAAATAAGAGAACTTTTCCTCATAACGAGAAATTAACCTTTCTCGGTCATGAGCTTTCCGTTAAAACAGTCAAAGTTTTCAAGCTCATGAAAACGACTTCTAAGTAAATGTCAGCTTAGGACTCGTTCTTCAGATAAAAGGAAAGTTTATCGCCGATGGTAACTTATCCTTAACAACGGGAAGTTCACAACTTCTCGGACTTGAGCTCGCTTTTAAGATATTCAACATCTTAAGCTCAAGTAATTGTTTTTCAAAACTTTGAACACAATTTTTCGAGAATTTCTCAAAAGGTTTTTCTAAATCTTTCAAAATTGTGTGTTCAAAAACGTTTTGATAAAACGAGCATGTCTTCTGGAATCGATAATATTTACGAACCTAGAAATGTCATTCAATAATGACACGGGGTTGTAAATAAAGTTCGAGCAGAAGTTTAAAAGATTTAAAACATGCTCCATATGGTTTGCTATTATTTCAGATAGCAACCCGCTTTTCATACTCAAGTCAAGCATTTCACCAGAAAGCTTTGACTCAACAACGGGAATTAATTTTCTCGAGGACGTGACGAGGTGACCAACATTCGTGAACAAGAACCATGTGCTTCTTTCATATGCTGTTCTCCATTATTCAGGTCCAACCTCGTACATTGCTAATCTTGTGAATTCATTATTATATCTGATCTTTGCACGTAATAAATACCTTACACTTGTGTTTAAAAGGTATTTAATTTACGTTTCAAGTACACCCTCATTAATTTGAGGGGGAGCTTGTTAATATCACGAAGATAATTGGAGTTGCATTTTTCTTCCCAAATTTTCTTAAAATGTTATTAAATCAATTGATATTAAAAACATCGATTGGGTTAATATTTTTAATATGGGGGAGAAAATGTGATTTAATATGGGATATGATCAATCATAAATGGTTTGACTTAACGTGTTAGCTCATCCCGACATGTGCGAAATGTTTTCGAATATCGTAGCATATGTTAAGGGGGAGCAAAATGGATTTGAACTTCAAAATGGATTTCATGGTGACATACACTTACCCAAAACATCTCTATTCACGACGGTGAAGATTGTGGTGACATAAGGATGGTAGGATAGGTTAAAGTCCAATGATTTCTCTAGAACCGGAGGAATCTTCCCAAGGACATTCCATAGCTAGAAATAGTAGTCCTTAGGAAAGATGGAGAAAGATTGTGAACGTAGCTGAATGCCGACCAAGTACTTAAGTTAGCACTGGAACAATCACAACAAGGTGCTAGTTATGACGTATTGGTAAGCATTGAAGGGGTTGAAGAATGAAAAAGAATTGTAAAGATAAAGGGTGTAAAGAAAGAAGCCCTCCTTACAACCTTAGGCAGAAACCGGGTCAATTCATATGCTATTGAAATCATTTTTAATGATTCTTGATATTGAAGAAAGACATCATGGACCCAGTGATGCAATGCACAACCCTTCCCAGCTAACTCAAATATCTCTCAAAAGGTATTTGTTTTAATCACACGGAGATCAACACATTATCTATTGATTTATTCACTCCGAATAAATTGGTATTGAAAAGGTGGCACTCCTCTCCAGCCTCCGATCACTAAAATCCAAAATGCACGATCGAGTCTAGAGCCATTTGAGATCATCAAATATCTCATTAGGACACACTTTCATTATTCCTTGCTTGTTCACACAATGTGAAAAGTAAGAAAGATCTTAAAGAGTCCTACGCAAAATCTTCATGATCTTGCCTGAACATCCGAGTAATACGAAAGTATTTACAATGAAGATGGAAATCCTTCTTGAGCGAATATCAAAAAGCTTATGGTAGGTGACTTGTGCGATTCTTTATGAATCAAACTTGTGATAACTGGAAAGCAACAGTGGTTTAATTCTTAAATGAATTTAAACACGTTCCAGGCCTCTACGCATTATCATATGATTTTGCCAGAACATTCAGAGTGACTCTTTATTGATCACAGTGACGAGTGGGAATCCTTCTAGTGTTAACATCAAACAGCACTTGGTAGGTAACTTGCAAGATTCTTTATGAATCAAGCTAGTGACAACTGGAAAGCAACGATGGTGCGGTTCTTAATTGAACTTCACTTGTTCCAGGAACATGAATTGACGGCTTCAAATCATGCGGATAATATTATCCAAATGATTCACTCTTTACGTTCGCAGTCAGCTTTGGACGGTCGAGTAAAGAGAACGGGTTTACCCGCGAAATCTTGTCAAGGAGGTTCTTAATTGAAACTACCTGCCACAAGTACGATATTTAATATCGTCCAACGGTCTTCACCGGCCGGAGGTAAAATGCTACCGAATTAGAATGAAATGTTCAAGGCCATTTCATCCGTGTATATGTTTTGTTGCTAACTGTCTTATGCAGCGTAACAAAAAGGTGGCATTGCGGTGTACAATCCAGAAGAAGTCGTTACAACATGCTTATACTACATACAATTAGTACTTCAACAAATTCAAGAAAGTCTGAAGGTCAAGTCTTCCGCTGTATCAAACTCTGAAGCTTTCAAGAATTTCAAGGCATAAGTATGTGGAACATGAAGTCACGAAGAGGCAAATTTCACAAGTGATGAATGCACAAGGTCAAGGCAAGGAAACATGCTCAAGAACTAAAGTCAAAGATCACTTCAAGCATATTCACAAGAACAAGATCGAAGACTCAAGCATAGATGCTAGGTTTAAGATTTTGTAAAATGGTGTGACCTCCCTTAGGGGGAGATTGTTGGAAATGTGTTTTCCCAAAGAAAGTCTCGGTCACATCATTATTAGCATAGATCACGAGCCATAGAATATTTAGAACTTTGTAACTTGGAGCGACCTCCCTTAGGGGGAGATTGTTGGAAATACGTTTTACGTATTTATGAAGGATCGGTCGCTCCAACGATAATTATGTAATGGGCTCGTGGTCCACTTTATAATGTATAGTCCATATAGCCCACATGTAGGGTGGGCTATATATATACCCCTCCTAGCATGTTAGGAGGGGGTTGGTTAATTCATTCATTAACACTTTTCATTTAATCTAATCACTTTCTCTCTCTACTTTTCTTCCCTCTCCTTTCTCTCTCTACAACTAATCTCCTTCTTCCCCATCTCTTCCACCAAATCCATAGATCTAATCCATCCTTTACCAAATCCTTAGAATTAGTAGGCCTTCAGTTATAGTTATTTTCTTTCTTTGCTAGAATAAATTTGAATAAAGTGGTTTTAATTTTTCAATGTTGTGAATCTTTTGACTCAACCCGAGTTTACTTATCTAAATTTACTCTAGCTAGTATCCTTAACGTGTTTAAGTCAAGTTTTGCTAGGCTTTTATATAGGGAACTTTAAAACGCGAAAGTCTTAATTCTCACGGGTTAAGAATAAGAACTTTTCGCAAGTTCCTATAATTGATCCTAGAGAGTCGTTTATCAAGGGAACTTTAAAACGTAAATTCTAAACTTGAAAGAGTCTAAGAATTTGCAAGATCCTATAGATGACTTGAAAACCCAAAACTTTGATATAATTGGCTAAGCATCCACAAGTCTCATTCCTTGAGATTTTAAACTGTGGAGAACGAGAGATGATAGAGTCAATTATAAGTTTGGTATTCTTTCATGAGTTTATGTGAGTTGATTATGAGCTTTTTCTCCCATCGCTTGCTAATAAATTTAATTGCAATAAATAAGGTCATACGATTTGAAAAGTTACTTAGCTTCTAGCACAAGATCGTTTAAAAGTTGCTCGGTATTAATTAGAGTTCATAGCCAAGGCATAACTTATTGAAGCGGGATGCGAAGATTGGCGAGTCCGAAAAGGTCCTAACAAGACATGAGGGCTACATTTTGTTGCTAAAGATCCAAAGTGATGTGAAGAATCATTTATCAAAAATCAATATGAAGGATCGAGACATACGACGAAAAGCAAATACTCCCGTAAAGATCATGGAGAAGTCTATCCAAAAAGGCCCTAACAAAGTATGAGGATAAATGGATCCAAGTCCTAAAAGGAGGCGGATCGTTGTATATCAAAATCCCAAATAAAGATTGGAGAAAAATGAAGAAGTCGTGGTCCAAATATGAAGAATCTCTCAAAAAGTTCAAGTGGTGAAATTCCTATTATGAAGAGAAGACCATTATTTCATGAACTTCTCTCAATATTTGAAGTATGAAGTCACTGCCAAATATCGATTCGAGAAAGGTCTCAAATCGTAAAGCGAGTTATGCCAAGATATGAACTTTATGAGGTCCCGAAAAGCATTTTTAAAAGATTTTGTCCTTTAGCTAACTATTGATTAAATCGTCCTACTTTATTTTCAGCCTAATAACTATCAAAATAAGTCAACAATGCATCCTCGTGATCATTCAAGACAATAATAAAATATAAGAGATACACCTAGGAATAAGGGAGTCTAAGTAAATAATTGGCCACATAAGTTTGCGATAGTTTGCTAACTTATAATAACAATGATCTCGTTTTTAAGCTTGGTATGGGGAACATGAAACTTGAGGGTGATAATCATTCATGACATTCCAAAACCGTAAGGTAAGTTTTTGATCTTTTTACTTGTTTTCTTCGTTTAACTATATTGTCTATTTAATAAAGGCCAATGTGGATTGATTGTGATGGAAAATGTAAAATTTGCTTTGTAATTAATGCATTGCATGAGGACATTGCAATGGTCAAGTGTAGGGGATTTAATAAGTGTGAAAACACTTATCCTTTTACCACTTAATTATAATAATAACCAAGCCAAAACGTGTATTTTATGTCGTAAATGTCGGAATTATGCGTGGTTTGTGTTTTTGTTGTGATTTAGGACCAAAATAGGAAAAAGGAAGAAAACGCAGGCTTTCACGGGCTTTTATCGAAGAAAAAGGCAAAAGACGAAGTCAAAAGATCAAGAGTGCAAAAAGAATAGAAGTCCAAGGCCTATTCTGAAGATTTATCGAAGAAAAAGTCTAAAGACGGAAGTTTAATAAAGCCGAAGATCTCAAGTCTAAATTAATGAAGAAATTATAGACGAGTTCAAATAATTCCGAGACAAAGTCGAAAAAGTCGAAGAATTTGGAAGACGAAAAGACGAGAAAGAAAGAAAGAAGGAAGAAACACATGCTTAACCTCTCTAATCACTATAAATACCCTCCTAATGACACATTTGGAGTGGTTGGCTATTTTGACAAACTAGTCTTCCATGTAATTACTTGCACTTTTCTTAATGTCATTTACTTAATTGCACCTTTAATTTCTTGTCTTGCATCTTAAATTTGTAAGCTTTTAATTCTTGTTTTTACTTTAGTTGTTGAATCTTAATTTTAATCAAGTTTTTAATTAATCTCTCATTCTACCTTTCTTGTTCTTGATTTAATCTTTATGCTTATGTGCTATTTTTCATGCTTTTATGTTTATGATTGTGTTAGCTTATTGATTTTATAGCTTATTGTGTTTTTCTTAAATTTAATTAAGTGATTATTAGTTAATTTTTATACAAAGTTGTTTTAAAATATTTTTAGTATTTAGTGTTTTTTAAAGGGCTTTTAAATTTTGGCTTATTTGCTTTTTCTTAAATTAAATTTGGTTAAGTTTTTAGTTAGTTGCTTATTTGTTTTTAGCTTAATTTTAGTTTTTAGCTTATTGCAAACTTGTTTTTATCCGGGTTAGTAAAACCCGCTTATTCCAGATAGTAATCAGTTCCCCTATTCCGTATAACTAAGAGCTTCACATTCCGGATAAGCTTCGGATCTACTTATTCCGGATAGTGGTCATATTCAAGTATTCCAGATAAGGCAAGGTGTGAAGATTTCGGATAAGCCTTCGATTTACATTCTGAATATAGCAACAATTCTGATTCCGGATAAGAGTGACAACAGCTTATTCCGGATAGGGGTTGGATTGGTGATTCCGGATAAGGAGGAAAAGTTGTATTTCGGATAAGCTACAAAAGTTATTCCGGATACCAAGTATTCCAGATAGTGGTTTAAACAAACATTCCGGATAGCTTGGTTTTATGGATTCCGGATAAGGAGAAGATCCTTATTCCGGATAAGGTGCGACTCTTGATTCTGGATAACACATTTTTGGAGTTATTCTGGATAACAAGTTTGTGAAGATTCCGGATAAGCCGCAGGAACACTTATTCCGGATAGAGGTAAGAAGAACTTATTCTGGATAAAAGTGACAGATTTATTCTGGATAGGTTATTGAAGACATTTATTCCGGATAAGAGAAAGATCATGTATTCCGGATAGTGACAGTATTTCGGATTTCGACTCAGGTTTTGTTTATCCTCTGTTTTATTTTCAAGCATTTATTTTCCCGCCATTTTTCTTTAAGTGATATTTTAATTGTTTTGTTTTAGTTTTTAATTTCAAGGTTACATTATTATTACATTGTCAAGTTTACTTTTCGTTGAGCTTTCATTTTTGTCTTTTAATTAAATTACATTTTAAAGTTTTTAATATTGCACCATTTACTTTTAATTAGTTGTAGCTTTAATTACCGTCATTTACTTTTACGTCTTTCACATTTAATTTTACTACAACGACAAATCTATTGTTTCCCACCAAAAGACAACTGAGTCGCACAATTACCCTTTTTCAATTAGATTAGACCGATCACAACGAACAATTTTTATAACTAAAATTTAGTTATTAATTGTTTATGGTGTATGGTTTTCATTCTCTACTTCTTCCATGGCTTATTACACATTCATGACAACCAATTCCACCACCCCTCACCACTTGGGGGGTGATACCAAAATCACAGAATATGATAGAGTATAGGATGTAGAAGATGATGATTGAGAGTGTTAAAAGATATGATATAAACACTACCCCATGGGTCTTATTTATATGTGAATTAGCCTTGGCCACCAAGCACTTTTCTTGGAGCCAAAGATGTGTAATAATGAGTGTAATGAAGCTTGGAGGAGTTACAATGAAGTTATGGCTGAACTTGGTGAGCAAGCTGAAGTAATGGAGGTGTCTTAAGTTTTCTTGGAAAAGTGGCTGCAGGAGAAATGTTGGTGGCAAGTGATGGTGGATTTGATGGAGGCAAGCTAAGTGTTGCTGATGGCAACTGAGTGCTACTTTGATGTTGGTGGCAAATGAAGGTTGATTTGATGGAGGCAAGCTAAGTGTTGCCGGTGGCAACTTAGCCATTTTCCATACTTTTCCTTCTAGTCCTTCTTCTTTCTTACAAACTTTCCAAGACTCCTTTTCATTTTATTATTTATCATACGAGAGCTACACTTTCATGTCTCGTTCATCTTTTCACCTCCCATTCACGTCTTTTCTTCATTTATCATGATGTAACCATTGATGAACCTATAATAGCAAATAAGCTTCATTAAGTATCATATGTTCATAATAATCACATAAATATATGCATAAACACCACGAATACGCTCATATAAATATGTTAGATTTGAGCGTTATCAAATCCCCTCACACTTAAGTTTTGCTCGTCCTCGAGCAAGGAAAAGAAAAACTTTGCTTGCCCTCAAGCAAATAAAATAAATTTAAAGTTGAACAAAATAACTAAGTTCTAAAAGAAAATAAAAATTTTAAAATTCTATGAAAAATTGAAAAATCTTTTTGATTTTTATAAGAAATGGCTAAAGGTGCAAACCCCCTCACACTTAAGAGGTTGCTTGTCCTCAAGAAAATGAAAGAAAATTATTTTTGGGGTTTTTTATATGAAATCGCTAAACGTGGAAACCCCCTCACACTTAAGAGGTTGCTTGTCCTCAAGCAAATAAAAGAAAAATATTTACCACATGGTGCATGAAAATGGTTTAGAAAAATAAGATGAAAATCTACCAAGTACAAACAAGACTAAATCAAATGGCATGAGCACCAAGTGTACACATCTAAAGAGGACTCTTATTGGGTTAACGCTAAGGATTTGGGTTAATGGGTATGGATAAGACATGAGATATTTATAAGAGGTATCACGGATATACAAGGTAAAAGTCTAAGTCCCGTGTTGCTAGTTACCGGACATATCACAAGCCCAAAAATGATCATAGCTACGAGCTTTATTCAACACATAACACACACATATCACGTCTTGACACATTGGCCAATCGATATCTAAACATACTTCGTCTTCCTTCATCTTCATAATATAGCTCATTGGCTATTTTTGTCATCACTTTTTTGTTACTTTTTTTCGATGACTTATTCTTTTTCTTTCTTTTTCACTTTTCTCATCCTCCTCTTTTTTTTATTTTTTTTATTTCAACAAACATCACATGCTCCCCTCACACTTCGCATAAGCACACACTACAAAAAATACAAATAAGAAGCGGCCTACTTCATCTTTGTTGAAATGGCACACACACATAGCAAAGTGTGGCAACTAATAATCATAAAAAACTATCCACCATAAAAGCAACTAGCAACCCACCATTTAGACATCGACAAGGGTTAGACTGAGGTTTAAGGTTAGATATTTTTTTTCTTTTTATTGGATTTAACAAAAATGAAAAGAATGGCTCAACGGGTGTTCTAAGGGTATCTAGCACTAAACGAGAGTGCTAACAAAAGGTTAATATAGGAGGTTAGCTAATCGATGCAACTAGGTAAGAAAAAAAAATGTAAAAGGCTTTTTGGGTATAATTCCTATGGTTGCCTTTTTATCACGCATATACACTTATATCACACAAGTGTGATCTCACTACAACTTATTTTATTTTTTTATTTTTATTTTTATTATATTTTTTTACACCATGTGAATGATTATTAAAATATATCTACATATGAACGTGTGAAAACATTTAGATTCTAAGGGCAAACAAGTACACAAATTCTCCCCTTTATTTTTTAATTTTGTTCTTTTTTTATAATAGCCCAAAAATTTTAGATAATAAAAGTTGGTTTCGTTTTCCCATTTATTTCCCCTCACGCTTAAGTTTTGGATTAGACTCAATATTTAAAATAAACTTCAAAGCATGAAAAGTGAGGAAAATAAATAAATAGTCCAAGAGAAACGAAACTTCCCGGGCTATGAAATTACAATTGATCTTCATACGATCAGATGACAAATAAGGAAGATCAAGCGATTTCATCTCCAATGAGCGTATACACATACAATCCATCAACACGATCAATCCATCCTCCATAAGCTTTATTGAACCTGCAAATTAAACTAAACTACAAAACACATGAATTTATTAAGCACACTTTCGTAGGCAACACGATTGCATTTAGCATATGCAACAAGCCTTTAAACCCCTCGGTATCCCGAGTGGACGAGTTATAGTCTCGTGAGGGTTTCCAGCGAACACACCCACAAAGTTCATACATGAACCACACGAACTTAAACAAACACAAACAAGCACACATGCAAACAAAAAGAAACACACACAAGACAACTAACACAAACAAGAACAAACATTACGCATATATATACATCACACATATGACAAATAAAAATAATCTAAACCCTTAAAAACAGAAAACGACTCAACAAAAACTAACAAGAAAAACTAATTTTATTTTTTTAAACTAAATGAAACAAAAACATATAATAGAGGTTTGTAACAAATCTTTAAAACATGATGGTTTTCTAGACTTTGGGTTCTATCCACGGGGTTTGGGAATTAACCGGGGCGAATAAAAATACAAACAAGGCACAAAATTATTAAAACGGGGCGGTTGCGCGGGATATAAGCTTTATTAATAATTAGTTCAAAAATCGATTTAACGGATGTTAAACAAGTGTAAAACACAATTAAGTATGGTTTTGGTGAAGGCCAAGTTTAAATAAAAGAAGATAAAAAGAAATTTTTTTTCCAGAAAATTTCAGTTGCCGCCGGCAACGTGATAACAGAAGGTGATTTGCCTCCCGACAAGGGGCATTTGCCGCCGGCAACGCATTTTTTTTTTTGAACATGAAAACCTTGCCGGCCGGCAAGGTGAAACAGTGGGGCTCTTGCCGACCGGCAAGTTCATGGTGCCGGCGGCAAGAGGAAACAGTGGGTCAGTTGCCGGCCGGCAGCCATGTCTTGCCGGCGGCAACTGCTCTAGTGCAGAAAAAAATATTTTTTTAAATTTTTTTTACAAACTTTCTTATAACTTAAAAACAAAGAATTTTTGTAAAGACACTTTTATTAATATGATTAAAACACTTAAGAAAAAATTTAATCCAAACACACCCTTAAGAAAGAATAAGACACCTTATACAAAATAAGGAAAATAAGCACAAAAATCAAAAGGAAAGGCTAATAAGCTACAAAGACAAGTAAAACCATTTAGCACACAACATTCTAATAACAAAATAAGACATAACACAATGCACATCTAACATATAACATGAAACAAATGACAAAAACAAGATTCCTAATTTTTTTTTTATTTTTCATGTATTTTCCATTTATTTTAAAAACAATTTTTTTGATTTTTATTTTAACACATATGACTAAAGGTATCAAATACCAGTTATTTCAACTAAAGGAGAATTTTTGTAATGATCAAAATCGTTAGAAAATGATGAATCCAAACGCCCCCTTAAACTAGAAAAATAAGAACTAAAAGTATGCATACAATGAGAAATACAAACAAGCACACAATCAAGCAAGCACACAAAACATAAAAACACTTATACACATGACACATAACAAGACAAAAACTCACAAAACACAAACATGCATAAAAATTCATGTGGTCAAGTAGTTCTAGTCATAAACTAGAATGATTCGGGACAAGGTTTTTGGGTTTTTGAAACAAGCACTTTGGGACACATTTAGGAAACCATCATTGAAACAAGAAATTTAAGCACACAAGAGAGGAAATCCCAACACCAAAAGCATGAATTTGGTGCCAAGATCATTTAAGCAATTTTTTGAGAATTAAGAGATTTTACAAAAATAGTGCTCTAACCTTTGTCAAGGGCTAGAGCAAGAGCAATCAAACATTGGAATTTGGAGAAATTCAAAGCCTCCAATTGAGTAATCAACCACCAACCAAATTCCTCCTATGCGAAATTCGTCCCCCCTATGCGGGTAAATGGGGTATAACAACTCTTTCGGGTATGTAGAAATTGGTAACACAAACGATTCAAGAAACAAGGACACAAGCAAGCAAGCAATCAACAAGATAACGATTCCAACTAACAAATATACAAACAAACAAACTCAAGAGTATGAACTAGCAAGTCCCCGGCACCGGCGCCAAAAACTTGATGTGCTCATACACTAGGTATATTTAAAAAGAATTGCAAATACAAATCCTAGACGAGAAGCCAAAAACTTGATCTGCGATCTTTCCACACATTGGGTTTTAAATTTTTAAACAAGAATTACTGATATTAATTAGGAACACAAATTCGAGCAAGTATACTCTAGTCATGTTGCAATTAGGTTGGTAAGTCACGGTTGTCCCATGGGACTTGGTTATACTCAAGTGTAGTTGTTTGTAACAATGGTAAGTATGATTGTCACGATCACACCACCATGAGAATCGTTAAAGGCATAAGCACACAAAGAACATAAAAGTATAGTCAAATGATCACATGGACATTAGGATGATTAGTTTGGAACACATATTAAAGGTAATCCATTCGACCTATAGAACCAATAATAAGACACTAGTTCTTTATAAATCAAATATACATAAGTTTCAATCAAGTGGTCACTCATGAGCCTTATGCCTAAACCAATAACAACAAGAATCCTTTCGGCCCATAGACTTGGTGTTATCAATTTGATAAGTTCCATTTACTTGAAAGATGATTAGAACAATATATTCAAAAGACTCCTTTCGACCTATAATCTAGATTAAACCTTTACTTGTTATGTTTATTAAGTCTCTTGCACAATCTTCACAAGCACAAGACCAAATCATTTGTCGATTAAGGAATTGACATCAACCATATTGAGAATAATTTTGACATATAGACTCAACAATGATTAACCAAATTGACAAACAAGAACAAGTTCTAATTCAACCAAATATAATGTTATCACCGCAATCCAATGAGAAGCACTATTAAAATCCAAACATCCATTTATCACAAGTTATCATATAAACAATACAAGTATCACAACATTCACAATATCACAAGAGAATCATCATGAACATGAACATAAACTTAATTGAATGATAAAGAAGAAGTTACCAAACATTAGAATCCATAGCTACAAAGTATCCAAATGATTCTGACCAATAGAACAACCAAAGTACAATGCATTCTACCCATAACCTTCATGGACATCAACCTCTTGGTGTGAGTAAAGAGCCTTTTGGGGTGTTTAGGAATAAGGATTGTTGGAGATTGAATTGTTTATGGTGTATGGTTTTCATTCTCTACTTCTTCCATTTTCTTATTACACATTCATGGTAACCAATTCCACCACCACTCACCACTTGGGTGAGGGGTGATACCAAAATCATAGAATATGATGGAGTATAGGGTGTAGAAGATGATGATTGAGAGTGTTAAAAGATATGATATAAACACTACCCCATGGGTCTTATTTATAGGTGAATTAGCCTTGGCCACCAAGCACTTTTCTTGGAGCCAAAGATGTGTAATAATGAGTGTAATGAAGCTTGGAGGAGTTACAATGGAGTTATGGCTGAACTTGGTGAGCAAGGTGAAGTAATGGAGGTGTCTTAAGTTTTCTTGGAAAAGTAGCTGCAGGAGAAATGTTGGTGGCAAGTGATGGTGGATTTGATGGAGGAAAGATAAGTGTTGCTGGTGGCAACTGAGTGCTACTTTGATGTTGGTGGCAAATGAAGGTTGATTTGATGGAGGCAAGCTAAGTGTTGCTGGTTGCAACTTAGCCATTTTCCATACTTTTCCAAGACTCCTTATCATTGTATTATTTATCATACGAGAGCTACACTTTCATGTCTCGTTCATCTTTTCACCTCCAATTCACGTCTTTTCTTCATTTATCGTGATGTAACCATTGATGAACCTACAATAGCAAATAAGCTTCATTAAGTATCATATGTTCATAATAGTCACATAAATATATGCATAAACACCACGAATACGCTCATATAAATATGTTAGATTTGAGCGTTATCAAATCTCCAGTTTCATGTACCGATGTACCGAATGGATTGTGAAAATCATCATCGTCATATAATGCATTTTCTGCGTGAGTTTTTTCTCTGGAGCAATGACAGTAGTTGTAGATGTTGTAGGATCGATTGTTGAAGTAATATTCTGAGGAGGTAAATCTGCAGCAACCCGTGTTGAAGTATATGAAGTTGTATCCTTTTGTTGATGATGATCGTTATCACCATTCTTATCATGTGTGACAGCGGAAGACTTTGATACAACATGTTTCTCCCCCGTGAAATATTCATCAAACATTGGTCCATATAACATTTCCAACTCTTCAATTATCGTGTCGACTGTCGTATCTGCTCTTGGAACGTATTTGTGAACCGGTTTTGAACTTGATGGTTCATTGCTGTGGTCTTGAGTTCCGAGTTCCGCGTGGTTGTGCACAGAAGTCTTTTGTCTTTGTGAATCAGGACTTAAACTTTTTTGTTCAAGTGCCATTTCTTGTAATTCATCAAATATGATATGAATAGTCTCGACTATCAATTTTGTTCTCTTGTTGTAAAGTGTGTATCCCTTAGAATGAGTTGCATATCCCACTAGAATGCGTGCATCACCTTTCTCTATCATCTTGTCCAGATTTTTAGCATCTTGAATTATGTAACACGTACATCCAAAAACGTGAAGGTGTTTGAATGAAGGTTTTCTATCATTAATTATGTGATATGTTGTCTTTTCGTGTCTTGGAATAATTAAGGAACGATTTTGTATTTAGCATGCGGTTGACACGGCTTCGGCCCAAAAGAATAGTGGTAGTTTTGAAGCGGATAACAATGTTCGAGCAGCCTCAACCAAAGTACGATTTCATCTTTCAACAACGCCGTTTTGTTCGGGTGTTCGAGCAATAGATATTTCATGTTCAATCCCTTTAGCATCAAAATAATTCTTTAGAGTTGAATTCAAGAATCTTGTGCCTCTGTTAGTACGTACCACTTTAACTTGAGCTTGAAGACCACATTGTATCTGCTTAAGGAAGTTAATGAGAACTTCATTTGTTTCATCCTTGCACCTCAAGAAGTGAGTCCACGTGTACCTTGAGTACTCATCGACAATTACCAAAATGTATTTCTTCCCATTCGTACTTTGAACATACATGGGACAACACAAATCCATATGAAGAAGATCTAATCGTCCTTTAGAGCTTGGTGTAGTCTTTGTCTTGAAGCTACTATGTTTAGCTTTACAAAGCTCACAAGAAGAACACAGATGATCTTTGATGAATTTCAAGCTTGGAAGGCCTCTCACAATATCTTTCTTGAAAAGGAAGTTGATGGTATCAAAGTTGAGATGAGATAGACGTTGATGCCATAACCATGCTTGAGTCGTTGAAGCTTTAGTCATGAAACAAACTGGAGTTGTGGAAGTTGTGTCTTGAAGTGAAATTGTGTAAAGATCTGTACCCCGTGAACCGGTGAGTAAATCATTCCAATTATAATCACGAACAAAACATGTCTTCTTTCTGAAAGCAACCTCCAAATATGAATCACATAATTGACCAACCAAGAAAAGATTATGATTGAGCCCTTCAACGTAGTATACCCTTGTGATCGTGATATTCCCCTGAACCAAATCTTCATATCCTAGGATCGGTGCAATTTGATCATTTCTGAATCAGACCGTACCCAAGAACTTCTCTACGAAGTTAATTAGAAGCTTGAGATTCTCCGTCATATGCTTGGTGCACCCGGAGTCCAGTATGAAGAGGATTATTTCGATCACCTGCATAAGAATTAGAACACGATGGAGCATTTGTGAAATTGGATTCCATGTTAGTTGTGATTTTCGAATCATTAGTTTCCCTAGTTTCAACACTTATAGGCACACTAACGCTCGTTGTCACATTTTTTGTCCTAACCTTAGGCACCCATTTATATCCTGGAGGACATTGATTAGCAAACCACCATTTCCAAGACTTGCTAGCAGACTCACATAAATCCCTAATTCGGCTTCTAGTGTTCTTAGTAGTGGAGTCTGATGCATTACTTTTCTTATGAGGGGTTGCACCAGAATGGTTCACTTTGTGTTTGGGTTTACTATCACTAATAGGCATCGTAATTTGCTTTTTAGTTCTAGTATCTACGCCTTTGACATTATTCATAGCACACATAGAATGATTAGAATTAATAGCACATTTTCCACATTTCACACAAACAAACTTAACATTCAAAGCAGTCAAAGTAGTCAAATCATTCAAATCATCATTACATGCGATTACAAACGTTTTATTCTTGGAAACATTCAAATTCCTAGAGTGGTCTTCTACTTTCTTTATCTTCCCTTGACTCTTGTTTTGCTAGACCTTATCATTCAGTTGAGTGCTTTTAAGCTGAGGTCGGCTAAACTAGTAGTGGGGACTACTCCTATAGTAAAAAACACACGTCTATTAGTGTTTCTAGAAATCTGAGGCGATTGACTATCTTTGTTTTATGTAGATTTAGTGGCCCATCTATACATCCCTGGTTTGATCACATTTGTGCTTTATGCCTGAATAACAGTTTTGGGACGAATATGTGGTAACCTATCCTTCCCTTCCGTCTTGGGGGAAAACCCAGATTTTGCAAATGAAGAATTTGAGAAAACAAATGGTTTTCCTAAGACATAGGGTTTAGTCACTTTGTACGCATTGGGTTGTCTAGCAACGGGTTTCACAACTCTAGGTTCCACAATTTTCCCACCCATCTTAGCAATGAGTTTCTTCAACTCTTCAATTGCTATGTCCTTTTCTTGTAACTGAGCTTTCAAATCCTTAATGTCAAGACTTTTTCGTTTAATAATCGACACGACTCAGATAATTTTACTTACAAAGGTGTATCATTTGAAAAGCTTCCAATTTTGTTTTGCAAAGAAAGTTCAAGTGAGTGACAACGTTTTTGAAGAAAATCACATTGATGTTGAATTAACATAAAATCTTTTTGGTTAACTTTTTTGCAAAAGCTCAGTTTCAAGACGTTCACACTCTTTGACCTTATCAAGATAATTGCATGCAACATCAGAATATTCATCTATATCAACACAAGATGTAACATAAACACACATAATATCTTTGGAGAGGCATTCTTGCAAGAGTATATCATATGCTTTAGAAAACTCGTCTCTTTCAGGTTGATGGTCGTCAACTTCTTTTTCAAAAGATTCCACATATTTCAAATCGTCAAAGATTTCTTGTTGAATTAGTGTTTCAAATTCCAAAGCATGTTTCTTTGTTCTTTCCGCAAGCGGAATCAAAATAGTTTTCACAATATTTATATCGTGATGAATTTCTTTATTACCTTTCAAACGTTCACGTTCTTTCTAGTCGTCGTCAAAAACCTTTTGGTAATTTTCAATGTTTTGTTTAAGAATACTAAGTGCTTGCTTACTCTTGCTTATAGAAGCTTGATATGGCAAAGTACCCAATATATTCTGAAATATTAGTTTTCTTAGTGGGAAAAACTTGTCTCCCTTTAATTCTTATTTGTTTACATTCGAAAACTATTTGCTCACGAGGCTTCTGTTTTTTGTGGTTTGAAAAATTCATAAAGACTATTTTCATAAGCATAATTATATGGTTTCACAAAGTCTTTATTGACTAGTGATCTACTCTCCTCTTCAAAAGTTTGTGACTCATCAAAATCAGGCCTAACCATAAGACAATC
Organism: Glebionis coronaria; assembly: GCA_025667525.1. Classification (NCBI taxonomy): domain Eukaryota; kingdom Viridiplantae; phylum Streptophyta; class Magnoliopsida; order Asterales; family Asteraceae; genus Glebionis; species Glebionis coronaria. Next base: position 555,559,097 of record CM046876.1, on the reverse strand, counting down.
AAGGTCGGTCCATTGGGACTCTTCAAGATATAGGCGCTGGTTTTCAGATTGAGCTTGCTCGAGGTACTTAGGACTAGAAAAACTAGCTTTACTCTTGAAAAACGAACAAGGTGCCAACATTCTCATGGTTTGAATAGAGTGATTTTTTTATAAACAATTTTCTTATAAAATCTTTCAAGTTCCACGACTTTGTTAATGTCTTTAGCTTGTTTAGATTTGAAAGCTTTTTGCAAGTTTGCAACCTCTTCCGTTTTCGCAGTGACTAGTTAAGTTTTATCCTCTTGAAGAAAACCAATCTTTTGAGTTAGGTCATTCACATTAGTGGTAGCAAGATACGTTTTATGGCGCTCAGTACTTAAAGAGGTGTTATTATTATGTTTCTCTTGGTCTAAGAGCTTAAGAGTTTCGTCGTATTTATTTTCAAAAACATCATTTACAGTAGTAATGACACCCCCTTTGTACCTCGCAAGCTCTTTGTCTTTTTGAAGAAGCTCAGCTCTGCAGCTTGTAATAAGCTCACTAGATTTTATAACTACAACTTTGCTTTATTTAAAGTTTTGAGTGAGTGTTGCATTTGCCTTCTCTAATTGCTTTTGATTCTTTTTAGTTTATTTGACATCATTTTGTAAAGTAGCAATTAAATTAGCAAGAGCAACGCGCTCCTCATCATCATACCCATTTACATGTTGATCATCCCCAGACTCATTATTGCACATGTCTGATGAATCGGGTGTGGAATTGCTATCAACCGTTTCCATCATACATGTGTTATTAATGGTTGTTGGTAGCTCACTATGCTCATAAGTATCAACAAACACATTATATTCCTCATCAGTTTGTACCTTATCGATTGGCTCAGTAGCAAAGATAGGACCATTGTCATCTTCAGTAACTTTGAGGACCTCTTCAATCTTTTCAATGTAAGAGTAATGTTCTTCGAATTCTTGGTCGGAGAGTTCATCATCTGTGTCATCAAGCATTTCTCCTTCCTCAACCGACAATTTAACCCATGCATCCATCTTCTTGCATAGCAACATTTTCTCCTTATGATATGCATAATCCTTAACCCGTTTCGGCTGTCTGCATTCCTTTGCCATATGCCTAAATCCTTTGCAGTTGAAGCACTGAATACCACTTTGTTGAACCACTTGAGTACTAACCGTTTCCCTATTCCCAGTAACAGTAGCAACCATTTGATTATCATACGTAGCAGTTTGTCGATCATAACATGCAAAACCCTCAACATGCGTTGGATTACGTCGATCATACCTTGAAGGACTCTCCCCACTCCTACGTGTATCATACCTTGGAGGGCTCTCAAAATATCTGTTCCATGTGTTAGATGAAGTTCGGAGGTTGCTGTTGGTGGGTTTGTAAATCTTCTTGTAAGACTTCATGATGAAAGCAATTTGTTGCTTCATTTCCCTATCCTTCTGAGCCTGTTCTTCATCACTATCTTCTTCGGATGAGTGCTCAGATGGTGGTGATAGTGCTCTAGCCTCTTTACCTCTAGATCTTGTGGGAGCATATGTCTTGGATGCAGTGGAGTATCTTGGTGATGATGATTGAGTAGAGTCTGAATTTGGAGCACGAGAGCGATGATCTTGATAATATTGATTGGTAGACAACAAAGCAAGTGGATTATGTTGGGAATAAATTATAGCAGTCTACTTGAGCGCTGACAAGAGTAAAACAAGCGTTGATATAAAGAAAACAAACGCTGACAGATCAAGCGTTGACAAGAAGAAGTCAACCGTTGACACATTGAAGACAAGCACTGATGAAAGGATATGATCTACGCGTTTATTATGTTCTAGATTACTTCTAGTAAAGATAGGAACAACAATGTATTTTTAATATTTATCTTTACCTAGAATAGTTGATACGTAGATTATTGTACAAGGCTTCTTATGTCTATAAAAGAAGACCTTTAGTTATTGTTCAATATAAGTTTTCATACGTTAAACACTTTCATTGTAAGCAAGTTTGATATCATTAATCAAAGTGAAAGTTTGTTTACATCTTGTGTGTTCTTGTTTAAGTGTTAATTCCGCATAACACTTAGATTGTCATATACATATACAAAGGTTTCTCTAAGTGTATTACTTGATCTAATCTCGTATACATAAAGCTAAATCGATCTAAGTTTGGGTGATATTATGACTCCTGTTCAGACTAGAAGATCTCATCAAGGTCTTGGTGGATTTATTACCAATATTCACAAGAAGGTTGATACCCCTCTTGTGCAAGCATGTTTGTTTGCCTGTTTTCTGTCACAACAGGAACCCAAGAAGATCTTTGATACTCTCAAAGAACCAAGTTGGGTGGAAGAAATGCAGGATGAGCTTCACCAATTTGCAATTCAGGATGTTTGGGAGCTGGTTGATTGTCCCAGGTATGTCAGACCTATTGGGACAAGATGGGTTCTAAGAAACAAGAGAGATGAAAGAGGTATTGTGGTCAGAAACAAGGCAAGATTAGTGGCTAAGGGATATACACAAGAGGAGGGGATAGACTATGAGGAGGTCTTTGCACCAGTTGCAAGGATTGAAGCTATAAGGATCTTTCTAGCCTATGCATCATGCATGGGATTCACTGTCTATCAAATGGATGTCAAGAGTGCCTTCCTCTATGCAAAAATTATTGAGGAGGTATATGTGATGCAGCCTCCTGGTTTTGAGGATCTAGAGAATCCAGACAAGGTGTATAGAGTCAAGAAGGCTATGTATGGACTTCATCAAGCCCCAAGAGCATGGTATGGTACTTTGTCTACTTATTTGGTGGACAATGGATTCAAAAGGGGCACCATAGATCAGACATTGTTTACAAAGAAGAATGGTAAGGATGTTCTACTTGTTCAAGTCTATGTTGATGATATCATCTTTGGATCTACCAATCCAAAGATGAGTGGGGATTTCTCCAAACTCATGACAAACAAGTTCAAGATGAGTGCAATGGGGGAGATGAACTTCTTTCTAGGGTTACAAGTTCAGCAGAAAGAAGATGGTATCTTCATCTCCCAGGATAAATATGTGGCAGAGATCTTGAAGAAGTTTGGCTTTTCTCCACATGAAAAGAGGGCTACTACTCCTATGGATAGAGAACACCCTTGGGGAAAGATTGGAGATGGGAAAGATGTTGATGTCAGGCACTATAGATCAATGATTGGCTCATTGATGTATCTCACAGCCTCTAGACCTGACATCATGTTTGCTGTGTGTGCTTGTGCACGCCATCAAGTAGCTCCCAAAGAATGTCACCTTTATGCTGTCAAGAGAATCTTTAGGTACCTAAGATGTTATCCCGGTCTTGGCTTGTGGTATCCAAAAGATTCACCTTTGGAGCTTATTGCATATTCAGACAGTGACTATGAAGGTGATAAGTTTGATAGAAAATCCACAACTGGTGGATGTCAGTTTCTTGGGAGCAGGTTGATATCTTGGCAATGCAAGAAACAAACAGTGGTGGCTAATTCTACAACTGAAGCAGAGTATGTGGCTGCAGCTGCTTATTGTGGATAAGTTTTATGGATTCAGAACCAGCTGTTGGACTATGGGTATAATTTCATGCATACCAAGATATTTGTTGACAATAACAGCACCTTATGCATTATTAAGAATCATGTACATCATTCTAAAACTAAACACATAGAAATTAGACACCATTTTATAAGAGATTGTTTTGAAAAGGGTTTAATACAACCAGATAGGGTTGACACAGAAGAAAATATGTCAGATTTACTAACTAAACCTTTTGATGCTGGAAGGTTTCAATACTTGGTAACAAGTATTGGAATGATCAATCTCACATAATATGTGTTTTGGAGTCTTTTTGTAAAAGTATGTACAGGATAATGCATTGTTATTGGTCTTTTTGAGGATTTAGATTTTCCACTATATTTTTCTAACACTGACAAAGGTTACTCTAACGCTGATAAGTGTTATTGTGACGTTGTCAGCAATATATTTGTCTAACGTTGACAAATGTTTCTTTAACACTGACAAGTGTTATCGGGGTGTTGTCAGCAACAATGTTAGTTTTGTGGTTTTCAATCTAAATGTGCAGGAGGTGTTAGCATTATACCATTGGATACAGAGTATCTTATGGATCATTGGAGACTTGTTTGAGCATGTTTTTATTTATGGATGATGGTTGGAATTTTCTGTTCCTATCTTGACATAAATTTTTTATGTTAATGCATATTTTTGGCAACATTTGTATCACAGTTTAAGGGGAGGTTTTAGGAACCTTTAGGAATTTTGGGTATCCTTATGATACTCTTATCATAATTCTAGATTGTGTCCACAGGTGAGTATGAGTTAGTTTTACTAAATCATGAGGCACTGTAGCATGCAAAGTTGATATACTATGCATGCTGCCAAGACATTTTTGGCCTAGAATTGGTTGTGGTCTGTTGGGAGACTTTGGAATGATTTTATCATGGGTTTTACCTGGGAGTAACAAAGAGTTTTATATGGTAACTTAGTTGTTAAGAGTTTTGGTTAGCAAGGGACACTAGAACTGTTATGTCTATCTTGCATAAGCAAGTGTGCATAACTGGACAGTGCTTGCTGCCCTATAATAATTATCAACTTTTTGGTTATCTTCTCTAGGATAAATTACTTTGTTAAGGTCATTTTTCATTTTTAAATATTTTTATTTTTGGACACTGACAAGTATTTTTCCAAGCGTTGTTGTGACCATTTTAGACGCTGACATGGCTTTGGCAAACGTTGACAAGGATATAACCGTCGGGCGTTGATGGGTTATTTTTGACCGTTGACACTCAATGGGACCTACCTAGTTGTTACTTTTTGACATATTTTTGGGCCGTAATTTTGGAAGCAGATAACTTTCATTTAATGCGTGAGATAAACTTATTTCTTTTCAATATTTTCATGATTGCATTTTGAAAATACTTGCCTATTTTTGGGCCAATCACATGCATTTTTCTCTCCTATATATTTGGCTCCTATTTTAAACAGGGTACCTATCATTCTTGTCTAACCATATTTTCTCCTATAACTTCATCTTTATCAATCATTCAAAACATCTTTCAACAATGGCACCAAAGTTTAAACCAAGTGATTTGGAATTGGGGTTCAGGAGTCAACACAACATGGTAGCATATCTTGAAGCTGATGATACTCTGTTTCCCCAATACACACAAATGGTGGCGTATCTGAATGCATCCCCAATTAGGTATGCTCTTTCTCATGCTCCACTCATTCCTGTCACACATATTAAACAGTTTTGGAACAATGTTAGTTCCTCAACAGTTAATAGAGTGACTACATTATCATCTATTGTTCATGGGAGAACATGGGTGGTTACTGAAGCTTTGGTTCGCCAAGCTTTGCATCTTGATGATGCTGATGGTATAACCATCCTCCCCATTAATGAGATAGAACAAGGACTAAGGGCTTTGGGTTATCCTTTCCCTGATGAGGGAACTTTAAATAAATATCATAAACAGGAGTTTCCCCCAGCCTGGAAGTACCTAATACATGTCCTCTTACAATGTTTGAGTCCCAAGTGTACTGCACACAATGAGATCAATAGATCTATTGCTAGTGCTATTGTGTGCATTGCTACTGGGCAAAAATTTATTTATTCCAAAATGATTTTTGAGGGCATGTGTAAAAATAAAGGGAACAAAATGACTTTAGCTTATCCCTGATTTTTACAAATGGTTTTTGAGGTGCAAAATTACTACACAAGGGATCATGATGATTTTTATGAGATCCCTGTGCAAAAGAAAGCAATTTTTATGAAGATGAACTCACCCCCAAATCGTGACCTACCCCTAACCCAGCTATGATTGCTGTTATTGAAGCAGCACAACCCCAACCAGATCCACAACCCCAAATTGACCCAATACCTGAACCATCACCTTCACCACAACACATGCAACTTGACCAAGAACCTTTTGACGCTGACATATTAAATGTTGCCATTGATGTGCCTATTTCAAACGTTGACACCAATCCTTTATAGACCCAAACACCCCTTAATCAACCCACATCCACCCAATCCACATCATCTTCACCCCCCACACAATATAGGTTGCAAAAACGCCAAAGGACTACTAGAGTGTTCTCCTCTAGTGGTCCTAGCCATGTAGCCGAGAGAACCACCACCACAAGTGTGGTTGGTGCTATGGATGAGGCTGGGCTATTGGTTCTGGCTTAGAAGCTGTCCAAGACAGTCCTACCATACTTAAGACCTCATCCATGCCCAATGAATCTAACTTGGGAGGTCAAATACTCATTTTAGAAGAGGGCAGATTGGAACGAATGACCCTAATGGAATTGACGGCTGTCTGCATAAGCTTGCAAAAGCAAAATGCAGACTTGGTACATATTGTCAATACACAAGGTCTTGAAATCAAGAAATTGAGGGAGAGGATTGTTGTTTTGGAAAATGCTAGCACAAGGATAGGGATGGAGGAATCTTCCAAAGGGGAGGATGAACAGATAAATGTGAGTGATAAGGGCTCTCATGATGGTGAATCTTTGGGTGTTGCTGAGGCCCTAACAAGTTTGAAGAAACAGACAGGTTTTGATACGTCTCTAGTCTCTCCTACAAACTTAAATTTGTCATTTACAGCCATGTTGGAGGAAATCACAAGAGGCGCTGAGACAGGTATTTTGGGCGTTGACAAGACAGATTTGAACGCTGACATGAGTAACTTGGGCGCTGACAAAGCAAAAGTAAGCGTTGACAGGTCTGCAGATGAGGTTGATGTATTCCAGTCATCAACCAAGATGTTTCTTCACAGGTATTACCATCTACCTTACCAACAGTTGATCCATTAGATAAGGGTAAGGGTATTATGGTAGAAGAAGTTGTTCTAAAGAATGCAGCACAAATTGAGTTTGATAGAAGGTTGGCTGCACAAATTATGGAACAAGAAAGAAAGAAGGTGGGTGAACACCTTTTGTTGTCACTTCAGAAGAGCAAGAAGGAAGTGATGAAGCCAGTTCAGACTCAAGTGTAATGATTATAGAACAACCAGAAAGACTTGAGTATGGTGATGAGTTGGCAAAAGAGTAGTTGAATGAGATGAAATTGCAGGTTGATTTTGATATGCCAGAAGTTGTTTAGATGTACCATGCTTGGGAAGATAGGTGTATGGAGAATCCACATTTGACCATTTCAGATCAGATATGGGGTTTGGAGATTCTTCTCAGAGTACAAAAGGATTGCAAGGTCATTCTGGAACACAAAGCAAGCAATGTTCTCTCAAATTTGAAAAGGGATAGAAGGGAGTTGTACTACATGCTACTCAAATGTCATGGAACAGGATGGACTCATAAGAAATTGACTGGTTTGACATTTGAAGAGTTAGAGTGCAGAGCGTATCCCATTTGGGTTAGAGTGTAGGAAGAAAACACTGTAAGACTTCTTTCTGATGAAAGAAAAGAAGAACTTGTAGAGGAAATGGAGCTTAAGAAGGCAATGTTTGTTCCCAGACCTGTGAAAAAGGGAGTTCCTCTTGAGTTTCCCAAAGATATGGATCCATTACATCTAAGTGAAGCTGTTATAAGAAAGAGCCTCAAGCTCCATAAACCCTATTATAAGCTATGAAGAGGATGAATGTGGGTTTTGGACGATTGGCAGGTATGGAAAAGAGGTTCACACTTTTACCACTCTTATATCTTTGTTGCAAGTTTTGATAGAGAAGACTTGGTTGATCTATGGAGGTTGTTAGAGACCAAGTATGAGACTGAAGATCCCACTTTAGTCAATGCAATAAAACTGTGGTCAACATTCAAGAGAATGTGTGGACCAAGAGATGAAGATCCTGCTATTTGGAAGGATCTTGAAGATGATCTCAGTGGTCTTCAATGGAGATTGTATTCAGCTGCTGGAGTTTATTATTTGAGTTCTACAAAGTTTGCTGAGTATCTACTTGTAGATGGTCAGTATTTCATGTCCAAGGAAGTCTTGGAGAAGATGAAGAATACTCAGCTGGAAATTGATTATTCAAGTGACGTGGCCAAAGATTTGATCAGATTTATTTATTACCAATATGAGAAGGTTTGTAAGATTCCTCCTAGTCCTTAATGTTTATTCAGAAACTTGATTACTAGAGTAGATATCAAGTTTAGGGGAGGATTGTTGGGAATAAATTATAGCCAGTCTACTTGAGCGCTGACAAGAGTAAAACAAGCGTTGATAGGAAGAAAACAAACGCTGACAGATCAAGCGTTGACAAGAAGAAGTCAAGCGTTGACACATTGAAGACAAGCACTGATGGAAGGATATGATCTACGCGTTTATTATGTTCTAGATTACTTATAGTAAAGATAGGAACAACAATGTATTTTCTATATTTATCTTTACCTAGAATAGTTGATACGTAGATTATTGTACAAGGCTTCTTATGTCTATAAAAGAAGACCTTTAGGTTATTGTTCAATATAAGTTTTCATACGTTAAACACTTTCATTGTAAGCAAGTTTGATATCATTAATCAAAGTGAAAGTTTGTTTACATCTTGTGTGTTCTTGTTTAAGTGTTAATTCCGCATAACACTTAGATTGTCATATACATATACAAAGGTTTCTCTAAGTGTATTACTTGATCTAATCTCGTATACATAAAGCTAAATCGATCTAAGTTTGGGATCAACAGATTAGCAGTCTTTGCTACCCGTTCAGCTCGAAGTTCATTTGCGTCATTCTGAAATTGGTTCAAAATGTCAAAGAGCGTATGATAGTTGACCTCGTCTAACTTATTCTGTTGTTTCACCAAATTTACAAATCGTGTCCACTCTGGTTGAAGTTGTTGTAGGAACTGCACATTGACTTGCATGGTAGAGACTTCGAAGTTGTTTCGTGTCATGTCATTCATCATTTTGTAGAATCTGGAGTAATATGAATCAATTGATTCTCCATCCAATGAAGTAAACTTTACAAAGTTCAAGAACAAGTTTGTTTTGACATCTTGCTTGTTGAGTGATTCTCCTTGTTGCAATCATTCAATGGCCATCCACATTTCTTTTGCAGTAGAGCAAGCATCGACCATTGAGTCAATATTATCCCCAATCTCACTTATAATTAGATAGATTCCTTCCTTCTCTGCATCAATCCGAGCATGGTTCTCTTTCGTAGTATTCTCATTCGTTTCCTTAATAGTCTGTTCATCGGCACTTGGCGTCGTGTCGGTTGCTGGAGTTGCAGGAATGGTAATTGTAGCGAGAGTATATAGTCCTTCTTTGATGCAACATCGTAGAAAATCTACATTTGGTTTTGTATCAAGATATCGAATAAAACGTGATTGCCATTGTGCATATCAACCGAACACAAGCATTGGTGGTGTTTCTTTGTTACCCGCCACCATGATGTTGTTGTTTGTAACACGATACTCTGCAGTAGAATCCATTTTAATAATATCCGAAAAGTGAAGTAAATACGGATCTTAAGTAGATATGGTGTGATAAGGTTGTGGTTAAAATTCTGAAAATTGCGATTTGTTCTCATTCCGATAATAATTCTCCAGTCTGATATAACGGTAGACCGAAATTTTTTATAATTGCCAATTTTTTAGATCAAGTTAGAAATAGCCAAAAAATAGTGTGGAAAAAATTTGAATTTACTTGACCTAAAAATTTAACTTCTTTTTTGGCCAAGTCTAAAAATGCTTCGAACAAAAATCTCGCAATAATCTGTGACAATCCGTCAATTTACGTATGATATTTTATTCTCAAATATTATTTGAAAATATTATTTTAATGTTACAATATGAACTCACTTATTTTTGGGAAGAAATTTGGAATTACGTCTTGGAGTAGCATCGACTACGTCTAAACCGGAGGATTCTACGTTACGTGCTTACGTTTACATACACCGTCTTTGGTGACAGTCCGACATTTCAGAAAATAAATTTATCCGTGAATATTATTTTTGAGTTTTAAATTTGTGTTGGTTCATAAACTCACAAATTTACGAGAAGAGATTAGGACTTACGATTTTATTTTAACGTGCTTTACGACTAAACCGGAAACCTTAGGATTACGTATTTACGTTTTCGAACTCCGTTTTTGATGAGACAATTTTTATTAGATTCGTTTTGTGCCGTTGATTCATAATTTATAAAAACGTTTTTCGTAAAACGACCCGAGGGCACGCAAATCGAGGAAACTAGAATCGAGGAGTACCCGTAAATAAATGGGATGAGACAAGTGGGACACTTGTCCCACCCCACTCCCAAAACCGGCCAAGATAACTAGCAACACCATAAGGTGTCATTTATCTAGCTTAAACCTTACACTTGTCTATTAGCTTACCATGTAAGCCTTTCACAACATCAAAACCATCAACTTAAACCACTTTTCTCATTTACACACATGCAAACCACACCATATCCTCTCTTTCTCTCTTGGTGATGCCGTCCCATTTTACACTTGAAACACCCATTTCATACAAATTTTAACCCTAAACATATGTTATAATCAACATATGTTAATCTCCTTTCAAAAAGATGAAGATTGGTGCAAGTTATAACATCCATGGAGGAGTTTTTATGATGTCTTAGGGCTGATTTTCCACAAGGAGTTCATGGAGCATGGTGGTCTTGAAGATGGTCTTGGCTATGCACAAGTTTCTCCATCAAAAATCCATGTTTTGATCAACCTACATCATCATGGTGGTATAAAGATTGTCCTCCTCAACTTCTTGTTATTTTGATTATGTAAACATGTATTTTATTTCCTATTGTATATATTTATGATGATTATATGATGATAAAAATGTTATGTGGGGATTTGTTGTTAATAATCATGGATAAAAAGATGAAAAACTATAAGAAACAAGTCTAAAATCTTGTCTAAATATGTTGGCTGTGTAAAACAGTAAAGAAGTAAGTCATAAACTGATAAAATGATGAAGTGGAATAGATTTACAGTAAGCTATGGGTCTTGTACACATGTGAGAATTGGCCATGCAATGGAATCAAAATGATGAGTGAGATATGATCAAAACAAGTTTAGGGTATAAATCTGAAGTTACTGTTTTGGACGATTTTTAGAAAATATTTAGAAGATGATTAAACAGTAGCTATAGAAGAGTTAAATGTAGCACATATCATGTAGTTTATGCGATAAAAATTTGAGCTTCTATCTCCATGTAGAACTCAATATGGCAGTTTTGGTGAAGATGAAGTTAAAATTCAGATTTTTGGAAATTAAAGAATAATACTATTATATAAGCACTCACATTTTAATATATAAAATATAAAATAAAAACCCACTAACTTATAAAACTTATTTATATAAATATATATATAAAAGGTTAATCAAATGGATAAATTATATAAATGGTGGTGAAATAATGTTTATAAGTAATAAAAACTATAAATATGATTTTTACGACTTTTTCGGCTATTGCCGTAAAATTAACATTTTTGTTAAATAAAACTTAGATGGTTGGACCCGTCTAATGAAAACTTTGTAAAACTTATATACTGATATATAGACATGTATAACAAGTAAAAACCGATAAAACCCGAACTATAGGGCATATGGACATTAACAAGTTAAATAAACATATTGGACTAATAAATGGACTAAATAGGATAAAAACTTGTAAAAAGAATCTATTGGGCTTAACCCATTTAGGCCCAACTTGGAAAGTATACATACTGATAATATAGGTACAAAATGGATTAAAATAAGTTAAATAACTTATAATAAGCTTATTGGACTTAAGACACGCAAAAGGGTAAAACTGGTAAACTAATATAAAAGTTATCGACATATAACACTAAAAGGAGTAAACGAGAATATGTAAACCCACTTGATCATCATATATATATAATCATCATATGTATACATAATTGATATTTTTATAAAGTCATTGGACAAACGTCTAAGACCGATTATTATTTGTCTAGGTTTCCGTGATTGAAGCACGTACCGTACGTCTGAATCGCCGATAACCCGCCTTCCCATATCAACGTGAGTTCATAGCCTCGCACTCTTTTAAATGTTTTTATAAATGTTTTATAAACCCGCGAGGGAGATAACATGTTAGTTTTTATAAAATAGGACACCATTTGTCCCGATTGTTTGTTTATTGATTTTGGACCCGAATGATTGAATGACCCGATTGTATGACCCGATAAATGATTAATGGACCCGATAGATGAAATAAAATGGATTATTAAAGTTAGGTATGTCACTAAAAGTCCCATTAGCATGAATTGTGGACTACCGGGAGTTGGTAGACGCTTATGCATTTAATAGTACTATTTGGGGACGATCACCCCAGTTCGCGCCTTGACGGTTGATCCCCGTCGTGCCACATTGATTGGTAAGCGAATTTATGTATGAGAAGATTTCCATAGCGTGACCTTTGTGACGACACGCTACTTTAGATGGGCAAAATTGGTATCGGGTTAGCTACCCATTTTGGTTTTAGTAAGGTAACAATGTCATGCGGCTTATAATAATCCAATCACCAAAATATTACTGGACGCTCCGAATTACGATGTATTGCCTGACTAGCAATACTGGGTCATACTATTGATATTATGTTTGTGTTTTGGTTTTTATAACCATATTCGTATAACGGTTTTTATTTAATCTATACAACGTTGTAAGACGTATTGTGACAAGTCTAACATTTTCAGGTAGTTAAATATTTTCTCGTATAATATTTTGAAACTTATTTTTGTGTTGGTTGACGAACTCACAATTTACGGATTTAAATTTGGGCTTACGTGCATAATTTGGCGTCTTTTACGACTAAACCGGAAACCTTAGGATTACGTATTTACGTTTTTGAACTCCGTTTTTGATGAGACAATTTTTATTGGATTCGTTTTGTGACGGTGATTCATAATTTATAAAAACGTTTTTCGTAAAACGACCCGAGGGCACGCAAATCGAGAAAACTAGAATCGAGAAATACCCGTAAACTAGTGAGATGGGACAAAACACTTTGCCCCATCCCACTAGCTTACATGGGACGGCCAAAAACACCTCACCACCATAGGTGGCACAAACTTAACTTGTTTAATAACAAGTGTAAGCCTTAGCTTACACTTTAGGCTAAGCTTTCCACCAAACTTTACAAAACCAACAAATGGTTTTCACTTAACCATTTCTTACATGCATTTCACTCTCAAAACTCTCTCAACTTTCATCTATGTGCCGTCCCAACTCAAGCCATAAACACCATTTTTGATCTCTTCCAACTACAAACCACATGTTTACTAGTCCTATTAAGGTGTTTCCTTGAAACCTTGATCATTTGGTGGCCATATAACCAACTTTGGAGGTGATTTGCTTGTGTCCTAGGGCTGATTTTCCAACATATGATCTTGCTATTTGATGGTCTTGGAGATACTTGTTGTATTCATCAAGTTCTTGCCTTCCTAAAACAAGAAATCCACTTGGATTGGTAAAGAAGATCATCCTCTACATTTTTCTCTTATTATTTTGTAAAGAACAAATGTATTTTCTTTCATTTTGTATATTTATATGATGTATATATGATGATAAAAATGTTGTGTGGGGATCAAGTGTTGATAAACATGCTTAAAAATGATGATAACCATAAGAAAGGAAGCTAAAATCATGTCTAATTAGTTGGCTGTATAAAAACAGTAGATAACCAAATGAAGAACTGATAAAAATGCATGGTTTGATCTATTTACAGTAAAGTAGATGATGTTATACACATGTGAGATTGGCCATGCAATGGAATCAAAATAATGAATGAGATATGATCAAAACAAGTTAGGTGGTACAATCTGAATAAGCAGTTTTGTAGGGACTGTTAAGGCAACTTAAACTTAAAATGGGCAGTAGCTATAACTAAGTTATATTTAGCACATATCATGAAGAAGTTGTCATTTAAAAATGAGCTTCTAATTCATTGTAGAACTCTAGATATGATAAAAATGGTAAATGTGAAGTTAAAAATCAGATTTTGGAAATAATGTTTATTATTATTATATAAGCACTCACTTTATAATTTATAAAATGTAAAGTATAAACCCACTAACTTATAAAACTTAATTATATAAATGTATAAAAGGTTAATTAAATGGGTAAAATATATAAATGGTGGTAAAAGTAATATTTATAAGTAATAAAAACTATAAACTTGATTTTTACGACTTTTTCGGCTATCGCCGTGAAATTAACGTTTTTCATCAAATAAAACTTAGACGACCAAACCCGTCTAATGTAAAGTTTATAAAAGTTATATACTGATGTATAAGTAACTAAGACAAGTAAAAACCGATAAAACCCGAACTATAAGAATTACGGACATTTACGAGCTAACTAAACCTAATAGACTAATAATTGGACTCAATAAGAAAAATACTTGTAAAAAGAATTATTTGGGCTTAACCCAATAGGGCCCAACATGAAAAGTATATGTACTGATCATATAAGTAAATAATGGGTAAAAACAAGTAAAAGAACTTATAAAAGACTTAATGAACTTAAAATAGGTAAAATCGGTAAAACTAGTGAACTAGTAAGACGATACTAAAACGTAAACGCTAAAATGAGTAAATGAGGATTTATAAACCCACTTGATCATCATCATATGTACAATAATCATATATATGTATATTGTTATTTTGATAAAAGTCATTGGACCGAGTCTAAGACCGATTATTATTTATATAGGTTTCCGTGACCGAAGCACGCCCGTAGCCGATAATCCGCCTTTCATTAACAACGTGAGTTCATAGCCTCGCACTCTTTTAAATGTTTTATAAAATGATTTGTAAACCCGCGAGGGAGATAACATGCTAGATTTTTATAAAAATAGAACACAAGTAGTCCCGATTGTATGCTTAATGAGATGGACCCGAATGATGCTATGACCCTATATTCGAGACTAAAAGGATTATTAGTAGTTAGGTTATGTCACTTAAAGTCCCATTAGCATGAATTGTGAACTACCGGGTTTTGGTAGACGCTTATGCATTTGATAGTACTATTTGGGGACGATCACCCCAGTTCGCGCCTTGACGGTTGATCCCCGTCGTACCACATTGATTGGTAAGCGAATTTATGTATGAGAAGATTCCATAGCGTGATTTTTGTGACGACACGTTAACTTAGATGGGCAAATTGTTTGTCGGGTTCGCGGCCCGCTGTTTTCACAGTAAGGTAACAATGTCATGCGGCTAATAATAATCCTAATTCAGATACTACAATCTATACAACCTATAATACAATAATAAACGATAACGACGCTATTAACGATGAATATATTACCTATCATGGTAATATAGAGACTACGGTCTCATGGACGGTTTTCAGATGTATGCTTGATATATATTGCCTGACTAGCAATATGTGGACTTACTCCCGATATTATACTTGTGTTCTGATTTTAAATGATTGTAAATGATTGTTTTATATAACGGTTTTCATTAAACTCTATGAATTCACTCGGCATTCGCTGATATGATTTTTGCATGTTTTCTATCTCAGGTGCTTGAAGGTAATCCGGATGAAGATCGACTCTGATGGCCCACACTTAATATTAAAAATGTTCATTCGATCTGTGTTTTGTAAATTTAATGACCTGTATAATTTGGGACCTGTTGTACACTTTTAAACCTTTTTATCGAATGAATGTTTGTTAAACCTTGTACAACCATTTTTATGTGTTGTCTATGATTGGAGTTATTGTGCTATCCCGTAACACTCTGAAAGACCCTTCCGCTGTACCGATACGAAAAATGAGAGTGTTACAGTTTGGTACCAGAGCTCTCGTTGTAGAGAACAAAAGATTTTTAAAAACCAAGGTTTTGAACAAAACTTTTCAAAATCTTTTGACAATGAACATTTGAGAAAATATTTGAAAAATCTTTTGACTATAACGGTGCCAGAGATCTCCGACGTTGCCAACAAGCCCTATTGAGAAGATATATATTTTGATATATATAATTTAATTTATATATATGTATATATCGTGATTTCATTATGTAATTGTTAAACTAGTATGTTATCCTAATACGAGATAAATATATATAAATGCAGATTGTCATGGCTGACCCTAATATTCCTGTAGAAAACCATGCTATTCCCAAACCTAATATAGAAGATGATCCTTATTTAGACTTAGTAGATTTTGATATTGATGACGAGGAGGAACCATTTGAGGATCCCGAGCCCGAGTTAGGACTAGGAGATCAGATTGCCCCTCAGGTAGACTTAGTAGAGAATGAGATTGAGAATGTGGAGATTGAGAATGCTGATATTGAGAATGAGAATGAGATTGGGTTAGATGAGTTAGATGACGAGATTGACGACGAGGATGTCGAGGAGGATGTAGGTATAGAGGTTGAGGTTGATGACGATGAGGAAGCTGAGCTTATTTATCCGTATGATGTTCCAGAGGGCGAGCCTTTGCCCCCACCAGTTTGTTTGTCTGATTCCGAGGATGAGTTACCTAGGGATGACATGTCTGAATCGTCTGAATCTGATTCTGAATCAGAGGAGGATGAGGATGACGATGCACCTGACGGTACCGATGGTATTGCTACTCGTAGACGTGAGATAGGAGAGTCGTCTAGTGCTCGAGAGGCTACTCATATTGATGGTCTTGCACCATGGGCCTTGAGACGTGATCTAGATGCTTCCCGTGTTAAGAGTTGTGTGACAGAGGTTGGATTAGGTGTTGTTCAGACTCAGGTTGCTTATTTGGAGTCGAAGACTAAGATTGGAGAGAAAGAGCGAGAATTGCTTAGTTTGGATTTGAGTGATGTAGAACGTGGTTTGAATGAGGCTTTTAGGAGGTTATCGGTATTGGAAAGCCGTGAGTATGTGGATATGAAGAAAAAGGTGAATTCTTTGGAGATTCAGTTGAGTGTGGCTCGTGCGATGCGTGAGAAAGCCGAAAAGGAGTTGAATATATCCGTGGGTTGGAACAGTAGATTTTATGCCGACATGGTTGAAAGAGGAGTAATCCGTAAGCGCCCAGCTGAAGATGTGTCTAGTGATCGTCCGGCGAAGATCCAGAAGACGATGGATGATGGACCATCTGGCGGTTCTCAGTAGACCAGTCTGTATTTAGTAGTGACCTTTATATCTTTTGTGCTTGTAGCTTTGGCTGAACCGACTTGTTAGTTGTAGACTTGGCACGAATTTTGAGTGTATATAGTGTTAGAACTTTGATATGGATGTACTAAGACAATACTTTTGTTTCAGATCGAATGAAATATGTATCTTGTCTTGAATTCCATATTGTGCCTTATTTGTATCTTGATTATGAATTCGATCCATATTATATGAATCCTTTGTTGGATGAACGCTTAATGCTTTGAAATTGTGGAATTATAGAACTATGCCGCCCAAGAAGTCTGTGAATGAGGATGATGTACGTAGGATTATTACGGAGCAAGTTACCGCATCTATGACTGAATTTATGGCAAATGCTAGAAATGAAGTTGGCGGTAGTGGAGCTAGCGGTAGTGGAGCTGGCGGTAGTGGAGCTGGCGGTAGTGGAGCTGGCGGTAGTGGAATTGGCGGTACTAATGTGAATGTGAATGCTAATAATGTGAATGCTAATGCTGGAGGAAATGTAGGAGGACTTGGAACGAATGCACCTGAAGTTGGTGGCTGTACTTATGTGACGTTCATGAAGTGTGAACCTCTACCTTTTAATGGAACTGAAGGTGCTGTAGGATTAAGCCAGTGGATCGAGAAGATTGAATCGGTGTTTAGGATTAGTAAGTGTAAGGAGGAAGATAAGGTGACTTTTGCTATGGCTACTCTTAAAGGTCGTGCGTTGACTTGGTGGAACGGGAGAATTGCTTTCATGGGTCTTGATGCTGCTAATGCTACTCCTTGGGCTGAAATCAAGAAGTGGATGACTTTGGAGTTTTGTCCTCGTAGTGTGATTATTAGGTTAGAACAGGAGTTGATTCATCTGAGAATGAAAGGTGTGGACATTGATAGTTACACGAACCGATTCCATGAGTTGGCCTTGCTATGTCCTCGATTGGTTGAACCCGAAGAGATCCGAATTGAGCAATATGTGAAAGGGTTGACCAGGAATATCCGGGGGGACGTGACATCATCGAAACCACTGACCATTGATGATGCTGTTCGAATGGCTTACCAACTCATTGGACAGATAATTCAGGATAAGGAAGATGAAGCCCGTGTAGGTGAGAAAAGAAAGGGAGACGGTGATCGTGTAGATAGAGGTGATAATAGGAAGAATTTCAATCGCCGTCAGAACCAGAGAAAGGGGAATGCAAATGCTATTACCAACAATGCACCGCGCAACGATGATAGATGTCCTAAGTGTGGCAACAAGAGGCATCCTGGCGACTGCTGGAAGTGCCGAAATTGCGGAAAGCTTGGACACAAGGTTGAAAGGTGTAAGAAGGGAACGATTTGCTTCAACTGTAATGAAGAAGGTCATAGGAAATCGGAATGCCCCAAGTTGAAAGCGATTGTACCTGGAAGAAACCCCCAGGGTGGTATCTACCAACTTGGAACAATTGAGGTGAAGAAAGAGGATCCGAATGTCGTTACCGGTACGTTTTTACTCAACAATCATTATGCCGTTGCTTTATTCGATTCGGGTGCCGATAGGAGCTTTGTATCCACTAAATTTAGTGCCCTTATTGATATTGAACCTGTTGAGATAAGTACCAGTTACGAGGTGGAATTGGCTGATGGTAAATTAGTGAAAACTAATAAGCTATTAGAAGGATGCTCTCTAAATCTCTTGAACCATTCCTTTCCGATTGATTTGATGTTGATAGAATTAGGTAGTTTCGATATTATTATTGGTATGGATTGGTTGTCGTTGAATAATGCTACTATTTTATGTGGAGAGAAGAAGGTTAAGATTCCTCTTAGGAATAGAACGTTAGTAACTGATGGTAGTCGAGGTGAATCCCGCTTGAAAATCGTTTCATGTATTAAAGTCCAAAAGCACATCAGGAACGGTTGTGAGTTATTCTTAGCTCAAGTGACCGGGAATGAGTCTAGGGAGAAACGATTGGAAGATGTACCTATTATTTGTGAATTTCCTGAGGTATTTCCTAAAGATTTACCAGGACTTCCACCGATAAGGCAAGTAGAGTTTCGAATCGATTTAATTCCTGGTGCTGCACCGGTGGCACGTGCGCCTTACCGATTAGCCCCTTCTGAATTAAAGGAGTTATCTGAGCAACTTAAGGAGTTGTCTGATAAAGGTTTTATTCGACCGAGCTCGTCGCCTTGGGGAGCTCCAGTCTTGTTCGTTAAGAAGAAGGATGGATCTTTTCGTATGTGCATTGATTATAGGGAACTGAATAAGTTGACAATTAAGAATCGATATCCTTTACCTAGGATTGATGATTTGTTTGATCAATTGCAAGGATCTAGTGTGTATTCTAAGATAGATTTGCGGTCAGGATATCACCAACTTTGCGTCCGTGAAGAAGATATTCCTATAACTGCATTTAGAACTCGTTATGGACACTATGAATTACAAGTAATGCCATTTGGGTTAACTAACGCACCTGCGGTTTTCATGGATTTAATGAATCGAGTGTGCAAGCCCTACTTGGATAAATTTGTGATTGTGTTTATTGACGATATCTAATCTATTCTAAGAATGAAGATGAGCATAGAGAACATTTGAGGATTGTTTTGAAGTTGCTGAAGGATGAAAGGTTGTATGCTAAGTTTTCGAAGTGTGATTTCTGGTTGGATTCTGTGCAATTTCTTGGTCATGTGATTAACAAAGATGGAATTCATGTTGATCCTGCAAAGGTTGAAGCTATTAAGAATTGGTCTGCACCGACAACGCCAACGGAAGTGCGACAGTTCTTAGGATTAGCTGGCTATTATAGGCGATTCATTAAAGAATTTTCTTTGATAGCTAAACCCTTGACTAAGCTTACTCAGAAGAATAAACCTTTCGTTTGGGGAAGTGATGAAGATGGAGCATTTCAGACATTGAAGCAAAAATTATGTAGTGCGCCAATCTTATCATTACCCGAAGGGAGTGAAGATTTTGTAGTGTATTGCGATGCATCTCTTAGAGGTTATGGAGCTGTGTTGATGCAGAGAGAGAAAGTGATAGCTTATGCTTCTAGGCAATTAAGGAAGAATGAGGAGAATTATACTACTCATGATCTTGAGTTAGGAGCTGTGGTCTTTGCTCTTAGGTTGTGGAGACATTATCTGTATGGCACCAAGTGTACGGTATTCACCGATCACAAAAGCCTACAGTATATTCTCGACCAGAAGGAATTGAACATGAGGCAACGAAGATGGATAGAGTTGTTAAGTGATTATGATTGTGATATAAAGTATCACCCAGGAAAAGCCAATGTTGTTGCTGATGCGTTGAGTAGGAAAGATAGAGAGCCTATCAGGGTGCGTTCTCTAGTCTTGACCGTGCACAATAATTTGCCTGAGCAAATTAGAAATGCGCAAATAGAAGCTTGTAAGAAGGAGAATTTTGTTAATGAAGGGTTTCGAGGAGAAGGAGATCCTTTAGAGGTTAGAGCTGATGGAGTGAAATGTTTAAGAGGTCGTATGTGGATACCTAAGTTTGGAGGCTTAAGAGATTTGGTTATGTTAGAATCCCATAAATCTAAGTATTCCATTCATCCGGGATCTGATAAGATGTACCATGATTTGAAGAAGTTGTACTGGTGGCCGAATATGAAAGCTGACATAGCTATGTATGTTCTTCAATGTTTGACTTGTGCTAGAGTTAAAGCCGAACATCAAAAGCCATCAGGACTACTTCAACAACCAAAGATTCCTGAATGGAAGTGGGAGCGAATTACGATGGACTTTATCACCAAGCTTCCTAGAACATCATCTGGAAACAATTCGATTTGGGTTATTGTCGATAGACTGACCAAATCAGCACACTTCATTCCGGTTAAGGAGCAGTTCTCACTGGAGAAGCTGACTCGAATATACCTGGATAATGTCGTATGCAAGCATGGAGTGCCTGTATCGATCATTTCAGATCGAGATCCTAGATTCGCATCGAATTTTTGGAAATCTCTCCAAAGATCTTTGGGAACGAATCTCGACATGAGCACTGCTTATCACCCCCAGACTGATGGGCAGAGTGAAAGGACGATACAAACACTGGAAGATATGTTGAGAGCTTGTGTGTTAGACTTTGGTAAGAATTGGGATAAACATTTGTCGTTAGCAGAGTTTTCGTATAACAATAGTTACCATTCTAGTATTAAGGCTGCACCGTTTGAAGCTTTGTATGGTAGGAAGTGTAGATCTCCTGTATGTTGGAGTGAAGTTGGGGATACCCAGCTCACGGGACCGGAATTGATCCGGGAGACTACGGAGATGATAGTTCAGATTAAGAAGAGGTTGTTGACTGCCCGTAGTAGACAGAAAAGTTACGCGGATGTGCGGCGGAAGCCAATGGAGTTTGAAGTGGGTGACCGAGTAATGTTGAAAGTATCGCCATGGAAAGGCGTTATAAGATTTGGAAAACGAGGAAAATTGAATCCCCGTTATATTGGACCCTTTAAGATTCTATCTAGAGTAGGTCCGGTGGCTTACAAACTAGAGTTACCCCCAGAACTTCATGGTGTTCACAACACATTCCATGTATCTAATCTGAAGAAATGTCTAGCAGTGAGTGATGAGAAAATTCCGTTAGGTAAGGTTCGAATAGATGGGAAGTTGCATTTTATCGAAGAGCCCGTAGAAGTTATGGACCGTGAGGTAAAGCAACTGAAACAAAGTCGGATACCTATTGTCAAGATCCGATGGAATTCAAAGCATGGACCGGAGTATACTTGGGAACGAGAGGATGAAATGTGGAAGAAATATCCGCACCTCTTCGATTTCAATAGGAAACGGACATCCAAATGAAATGGATCACGAGGACGTTGATCCCTTTTAGGAGGAAAAGCTGTGACAAGTCTAACATTTTCAGGTAGTTAAATATTTTCTCGTATAATATTTTGAAACTTATTTTTGTGTTGGTTGACGAACTCACAATTTACGGATTTAAATTTGGGCTTACGTGCATAATTTGGCGTCTTTTACGACTAAACCGGAAACCTTAGGATTACGTATTTACGTTTTTGAACTCCGTTTTTGATGAGACAATTTTTATTGGATTCGTTTTGTGACGGTGATTCATAATTTATAAAAACGTTTTCGTAAAACGACCCGAGGGCACGCAAATCGAGAAAACTAGAATCGAGAAATACCCGTAAACTAGTGAGATGGGACAAAACACTTTGCCCCATCCCACTAGCTTACATGGGACGGCCAAAAACACCTCACCACCATAGGTGGCACAAACTTAACTTGTTTAATAACAAGTGTAAGCCTTAGCTTACACTTTAGGCTAAGCTTTCCACCAAACTTTACAAAACCAACAAATGGTTTTCACTTAACCATTTCTTACATGCATTTCACTCTCAAAACTCTCTCAACTTTCATCTATGTGCCATCCCAACTCAAGCCATAAACACCATTTTTGATCTCTTCCAACTACAAACCACATGTTTACTAGTCCTATTAAGGTGTTTCCTTGAAACCTTGATCATTTGGTGGCCATATAACCAACTTTGGAGGTGATTTGCTTGTGTCCTAGGGCTGATTTTCCAACATATGATCTTGCTATTTGATGGTCTTGGAGATACTTGTTGTATTCATCAAGTTCTTGCCTTCCTAAAACAAAAAATCCACTTGGATTGGTAAAGAAGATCATCCTCTACATTTTTCTCTTATTATTTTGTAAAGAACAAATGTATTTTCTTTCATTTTGTATATGTATATGATGTATATATGATGATAAAAATGTTGTGTGGGGATCAAGTGTTGATAAACATGCTTAAAAATGATGATAACCATAAGAAAGGAAGCTAAAATCATGTCTAATTAGTTGGCTGTATAAAAACAGTAGATAACCAAATGAAGAACTGATAAAAATGCATGGTTTGATCTATTTACAGTAAAGTAGATGATGTTATACACATGTGAGAGTTGGCCATGCAATGGAATCAAAATAATGAATGAGATATGATCAAAACAAGTTAGGTGGTACAATCTGAATAAGCAGTTTTGTAGGGACTGTTAAGGCAACTTAAACTTAAAATGGGCAGTAGCTATAACTAAGTTATATTTAGCACATATCATGAAGAAGTTGTCATTTAAAAATGAGCTTCTAAGTCATTGTAGAACTCTAGATATGATAAAAATGGTAAATGTGAAGTTAAAAATCAGATTTTGGAAATAATGTTTATTATTATTATATAAGCACTCACTTTATAATTTATAAAATGTAAAGTATAAACCCACTAACTTATAAAACTTAATTATATAAATGTATAAAAGGTTAATTAAATGGGTAAAATATATAAATGGTGGTAAAAGTAATATTTATAAGTAATAAAAACTATAAACTTGATTTTTACGACTTTTTCGGCTATCGCCGTGAAATTAACGTTTTTCATCAAATAAAACTTAGACGACCAAACCCGTCTAATGTAAAGTTTATAAAAGTTATATACTGATGTATAAGTAACTAAGACAAGTAAAAACCGATAAAACCCGAACTATAAGAATTACGGACATTTACGAGCTAACTAAACCTAATAGACTAATAATTGGACTCAATAAGAAAAATACTTGTAAAAGGAATTATTTGGGCTTAACCCAATAGGGCCCAACATGAAAAGTATATATACTGATCATATAAGTAAATAATGGGTAAAAACAAGTAAAAGAACTTATAAAAGACTTAATGAACTTAAAATAGGTAAAATCGGTAAAACTAGTGAACTAGTAAGACGATACTAAAACGTAAACGCTAAAATGAGTAAATGAGGATTTATAAACCCACTTGATCATCATCATATGTACAATAATCATATATATGTATATTGTTATTTTGATAAAAGTCATTGGACCGAGTCTAAGACCGATTATTATTTATATAGGTTTCCGTGACCGAAGCACGCCCGTAGCCGATAATCCGCCTTTCATTAACAACGTGAGTTCATAGCCTCGCACTCTTTTAAATGTTTTATAAAATGATTTGTAAACCCGCGAGGGAGATAACATGCTAGATTTTTATAAAAATAGAACACAAGTAGTCCCGATTGTATGCTTAATGAGATGGACCCGAATGATGCTATGACCCTATATTCGATACTAAAAGGATTATTAGTAGTTAGGTTATGTCACTTAAAGTCCCATTAGCATGAATTGTGAACTACCGGGTTTTGGTAGACGCTTATGCATTTGATAGTACTATTTGGGGACGATCACCCCAGTTCGCGCCTTGACGGTTGATCCCCGTCGTACCACATTGATTGGTAAGCGAATTTATGTATGAGAAGATTCCATAGCGTGATTTTTGTGACGACACGCTAACTTAGATGGGCAAATTGTTTGTCGGGTTCGCGGCCCGCTGTTTTCACAGTAAGGTAACAATGTCATGCGGCTAATAATAATCCTAATTCAGATACTACAATCTATACAACCTATAATACAATAATAAACGATAACGACGCTATTAACGATGAATATATTACCTATCATGGTAATATAGAGACTACGGTCTCATGGACGGTTTTCAGATGTATGCTTGATATATATTGCCTGACTAGCAATATGTGGACTTACTCCCGATATTATACTTGTGTTCTGATTTTAAATGATTGTAAATGATTGTTTTATATAACGGTTTTCATTAAACTCTATGAATTCACTCGGCATTCGCTGATATGATTTTTGCATGTTTTCTATCTCAGGTGCTTGAAGGTAATCCGGATGGAGATCGACTCTGATGGCCCACACTTAATATTAAAAATGTTCATTCGATCTGTGTTTTGTAAATTTAATGACCTGTATAATTTGGGACCTGTTGTACACTTTTAAACCTTTTTATCGAATGAATGTTTGTTAAACCTTGTACAACCATTTTTATGTGTTGTCTATGATTGGAGTTATTGTGCTATCCCGTAACACTCTGAAAGACCCTTCCGCTGTACCGATACGAAAAATGAGAGTGTTACACGTATTGTATGATGTTTTTACGACATTGGCTCGTATAATAATTTTTAAGGCAAATGCCTATATTATGATTTTCGATGAGGATTTATATAAAATGACTTTGGCTATTTTATGCCCTATTACAAAGATTTGTATAAAACGATTTTGGCTATTTTACGGCCTATTAAAATGATTTGTACCAAATGATTTTCAGTAATAATATTATACTGATATTATATTGATGGATTTTATTAAACTCTATGAATTCACTCGGCGTTATCGCTGACCCTTTTCTTTTAACATGTTTTATCTCAGGTACTTGAAGGTAATTCTCGGGAAGACAACAAGAATTCATGGCCCGCACTTAAACAATATTTTTCCATTCAAATACTTGTAAAACTTTGTATGAAATATAGTGACTTGGGACCGATGTAACTTTGATATTTATGAATGGAAATGCTTTTATTATTAAACGACGCGATTTTTATGCGTTGTCTATGATGTGAGTAATGTGCTATCCCGTAACACCAACGAGTCTTCCGCTGTACTGAGTTGTATAAATTTGGGGGTGTTACAGTTTGGTATCAGAGCTCTCGTTATAGAGAACGAAAGATTTTAAAAAAAAAAACCAAGGTTTTGAATAAAACTTTTCAAAATCTTTTAACTATAAACATTTTTCTAAAAATGTCTAAAAATCTTTTGACTATAACGGTGCCGAAGAATTCCCGAGTTACCGACAAGGCCAGACTGAGAAGTGTTATTTTAATATATATATATAACTTGGATTATATATATATGATGTAATTTGATTACATGATTGTTTGATGATTAATTTAATTTTTATACGAGGTATTTATACGACGTAGATTGTCACAAGTAACCCTAACTCCCCTAGTAAATTAATCGAAGCTATTCTCGTAGGAATTCTAGCTATTCTTGATCTAAACCAAGTTGTGGATATTTATGATCCCGACCAATGGTTGATATTCGTAGAAATGTAGATATTAGTTGATTGTGACATTGAAAAAGAATTGGCGAGATTAAATCTGATATCGATGTCATGACGATCTTTTCTTATAGAGTGGAGTTTGACAAAACATTACCACCTAGAAAGATGTCATCTGATTCGTTGTCATCCAATTCTTAAATTGAAATCGAAAGGGTGAATGTTGCACTTGAGGCTGTTATTGGAACCATTACCCAAAAGCCTCATGCCACTAATACCTTTCCGAGAAGTCTAGTTGAATGATCAAGTCATTTCATATTAATGAGTCATTTGATAATTGTTGTTGTAAGAGCTAATAGGATTGGAAATTAAGTGTTGATTCATATTGAGATTGTATTGCCTTTACAAGGCCGAAAAATAAGATTGAAAGTATTGGAAAATGAGTTAGGATATCGAATTGAGTATAAAAGTGGTTGAAACTTGAATAAAGTAAAATTTAACCCATATGGAATATGAGATTATTAATAAAGTCGTTAAGTTTTGCGATTGAATTATAAGGTTTTAATTGATTGTTGATTTGTGTTAAAGGCTATTCCTAGACCATTGTCCACTAACGAGGATGCCCAGTGTCCAAGAAATAAATTGAAGAAATCTTCTTCTAAATTGGGATCGATCTTCCGGGACATATGGAACACCTAATGACTCTTGTAGATTAGTATTCATTGTGGTATCTTTTAAAAAAATCCCTAACGTAACTGAGATATCAGTTGGTAGGATGAGTTCTGAGAATTGTATGACATAGTGACACGTAATGTGTTACGGTACAATTTTGACTTGTTTGTGATTAATGAAAAGACTACCTTTGATTGCTAAATTCTACATGTATCGATATTATCTATCTTTTATTGCTTCATCCTAATGTTTGCATTATTGATGCAACCATTAAACAAGTACTCATCTTGAATCGAGTTACGTTGTGAATTATTCTTTTGAGTGCCATCGAGATCATGAACCTCATGATTAATTGGCTAAGCTCATTTCCTATTGTATTGTAGTTAGTTCTTGGTGAACAAGCTTTCATCACTCTTTTGCAGATCACTCATTGTCTTTATAAAGTTAAAACGGTATCCTTTGATAAAATTTAATTTTCAACACAATAAGGATTATTCAAAGTGAGATTTATAAGTGATTGATATCAAAATGAAGTTGTTTATAAAACACCTTGGAAAACTTAATTGTTTTCATAACAAAGAAAATCTCTGTAAATTTATTTTTGATTCTAATTTAAGAATTAAGCATGAAAATGTTTTTATGATGATAAAGTTTTGACGAACTGAGTATTGCATCGTTAATCTTGAAATTGTATATAGTTGCGCGCCTACATATAATTTGGAATGGACTATGCAAGACTGATTAGTAGTCACCATAAAACTAATGAATAAACACTACATTTTCTTTGAAGATTGTGAAAGATTAAAATTTTTATGAGATCTGCAAAAAGTGAAAAATAAGGACATAATGTTAGGAACACCTACATATGTGCCTGTAGCATCTATTCTTCTGAGTCGAATTTACTCATCGGTGGAAATTGTCTTATTTGACAATTGACGATTCTTTCTTGTCCAATTCTCCCGTAGTGAGATTCTTAGGAAAAGTATCTGATTACTGAGTGTTGATACCCGACTGGATGTATCGACATTCTTATCATCTCTTATGATTTGATTTCATTTGAATGACCTGGGTAACGATCCGAGGAGCTTTCGAATGCGTACTCGAATCATGAAAACATGGGATATATTCATATTCATTAAATGTTTTCGTCTGTAACTGATTTGAAATTCTCTCGCATGGATTATGCTTGACCTTACTCTTTTAAGGTTAGTTATGTCTCCTGATATCCCTGAATTTGTGAAGGATTATGAATTATTATTAGTCTTTTGAGAAGTTCACATCTTATCGACGGCAATGAAACTGGAAAGTTAATAGTGCCAGTAGAATGGATTGATTGATTATGACATGACGACATTGTCTTAATTGATGGGAACTCGAGTAGAATTTCCCTAATAGATAAGATGTTGATTATCAAAAGTGATCTAAATAATTCTTGATGGATGACGATATCCTGTATTTAGACTTGGAATTATATCGTGAATGGTTGTGAATTAGTCATAGATATTATAATCTAGAAAGAACTTAAAAATGAAGGTATTAAAAAGATAATTCTGTTATTTGAAACTTTAGTAAGTATTTGTTAATGAATTACCTAGACTTTCGCCATTAAGGCAAGTTGAATTTGGTATTTGATTATATATCCGGTGCTGCACTTGGGGCTTGTGCACTGTACGTCAGCATCATCTGAATTTAAGGAATTACCGTACAACTGAGAAAGTTGTCGGAGAATGATTTTATTCTACCAAGCCTGTCATCCTGAAGAGCTATGGTGTTATCATTCCTTATATTTATAGATTACTGTGACTGAGTAAATAGACAATCGAAAACGATATCCATAACTCGAAATGGAAGAATTGTTCGATCATTTACAAGGTTCTAGCGTATGTTTTAAAGATTTGATCCACGGCATGGTTATCATCAACTTCGCATCTGCGAAAAAGATTATCTATTCCAATCACTACATCTGGTACTTGTAATGAACGTTATGAGTTTCACGTGATGTCGTTTGGATTGACAATGCACATGTAGTATTCATAAAATATGATGAATCACGTGTGTAGGCTGTAAATTGATAAATTCATGCTTGAGATCATTAAGGACCAATTGTTTGTATATAAGAATAATAATGAGTTAATAATTAGTTATAAATTGCCCTGAATTTGCTAAACAATGAAAACCTATACCTTAAATATTTAACATATGATTAAGGACTTAATCCTTTATATGATTTAACCGTGTGATTAATAGATAATGGAAGCTATATTGACTTTTCAAAGATTAGAACCACTAACGCTTAGGGATTTAAAACTTAATCCTTTACATAAAATGACCATTGGATTAATAATGGTAAGATGTATGCATATAGACTCTTCAAAAAAAAAAATTAAGAGCCCTTTTAAAGACTTTGGGTTATACTAAAAAGAAAGTGCAGATATAATTTGACAAATGTTTTAACAAAGGATTTTAAAGGATTATTCCCTTACACACAAACCATTTAACTAAACTTCTGTTTAGGGGTAAATGTTTGTGTATACCTTAGGACAACGTAAGAAGGACTGAGTAAAACCCATTTAAACCATAACTTGGAATTTGAAACGACAATTTTTGCTTTTCAACTAAGAAAACTTTGACCAAAGTATAAACAAAGGTTTTTCGAACATTTACGAATCTTATTAAATATTTTCGATAAATCAACTAAAATCTTGTTAATTAAATTCAAATTATTTTTGAACATTTTATATAATTGGTCGAACTAAGAAATTTAAAATTTTTACGTTTACGTTTCATAAAAATTTAATAATTATTATTTAATTAGTTGTAATAATTATCGACGCTTTAAACGTCGGATTGAGTAAAACGGATAAAAATGATAGATGAGACAAAACAAAAACATAGAAGATATGAAGAAATAATTTTGAATAAATACGGTTGTGATATTTATTTCATCAGGAAGGTGAACGTAATTACTGACGCATAATAGAGAAAGAATATCTGAGTGAATTGTGGACATGAAAATTTTATAATCATGAGAAGTGAATATAGATACCGACGCATTATGTATAAAAGATAAAGAATCCATTAGGACGTGTTCCTTAATAATGAAGGTGCACAATAAATTGCCGAACGATATAAAAATAAACAATGTTTGTAAAAAGGAATAATATAGATAATAAAAGGGGTTCGCGGCTAATGTGAACCATCAGAATTGAGAAGCCGATAGCGTTAAATATTTTAAAAGGCCGTTTATGGTTGCCTAAATATGGAAAATTGTGAGAAATAGTTATGTTGGAATTTATAAGAATAAGTATTATATGTATGTCATTTATGACTAGAAGTATCTTTGTCTGAAGAAATTGTACTGATGGCAATTATGAAGGCAGACATCGCCTCATACATTAGTAAACGTATAGCTATTGCAAAGGTCATCATCTGAATTTGATTCGATTTGGGTCATCGTCGACAGACTGACCAAATCTGCTAATATCATTCTCGTTAATGATAAATGCAAAAGAGTTATGTAAACATAGCGTGCCTGTATCGATCATCTATATCAAG
The DNA here is from genome assembly GCA_025667525.1 of Glebionis coronaria. Taxonomy (NCBI): domain Eukaryota; kingdom Viridiplantae; phylum Streptophyta; class Magnoliopsida; order Asterales; family Asteraceae; genus Glebionis; species Glebionis coronaria. The sequence goes on along the minus strand of CM046876.1, from coordinate 555,528,936 downwards.
ATCCTCGCTTCGCATCGAATTTCTAGAGATTTGCTCAGAAATCGTTGAGAACGAACCTTGATGAGAGTACTATGTACCACCCCAAATCGAAGGGACGAGGTAAAGTAACGATACAAGGTAATATAAGTGCTATTTTATGTTTGAATGATTGACCTTTGGTAATAGACCGTATAATCGTTTTCCTTTGGAGAGATTATCATTGATAATCATCGTATTAGGATTGAAATCGAATCTTGTTAGAATCTATATTAGAGTATCTGTAAGCAGGAGTTGAGATGAAGACATCCGACATACACCCATTGTGAGTTGGACATGTCTTTTAGGTTTAAGGTTCCTATGATGGCGAACCTATCCTTGCAAAATACCCGACCCGCGAAATCTGAAATGATTGTTGAAATTAGGATCTGATTATTGACTGCCGGTAATGGGCAAGAGGATATGTGAATATGAAAAGTAGATCTTGAAGTGCCAAATGGGTAGCGAAGTTATGCCACAATTTTTAACCTTGGAAAGATGAATTCATGATCTGACAAATCATGGGATATAAGTCCCCGTTGTATGGGACCATTGAAATGATGTAAAAGTTGGGATTGAAAGGCATATAAGCTGGATCTACCCTAGGACTTCAAGAACCGTGTGAATTACGTTTCGTAAATCGCACTTGATGGAATATCTATCAAGTGAAATTCTGAATTTTTTTTAGTAAAGCTTAGATCGGCGAAAAGTTGCATTCATCAAAAACCCGTGAACATCATGGATAGAGAAAGTAAGTCAACATTTAGCCTGATCTTATTCCCGTAGTTATGTTTGATGGAACTCGCGTATTATAATGGATTACACTTGTGAGAAAAGACCGAATGTGGAGGAAATACCCACATGGCTTTAACTATATAAGAAGCGAGTAGTAAGGTAAGATGATCTTTGAGGACAAAGATCCTGTTTAGGGGTAAATGCTGTGACAATCCGTCAATTTACGATTGATATTTTATTCTCAAATATTATTTGAAAATATTATTTTAATGTTACAATATGAACTCACTTATTTTTGGGAAGAAATTTGGAATTACGTCTTGGAGTAGCATCGACTACGTCTAAACCGGAGGATTCTACGTTACGTGCTTACGTTTACATACACCGTCTTTGGTGACAGTCCGACATTTCAGAAAACAAATTTATCCGTGAATATTATTTTGGAGTTTTAAATTTGTGTTGGTTCATAAACTCACAAATTTACGAGAAGAGATTAGGACTTACGATTTTATTTTAACGTCCTTTACGACTAAACCGGAAACCTTAGGATTACGTATTTACGTTTTCGAACTCCGTTTTTGATGAGACAATTTTTATTAGATTCATTTTGTGCCGTTGATTCATAATTTATAAAAACGTTTTTCGTAAAACGACCCGAGGGCACGCAAATCGAGGAAACTAGAATCAAGGAGTACCCGTAAATAAATGGGATGAGACGAGTGGGACACTTGTCCCACCCCACTCCCAAAACCGGCCAAGATAACTAGTAACACCATAAGGTGTCATTTATCTAGCTTAAACCTTACACTTGTCTATTAGCTTACCATGTAAGCCTTTCACAACATCAAAACCATCAACTTAAACCACTTTTCTCATTTACACACATGCAAACCACACCATATCCTCTCTTTCTCTCTTGGTGAGCCGTCCCATTTTACACTTGAAACACCCATTTCATACAAATTTTAACCCTAAACATATGTTATAATCAACATATGTTAATCTCCTTTCAAAAAGATGAAGATTTGTGCAAGTTATAACATCAATGGAGGAGTTTTTATGATGTCTTAGGGCTGATTTTCCACAAGGAGTTCATGGAGCATGGTGGTCTTGAAGATGGTCTTGGCTATGCACAAGTTTCTCCATCAAAAATCCATGTTTTGATCAACCTACATCATCATGGTGGTATAAAGATTGTCCTCCTCAACTTCTTGTTATTTTGATTATGTAAACATGTATTTTATTTCCTATTGTATATATTTATGATGATTATATGATGATAAAAATGTTATGTGGATTTGTTGTTAATAATCATGGATAAAAATATGAAAAACTATAAGAAACAAGTCTAAAATCTTGTCTAAATATGTTGGCTGTGTAAAACAGTAAAGAAGTAAGTCATAAACTGATAAAATGATGAAGTGGAATAGATTTACAGTAATCTATGGGTCTTGTACACATGTGAGAATTGGCCATGCAATGGAATCAAAATGATGAGTGAGATATGATCAAAACAAGTTTAGGGTATAAATCTGAAGTTACTGTTTTGGACGATTTTTAGAAAATATTTAGAAGATGATTCAACAGTAGCTATAGAAGAGTTAAATGTAGAACATATCATGTAGTTTATGTGATAAAAATTTGACCTTCTATCTCCATGTAGAACTCAAGATATGGCAGTTTTGGTGAAGATGAAGTTAAAAATCAGATTTTTGGAAATTAAAGAATAATACTATTATATAAGCACTCACATTTTAATATATAAAATGTAAAATAAAAACCCACTAACTTATAAAACTTATTTATATAAATATATATATATAAAAGGTTATTCAAATAGATAAATTATATAAATGGTGGTGAAATAATGTTTATAAGTAATAAAAACTATAAATATGATTTTTACGACTTTTTCGGCTATTGCCGTAAAATTAACATTTTTGTTAAATAAAACTTAGATGGTTGGACCCGTCTAATGAAAACTTTGTAAAACTTATATACTGATATATAGACATGTATAACAAGTAAAAACCGATAAAACCCGAACTATAGGGCATATGGACATTAACAAGTTAAATAAACATATTGGACTAATAAATGGACTAAATAGGATAAAAACTTGTAAAAAGAATCTATTGGGCTTAACCCATTTAGGCCCAACTTGGAAAGTATACATACTGATAATATAGGTACAAAATGGATTAAAATAAGTTAAATAACTTATAATAAGCTTATTGGACTTAAGACACGCAAACGGGTAAAACTGGTAAACTAATATAAAAGTTATCGACATATAACACTAAAAGGAGTAAACGAGAATATGTAAACCCACTTGATCATCATATATATATAATCATCATATGTATACATAATTGATATTTTTATAAAGTCATTGGACAAACGTCTAAGACCGATTATTATTTGTCTTGGTTTCCGTGATTGAAGCACGTACCGTACGTCCGAATCGCCGATAACCCGCCTTCCCATATCAACATGAGTTCATAGCCTCGCACTCTTTTAAATGTTTTTATAAATGTTTTATAAACCCGCGAGGGAGATAACATGTTAGTTTTTATAAAATAGGACACCATTTGTCCCGATTGTTTGTTTATTGATTTTGGACCCGAATGATTGAATGACCCGATTGTATGACCCGATAAATGATTAATGGACCCGATAGATGAAATAAAATGGATTATTAAAGTTAGGTTATGTCACTAAAAGTCCCATTAGCATGAATTGTGAACTACCGGGAGTTGGTAGACGCTTATGCATTTAATAGTACTATTTGGGGACGATCACCCCAGTTGGCGCCTTGACGGTTGATCCCCGTCGTGCCACATTGATTGGTAAGCGAATTTATGTATGAGAATATTTCCATAGCGTGACCTTTGTGACGACACGCTACTTTAGATGGGCAAAATTGGTATCGGGTTAGCTACCCGTTTTGGTTTTAGTAAGGTAACAATGTCATGCGGCTTATAATAATCCAATCACCAAAATATTACTGGACGCTCCGAATTACGATGTATTGCCTGACTAGCAATACTGGGTCATACTATTGATATTATGTTTTTGTTTTGGTTTTTATAACCATATTCGTATAACGGTTTTTATTTAATCTATACAACGTTGTAAGACGTATTGTATGATGTTTTTACGACATTGGCTCGTATAATAATTTTTAAGGCAAATGCCTATATTATGATTTTCGATGAGGATTTATATAAAATGACTTTGGCTATTTTATGCCCTATTACTAAGATTTGTATAAAACGATTTTGGCTATTTTACGGCCTATTAAAATGATTTGTACCAAATGATTTTCAGTAATAATATTATACTGATATTATATTGATGGATTTTATTAAACTCTATGAATTCACTCGGCGTTATCGCTGACCCTTTTCTTTTAACATGTTTTATCTCAGGTACTTGAAGGTAATTCTCGGGAAGACAACAAGAATTCATGGCCCGCACTTAAACAATATTTTTCCATTCAAATACTTGTAAAACTTTGTATGAAATATAATGACTTGGGACCGATGTAACTTTGATATTTATGAATGGAAATGCTTTTATTATTAAACGACGCGATTTTTATGCGTTGTCTATGATGTGAGTAATGTGCTATCCCGTAACACCAACGAGTCTTCCGCTGTACTGAGTTGTATAAATTTGGGGGTGTTACATAATCTATGATAATCTCGCAATGTATGATTTCTGAATCCAAGATTTCGCAATGTATGATTTCTGAATCCAAGATTTCACGATGTATGATTTATGAATCCAATATATCGGAATGTGTGACTATAATTTCGGAATCTAAGATTTTGAAATATGTGAGTATAATTTCGGAATCTGTAACGAAGATTTCAGACTATGTATTGCGAAATCTTGACAAATTTCGGAAAAAAACTTGAAGATCTCTGAATATGAATTATCACAAGATTTCGGAATATATAAAGATTTCGGAATAATCGCTGAAGAACTAGATCTCGGATAAAAGGTGCAGTTTTTCGCGTTTTTTACATCAAAATCAAGCCAAACGCTTAAAAATTTTGTGTTTTTGAACGATCTAATGGGACCAAATCCCTACCACAACTATGTAGGTGATTCATATAACTATTTTGACAACAAAAACACAATTTTTTTTGATAACCCACGAAATTTAATAAAAAGAAAAAACCAAATCAATAAACTACCCCGTGACGAATGATACCAAATGTTGTTCCCATATTTATCACTTCACCATGGTTTGATTATAAGAAATAAAGATGAAAAGAGATGAATGTTAGAGAGAGAAAGTAGAGAGAAAAAGTAAAGAGAATATGTGTGAAACTTGGTGAAATTAGATTAAGAAAATGAATTAGCCAACCTCTCCTAACATGCTAGGAGAGGTATTTATAGCATTACCATACATGTAGGCTTTATGGGATATGTTTGATTGGGCCAGACTTGAATAAATGCTTAGTACCTTGAAAGAGACCTTTTAAGCTAGCCATCAAGCCCGTATTACACGACTATTCTACTACTTATTACAACGTTCTAATAAACTATACATAATAAACCTATGATCGATCATTCTTGTTTGACTCAATATTTTGAGGCTAATAAACCTTCCCATATCCTCAGCTATTTTAATAATATTACCCCAAGCGCCATCCCCCTTATACCACCATTGCCCCTCAATGTTACCAATTCCACCACTACTACCATGTATACTTTTTATTATTCTAACCCACAATGACCCACCCTATTTTTTGAATCTCCACCATCATTTTTCTAAAAGCACTAAATTTTTACCTCTTAAAGACCCAATATTTAATCCCCTTCTCGTGTAAGGCTAGTAACACATCCCATTTAACCCAGGCCAATTTTCACCCTCGCCCATTCCCCCCCCCCCCCCAAAGAGCTTTTTACAAATACTTTCAAGTTGTTTCAACACTAAGGGCACACATAACATTGAGAAATAATACAATGGTAAGCTACCTAGAACCAATTTAACCAAGGTTTGACGACCCTCAATGGACATCATTTTTGCTTTCCACTCCACCAAATGTTTTTTAAATTATCCATAACATAATTCCCTGCTCCAATCCTACACATATTCTCGCCAGTAGGTAATCCCAAGTAAGTAAACGTAAATTCTCCAACGCCACGTTTCACCCATTTCCCCTAACTAGTTACCATCAATTGGAATTACCCTTTATGGTAAATTCTAATTAGTTACACTCACTCTTTCCCTATCATAGAAACCTACATGGCATAACCAACTAAGTAGACAACTTAGAGCAAAAGCCTAAGATGGCGATCATAATATTGTTGATTGGTTGATTAAAGAAACGCAAACTTTGAGAGGATTTGATCTAAACTCAAGGAAAAGAAAGCACATAGGCAAGGTTGTCAACTACCATATTGGAAATCTATTAAGTCACATAAGAGATCAAACAGACCACATCTTTGCTTATTTTTCAATGCATGATTCAAAGGCTAAGATTGGACTTTCAGAACCCCTAGGAGAGAGAAAGATTGAAGATCCAAGGCCTCAGCAACTCTATAAATAAAATAGGAAATCTTGTAATTCATTTGTTTCGATTTTTTGTTTAACTTTGAGTTCCACAATTTTAATAAATTGGTTTTTACTTTACTTGTCTCCTTTAAATTACCTGCAATATAATTTCCAGCACTTTAATCTATTGTCTTGTCTTAAATTTCTCAAATCTAGAAAAAATCACAAAAGCAATATTGTTCATAGCTTATTGAGAGCTTAATTATGAATAAGCTCTTTACTTATTCTGCTTATTTCCTATTTGAAGTTGGTACAAGACTTTCCAAAGCCTTGTGGTTGTTGAGTTCAAGTTAGAAGATATTTTTGGTTGATCATAGCTTATAAGCTTTTAAGCAATAAGTTGGTAGAGCTTATTGGATTGTGTATGAGTTCGAAGATGTTAAATTGAGGTGCTATAAGTGTTAGGTTAGAGTTACGATACTTGGACCTCTTGTAAGTGCTCTTTACCTTTTTCTACCCATTTACTTTTTGTTTATTCAAATTACTTATTTGTCATTCTATTTGTTTTGCCTTGCTTTGATTCCGCTTTTATTTGCTTAATTGTTAATTTGATATCGTTGTCTTTCCTTTTATTGCTTTTTATTATAGCTTAAATTTACATTACTTCTTGTAAGGAGTGTTTGGATTTGCTTAGGTCTTGCTTATTAGGATAGATTTAGGTATAATCTTGCTTCAAGTAGCTTAGTAAGTTATTACAGAACTTATCATATTCATTTGATATTTAGATTAGTACAAAACCGAAAAATATAAAAAGAGTAGTCCATAGGATTTGTTCATCATTTTTTGCATTTTTCACTGTGTTGATTCATAGATCTTCATAGGAGTCTTATTTTATTTGTTTTTAGCCTAAATGTACTTGCACTTTTGTTTTTTTAAGGTTACTTTTACATTTCTTAGGTACAAACACACTTTGCTTATAAATTGTCATATTGTCATAGGCTTTTTGGCATAACATACTAAAGGCCTTTGCAGAATCACATTTTTTTAACGGCAAATTTTATAAAACTAGCTAGAAATGAAAACATTAGAAGAAGATAAAAGTAGGTTTTTTCAACCAAGTTTCCCAAGAAAAAGAAGCATTTCATCTATTAACGCACCAGTAATAAGAACGAGAAACTATATTGTCAAAAAGAGTGGACAATCTTGGGGTATTCCCGTCGAAGATCAACTTGTTTCTAAAGACCCAAATGTGCCACCAAACAACCATGGAAACTCCTTCCACCATCTGCTTCACCTTAGAGGAAAAACGAATAGCTAAAAACCAAACAAGCCAGTCATCAAAGGACGATAAATCTTACCAATCAATCTCCCACCCTCGGCATATTCTACGAAAGATTTGCACCGCTAGATTACACCTGAAAAAATATGAGAGGAATTTTCAGTCTCCAAACCACAAAGATCCAAATCCATAACAATACCACGATTGGACAAATTACTCTTGGTTGGAAGATGATCAAGACGAGCCCTCTAAGTAGAAGCATTGATCTTGAGTGGAATAAGATTCACCAATCGGGTAGGGACGCTGGGAGAAGAAAACAATAAATTATCAAGGAAAGAATGAACCTCCTTGACTCGAAAAAGACCATCTCCTGAGAGATCACAAAACCATCTGTCATTGGAAGAAGAACGAGTGACGTGATCAATACAGTCACATAAAATGTTCCATAGTTGGCGTTCTACACCTTCACGAACAAGCCTGCGAATAGAAGCATCAATAGAGGACGATCCAATCTTAAATTCCGCCGTAGAATCTTGGATCAACTCTAGGGAAAATATACGGGGGAACATGCTGCACAAGGGATACTTGGTAATCTAGGGGTCATGCCAAAACCGAGTGTTGGGACCATCCCCTATGCGGTTCTTACGGTGAGATATAAAAGTGAAGCCTTTAGAATTAAGGGCATTCATTTCATGAAGAATGGAACTCCACAGTGAAGAGAACTTAACCGAGTGCGAGTCAACATGGCAGCCATATAGAGATTGGATAATTCGATACCATAAAGAACCATCTTGGGATATGAAACGCCAAACCCACTTCAAAAGTAAGGCCCGATTTAAAGCAAAAAAAACTAGATACTCCAAGACCTCCATTTTTCTTAGACGCTAAAACCTTATCCCAAGCCACCCATGAAATCATTTTTTCAAAGAATCAACCCCTGTGAAGAAGTTACTACGAATCCTTTCCATTTCTTTCAAGATACCAATCGGAACTTTAAAGATAGAAAGATTATAAATGGGAGAAGCTCCAAGAACCAACTTTAGAAGATTTAACCTGCCACCTATTGTTAATGTCTTAGCTTTTCACTTAGACAAGCGTTGATGCACTTTTTGAATAGGATCACACCAGGCAGAAAGGCGAGACATACAACCTCCCACCATCACACCAAGATACCAAAACAGAACTTGCATAACAGAACACCTAATAAGCGAAGCTACCTGATTAACTAAATTACAGTGCACACCAACTCCCATGAGTTGACTCTTATGAATGTTTATTTTTAGCCCAGACATTAGAAAGAAACTTTTAAAAATCTTAATAATGATACCCATATTAGATTCAGACCATTCCCTCATAAAAATGGCATCATCAACATAAAAAGATGTGAGAGAACCATCGATTCACTAATCTTGAATCCTTTAAAAACACCATCATTAATAGATCTAGAGAACAAAATGGGAAGTGATTCCATGATAATAATAAATAAAAAGGTGCCAAAGGACCACCTTGTTTTAACCCATAAAACATTGGAAATTCCTGAGACGCACTGTCATTTACCAAAACTGACGCCATAGAGGAGCTAAGAGTACCACTGATCCATTTGCACCAATTAGGACCGAACCAAAAAGCGTGAAGGACGTCCATTAAATAATCCCATCTTACGGAATCATACGCCTTTGCAAAATAGACTTTAAAAACCATGGCTTGTTTCTTTTCCTTTTGCACCATGCAAGTAATTCATTAAGAATGGAAGACCCGTTTAAGGTTTGTCTGTTGGCAACGAACGTGGATTGAGTGTCAGACACGAGATCCGAAATTACTGTAGACAAACGAGTAGCTAAGATTTATAATGACTTTGTAGACACTCCTAATCAAGGTAATAGTTCGAAAATTAGATACAAACTTTACATCCGTGACTTTTGGAATCAAAGCAATAAATGACGCGTTACAACCCAGCGGAAAAGAACCTTTATAAAAAAACCATTCTACGACCGAGCAAAAATCTAGGCCGATGAAACTCTAATATCTCCTAAAAGATTCCGAAGTGACTCATAAACGCATCTTTAACCACCATCGGATCAGTATACCACAGACCATCGTTAAGAATTCCTCGTATAGAAAATTGGGACCGCTTTTATTAATAATTCCATGGAAAAATTTCGATTTTTCGTCCCCCTCTATAGCCCATTTGAGCTTCGACTTTTGGATCATATCGGTAGATTCCATACGATTAAAATCGTTAATGAAGCGAGAAAGCTTCAATCATTCAAGCGAACTTTCTTCAGAACCAGTACAACTATCCATAACTGTATCAAAAGCAGACATTCTCTCCTTAGCTGACTTTAAGGAACCAGAATGGATCAAATTTTGATCTTTAATCCACGTCCGAATAATAACCTTTAACCCTTGAATCATTTTCTTAAAGCGCATCAAATTGTTATTATCCGAGAAAGAAAAAGAATTCCAAGCTTGTTCCACCATTTTGTCAAAACCTTCCTTTTGAAACACGAATGATAAAATCAAAACAGGGTTGGCCCAAAATCTAAGAAAACTTCCTTAAGGATAATAGGGCGATGATCGGAAAGATGTCCATCAAGACACAAAGCTGAGATGGAGGGAAACAAAGACAAGATTCCATCCGATACTAAGAAACGATCTAGTTTACTCATTTTGCTAGCTGGAGGGAGAGACCATGTAAAGGAGTATCCTTCAAATTTAATATTCTTAAGACCCGGCATCTCAATGAACCGATTAAAATGGCATGCACTAGAACCATTAAACACCGAACCAAAACTTTCATCAATTTATCTCACCTCGTTAAAATCACCCATGACAATCGGCTCCCCATCCCATTGAGAAATTAATAAAGTAATATACTCCCATAGAGCTCATTTAAGAGCAATTGATTGAGGAGCATAGATCACCACAATGAGGACCTTAATATTATTAGTACTCCAATTTTCGTAAAGCGTTATAAAGTTATCATAAAATGTTATGTTGGATTTTTTGAAAGCATTAGATTCCCAAATGCAAAGAATCCCTCTCGAATTACCAGACGAATCACTAGAGACGAAATCAAAATTAGAAGTGCCCCACATATACTTAAAGTCCATTTGAGAAATTTGATCTAACTTCGTCTCCTTTAAAGCAAGAAAATTAATCTTATGCGTAACATTCAACTCCTTAACCCGCTCATTTTTGGTCTTGTGGCCAAGACCTTGAATATTTAAAGAGAGCATATTCATTTAATCAACGTATCGTGTCCTTGAGCCCCTATAATTGTACCAACATCTTTAATACAACCTTCCATTTTGTATCCCATTGATTGACCAACCCGAATCAAATCATCTAGAAGACCCAAAATCGACCCCCCTTTGTGAGCTTAAGATTGACTAGAGGCAGAATTTTCATAAAGAACCTCATTAACGAAACTGTCCTCAGGATTCCTAATGTGTTTCAACGAACCAGCTGGTGAACCTTCCTTGTCGACACCAACATTAATAGCATCATCAGATTTATCTACTTCCTTATTAGGCACCTCTTGAGTGTACCCAGGCGGGTGTGATAAAAACACGTTAGAAACCTTCTCCACAACGTTGGGATGTTTGTTCAACATATCATATTACCCAAACGGATCCTCATAATGATTACCTCCCTCCTTATGACTGCTATGGCATTCGCTGCGCACATGAGAAGTAGAATTATCCTTAAAAATGGTGCCCGGAACAAATTCAACCTCACTTTTAATAACCTAATCATCATCTACATTTTGAGACCCTTCCGAGATGTTATCATTGTTATGAATAACATCATCATCCGAGGTATATTACGTGTCTTTGTAAGACATGAAACTCGTAGAGACCAAGCGAATAACTCTTTAGCCCTCACCAAATATACCTTACCTCAACTTATTATATTAAAACTCTCCAAGATGTTATGCGGAAAATTGGTTTTGATACATACTCGTTTACGATAAATAGAATTAACAAGATTCTCCTCCAAGTCAACAATATTCCCCCACTTCTTACCAATCCTATCAAAAGTCTTACGTGACCACAAACTCATCGGGACACCCTCAATATCAACCCAAACAATTGGTTCATCACTTACACAATCCTGAGTATCGAGTTGGAGATTACTAAACCAAGACTTAACCCCATTCGGCTTTAACAAATTTCCTCTCGTAGATTCGTTATCAAGTTTAATCAAAATCAACATTCGTCCGAGATAAGTCAGCTTTACCCCTAGGAAACCTTCCTTATGAAGAATAATTTGCAAATTTGAGATGGAACTTACCTCTTTAACCTTGCCAATAACTTGACGAGAGAAATCCCAATCTAAAACACATGAGTCATCAAGCACAAATGCAAGAATGTCAGAAGCAGAAAATGGTACGGGATAATACCTTTTACAACATTAACAAACGAACTTGGGTCTGAATAATTGTAGGAGGGAGAGTGAGTTGCTTGTTTTTGGGGGACCGCTGGTTTTGGGTTAAGTTTTGGCCGCTCAAAACGAACGACGTTAGCATGAAGATGAAAATGCCCCACCCAAACAGTAGATAAATTACCCACTAACCGATCAAAATCCTCCACCTTAATGAAGCGAACAAAAGCAAGTCTTTTCCCAGCTTTTGATTTGCGGTTAGGAATATAAACATCGACACCCTTACCATACGACTCGCATAATTTCCACAAGTCACTAGATCCAAAGCTTTCTGGAAAATTAGTGACAAAGATCGATTTAGAAACGCGCCCAATATAATCTTCGTTACTGCGGTATCTGGCATCCATACTCAAACCTAGAAAGAATGAATCTAAAACGCCACTATGAAAAACCCTAAAAAAATAAGCACTATAGAAACCCAAAAAATCATCACGGACCCTAAAATCATAGCAAGTAAATAAAAATAAATAAAAGGAAATCACTATAGCTGTTGCATTTGTAGGGAAACTAATATGTTCACACAGGTAATAAGGATCAAACCGAATTGAAAGCCTAGAACCCATCATAGGATTACTGCGATCAGAATATAACAACATGGATCTACAATAATTGATCGTTATTCGATGCTAAGTGATTAGAAGGATTTGGTAAGAATTAGGGTTAAGAACACCATGATAATTCCCATATCATAAATCCATATATTTCCAAAATTAATGGTGAGTAAAAAAACCTCGTTCTTAGGGATCAATCATCGAGATAACACCCATAAGATGACGGGTTACTTAAACATAAGAATTAAAGGAGGGTAGTAGATCGATAATCAAAGAAAAGATCAAAAAATTATTGACGGCGCCATTAGGGTTTTGTATTGCTGCTGGATAAAACTTAAATCCTTTTGCAGAATCACATAGTGTTCATAAATAGGATTTAGGCTTTCGAAATTTGGATTTAGATAGATTTTAGTGGTTGTCTTATTTGGTTTTAAGTTTATTTAGGGTATAGAGCTTATTAGTAGCTTATGCATATGCTAGAAATTGGCTAAAATTTAGCTAGTTGCACCATAGGACTAGTATTCCCACGGTTTCATTATTTCTACTTGAATTCTATGTTTAATTGTTTGATTTTGTGTTATGTGTTTTTGTAGTTTCTTATTCGTTTTTTATTCTTAATATTAAGCTTTTTGAAAAGTACAAAAAATATAACATGAAGCAAAAAAGGCCAAAGAATTCGAACATGTGACCTTCACACTCCCAACACACTTAGCACACTCACACATAACTAGTTTGCCCAATGGGACTTTTCAATTATACCTTTCCCTTTTACTTGTTTTATCCGTTTTCTCATTCCCTATTCACATAATAAGCTGTGTAAGCTTATTACATTTTTAGATTATTTCTAAACGTGCAACTTTATTATTTAGCCAAAGTCTTTTAAATAGTATTTCTTTCATTCTTGCCCAGTTTTATAGCTTTTGATTACATTTTGGTTAGAACTAGACTATTTTATCTTTTTCCCAATTTCCTTTTTACATAATATGGCTTATTTAGTGAGCTTATTTTGTGTTTCTTTTTCCACATGCTTTTCTCATGACATTTAAGGTGTCTTGCCATGTTTGTCTTAGTTAAGTAGCTTATTAAGTTTTTTCAATATTTTTAAGTGCTTATTGGATTATATCTGTCAAAGTTTCTTTTCAAAAGTTGTTTGTTTTCTAAAACTATTTATTTCCATCATAAAATATTTATAATAAGCGAAGGTTTTTGCTTATTAGGTCTTCTAAGCCCTATAAGATAGCTTATAGCTTATTTGAGCTTTTTCAATAAAACTTTCCTTTATAAAGTTGCTTAAAATATCAGTTTTAGTACTTCTATCTTTTTATATTTTCATTTTCTTAATTTTCCTTTTTGGGCTTTTTCGTCCGTTTAAGTTTTTTTGTCAAATTTGCACACTTGGGCTTTTTGGCCCAATTGAACTTTCAAAATAGGTTTATTTATTAAGTTAATTTTAATTAGTTTTTTTGAGTTTTTTTATAATTTTGTCTCGATTTAGGTGATTCATGTATTTCATATTTTTTTAGTTTACGTCTTTGTAAGCGTTAGAATCATCTTTCATATCCTTTTCATATTCGATGAATTATATCTAAATCCAAACCGAGAATCTTAAATTCACAATTTCTTTAACGAAACAACGATCCTAGGAACGCTTTCGTGATTTTATTCGCCTTCGTATGTTTTAATTAACTTACCTAAAACGTATATTATATTATGTATAGTAAACACTCAATCAAAGAATATCATCAAAATTTAGATGTACATGTAGGAAGAGGTATAAATAGTATTATAAAAATAAATAGAGGGGTAAAAAACAAAATAATTATGTTAGGTACTTACATAATAAGATGTTCTCCTTTTTATTTTCATAATCTAACTTCTGATGTTGTTTTAAGAAATAACTTCTTACAACTATTTTATACATTAATATTTGATAAGATATCATATCAAATAAGTTTTAAAATAGTATGTCACCATTAGATAATTGTGAAAAAACTTAAAAAAGGCATACATGATGATAGATACCAACAAAAACCCATTTTAGCTAAAGGGAAACCTTTATTCAAGTGCGAAGAAATTCTGGAGTACCAAGTTAATCTAATAAAATTAGATTCTAAAATAGATGAAACTAAAGATAAGTTAAGAAAATGCTATACTAATAACCGGTTAAAAATTTGGGATAAGAACCTGTTAACTGCTAAGTTAGAAATGAAAGATAAAGATAAAATTAGAAGAGTAAAAACCTGTGAGATATAATCCCGAATATCAAATTTTTTTAAAATCAAATAAAAGAATCATTAGACCAGAAGTTGATTAGATTAAGTGATAGCCCACATAGTGTAGGATATTGTAAATCTTGCTTAATCTAAAGAGAGAGTAGAGATAGAAAGATGGTAGAATCACACACACACACCTAGAGAGAGAGAATATATAAAAACACACTTTAGTAGGTGTAATTATGAATGAAACCACACCCTCTCTATCAAAGGAGAGGGTTTATATACCCAAGCCTTGTGATGGGCTTGGGCTTACATTGTTGAGCCGGCCATACATGCATGGACCGGGCTTTTCCTTGTTTAAAAAATATAAAGATACATTGACTACGAGCTACTAACTAATATATTGTCTGAGTGACCGAATCTTCTTAAATACGTAAAAACGTATTTCTAACAATCTTCCCCTAAGGGAGGTCACTCCAAAAAGGGCATTACCCGAGTTACAATAATAAAATAAACCTAGCATACTATGCTTGTCTTGAGCTCATAGTCTTCGTCTTTCTTTCCTTTTCTTTTGGTGAATATGTTGATGTGATCTTTGATATTAATCTTGAACATGTATCTCTTGCCTTGATCTTGTTCATCACTTGTGATCTTCGCCTCTTCGTGACTTCATGTCCCACATACTTATATCTTTGTATTTCATGAAAGCTTCAGAGTTTGATACAGTGGAAGACTTGACTTTTTAGGCTTTCTTAAATTTGTTGAAGTAGAAAATTTAAGCATGTAGGGACGAGTTCTTCTCAGACACCGCAAAGCCACTGTCTTCAAATGCCGCAACATAGGTAGACACGAACGAAATGGCTTTGAACATTTCATTCTAATTCGATAGCATTGTACCTACGGTCGCTGAAGACCGTTTGGAAGATATAAAATATCGTACTTGTGGCTGGTAGTTTC